>OW964823.1:25519589-26174589 GCA_943142095.1 Ophonus ardosiacus
TAAATGAATATTATGTTGGTAACATTTATTTGTATTTTAGGATAGTAAAATAATAACAACACAAAGAGATTAAAATATTAATCTTATTTAACAACCGCATAGTAGCTTACATATTTTACTCCATATCGTGAATAGATATTTTTTATATTAATTTGGAATGATACTTATGCACGCTTTGCACACACAGATACTTTAATCACAAAAAAAATTTAAAAAATCTGTTGTGGCCAGCACAAGATCTCCCTTCAATTCGATGTATTTTGTACAAATCCCATACCAAAAAGATCGTGGAACAGTTTCTATATAATATCATGTAAAATCGAACACGAACACATACTATTTTTTACAAATTCCATACCAAAAGTTCATTTGAAAAGGTTCTATAAATCCAATAAAATTATGACATAAACAAACACTACGTAAAATGCACTTGACACATTTCTTTCTGCTTCAGCTTTCCCCTATTTTATTAGGGGTCGCTGTTTCCTCTTCTCTTCCACTCATTTCTGTCCATCGCATCTTCTTCACACATTCCTTCCTTTCTCAAGTCTTCTGCGATATAGTCCTTCCATCTTCTATTTAGCCTTTCACTGCATGTCACTTGCGAGGAACACTATGACATACTAATTTTTGATTCCATACTTTCCATATTTGGTTTTGCACTTGCAACAGACATCTGTCAATCAGAATTTTTTGAATGAGCAGCTGTTTCCATGATATATAGCAAAGCTGACTAATTTTTGAAAATTAATTTCTTTATAATGCTTTAACTATACATCTATTGAATATGAAGGAAAATGTATAATCAAACCGTATAGAGAAGAGTATTTTCTTTAATAAATATAAAACTTCGTTTTTTAAGAAAAACTGTTAAAAACTTCAAATAAGGGTACTTCCGGTGGACCAATTATAAACAAAATCTAATCAACTCTTCATAGGGATGTACAGAAGAGGAATACGGAGAAAAATTTGTCACACACGGACACACATACACACACACACACACACACACACACACACACACACACACATACATACATACATACATACATACATACATACATACATACATACATACATACATACATACACAGACATCATCTTAAAAATAGTAAATTCGTATTGTAGGGACCCTAAAACGTGCTTATTCATTAAAAACTCACCACCGAATTTTTTGACCAAAGACAATACCTTTCTTACCTAAAGGTGACGGAAGGTAAAAATGAAAGAAAATAGAACATGCTCTGTTTTCAACTTATTCGGTAGCTTAAAATTAACAAGTGTAGTTCAAGTGTTTTACACTCAATTTCTAGAACGGCCAAGTTCTTAAAATTGATGAAAAAATTGACAAATGTTAAACAGGCTTAATACAAGTATTTCAAATGTGGAAGTTATCTTAAATTTTTTTATGTGTTGAAGTAGAACAATTTACGTAATTACAATATTATCAGCGAACAAAATAAGACGATCATCTGTATCATAGAATACTAAAAAAATATTTTATTCTAATTTGTCATTTTTTTTTAACCTCGTCCTTTTATCTCCGTGACAAATAAAATTGGAACCTGTAACTACATTTCACGTTTGCTCATTATTTTGCAATGTTGTATTATAAATATTTGTTATAATTAAACAAATTCTATATTACAGAATTTACATTTATTTTTCGATGTTATATTAAACTAAATATATTTGATTCAGTTTTTGGAAGCTATTAAAAAATTATTCTATACGAAGAGGTTTTTGGAAGAATGCTTCATTTATTTCAACATAGTCAAAATTTACAAATTTCACAACTGCAAAGTTTCGGTTCTGTTTAGAACCATTTTCAAGCTAACAAAAAATTATTTATTTGTTAAATACATGTAAATTATAATGTACAATTGTCAAACTTACCAAAAATAAACATCTAAAACATTTGAAAATAATACATTTTAATTATAAAAGATTTTGTAAAAAGAAAACAAAACCAATGAGTTTAAAGACTACATGGTTAAAAGTCAACTAAATAAAAATTTTAACAATTCGTCTTATAAGTGACCGCCAAAATCAACAACCTTAACAAAGAATGACATCTATAGAAAGATGCAAGAATGAATGACAAAAAACCCTAAAAATAAAAAATTACTGTGGAGTGATATATTTAATATTGGGATGTAAATTTTTAGAATTATTGTAATCAGATTTACAATTTATAGAATTATCGTCAAGATTTATATAACAACTTTCAAGAAATAATCTCTTTTGAATGTTAGATTCATGATGTAAAATTTTATAATTAGTTGAATCCAATTTATGTTCAAGGGCAAGACAATGATGTACTATGGTACTATGTTTATTGTTATTTTTATTAATATTGTATTTATGTTGTTGTATTCTTTTGTAGATATATTGTTTAATATATTAAAAAGTATGACAATGAAGAAAAACCATTATGAGCTTCAGGTAAAGTGCCATTTCCGATTTTCCGATTTACACCAAAATCTAAAGGCTTCTTTTCGTATTAGAATAGGGTATAAATACAAGGTTTCCGAATTTTCTGAATGATGGTATTTGAGGTAGAGCGAAGACAAAATACATACACATACACACACACACACACACACATATATATATATATATATATATATATATATATATATATATACATACACACACACATACAGACGTCATCGTGAAAATATTAAAATTAGATTCTAGGGACCTTAAAACGTGGTCATTTACTATAATCTCGATATGTGATTTTTAACACGATCCCTATACTTCCTTTACCAAGGGTAGCGGGAGGTAAAAAATGTATCTGTTTTTATTGTTTTTTTATAGTCTATTTACTGGCATTGTCAGTTTTTTTCCGATTCTAATATATAATGGCCTGTTTCTCAAAAACAGTTGATTAAACTTTTTTTACTCATTTTGATCAGTACTATATGCCCTCATAATTTGTGACACTTATTTATTTTTAACACCCTGTACGTATATATATGTATGAAGTAAATAATGAATAAAGAGTATAATAATTTTAAATATTTCTACGAATTTTTGATTTATAAATGAATAATCAATACCTACTATCAGAGCTGGGCAGTAACTAGTTACTTTAGTAACTTAGTTACTAACTAGTTACTTTTACGTAACTTGTAACGTAACTTAGTTACTTTTTAAAATATGGTAACTGTAACTGTAACTTAACTTGCTGCGGTAAAGTAGTTGGTAACTTTCCGGTTTTTAGTTACAAGTTACTTGAGTAATTTAAGTTACTAGAATGTAACTTAAGTTAGTCAAAGTAACGTAAAAAGTGGAATGTAACTTAGTCATAAAAAGTAACGGGGGGGTTTAAATTTCTAAGAAATATTTTGTTGAGGCTGATGCCTTTTTTAGAAACACTAACTAAAACTGTTTTGTTTTAAATAAATGTATGTAATAATTAAATTCAATATTATTGTTGATTGATTTCAAGCCATAATAGATAATAAAATAATTACATTCATAAATAATAGAGCTTTTGTACGGTAAACAGAAAAACTAAAAATAACACATTATTTTAACTTTTAATTCTAGAATTAAAAAGTCACTAAATGTTAAATTTGACTTATAAAATATATTATTTTCAAATATTTTCCTCGCTTACAAATGATACGTTTTAATAAATTATAATTAAGCTGCCACTAAATCATCAAAATTATTCCAATTTTCAGGTTATACAAAATATAGTGTATTTTGTTCGTTGTTCTAAGGGTTGCAATACTTGAATTCGTCTCATTTTTGCAAATTCCCTTCTCACAAGATAAAATGTCACTTTTAATTTTTATGTTATATTATAATGTAGGTCCGCAGGGCCTTTTTATCAGATTTTTGGGTCGTAGGTCAAATTTTTTTTCGGGCCCCCCTCCCTCTTTATAGTAAAAAACAAGTACGTACAAATATTTCTATAATTATAATGTAAGTTTATTTATTAAAGAAAAAAATAAAATTGCCTGCTGAGAGAAAAGCTGATCAATTATACAGTACCGCATGCTTGATTCTAGTTTGAGGTGAAATTTTAGCGTAATATTTTGTTACTCCTTTCTAGGGACGGTTGGCGATTTTGCCGGTTCTCGGGAATATGTTATTAGCGTAGCGGGGCCCCAAATATTTATAAAAAGATACTTTTTCATCAAAATTTCTTATATATGTGAGCGCGGGCCTCAGATTGAAAATCGACGTCTGATCCGAGGTTTCCAATAAATTAATCATTATCCACTAATAAGTCTAGGTAGGAAATAATGTCTGCATATTTTATACATTATAATGGTCATGTCATGTTAGAAAGAAAGTAGATTCTTTATATCTTGGTATAAGAAATCAAAAAATAAATTAATAAATTTTAAAAAAATCACAGCAACCGGGCCCTGCGGGCCCCTTGTCAAAGCGGACCCTAGGCCGTAGCCTCGTGGGCCTAGGTGGTAATAAGGCCCTGTAGGTCCGTTGACATTAACAATAATAATCTGATTGGGTGTTGCCAAGCAATAACGTTAAAATTTAGGTTAACGTAGTTAGTGCAAAAACTCCCTGATATTTATCCTACACAATAACTAAGTCAACAGTCTAAGTCTACACTTCACGTCATTAAAAGTAGTTAGAAAGTAACTCAAAGTAACTAAGTTACTTTTAAATAACTTAGTAAATAACTTAGTTCTTTCACCAAAGTAACTGGAACTTAAGTAACTTAGTTACTTTTTTTTGGAGGTAACTGTAACTGTAACTAGTTACATTTTAAAAGTAACTTGCCCAGCTCTGCCTACTATTTTGGGATGTACTGGGAGTTTTAATTCATAAAATGGAAGTAACTAAAATCGTAGCAAATTTAATGCATGAAATATAATGTAGGTAGGTATCGTAAAAGTCACACATGTTCTTCATTTGCGAGATAGGGTTACTGAAATTATTTTTTATACCTATGTGCAATCTATATTCCAATGTTTAGTGAATAGAAATTAATTCACCATCATTACAGGTTAAACCATTTGCATGAATAATCAGTTAAAAAGATTTCATTTCATGACATAACATGTATGGAAGAATTTGTGTAAAAGGTATATTATTATTTCGTTTATATTTTCCAGAATATAAAAGTTCATATTTCGGTACATGCTCTAATTTAGGAGGCGTCACGTGATAGCAATTCATGTGAGGCTTCATGTCATGGCCGCTTTTACTTCACGACGCTTAAGCTTACGTAGGAAGCAAGCTATCATGTCATTCGCAGTCAATGATACTTTCGTTAAAATTTAATTAGTTTTAACAACCTGGCGCTTCTATATTTGAGTTGAAAAGTGAAACCGTTTGCCCGGAGAGGTTCGATTGCTTGCACGCAAAGCAATTTTTACATGTTACAGAAGATATTAGGAAATTTTAACCTTATTATTATTTAACATTATTTCCTTAAATTGATATAAGAATGGTGTATTTCACGCAGATTAAATATAAAATTGCTTTTATAAAATACTATTTCCTTTGAGGAAAATAATTTCATCACTATCCTTAAATATAAATTCACTTAATTAGATAATCCCCCAATTCTGCAAGAAAGTTGTTAAGTCTTAGCAACGTTGCTAAAATTTGTAACCAATATAAACAAATGTAAAGCCTGTCATTTTCATGTTTTATTCAGTGTTCGCAATTATTATTGGTTATTTGCTATAGCAATGTTGCTAAGACTTAACAACTTTCTTACAGAATTGGGGTGATTATATGCATTGATATTGATGCAACTGGAACATACTGACAATGAATATTTCACTAATACGAGTATTTGTGATAATACAAACAGCAGAAAAACAACGAAATTAAGAACTTCAGGAAAAGTAAAACAATGGAATCCTACATTATTTTCAATTTATTTTCTTGTAAAACTATCCAAACAATTGAAAGCAATTTGTAGTTTTAGAGAGTCTTAATTGCTTTGTAACTTTAATACTACATTTTTAATTGTAACTTAACACATTTTACGCTAAATATAAGTAATTATATAGACTATACGCTTGTCCAATGAAATAGATACAGGAAATGATCTTCCAAACATAAAGTAGTTAAGACGTTCATAATTCAAAATTCAGAAAATTGTCCCTGAAAACAAGAACATATGTACCATGCATTGTTTCAAAATATAATACAAATATTATTGCAATTTTATTGGAGGACAAACATTAATAGGTATACAATTTCCTTTAGAATCTCTTGCATAACCTTTTTTACAGTAACAATTTTCATTGCACCTGACATTGACTATAGGACAAACTAGATTTAAAGTTGCACATTCTGTTTGGCATGCAGATCCACACTGATATTCTTCATTCGGTCATGTGCAGTTTATTGGGGAAGGACATTCATTAACAGGTATACATCTTCCTAAAAGGCCTCTTGCATTGCCTTCTCTACAATAATAATAATCATTGCTCCTGACATTGACTATAGGGCAAACCTGTAGTGGTAGCACGCACTTTAGAATTCTATCAGAGAAAGCAGGCGAATACGATTTTACTTTTACGAATCATGATAGCATGCACTTTAGAATTCTATATTCGCTTTTTGTTTCGGAAATTTTTGGATTTTAATTAATTTAAATAGGGAGACATGGCTTAACCACAGATTCCTGAGGTTAAAATAGGACGATTTAACTAAACTTGCTTCTACCGGAAAGTGTTCCATTTAGACAGTATTCTGCTTCAAAATTCTACGAAAAAAAAAAATGCTTATAATAACAGAACGCTTTATTCGATTTGGATGACATTTGGTATGACAGTTTGTATGGTCATAAGTCAAGATGATACTTCTTATTATTAGTGAACCAATAGTATATAAAACTTAGGTGTCCCAATATTGATTAGACCGTAACTTTTTAATGGCCGCGCCGATAACGTAAAATTACTTTTTCTCAGAAAGATACATTCAATAGTAAACTTTTCTCTTTCTGTTTAATTTATGATATCTGTTACTGTTCAGACAGAAAAAAATAAAACCTGAGTGACTGCATCGTTATTTTTTTTTAAATAAATTTAATCTAGCAGTCTGTCCAAATCCAAACATCTAATTTTTAGTGACAGTAACAAGTTGTCAATATTCTCAACTTGATTAGGAGTAAGCTAACATATTTATTCGTCTTATTTATAATAATGGTAGGAAAATACTATTAGGCCGAACAAACGGATGTTACTAGTTTCTGAATATTGCGAAAGAATTTTTTGACAACCCATAAAAAATTATTACTGTCATTAGAAATTACTAGTTTGACATTTGGATAAACGCCTAAATTAAATTTATTTTAAATAAAATCACGATGCAGTCACTCAGGTTTTATTTTTTTTTCTGTCTGAACCGTAACAGATCATAAATTAAACAGAGAGAGAAAAGTTTACTATTAAATGTATCTTTCTGAAAAAAAAAAAAAATTGCTTTATCGTCGAGGCCATTAAAAGGTTACGGTCTAATCAGTATTGGGACACCTAAGTTTGATATACTAGTGGTTTACTAATAATAACAAGTATCATCTTAAAAGATGACATAACCATACCAACTGTCATACCAAATTTCATCCAAATCGAATAAAGTGTTCTGTCATTATAAGCAAAATTAATTTTTTTTCGAAGAACTTTGAAGCAGAATACTGGCTAAATAGTACACTTTCCGGTAGAAGCAAGTTTAGTTAAATCATCTTATTTTAGCCTCAGGAATCTGTGGTTAAGCCATGTCCCCCTATTTAAGAGATACCCTGTATAATAAATGTATAAATTATATTTAAATTGGCTTTGAATAGAAATGTGCAAAATAATGACGATACTTTGACACTTTCGTCTTGAGTCGTACGCTTGCAGGCGAATATTTTGAGTCAAGCATGCTACCAAATTTTCGCTTCATAGCGAAAAGCGAAATCAAATGCCTCATAAAGTGCGTGCTGTCACTGCTGGCCTAAAGTTTGACATTTTGTTTGGCAGGCAGAACCACATTGATATTCTTCATATGGTCTTGTACCTTTTATTGCATTCATTAATTGGTATAGACCTTCCTATAAAGTATCTTGCATAGCCTTCTACGCAATAACAGTCATCAATGCATCTAATATTAACTATGTGGCAACTTGACCTACAGTTTGACATTTTGTTTGGCAAGCAGAACCTCACTGGTATTCTTTAAAAGGTCTTGTGCAATTTATTGGTGATTTTTTAACAGGACATTTCTGAATAGGTACACACCTGCCTGAACTGTCTCTTTCATAGTCTTCTATGCAGTAAAAGCAATCATTACATCTTTTATTAATAGGACAACTTTGCTCTAAAGTTGCACATTCTGTATGACTGGCAGATCCACATTGATATTCTCCATAAAACCTCGTGCAGTTTATTGGTGGTATGCACAGTCCTTAATAGGGATATTTGTTCTTGAATTGTCCCTAGCATATCCTTCTATGCAGTAACAGGTATTACTGCATTTAATGTTGATTATGGGGCATTCCTGACTTAAAATAGCGCATGTATGACATGCAGACCCACACTAATATTCTTCATGCAGTTTTGTACATTTTATCGGATCTGAAATTAGAAAAAAAGGTTGCGTGCTGTTTGCTATATGATAATGTTTTATATTCACCAGCTAGTGACTTGTTTATATAAAACATCAATAATAATGACAATGTTACTATTTTTAATACCATATTATATCTAAATAGAAATGGATCAAAAGCTATATTTATAATAATATACAAAGTTTTACTACGTTTAATCTTGAAATAGTAAACCCTCCTCCCTTCATGCGTAACATTCTTTTGTGATAGGCAGTGATTTTAACTCGAGATCTTAATTAATATAATGAATTCATATTTACTAACACCTAGTTCACCACGCTCAGAACTGCATACATTGGGTGCTACAATAAACAACTATACGAAGTATATAAAATCAATGATATTACATAAACATAGTTAGTAAGTGTGTTTCAGTATTTACACAAAGAATTCGAAATGACCAATTGTAGTGTTGTTGTAAACACCATCCATTGTGGTGGTGATGGAGCTGTTTATGCATATGTGATCGTATTCGGCTTCAGCATGTGTAAATAATCTCGCTACTCCCAGGAATCACTTAGCAGAAATCACGTCAAGTGCCCGTCGGATATTACATCAGCATCAGGATCGGCAAAGAAAGGGGGAGGTTCTGTTCGACAACCGACAAGCAGTCCATATCTCGCTGATCGTAAATATCTCGAGCAGCGTGGATTTGACACCCGCGCGCGTTATCTATTATACTTGTTAATAGGATCGAGTGCCGAGGCGCCCAAGGAAGGTAGGAAGAGGCAAAGAGGCGAGATTTCCACGAGTGATTGATCAAGATGTATGATCCTTCCTCGATCGTCTCGTGTGTAAACGTATGGAAATTTAAGCTTGGCTTATTTTGTTTGCTTGCGATATTATCGAGAACGATCCAACGAATCCGACTGAGATGACTTCATTGCAGACACGTGTTTTGCTAAACTTATGTATGTACGATCAAATAACATCACACAAAGTACATATTTGCAAATGTTTGAAGGTTATAGGTAAGACGGGTATTTCAATAACACTTAATGTATATTTTTAGAAATAGATACGATTAAGAATCAAATTTTAATATTTTCAGCATGTCTTCCTGTATATACAGTGTCTTAAACTGAGATACAAGGTTGATTAAATTAGCAAAGAAATACTATTTTCAATATTATTATAAAAATATTTATATTTTTTCTTCTCAAAATATGAGATGCAACTTTAATATTTAAAATGAGAACATATATTTTCTATTTTCTTCTACGGAAGATTATTTTATTCTGTATTCAACACTTTTAACATCTTTATTTACTCTGGAAGTAAAATTAGCAGAACGTTTAAAATACCTGCCTTACAACTCAACTCTACAACACAATTTTAGTTATAAATAGTTGTATTGATATTTAGTAGTCCATTCAACAAAGAACCTAATATGATTGATCACTTGTTTCATTCGTGACACTTCGACTTTTATGCGATTTAAATAACAATGAAAATTTATTACGTGTTTTTCTCAAAAATTTTGTTAGGTACCTATATTAACGGACAAATCTGATTTCAGGATAAACTATTTTGCGCTAGAATAAATCAATCATAAGTTATGTGCTTTAGGTAAGGTTTTGCTAAGGTATATTTAGTTTAAAATTAAAACATTTATGAGTAAATTATTTATTTTCTAAACATACCTTAACAAAATCTTACCCAACCCACAAAACTTATGACTGATTTACTCTATTAAGAACTATAGTTTCTCCTATTCTTGAGCTCAATTTGGGTAAAAAATGTTCTATGTGCGGAAACTTTTCGTTACAGTGTTACAGCCCTTTGAAAGTGCACCTCATCAGACACATTTTTACCTTTCGTCACCTTTGGGTAAGGAAGGTAATGTCTTTGATCAAAAAATTCGATGGTGAGTTTTTAGGCACGTTTTAGGGTCTCTACAACACGAAATTACTATTTTTAAGATGATTTCTGTATGTATGTATGTATGTATGTATGTATGTATGTATGTATGTATGTATGTATGTATGTATGTATGTATGTATGTATGTAAGTATGTAATAATAATAATAATAATAATAATAATAATAATAATAATAATAATAATAATAGTGTTTTATTCTGTCGACAAGTGTACATAACATGTATAGAATACGTCAAAAGTACAAAGATAATGAAAAATTTCATAAAAAATTGCATAAAAATTTACAAAAGCCTAAGTGTTCTTTAGTACTGATCCGAAGACGAGAGAAAATTACTTTGGCATAAATTCATTTAAGGTATAAAAAGATTTTTGCAGCAAAAATGTTTTTAATAATTTTTTAAATGTACTTTTACTATTTTCTGATCTAATATTTTCAGGAAGTTTATTAAAAATGGTTAGACCTTGCACTGAAATTTTATCTAAAGTTGTATGTTTATTTTTTGGTATATAAAACATTTCTTTTTGTCTTGTATTGCATGAATGCAAATCTGAAATTTTTTGAAATTTACTTTTGTTGAAAATAAACGTACATATTTCAAAAATATAAAGAGATATATTTGTTAAAATTTTAAATTGTGAAAACAAATTTCTACAGGAGGTCCTACATGAAACACCTGCGATTGTACGTATTATGCGTTTCTGTATGATGAACACATTACTTGAAGAAGATGACATCCCCCATAAACAAATGCCATATCTAAGTCTAAGTCTATCTAAGTCTATCTATGTACATATATGTGTGTGTGTGTGTGTGTGTGTGTGTGTGTGTGTGTGTGTGTGTGTGTGTGTGTGTGTGTGTGTGTGTGTGTGTGTGTGTGTGTGTGTGTGTGTGTGTGTGTGTGTGTGGGTGTGACAATTTTTTCTCCGACAATAACTCCAATACCACATTTCTAAAAATTATAATTCTTTCGTATTCCTCTTCTGTACATCCATATGAAGAGTTGATAAGATTTTGGTTATAATTGATCCACCGGAAGTACCCTTATTTGCAATTTTTGAACAGTTTTTCTTAAAAAAACGCAGTTAAATATTATTTTTTGACATTTTATTATTATTATTATTATTATTATTATTATTATTATTATTATTATTATTATTATATATTAAAGAAAATAGTCTTCTCTATACGGTTTGATTATACATTTTCCTTCATATTCAATAGATATAAAGTTTTTTCAAAAATTAGTCAGCTTTGCTATTTATCATGGAAACAGCTGATATATTCAAAAAATTCTAATTGATAGTTGTCATTTGCAAGTGCAAAATCAAATATGGAAAGCATAGGATCAAAAATTGGTATATCATAGTGTTCCTCGCAAGTGACATGCAGAGAAAGGCCAAAGAGAAGATGGAAGGACTTTATCGCAGAAGACTTGAAAAAGGAAGAACTGTGTGAAGAAGATCCGTTGGGCAGGAATGAGTGGAAAAGAAGATGAAACAGCGACCCTTAATAAAATAGGGGATAGCTGAAGACGAAAGAAGGAAGTGTCAATTGCATTTTACTTAGTGTATGTTTATGTTATAATTTTATTGGCTTTATAGAACCTTTTCAAATGAACTTTTTGTAAAAAATAGTATGTGCTTTTGTTCGATTTTACATGATATTATATAGAATCTGTTCCAAGGACCTTTTGGTATGGGATTTGTACAAAATCGAATTGACGGAAGGTTTTGTGCTGGCCACAACAGATTTTTATTAATAACTCTGGTACTACTTGCACTAAAATTTTGAAACTTGGTACGAACGAGGGTACTACTTATTTAGATACATGTTTATACTATCTTTTGTTTTGTATCTCAACTATAGGCGTCTCATATGGGGAAGTTATGAACATTTTAATTGTTATTTTTTTACCTATTAACACTTTTTCATTTTTACCTTCCGTCACCTGTAGGTGAGGAAGGTATCGTCTTTGGTCAAAAAATTCGATGGTGAGTTTTTAATGAATAAGCACGTTTTAAGATCCCTAGAATACGATTTTACTAGTTTTACATTGATGTCTGTATGCGTGTGTGTCTGTATGTATTTCCGTGTGTGTCCGTGTGTGTGTGTGTGTGTGTGTGTGACAAAATTTTCTCCGACGATAACTCCAAAACTACAATTCTAAAAATTATGATTCTTTCGTATTCCTCTTCTTTACCTCTATATGAAGAGCTGATTAGATTTTGGTTATAATTGGTGAACCGGAACTTCTCTTATTTAAAGTTTTTCTTGAACAACGAAGTGAAATATAATTTTCAGACATTTAATGTGATTATCAATATGAAAGAATATCTTATTCTCTGTACGGTTTGATTATACATTTTCCTTCATATTCAATAGATATACCTATATATATGCACTTATAAAGAGATTAATTTTCAAAAGATAGTCAGCTTTGCTAAAATTTTGGAGACTGTTGATATATTTAAAAAAATTCTAATTGACAGATGTCAGTGTCAAGTGCAAAACCAAATATGGAAAGTATAGGCTCAGAAAGTTGTATAACTGACAGAGTATCCCTCGCAAGTGACTTGCAGTTGCAGCCTCGCCTCAAGTTTGGAAATTGCAATACAGGGGGTACGAAGGAGGCCAAAGAGAAGATGGAAGGAAAGTGTAGCAGAAGATTTGAGAGAGGAATAAATGTGTGAAGAAGATACGTTGGATAGGTATGAGTAGAAGAGAAGAGTAATAAAATAGGGAAAACCGGAAGAAGAAAGAAGGAAGTGTCAAGTGCAGTTTACATAGTGTATGTTCATGTTAGAATTTTATTGGAATTATAGAATCTTTTCAAAGGAACTTTTGGTTTGGGATTTGTACAAAATACATCGAATTGACGGAAGGTCTTCTGCTGGCCGCAACAGATTTTTTCTAATAAAATACTACATACGAGTACAATACATAAAAAGTTCTCTTGTTAAAACTTGATAAAATGCAGTATTGTCTGATATATATATATATATATATATATATATATATATATATATATATCAATTTATAGAAAATATCACGTACATATCAAGAAAAAAAGAAATAGGTAACAATTAAGAAACAATGAAGTACATATAAAATCATTCTCAGATATCTACATCATATTCTCTGAACGTACGACAACTATTATTTTTAAAATATCTAAATAAACACCATATCTGCATATTCACAAGCAACAATTTTTTTAATTTATGCACAAAAAATTACTAATATTGAAAATGAGGTAATTAAACAATAGTTATAAACAGATTTCGTATTGTTTTTCTATTTTGTTCTATTTTTTTATGGTAAGTTGATTGATATTTAACTGTTAATTAAATTGTAAAGTAAACAAGGAGTCCGAAAAATTTAAATACAACTATAAAACAAAATTCCTCCTACCTGTCTATCACACTTATAAATTTGGCACGGCTAGCTGTGAAAAAAAAATGTCGGCGGCTGGGTAAAGGTTCGAAACTTTTTTCGAGAACTGGTAACTTAATCAAATGTACAAGTTACGCAATTGGTCAATTTTTAACTTAAAAAAAAAACTAAAGTTCAAATTTAAATTTCTCGAAATAATTTTCGTGGGCGCCAAACCTTATAAGGGTGAAATAAAGGGAGTAAGGTCCACTCCAAAGAAACAAGCCGAACAGTAAAATATAAATAGGAATGACGAATTCCGATAATTTTGGTACCCGAGTACCCGAAACAACTACCCGGATAGTACCCTTTACCCGTTAATTACCCGATACCCTTTAATTACCCGTTATCCTTTAAGTACATACACATAATTAGTTAATTTGTTAATTATCAGTTACCCTTATATTAGCAGTTTACTTTTTAATAAAATTCATAAATACTGTTTACACATATTTATTAAATAAAAAGTAACACTAATAAATAATATACTGTATCTCTATAAAAAACTTAAGATAAATTATATTAATTGCCTATGGTATTGTAATAAAAAGCTCTTCTTTTAGATACAATTTTTCCGGCAGCTGAAAAAAGTTCGTGTAATTAACGGCAGCGGGTATATTTCGGGTAATCGGGTAAAAAATTTATTACCCGGGTACATTATTATCTGGTAGGTTCCGAGTACCCGGGTACCCATCGTCATTCCTAATATAAATGTTTAATAAAAAGTATTTTAAAAAATCACAACTTACAATTTTAATTTGCAAGACGTTGGGGTCGCTACTCGCTACTATTACCCTCAGAGGAGTGTCTTGCCCTCCCAGGACCCCACCTCGGAAGCGCTGAGCCCACAGCCCTCCTGCAGGTCCAAATTGGCGACGAGAACTACTCGGCGCACGCAGCCACGATGCGCAACTTGGCGAGATGAACTCTAAGCGTCGGTGTTTTCGCTGGTACAGGGTGCTCGGCGGGTGTAGGGGGTGTAAACCGCTCGTGCCGATGGTGGCGGAATACAACCCTGGGCGAGAGAGAACTTAGAGAACTCTTAGTCCGACAGCGCCTCTCCTAAGTTTCGTAAAACGGCTCCTCACGTTGCGAGTAGGTGTTCCAAATAACAATGTTGGGGCGGTGAAAGAGCTCAGCGACCTCCGTGATCCGATCCCAAAAGGACAAGGCAACTCGTTCTCTTTCTAACGTCCCTAAAAAAAAACTAAACCAGCAAAAAGTTCTATCTCGTGAGAGATGTACAAGATGCCTGAAGGGCTGGGTACTATACATAAAAAATGTCCCTAGTTTGACCCCAAAACGTTAGCAAAATTTTATAAAAAAAGAAATAAAACTTCCAGTTCCAAAATTTATAAAAATTATACAAGTGCTGAATAAAGTTCAAGTACAAAAATCTTTACATCATTTATAAAATTAGATACGGCCGTAGATTGAAAGAACAGAAAAGAAAATAGCACAACAGAAGAGATTGAGATTGTAAATTGACTGACTACCACCGTACTTTAAATTGCTAATTCAAAAAACGATAAACCGCCTGAACGATTAAAAAATAACTAACGACAAAAGTAATACTCGACAATTTGAGAATATGATCACGAGCGGTAGCGCACAATTAAACGTTACACAACAATATTGCGCCGCAACCAAGACAAAATAACCACGGGAATAAAAAAAAAAAAAAACGCGAAAATGGATCATTATTCCCCGACTTTAAAAATGGTATAAAACCGAGCCACTAATTGACGAGTCCACAGGTCCTGTCAAGTCAAGTCACGCCACTCAACATACACCCGCACTCATCCAAGGGAAAGGGAAAAAAGGAAAAGTGGTTAAAATTATTTATCACAAAGAAGAATTTAAAACTCAAATGTGAAGTTATCATACCAAAAATTTAAACAATGAGCTCAAAATTAATTTACTACAAAAGTTAAACAGCACTACCACTAAAAATGGTATACTTCAAAAATTGAATGCGTTGTAATTTTACGCGACTAAGCCGGCGAGTTAAGGGTTGAAACTCGCATAAAATTTTAAGCAGTACTATAAATTAAAAAAAAAAAACAACTTTGAAGATACAAAATTGCATCGGGGAACTGGAACTATTAGGTTACTTAGCTCGGGCAAATTTAAACAGAAGTACTTAAAAATGGCATATCAAAAATTTTGTCAATTCTCTCGGGAATAACAAATTAAACTCCAAAAAATTAAGAATTTAAATCACAAGAAAGAAGGGATGCACAATAAAATCCAATTTAAAAAAAATATGAAATTTGAAACTACGCAGATAAATTGAATTAATCCACTCCTGCTCGTCAAACAAAAATTTTAAAAAAATGCTCTCAAAAACTTTCTAGCGATCGTCCAACATTAAGTGATCTTTCCCACAAAAAATAAAACTCTATTGTAATGGTAAGAAATTTCATTTCATGCGGTCACTCGACCAAGAAAAAATTTCGCCCACATGGCGACACAAAAATTTAGCAACAAGCCAAATATTACAAAAATACAAAAATAAAATTGAACATCTTACCAAGTTACTCCAGAGACAAGATGCGGGAGCTTCCCATATTATAAGGTCACTTAAAGTCGATACTCATCACAGAGAGAACCGAGAGAGTTACAGTCCATCGACAGTGTGTCACAACTAACTACGGGACTACAAAAATTTCAAGAAACGGTAACAGTGCAAAAGTAACTGTTACAAAATATTTTGGATAAGTGATATTTTCTAAAAATTAAAATATCGCAAAAACTACTGCGTTTATCAAGTTTTAACAAGAGTACCTTTTTTGTGTATTTTTGTATTGTATGTAATATTTTATAAGTAAAAATGAAAAAATGATAATAGGTCAAAAAATAACGATGAAAATTTTTCACGACTTCCCCATACTAAGGCACCTCTGGTTGAGATACAAAAACAAAAGAAAGTATATACATGCATTTAAATAAGTTTCCAAAAGTAACTTCGCATAACATTTTTTGCTCAAAATGAGCTTAGGAATACGCTATTCTTTTTTGTTACACGACCTGTGATAAACCCTATATATATATAATAATAATAATAATAATAATAATATAATAAGTGGTATTTTATTTCTCTAATTTTTATCTTTCGTCACTTTTAGGTAAGGAAAATATTGTCTGGTCAAAAAATTTGATGAAGTGTTTTTAAGGAATAAACAAGTTTTATGGTCCGTAGAATACGATTTTAATAGTTTTACGTCGACGTCTGTATGAGGAATGAGTGCGTGTTTCCGTCTCTCTCTCTCTTTCTCTCTCTCTCTCTCTGTCGGCGGCCGTTATTTTTCTTTTTACTTTTGTTTTTAGTCCTGTTATATCAGAGTAATCATTTAATAAAATTTGTTAATATAAAAACAGTGACCAAAGAATTTCTGATGACTTGGACGTAATTTTGAGAATGGAAAAGGGTTTTTTTCTTGGCTGGAAATGGTGATGTAAGTAAAGGAATTTCTGGATATCAGCAACTATAATTTATTCAATCTCGACCGTTTCGATCCGACATGGGTTTTCTTCAGGAGTTATACATTAAAAATTTTCTATGAGTACAGAAATAATGTTTATAAAATAAATTATACGAATAGAGACTTACATGAACGTTGTAAACCAGTAACAATATATATAGTGTGTAATGAAATTTATAAATAAATAAATAATTAATAAATAACATGGAAAGTCAGTATTATTGTATTGTCAAAATTAAATGTATGATTCTCGGAATGGGCGTGGTGAACTAGAGCACATTTGTTGTTAGTGTTCGAATTTTTATTACAATTTTTGTTATGTTCGTTCATTCTAGTTTTTAAATATCTTCAAGTTTGCCCAGTGTATTATGACGTACAATTATCACAAGGAATTTTATAAATGATGGTGGATTGGATATTTTTGTCTATTTTAGCTTTCAAAGAACTAAATAGAGTACCAACTGTTTTTACTTGTTTGAAGCCAATTCCAATATTCAAATGGTTTGTAAAACATTTCTTAATTTTAGTTGCTGTCCCATCTATATGTTTCATCGAGTAAAAACATTCTTTTGTATTGTGCTTTGTTTACATTGTTATTTGTGCTACATTTATTATACTGTTTTCATTATTAATGGTAGCATTATTTAGTTGATTTGTGTTGTTTCTTATTTTGTTTAAAATATCATTTTTCAGTGAATTTACGACGCTGGTGGGATAATTGTTTAATTTTAGTAAATGTGAAACTTCAATGCAAATTTCATTATGATAAGTGCTTGAAGTTAGTGTCAGTGCTCTATTGAATAAATTTGTTGCATTATTAATTCTTTGTTATAAAGGATGTTTAGAATTAAAGTTTAAATATCTTGAGCTTGCTGTTTGTTTTCTATACCATTTGATAGTGTCATTTTCAATGTGTATTAAGGTCTTGCCAAGGAAAGCTATTTTTTGTTAAGTTTCACTTTTCCACTGTAAATTGTAGGTGTATGTTATGAGAGTTTGAGACTTCACTTTTAAAAAGAATAATGTACTCTTTCTTCGGTCTAATTTCCCAAAAGAGATTTAGATTTGTTTCATTACAACAATGCATTTGTAAATCTTGATTAAATTGAAAAATATTCGCTACAAAATGAGCTTGAATATTCTATTAAATTTGTCACATAATTTAAAAATTAATAAACAAAGTAACTTACCTAATTGACTATTATTATTGGATATTGTAAATTTTCTGTAAACGCACGCAAAAGTTCTTTGTAATTCACATGTTTAGGTTTAACACAAAGTTATAACAACGATGTAAGCAAATATTCTACTGAAGCAAACTGTCCTTCAGATTCCTACAAAGCAAGTTATAATCGCGCGCCTGTCTAATGTCATTGAACGAATTATTATTTGTCAAATCTAGGTAAAAAAATATCAGCAATTCCAAAAAAATTAATGACATAGTTACAGAGTAGGCCTGATTCCCTGATTGTAATGAAATATTTAGCCTTAAACTTAAATAAATATGTAGTAAAGTAGCATAGGGACTTAATTACAAGAAATGAATTCGTAAATTATTAAGATAAATGATTGAACTTGTATATTTATTCATTGCGCTGCTTGAATAAAACAACACTAGAATCAGAATCACGAAATAGAGGAATGGTTGGATGCAGGTAGGGAAAGATGCGGTGAACAAGCCATTGGCGTCGGCACTAGGGCAGCGAGAAGCCTCTCGTTGCGAAGGCGGTGTGATGAATAGTGCGCTGTATTCATGTACGATTTAAGCGAAAGCCAGGACCGAACTTAGAGTGAATTTATGTGATCCAGGAACACGTCCCGGGCCGGCCCACCACCCACATATCTTCCTTTCGTCGGCTGCGAGAGCCTGCCACTCCCACTCACACACCGTCTCTGTTTTTCTCTCTCGTGGAGACTCTTTGTCTTCTCCATTTCACTCTCCCTGGGACGGTTCTGGTTCTGGGTCTCTTTCTGTTCTATGAGGACAAACACACGTTTACGTTCCTCACTTAAGGGGCTAGTCTACCTAGAGCAAAAGTTCGATTTCATAATTGCCATAACAGAAGTGTGACAAGATGAGGGGAAATGTTTGATTTGCCGCATGTACGTACACTGTTAATATGTTACAATAAATTTGCTTTCAATTGTGCTAAATACATTATGTTATCCTTTAACATAATAACTGATTCTAAGGAGGTTACTCGTAAATATTTTAATATTTCATTTTCCATGCATTATAGTGTCTATGAATGCATGCTTTACTTTACTTTTTAATTCGTTCCTGGGATACTTAATATCACAGGTGTCGACTTTGAAAAATATTGTCGGATGCACCGAACAAAATTGCGATTATATACCTGTTGTTTGTGATGGGTGGAGGAAAGGTAGAAACAATAAGAGTTTAATTCTGACGTGCGGTTTATATGCAACTGGCAAAAAAATATCTGTTCTTGTAAGCATGGTAACCAATACGTGCATGCGCACAGCGTTATTTAATTTACATATGTTTGAAGCGTGATTATAAATCATTATTTAAACATAAAATATTGTTATTAACAATAATAATAAATGGCAAAAAATTATACAAATATAAATCATATAAATAATAATACAATATATAACAATACCGGATAGTGGCGGTTAGGCGTGCAAATAGGGAATAGGGATTTAACATGTTCAATTTATGGAAAAAACTGTACAGTGAAAAGTTGTTAAATAAATAAATAAATATATCATCACGGCGTATTACCCATTTCTGAGTGCACCACAATCTGCTTTATCGCAGATATCGGTAATGATGATGACATATTTGTATCGTGCGGGCGCTTACCAGGCGGATAGTGGCGGTTAGGGGTGCAAATAGGGAATAGGGATTTAACATGTTCAATTTATGACAAAAACTGTACAGTGAAAAGTTGTTCAGAATTAAAAGTAGCATATGAAATGCTTTTACGTTACAGTATACTACATTTTACTAGATTGTACTTTACAAAAGTTGATTTTCTTATAAAAATTATAATTTCTTTCACAAATAAAATAAATCGATAAATCCAAGAACAGTATTGCCCAGTTGCAGAAGCGTTCATCAATTCCCTGTTCAGTTAGCGGACCATCAAAATGAACAAATTCGAATGTTTTCTTGTTCTTATGACATTTAAATAATTGCTGTCAAAAAATCGCGTTGCATTTGTTCGTTTTGATGAACCGTTCATTGATCAAGGAATTGATGAACGTTTCTGCAACCGAGCATTAGAGTCGCAAAATGACGGATTTGAGTTAAGATAGCTAAAAAGTGTAAAATTCGTCCCCTCATGGAATGAACGTAAGAAAAGTATGCCAAACACTATCGTTGTGACAAAGTGTTTGTTTCTTTACATTGAAAACAGTACGAGTCCAAAACTTATACTGTTGTTGGACTCAAATGACAGACGTCATTGCCAAATAACGAAATAACCTAAGCAGTCTTGTAGTTCCGGTTATTTGTTGGTATTACTGCCTGTTAACTATCATTAATTTCGCGTATTTTGCGTAAAAAGGGTCTTTTGCAGCCCGTGCTATGAGCGCACTTTTTCAATAAAATCGCTTTTATGGAGGGCACTTTTATCTAAAATTTGTATGGTAAGTATGCTCCGTGGCATATTTGTGTTTCTGTGTAAATTTGTAACCATTTTCTAAAATAAAAGACCAATTAATTACCCCCACGGCCGAATTCACCATTCCTTGATCGTGAGTTGACCCACAGATCAACGCTGATTCTGAATCAATCCAATTCACCATTAAAAATCAAACTAATCTACTAATCAAAATCAATGATCAACTGATTCGTCCTATTCCATGAATCAAGCTTTGATCGGATCTTTGAATCCAACTTTTCACATTTATAGCTATGTCAGAATTCTGGCTGTTGTAATTTTGCCTCATGCTTCTTTTTTATCTTGATTTAAAACCTCAAACGTTTTATTATTTTTAAATATACTTTTATTTCTTTCATTTTCGCTATATTAAAGAACATTCCTTTAATAGAATCTGTGTAAATTTCTACCTACATCAAAATAAAAATATAATATTATTACCGAAAAATTATAAAACATATTTTACAAATCAAATAATAACTCACAAGTTTTATGTAGGTACAGGGTTGAACAAATTAGAGTTCCTTATATGAAAAACTTTCTTATTATGCACGCAATAGAAAATTGATATAGGTCTTTATGGGCCAACTTTTTGAGACAACTTGAATAGGCACCACAGGAATTATCGATCGTCTTTTGTTTTTGAGCTACAGGCTAAAACTTATTATTTGCTTTTTTTGAAAATAACTTCTGATGCGTGTTTATATGTCATGAAAGGATCGAAGGTACCATGGTTCGAATCAACTGACTAGCTGCCAGTTGAATCTTATTCGAACGCTGCGATCTGATCAGTAATGGCAGCAAGTTTGCGGAATTTTCGGGTTTTATACTATTAAAATATTATGACAGTTGCATATAACAAATATATAAATTGAGTTTTAAATGAATTGTGACAAAATAATGACGTTAAAGTACGCATGCTACCAAATTTTCGCTTCAAGGCGAAAAGCGAACACAAATGCCTTATTTGATAGAATTCTAAAGTGCATGCTGCCACTACAAATATCCGACTTAAACAACAAAAGAGTTTCCAATTAAAATATTTTTGGACTTAATATATTGAAGGTATACAAGGTATTCCAAGATTAATCAACCAAACTTAAAATTTAAATAAACAATCTAAAAACAAAAAAATGGACAAGTACAAAATCTGAAAATTCTTTGTTTCAAAGATATTCACATGAAAAGGCGGAACCAGCGCGATGCAATAACATACATAGTTTTAATTAAAACAATGAAACATGTATGAATTTTTATCTTGAGGTCGAGATGTCGACAATCTCGACTTTTCGGCTGTTGTGCAAATGCAGTTAAATTCGTTTAGGTAAAATGACTATGTATAAACTACTGGCTTAACAAAATAATTTTTTAACAGAATAATAACATTTTGTTGAGTAATAATTAAAGCTTAATTTATTTCAAATATCTTTTTCTACAATGTACCTAATGTTCTTTTCTCACTTTAAATTAGTATGAATTTAATTTGTATTTTTCTCGTATGTGAAATTTATTTATAACACAAAGTGTACAGTAAATATAAAACACAATATGGATATACTTTATCATAGGGTAAGAAAGATACTATCGCTTTTGTGTTTTCCCTTTGAAATATAAGGGCCGAAATATCCAACAATTGTAACCATAGAAATTATTCGGCAAATAAAGTTATTAGGAGGTGGATACCTCGGGCCTAAGTCAAATATTAATAGACTTTAAAAATTCATTTTTTAAAATACATGTCAATAATTATGAAAAGTAGATTAGTCGGTTTGTTCATTGTTAATTTTTTTAAAATGTTAATAGTTCTACTACTAAAACAAATTATTTGAATTCTTGGGTCATATTTTAGTACTAATGAACAACAATGCTCTTAAACGACTTATTTATGTATACATAAATTTAAGTTTATGAATCTGTAACATCTTTCTATTCTTTCTTACCCTGATGAACGTAAAAGTTTATACCGAAATATCAGTTTTGTACACGAATGAGATTTTCTGTAATTGTTAAGATATAAAACTCAATACTATATATACAATACTGCATTTATTATTATTTTCTTTAGATATTACAAAGATCAAAATAATACTGTTCGCTTTATATTGTGTATATTTATTTACAAGGTATAGATGATCAAATAGAAACTTCATTTTATGAATAATTAATAAGTTTTTCAAGATCAAGATCCCGTCATTTCTTGTCGAGAATTTGACCTTGAAATTTATTTGGCTCTTGATCCTGAAATTTTACTCAAGACAAGACGAGATCAAGAAAAATCTCGTCTCGGCGGCAATACTATCTCTGACTCACTCACTCACTCTACCATTCACTCACAGAAAGTGTATTAAAATAAATACAATCGTAGTGAAGCTATAAAATATAGAATATTTTGTTTCATAACCAGATAGTTGAGGTGACGCCTGGTAAGCTCCCGCACGGTACAAATATTTCATCATTACCGATGTGTATATACAAAGCAGATTGGTACATTCAGCAATGCGTTGATATAGGTTTAATTGCTTGTGAGTGCAAATAATGTTTACATTCAGTTTTAATAAACAAGGGCTTTCTTTGGCTATAATTTACCGCTGGTTTAATGAATTTGAACAGAGCCACTTGGCACTTATATGGTAATAGTGCATTGACTGAATACTAGATAGTCAACCATTAATAAAATCATACACGATCATAAAAAAAGTTTTGTACTACATCAGCTCTCTGATTTCCAAGTTTGAATTTTTTCCAGGAAACTGTAACACTATTAAATAGTGGCGAATGCCATTTTATGTTACATATTGTTAGGAACTACTGTAACCCGGGGGAGAAGAGCCTTCTGATTTACTCTCCTACCTAACGATGACGCTTTGGCTGACTGGTAGGCGCTTGCTGGCCTGAACACTTGACGAAAACATTTGATATTTTTACTACTATTTTTATTCACATATTTTACATTTAAACTAACTTATTATTATTGTTTAAACTGAACATAATTAAACAAACTGAACATATCTAAATCCTAAAGATGCTGGTGCATCTCTAGGCTAAAATACTCGCGTCACGCAGAACGCGAGTCAAATCTAAAACTCTACATCATGTTCTTCCGACAAGAATCTTAACCAGAGACTAAAGACTAACTTTTTACAATGTACATACGCGTAATGGCATGTAACACGCACCCAAAACTAAATGACAAACTACATGCCTTTCCCGTGTGAATTTTTAAACTAGACTGTCTAAAATAAACGGTTATCTTCAGTAGAGCATATCTGCTGAGGGGTGCGGGGTTTATCATCAGCATCCAAAGCTAAATATCAACCCTGCACGTACGATGGCAATAAGTTATCTACTTACTTGTCAACGCAATAATTATCTAAGCAGTTGATATCTAGACTAAACAGAGATAATTAATAATTATTTCTAAGTAGAATTTTGACTTACACAGATAACATAGTTGAAATATTGATATTGAAACCATAATTTAGAAGAATTTATAATAAAATGATTAGCTTGTTATTGCTCCACCCTCACCTTTACACTACTTTCAACATATTTAAAATAAATTATAAAAATAAATTGAACTTTGTGTCATATTCTCAATAATACTAATGTGACCATCATACATAGGTGGTCTGGTAATGGCCGACCTTCACAATTTTCAGTAACTGTTTCAGTCGTTATTCAGTATGACAGTATTATTTATAAACAAATAATTAAAATAAACAAAGTTAAACGATCATAGTGTTTATTACTTAATTCTTATAAAGTAATTCTTGAAATTGGTAAACTCAGAAAATTTGTTCACTTATTTTATTATGCCATCACCACATATTGTACCCGAGGTTCCGGTGTCTATAAGAGAATACATGTACTATATATGTTAAAACAAATAAATGATGCACATAAACATTGTAAAATTGCAGCAGGATAGCATTAAATAATAGTTGTATAAATAAATACATGAAGAGTCGTTTCCGTTCTTTTAGAGCGTCCTTACGACGTCTATTTATTTGTTGGAAACTCACTTTACGACAAATAACATCCGCAGTTAGACAAAGGTGAAAGAGGACATGAAAACTTTGTTCATTTGTCGATACGATACATGTATAGAACATAGGAACGATCAAAGACACCTCAGGTACAATGTTTCCGTTTACACCTATCGAAGTACATTTGTATTCTAGGCATCAGGCTCACATTTCAATTGCATCTCCAGCACTGAAGGTAGTGGGGGCTTTGTCGTCGTCGGCACGTGTTCGATATGTCGCTACGCCAACGCAGCGAGTATGGCAATGGTCACAGCACAGCACTTCCGATAAAACTACGATTATCAGTGGAAACGTTTTGTTTTATTGCGGAATAACCCATTCTACTTACATTTTTATTATTATCGACGGAATGATTACCACGCCAGTGCATAGATACCCGTTGTGCTTTATGAAGTTGTTAAAAGTTTTATGTTTCCGTAAAGCAGCCGACAATTTACAAATATTGAGTCAGAAAGTCATAGGAGTAGTAGATATCTCACTTTTGATATGAATGACTTAATAGATATGTAACTTTGTCTAGCAAAAATACATATACTAATGTTGAAATGCATTTCACATAAATGTTTCTCTGTATAGTTAAAGTTAAAGATTTTTACATCAGACTATTATTCAAGAAACACGTAATTATAAATAATATAGATGAACAACGATGAGTGAAATTGTTTCTGGATTGCAGTCATAAATTTTATTACTTAAATTCTCGGGTCGACCGGTTTCGAGCTCCACATGAGCCTTCCTCGGGAGCTGAACAATAATTACAAGAACAAATTACAATTCAACAGTCAGAACTAACAAAGATATAAATAATATTAGTAACATTGAAAACATAACAACATATATAAAAGTATAAAAATAAGTGCAAAATAAACAGACCAACGTAACTTAAACATTAAACTTGGCTTAAATTGACAATATTGCATCGAAATAAAATGTCAAATATGTTATAATATATATAAAACATTTCGATTTGCATTTTTTTGTTTAAGCCTAGCTTAAAATTTAAGCCTTTTTTGTGCAACTGGGCATTAATAATCTTTAAGGTTTTTTTTTTAATAACTAAGTATAATATTTTAATTTATTTTTAGTGTATTTTAAATTTTTAATGTTTTCTAAGGATAAGAAAAAAATTTTATAATTAAGTTTTATCTTAATTTTTTAAGTTATGTTTTAAGACGTTAGTGTATATTTTACTTATGTACAATCAGTCCAGAATAAACATTATTTTTATCTTGCTGTATGTGTAACATTTCAAGTGTCAATCGTTTATTAAGATTTTTTCCTTTGTCAAGTATTTTTGTTTTATTAAATTTAAACACGTGATTATTCTTTATAGCATGGTCTACCAGAGCGCATTTCCCAGTTGCTTGTTTTGTTCTTTGCGAAGAGCAATTTCTTCTGTGTTCCTCTAGTCTACTTTTCAAATAACGTTTCGTTTGGCCCGTGAAGTGGGCCACACAATCGTTATATGTGCATGACTATAGTACGAAGTCCATTCTTGAACCCAATTGTACATGTCTGGGATATTCTTGGTTGGCGCTTGAGAGATCATCCAATCCAACATAACAAACTGGAGTAAGTGGAGCACAGCCTTGTGAAATTATGAAACAGTCTAGATGAGAATGACATACGGCCACTTATTTTAAGTATGAATAGTCGTTGTCAAGGTGTAATCCAAAGTAGAAGTGGAAGTACGCATTATTAAATTTTAAAAAAAATTTATTCAAGAATCTTTAACATATTTTGTTTTTCCTATTAGTCTTAAGCTTTATTTATTAGGATTACAATCCAAAACTTATAAAATATATTGCTAAATTGTTTATGAATAAATATAACTTTTTATATTTGTCAAATATTGAAATTTTGTAATATTTTTAATGGTGCATTAATTCCTCAGAACAGCAATGATCATACGCGCAGTTAATATCAAAATTATGTGCCAAACAAAATATATCTAATTCACGATAACTTTAACGTTAAATCTGTCGAGAAATTTTTAACGTATGGTTTTAAAAAATAGTCTCGGCAAATCGACCGTGTTGACACTAGAAAGATAACGGTAGAACAAAACAAAAACAAATGTAGAACTCATATTTGACTTCAGTGCAATGTAATGTAATCTCTGTTTATTTATTAAATGTTTAACTAAAACTGAATTAATATCAGCCAGCGGTTTTTCAAATAAAATTTTGTGAGATATTTCTTCAATTTCTAGTTTGTCGTATTGCCCTCTTCCTTTGCTTTTTCCAAATTTATTTTCTGCTCTTCTAACGTAAATTTTCATTCCGTGAATACATAATTTTCTTTTTACTAACTCCACTTCTTGCTGCTGTACTTTAAATTCCATATCTTTTCTCTCTTTCAAGGGAATTATTTTCTAGTCGTTTGTTTTTTGATATATGTGAATTTATTTTTAAATGAAGTTACATCTTAATTAACTGCAACCTAGTACCTCAAAAGTATTAAATCATCCTGTATTTGAAAACGAAGTTTAGTATTCATCATTCTTTTCGGAAACTCGTTTACTTAAGTACGACAACACAGACAAAAAGTCGTTGTCCGTCTTTTAAATAACGTTTACGGTAGGTAATGATAAAATTTTTGTTGCCTAGCTACTGATAAATAACGTAATGTTAATTTCAACTGTACAACTTGCTGAAACACTCTATATATTAGTATATTATGCAACAAATTTATAATAATAGCTATACACAAGCATGGTGTTTACAAAACGAGCCATGGCGAGTATCGTAAATCATGCGAGTGTATTAATAGTCATTATACATGAGTTGTATACACTATTTTTTCTACGACTAATAAACTATAAACAAATTTTGTTAAAAAAATAATATGTATCGTAATGAAAAGAAAATCTGTAACATAATGATAATCTGTATCATAATAAAAAGAAATTTTGAATCATAATGATAATTGTATCATAATGAAGATCTGAATCATATAGAGTGTCAATCAAATACAGATGATACATATATAGGAATAAGTATATTAGGAAACTCGGGGGTGTATTCATCAAATACTCCTCCTTTAATACGGTCTGGAGATTTTAGAAATCATAAGATAAATATTGCCATTCTCAAATATAACCATTATTATCAAAAAAATGAGAGTCCTGTATTTTTGATTCAATAGATGTCATATTTAAAAGGATAATATACTAGGCTTATAAATAATAAACGGAACCAGTAACGCAATATAGTTTTAATATTCCAGGCATTTTTGGAAATAATTGGCTTAAATTCTGAAATTTTTGTGTTGCAAAAAGCAAGTCATACATGTATTTATAATTTGAACAGTAAAAACAAGGTTGTCTTATATTCTTAGTCTGCATAGAACACAAGAAGTTTGTTCCGTAGATGTTCCAATTAGCAGCCCGAATATCTAATTAGCGCAGCGTGGATGGTAGTGCATGTACAAAAGTTTCGTTATTTCCCGCAGAAGATGCAGTTGCATTAAATATTCCGTGAGTGACACAAAGTGAAACAGGGCGGCAGCCATCAGCTGCGCTACCTGGGAGATTAACTTTATAATCCAACGAGAGTCGACGAAATTATGTGTCATATGTGTGCCCCAGGGAGAAACATTTATTTTTATTTGCTGTTCGTTATATAGTGTAGCTATGTGAATAATGTTCTACATAAATTTTATTTTTGTCGGTGTGTATTATAATATTTTGTATACTTGTAAAAATAAATGGAACAATGCAAATTTAAACAATTTGGGTGATGATTTTATTATTGGACTAGGTAGGTAAAGACGAAGGATTTTTATGATTACAAGTTGGCATTACTGTTCTAGTGAATTATTAGTTTCTGACTGTCTTCAACAGTGTAGCTTCAATGAACACATTTTAACCAAAAGTAATTATATATAAACTTGCAATGTAAAATCCATAGAAAAAAAATGGTTGTTGATATTTTAGGTTATGTTCATAGTTCATAAACCCATAACATATTTTTAGATGTTACCAGAGTATAAAACCCTAGTATTTAATATTTGGACAATAAATTAATTTCATTTAATAAATTTAGTAGTCAGACAAAACAAATATTGGTTATTACCCGTTCAAAAACTACTTTGTAACGCCCTATTGGTATTGGGGTTGTTTGATGGCGTACATATGTACTCTTTGTAGTGATTATTTCGTATCTCGGGCGCCACTTTGACAGCGGCGGCTTTTCATGTAAACTAGAACGGCAAGGACGATCCTGAGTAGTTCTGTGGAGATGGGTAGGGTTTTTGTGTATACAGAGACGAGAGTGTAATATTAACAAATAGGTTTATTGTGTTAAAATATTAAAGTATGAAACAATAAAGTAAATAACCCTGTTTTTTTCCCTGAAATATGACAACTGGTGGCGGTTTACCGTACAAAACTAACGGTAAGTAATACTGCGGAATTACTACATCCAAAATGGTAAATATACAAAATAATTTTATAAAGGACGGCAATCTTTTAACTAAATTTAATAACAAATTAATTATAACGCTGCGGCTCGAACTTACTAGCGGTAAACAAAGGTGTTTCTCTCGTGAACAGTTTATGTTCTCTCCCAGGGCGGTATCCCTCGTAGAGATCCTCAATAGCGGTATCTATTGGGCTGGAAAACACAACACACGCGACTTAGATGGAATACGGCGGTCTAACAGACAACCCAACAGGCAAGTCTGTCTCGGTGGTTTAGTCCTCAATTGTAGCACCCAGTTCAGACTGCCCGAGAAGGACTGCAGGATTCCCGCGAGGAGAGCTCGCTGAGAGCGGAGCTCAACTCTGACTCTGCATCCACTGCAGCGCCTTAAGTTCTCAGAAATTTGCAAAATCTGGTAAAAACCGGTATTATTCATAATGGGGAACGCGTTGACTTTACTTGACACGTGGCGGCAATCTTATGCGTACAAAACGAAGACATGAATAAAAAAATTATACTATTCGCGGTTTGTCGTCAAAGAAAAAAAGTTTCCTTGAAAATTCAGCATTAAGTTCCAGATGCTCTAAATCGCAGTCTATGTAAATGTAATGTAAACTAATATTTGATACTTTTTTAGTACTGCAAACATAGCAAACTTAAATCGGATTATTCTGTACATCTAATATTTACGTATAATGGAAAATCAGTAGAATCAAATATACGTATTACTAATACAAGTACATTCTCCTTAAGACGTTTCATTATTAATTTTTATCCAACTGCTTCCTGACAGTAACATTTGTATAAATATGTCAAAATTGTTATTAAAGTATTATCTTCTTGTATGACGCATATGCAAGATAATGTATAAAAATAAATTATTTTATAAATTTATATTTAAAGTTATTTACCTCCACTGCAGCCAATCAGACGTGATATAAGGCCCCACCATGTAGAGTGGGCGAGTTCGAACCAGATTTTCCAAATTTCTGCCGATCGCAAGCCCAAGGAATCAGATTCTGTTCTCTCGTTAGTGGCTAACTAGTTCCAAAACTCTGAGAGGAAGTCTGCCATAGTGACTATGGTACTCTGAAGTCCACGACGAAGCGCTTCGCTTCGCAGATGTACAGTCGTCAGTAACAGGTACACGTCTTGTCTTCGAGAAATTAACCAGCTTACTTATAATAATCATGGAAACAGCTAATATATTCAAATAATTCTAATTGACAGATTTCAGTGTCAAGTGAAATTTACATTGTGAGTTTCGTGTTATAATTTTATTGGATTTATAAAATCTTGTCCAAGGAACTCTTGGTATGGTTTTTGTAGAAAGTAGTATGTGTTCATGTTACAATTTTACTTGATATATATATAGAATCTTTTGCAAGGGTCTTTTGGTACGGGATTTTTGTTGAAATTCTAGTAAGTAAAGCATTTAATATATTTTACATTTTAAGTTCAAACGGAGTTTTATCTATTTATTGAATTTTACTCTAATACTATTTCTTATCCTCCACATACTGATATATTCGAAATTGTATTCTCTGTTAGAAATAAACAACTATCGTGGCGCCTTTTACATACTCCAATTGTTAGTTAAATTAATTCTTATTTTAAAAGAGTGCATCACAAATATGAAAGTAATTGCATAATTATCAAAAATTAAATACAAAATCTTCCACGCTCTAATGAAAAACTACAAGTGCGGTAAATATTGTCGAGTGGCTGGAAAGTAAAAGAATGTTTTACAGGAGCTAACAAGCGCACATAGCTCACTCCATCCTCTCATTGCAGATCTCTTATTCTTGTTCAACTCCTGCAGGATAATTTAAAGTGCGAGAGAGATGCAAAAACGACGCAGCGGACCAAGTGAAGATCATGAATATGAATGTCCTCTTTCAGTGAGCAGACAAAAACAGCTAGAGGAGACAGAGTGCACGACAAAGCAGGCCAGCAACGTAACAGACCAGAAAATCAGCCTCTTGAATGCTTTGTGAGCGGGATATGAGCGATTGTTCATATAAGTACTTAAATTGGCTGGCGTCTGACATATTATTTAATATTTAATCTGTTTTTGTATTCATAAACCTAAAACATACGGGGCTGTGGCCAGTTTAATATTCATTCAAGAAAATTCTATTTCAAAGCGAGAACAATTTTTTTATTATTTCTGAAAAAAGTAGGAACTTAAATGTCAACTACAAGTAATCGGTGAATCGGCTAATAAAAATATTGTAACAAGACAAATTATCACAATAATCGGCTTATCAGTTAATCAAAATAACCGGTTTACTTAATCAATAAATCATTCAACCGACTTTCTCTTTCTTGTAAACCGTAATTACGAGTTTGTCAGATAATCAAACAACCAAGTATTTTTGGAAGCTTGAATTAGAACCGACACGACAGTGAACAGATTATATGTATACATCTATACGAGTAGTTCTATACAATATACATAATATAGTATTTATATCTATTATAATTGTTTAATAAATTTTATATCTCTTAGGCCATTTGTAATTTTGGATCACAGCACGAGAACACTATGATTGTTAACCTTTTTGATGTGGATACGCCTTTATTGTTATAATCGGTCTGTCTCATAGGGATACTCTCTAAGAATACTTGACCGACATACTTTCTAAAGTTTGATCTAACATTTAATTTCTATGTTATTTGAGACAAGTTAATTTTTGCCACAAGCCTGGGCTTCCCGGGTTTCTCCAATACTACTCGTAGATACCCCAATGCATTCAATATGTACTTTTACTGTATATTAATTTTTGTGAGAATTTTAAATATGAATTTGCGTATGGCTTGTGTTTGTGACCATGATTTGTTTTCTTCTTGTATTTTTTCTTAATTTCACTCATTTTATTGTTTGTGGTGTTTGTCCTTTCCTGAAATCATTTTGCTTTAAGTTTCAGTCTAAGTTCACTTGCAGTATTCCATAATGGAATATCTTCTGATATTTGTATGTTTTCTCCAATTGCTTGTTTTGCTGCATTGTCAGTTTGTTTTTTCGTTTCTATGTTGGGCTTCTAGCATTTGTTCTTTCATTTGTTGGATAAATAGGAGGAATTATTTTATTCACAACCGGTTATTAATATGTGCAATAACATAACAAACAGTTGGGACGTGACTTATAGTTTACTTCACTCTCCACTTCCCAGCTGGCTGTAAAAGACTTTTCCGGCTAGTTAAATGTCACTTTATAATCACTAAAATATCATTTTATCAAGTCAAATTGTAAAAAAAGTCCCTAATAAAATGAATAGTTTATATTTCCAAAATTTATATTTGTTATAATAGCATAAAATAATGACGAATAAATAGGTTTCAATTATTGTGCACATTCAGCTAAACGTCAACACACATAACACGCCTACTATTATATTGCTACTCGACCATGTACGAATTTTAGGTTCTGCGTACACAAGGTTAGTGTCAACTTAACCCACGGCAGCTATATGATTAAATACCGACAGAAAACGGTAGTACGTAGTCAAAAAAAACTTTTGTACCGTTACGTGTTCAAAAATATTGCGCCACGCTGTAGTTTATGTAAGGTATTTTATTATTTTTATCAGATTTCGAAATTAAATTAAATTTACTATTGTCTATCAAAATGGTAAAGCACAACCACCTTCAGTTACAAGAATCCGTAATATATATTTTTGACAAGGAAAGGGTTCTCGCGAGAAAGTTGGATTACTAAAGATTAATAAGAGAACAGTGAAAAATAGAATTACTACCAAATATAAATAGCGAAAATCATGAGCTGACAAGCAAAAATACGATAGGCCCTGTAAACCAATAAAGCAGACAGATAACATCCATACCTTAGTGGGATTCAAACCCAGAACCTCGAGTGCAGTCATAACTAACAGGTTTTCTCCAAGCATTGAGCCGCCGGAGACGACAATTAATTAATTTAATAATGGATGCAGATTTAACAAACACTCAGAGATCATTTTATTTATTGATGTTAGACCCATCAAAATGAATTTCTAGCATGCAATTAATTTGCAAAAAGTTATCCTAATTAAAGGAAATAATAATCAGGCGAAATATAAAAATAACTAATTTTGGTACATTTCTAAAAAATAATTTAATAAATTTTAACATTTGACATACGAAAATGACAGATAATCAGTGGCGGATTATCCATTAGGCGCATGAGGCGCGCGCCTCGGGCCTCACCTGAACAGGGGCCTCAAAACGTCAACACAGTACAGTACAAAATAACTATACGCATTCAATTTTTATCACATATAAAAATATTTAAATATTCCTACTGTTAATAATACACAGCAAACTGATTATTGTTTATAACAAAATATAAAGGGCATAATCTCCCGACGCCTAACCGCTATATGGATGCTCAACTCAACACTCGTCTGGTACTCTCGCAGTTTGGCTGCAGTCGGTCGGTTGTCAGATGCCGGCGATACTGGATTTCTATATTTGGGACTGGGGAGTCGGGAATGGCTCGCGTTATAATTTGTTATTTATCGAACACTCGAATTGTATAATTAGATTTTTTTTACAGAAATTTATGTCAAACAACGGAATCAGAGAACAAGTATTTTTAATTTAATCAAAACATGTGTTATAAGCCACCAATAAGCCATAAAATGTTAAATTCAATGTAATAACTGTATTATTAAGAGGACAAAATAGGAGAAAACGTTATAATAAAAGAATCTTGCATTAATTAAAAGTTTTAATAACTAAAACATACGTTTTAATTCAAGCAAAAATTTTTCTTCCCTTGGCATTTTTTTGTAAAATCAAAAATAAGATTTTTTCCTTTTGTAAACTCAATCCGAGGACATACTGTATATTTATTTGAATCAATTTTCAAAATTATTGTAAATAATTTGAGTTAATTAGTTTGGTACTGTATATCAGATTTTTATTCAAAAATAAAAAATGTCGAGGGGGCTCAAAAAATATTGCGCCTCGGGCCACAAAATGTCTTAACCCGCCACTGCAGATAATTTTCGCATATTTAAAGGTAGATCTCATTAAACTAACATTTTTGGTACCACTGGACCACTGACAACTTTAATACTTAAAATTAATTTAATTAATTTACGTAATGTTTCTGTATAATCAAATCTTAATTATTTCTAACGTAATTTATTTTGAACCATGTCAAAGGTTAATATTAATACTCGCAGAATTATTTTTATTAAAGAAAAAAAAAACAGAATGGATTAACTGATAAATAGCAACAATACTAGAAACTTTTCATGTAACAACATTAATATGAAAAAACTTACCTTAAAAAATCAATTGAAGAATAACCACAAAAGTCATAAATATTGTTCAAAATTGTCACCTCCCACAGCTACACACAATGCACTACGTTGAATTAATGAGACACTACATGCCAGGTTCATATGATGTTCTTGTTTAATAATTTCAGCACAGTTTTGAATCCGCATCCTCAATTCTTCAACAGTTTCAGGGGGGTTTTGATTATCATACATCAAGGACTTCAAATGACCCCACAAATAAAAATCTAAGGGATTGAGGTCAGGTGATCTTGGTGGCCATGATACAGGACCTCCACGGCCAATCCACCTGTTCCCATAGGTATTATTTAAATGCTGCCGCACATGCTGACGATGGAGTAAGGGAACATCTTCTAATAATACTGCTAGAACATTTTGTAAAAATTCCAAATACTGGTCACCATTTAATCTATTGGGCAGTATGTACGGTCCAAGCAAATTTCTATTTAAGATACCAGCCCAAACATTTAATGAAAATCTGTGTTGCAAACTACTTCTTACTACAACATGTGGATTTTCTTGAGCCCAACAATGCATGTTGTGGAAATTATGGACACCGTCACTTGTGAAAATTGCTACGTCACTAAATATTATAAGTGAAGTAAAATTAAAATTTACAGCATGTTGTTGCAGAATCTACTGACAAAATATAGTTCTAGCTTGGTGATCAGCAGGCATTAATCCTTGAACACGTTGAAAATGATATGGTTGATAATCATTCTTGTGTAAAATTTTTAAAACTTTCGTGTGAGATATTTCTGCTACAACACGAAACACTCCTCTGCTACTAATTTCCAGGTTAGCATGCACCAAGTCTAAGACTTCATCTTCAATGTTGTGGTGTAGTCTGCGACCGCCGTCCATTATTTCTTCTTAAATTGCCTGTGTCGCGAAGACGTTGTATCACGGTGATGAACATCCTGCGATCAGGCTGGCGTCTTCCAGGATACCGTTCGGCATACAGACCTGCTGCTAAAACCGCGTTTTGTCCCACTTCACCATAAATCAACAACATATCCACTAATTCAGAATTAGAATACGTTTTTTTTAACAAGAGCACAGCAAAAATCACTTGTTACTAACACTTCCGAGAATAATGAAATATTTTATGTACCTATTACACAATTATTTTCGGTGCAAATGGTATTTAATTTAATTATTAAGAATAATTTAATTTAATTATTAATAATACAACTAATTTTGAATGTATTTTTGATAAACATATTTTTAATGAAATATGAATTAAAACAGCAATAAAAAAAGGTTTCCTTGAGAAAAGTCGAATTTTCATTTAAAAAAAAAATTCTTTCAGTTCCGTAATCTACACATGTCATACTACTCACCCTTAAATTTATGACATTAAGTTCGTTTCCACCCTGTATATATATATATATATATATATATATATATATATATATATATATATATATATATTGTGACACAAACGAAAGAAACTCACGGGTTTCGGGCGGGAGCGAAGGTCGGGGTTCGAAGAATAAGTTTGTGGTAGATAGTAGCCCAATTGACAAAATGACCCAGGCCAATGCCTGTGCAAAATTTGAATACCACAAATTTACTTTTCGGGGCACCAACACCTTGAAAAAGGGATAAGCCTCGAGAGGTGTACTCGAGAGGAAACACAAACAAATAAAATGAAATGTTTAATGTAGAAAATCAAATTTTTACAAATTTTAAAAAGTTTTTGGAAAATAAAAAAAATTACAAAAGATATACCAGAACGGAAGGAGGTACAGGGAGTCGTGTAGCTACGTTGACTGTCCTGGATGGAGCAGTAACGACAAAATGGAGGAAAACCTCGGTCGCTGTGTTCGACGAAAAAAACACCCAAATGTGGGATTTGTCTGCTTCCTGGTGATCAGCCAGTTCGTTTAAGGATAGTAAGCTGCTTCTCGGAGGTCGCTGGAGGAACTCGTCCTACTTTCGATGTCCAAAACTGCTAGGAGTAACGTCCAGACCAAGGGTCAGTCCGACCACCACAGCCGCTAACTTCCCTACAAAAATACACTCCGCAGTACTTTGTACACAAGGAGTTACAAAGACACCTGAAGGGTGTGGATACAATACAAAAATCATACAGCAAAATTCAGACTCCTGCACTCCAACCGGAAGTTATACAAGTCAAAAAAAGTAATTCAAATTTGCAAAAGTTAAACAGTTTAAAAAAAGCTAAAATAAACAGTCCAAAAAAAACCTCACAACGTAGGACAAAGGTAAACGGTTTGACTGCAGTCCAAAAGAAAATTACTTTAAACGCGTACAAAATCTCAACACAACTTTTTTTTCCGCCAAAACTCGCAATAAATCTAAATAAACGGGGCCACCCCCAGACGATTTCAATCGCGAACACAAAATAGGCGCCGAAAAAAAAATAATTACACAAAACAAAGATTTTATAAGCCACGCTCAAATAATTTTAAAATCCTGAACGTCAAATTTTTCTCGCTGGGGCTCGCAACAAATCCAAAAAATAAAAAATGAAACGGGGCCATCCCCAAAAAAGACTTGTATCGCGACAAAATAAAAGAAGCGCAAAAAAATAAATCCAACTGTAAAAAAGGAAACATCGTCCGAGTCGTGGATCCTACAGGATTACACAAGATGGCCGTCAATCGCACCAATTACACCACGTTCACACAGGATAAGGACAGGATGATAAAGGGGTGAAATTTTAAGCAGAATTACTAAAATATTATTTAAGCAAAAATTTAGAAGTGTACCTGGACACTGGGATAACCAAGAACCAACGGTTAACAGGTTCAATAAAATTTAAATAGAATATTACAATCATGGATAATACAAAAAAATGTAGGGGTGCGATGACCCGGGGGGAAACTGAAACTACAAGGTAGAGTAGTTTAAAGTACTTTAAACTGTTTACTACGTTACTTTCGACTACAAAAAAAAAAATCTTAAATTTTGACAAAGATTCTACATCCAAATAAGTCGAAAAAAATTTAATAAAAATTTTGAAGCACAGAAACAGTGAGTGTTAGATATGAGCTCGTGAGCAAAATTTGGGCAAACCAAAAAACTGCAATCATAGTAACAGCTAATAAACAAAAATTATTGCTACAAAGAAACAATCACTGTAAAGTAACTACTCGAACCACAGAAAACCACTGCTGCTCACAGTAACACGTGGTCAAAAAAAAAAAATCTGTTGTGGCCAGCACAAGACCTCTCGCCATTTTCATTTTATGTTATATAAGTAATGTATTGCACTTCGCTACCGAACCGTCGCTTTGTAACAAAAAAATTACAGAACTTTACCCAAATATTGTATTTTATTGTATTTAACATGTCTTCTGCACACATACAATTCTAATTATATCTTCTTTCCATTGTATGAGGAAGTTCCTATGTCAAAAATTCTTCCAATTCATTAACAAGATTGGCGGTATTTGTAATTGATACATGCAGGTTACCTATAATTTTAAATATTTAATTAATAAAACCATAAGAAAGATTAAATTTACTTCCCAGAAAAAGCTTTCAGAATGTAACTAAACTTTTGATTTTTGACACTGATATCTGTCATTTACAAATTATGTTATAAACATTTGAATTTGTCAACTGGTTTTCTTAGTGTAGTTTCGCCTACTCGACTTATTATATCCCGATATTCTATATATTATAGTATCTTTATCTCTAAATTTATAGAAGATATAATAAAAAATTTAAATGTATCAGATGTAGAATTTTGTTCTTTAAAAGGCGTAATATCAAAAATTTGCAAAATATAATATTTAGAAGAATTTTTTTTAAAAACTACTACTTCCGGTTGTTCAATTGTTACCAAAACCTTTTCAGCTCTTCCCAGGAATGTCAGATTGAAGAAACTGCAGTTAAATATTTTTTAAGTCTTATAGTTTTTGAGGAATCGTCCCTCCAACATCCATACATACACACACACACACACACATACACACATCCACACACACACACACAGACATCATCGTAAAAATGTTAAAATCGGTTTATATGGACCTTGAATCGTGCTTATTCACTTAAATCTCGATATGTGATTTTTAGCATGAATCCAATACCTCTCTTAGCGAGAGGTAAAAATATTGAAAAATCTCAACAACTAATTCATCAAGAATCAAAAAATGTGTTTCGAGTACTTACCCATACTGTGACTCAGCAAACAACACCAAAAATATCAATATAAAATTTGGAATACAGAATTAAACGAAAACTCAAATGTAACACTCAAAGTTTTCGCTAAGTTGCCAAAAAACTTAAAGCCCATCAACGTGCTCGCTAAGAAAAGGTGCTCACTAAGAGAAGGATTGTCCGTCACGCATCGCTATTTTTTAAAAAAAACTCTAATCGCAAAATATGCGTACTAATAACTAATTTGACGAAATAATTTTCAGAGTAAACAACTGTAATAGCTCACAATAAATTTTGAAAATACCAATAAATGAAATAGTAACTCAAATAAATTCAAAATATCATCAGTTTACAAATTAATAATAAATAATAGATATTTACACACCAAGCGAGCTAAGGTAATGTTTATCCATGAGAAGAAAGTTTAGCTCACGAGCCCGAAGGGCGAGTGAGTTAAATTCTTCGAGTGAATAAACATTCTTAGCTCACGTGATTTGTACAATCTTTTATTCAATTTCGACGAAATAATAATAAAAATCATTATAATATTTAATTTTGACAAAATAAAAAAATGATCAGTTAGTAGGCTAAGCATGACAATCGTCGCTGATAGACGTCAAGTCACATATTTAAAAAGCTTCATTGTCTGTCATTTATGTCGTAAAAAATAATGAAAAGGGCTGATAATGTCTGATAAATTATGTGGTAAGTGTTATTTTCGTTCTTGATGTTATTTTCAAATGCATTTTTTGTTGCAGAATGCCAGAGTGAGTTAAAATTTTGTGAGAGTGATTTAAAAAAATTTTTAATTCACATGTGAAAAAAGTATTACTTATAGTTGTTGCTATGGAGTTAATAATGACAGTTTAAAACGTCAAAATAATAAAAACTATTTCAATTGCGGCAGCAGCTTGAACTAACAGCAATGAATTTACTAATGAACAAAGGTTCTACCAGTGACGTTGCAAAACGTCACAATATATATATACATATATAGAAAAACAAAATGTTTCACAGGTATAGCAGTCCGGAGTATGGGAAAAAGATGTTAAATAATACTCTTTAGAGTTACATGTCAAGCTTTCGGAATTACTTTATTCCTTCTTCAGGACAGCTGGAAGGTACAACAACAACGTTCATGTTACAAATTTGAAAAAGTAAATAATTGAACACAGTACTTACTACTTTGTGAGGTTAAATTTTAAACTGAACAGTCATCAGAACAGTGAAAATTATTTGTTTAAATAGTTCAAACATTGATAATTAAATTTAGAAACTAAATTGTCCACAAGGTTTAATAAATATATGTTACAGAACCCAAAATCAGAGCGATTATGTTCAGAAGAAGTCAAGTTGTAAAACACGTGTGAAACACAGTAAAAAACAAGTTCGAACTTTGAACAAATTACCAAAAACGACAGAGAACAACAATATGTGCAAGTGAGAGGGAGAAAAACTAACCGGAAACACGAAAAGTTCTTGAAATTCAAAAATAATTTTTATCATTTCATTTTTAAATTTTAGTACAACCCTACTAAAATACTGAAAAAAAGTGATACAAATTACAAAAAATTTTATGTTGGATCAGAATTTTCATTATTATTAGAATTATGTAATTCTTTAAATTTCAAAAGGTAATTGTAAATAGAGCTCAGACCGCTAACATCTGTTTTTTTATTCATAGTATAGTTAGTTTTATTAATGTGAACCATTTCAAGGAAATTTCTTTTGTTTGAATTAGTTTCTACATCTAATACAGATGAGTTACTATAGTCAATCCGATGAGAAAACTCATTGAAATGCTGTGATAAAGCACATGCTTTGAAAAGACGTCTTAAAATTGACCAATCAGAGACCTACACGTTTAACGTGTGTTTACCGTAATTTTACGTTACTATGGTTTTATACAAATCAAATCTTCTTTAAAATGTGAGGGCGACTGTAGTTTTCGAAAAATGTCAGTGTCAAATTAAATTTGATAAGGTGAATAAAAAAAGGCAAATTCTTACCATGTATTCAGTAGCTGATTACTTAGAAGTGATTATAATTTTCGGACAATGTGGACAATAATATTTTCGTTTAACACATTTTACACAGCTGCTAAAACAAGTTGCACTCTACGATATAAATGATGATCTCGGATGACACCTTCGCTAACCTAAATTTGTTGACGGTGAAAAGTCAACTTTAAAGTGTCAAAATTACAGTAAGTTAAACAAATTTTGTAACACACTAGTAGTATTTTTAAAACCTAGCAACCAGTTTTATTTTGGAATAATATCATCACACCTCAAGATATTCTTCCGGGATTGGTGGATTAAAAAGTCTTGTAACTCCGTTAATGCAAGCAGCCGCAAATTATTTGCTTTTATTTGTTGGCAACCTATTGTCGTCGGCAAGTGTCAGTTTCGTCTGGGGCGCGAGTTGTGAGATACCTGTATATATATATATATATATATATATATATATATATATATATATATATATATATATATATATATATACCCAGGAAACACACACATACATGATATGTAACTATCAAGGATAAATCACAGCACAATGTTATATTCCACTGTTTCATAAATGTTAAATCATACATCTCTTATTTTATATATTTCGTATATATTACGTTATGAAACTTATCATTTATATATTTTTATATTAATTTTATGAAATTAAGTAATATTATTTATATAAGTTTGCAGTTATAATAATGTCATATTACAAAAGTAATACTATATAAATGTTTTCAAATTTATATTGTTTTTATATAATAATCACAACAAAAATACTATGTTTGAATAGAACGTATCATTTATATATGTATTAATACATTAATTTTATGAAACTAGTATTGTCAACCACAGTTATATAAATTTTACAGTACACGAGTAATATTTTGCTCTTATAGCAGTGGCGTGCGGTGCGTTTCTGTGTTGGGTGTGCAGATTTTTAAAGAAAAAGTATTGTGTAGGTAGAGTCTTAGGTTAACAATTCAGAATTAATTTATTTTTTTATACTACGTCCCTTCTAGAAAATGGTTTCTTCAGTAAATCCGCAATTAGTAATTCACTTGCAATTTCCATTATATTATTTCATTATATCTTATAAATTTTCATAAATACAAATATGAGTTAAATAAATAACATATAAATTATATACCAAATACCTAAAATTATTAATTAATTGTTTGTCTGAACTTGTTTATGCTTGTGAATACTACCAAAAGTAATTTTACGGCGATACGTGCACAAAATATGCTGCACGCTGGAGAGTGCGATGGGGCGATACGTATTTCTAATATTTTATCCTTGTCTGCGCAAATACACTGTTCCTATACCCTCCCTGTGTAAAAACATGCGCACCGAGTGCAGTGCGTAGACCTGCACTTGCCCGGCAATGCACACATTCGCTGATGCTGATAGGCAACCAAAGACGATACTGTTCGTTATTGTCCCATAATGCCATAATTGTATTAATATTTTTATATTTTGTATATCATATATTAAGATCAAATCAATTAAATAATTTACATTTTAATGCAAAAATTTTGAAATTATTCGCAGGGTGTGCAGTGCACACCTTGCACATATGGACTGCACGCCACTGTCTTTTAGGGTCTATATGAATTCTATAACATCAGTATTATGTTTGACAGTACGTCATATTATTATATTGTTCTATATGAAAAACTTAACGTTAGTATTATGTTTGTAAAATACATTTTCAATTACTAAAATTACTTGAAAAGAGAAATAAACCTCTTCATTTGATTTTAATTACATTGTTTTTATATACATAATACTCAGCCACAACTTAAGATATTTGGAATTTTGATTTATTTTACTGTTAGGTACATAATGTATAATGCTATTACATGGCATTTTATTTGATAGTGTTTTGTAGGTATTTTGCGTAAAATAATACTAATTAGGTAGTTACTCATTTTTATTTGTTGTCACATTTTCCGTAAGAAAAACAATATAATATTTATTCGTAGCTAGCATTATATACAATATTTACAGTAAATTGTAATCTAAACTTTCAAATATATTACAAAGTAACATTTCCGACTTTTAATTTTAATATTGTGTATACTGGTGCTCTGCGCATGCTCTTGGGTGCTCTACAGAGGATTACAGCCATTGCTTGTGTTATGTGTGTTCATTAGAATATTTATAGTGGAAGAAAGGAGTTCAATAAGGTAAGTTAAATAACATAATTTATTATATTGTATTAATAAGGGCCGATTTTTCAATATGTGGTTAAAATTTGTAGTTAAGTAAACAATATTGTATCATATTGTTGTCACGAATAACAAATCTGTCATTTGACAGTTCATTTCGTTTCAATTTTGTTTATTATTATCTCTTAGTTAAAATTTTAACGAGATATTGAAAAACCGACCTTAAGTAATATCTATGATAGTATCACTTATCAGCTTATTTTGTTCTGTTGTGAGTCTTATTGATAAATATAATTTTTAGATTTGTCATGTAGTGGTTTATTTTCTAAAAGATGGAAACCTACATGAAATACCCACAAACCAAATAACAGCATACAGAAAATCCTGTATTTGACTAAAATCAAAAAAATGTTCGACACCTAATAACAAAATTTGTGCCAAATATGGAACAAGTATGAAATTAAAATTGATTGTTACTGTAGTAAGTATAGGTAAAACAATATTTTTTGTATTATTTTGTAACATAATTTATTTTCAAAGATTCTTTAGAGAAAACATGGAAAAAAAGCAGAAGAGGCAGATTAAAACATTTGTTCTAAAAGCTGTATAGTGAAAACAAATCATTATCCACAAATATACGCACTTGACACAAACGAAAGCGGTGAAGGTAGTATGTGTTATGAATTTCAAGTAATAATTCTAATTCAGTAATTAATGATTTTATTTTAGTTGAAACAGGTAAGTTATTGTAATAATATACAGGTGTTAAAAACAAGGGTAAATACATTTCAATGTACTGATGCTCAGTCAGATACATAAATACACAAAAATTCAGCAAATTACTTCTTACTGTTTACCTTGGCCGACAAATTTAATAATAAGGAATTATCTAATCACGTAACTGACGTTGAATGGTTGAATAGATAAATAAATTAATTCGTAATTATTTTAATAAAAATTGGCTAGTGGTACAAAGGAATGTTAACTTTAAGAATTAAATAAAAAATAATTAAATTTTTCTGAATTTTAGAAAAATTATTTTCGATTGCGAATCAACATATCGCAATACATACCCAAAAAATGTTTACTCTTCTTTTTAACGCATTGTATATTACAATAACTTACCTGTTTCCATGTTTGTTTCTATTTATAAGGTAAATACCAGTCACTATTTTATAAGAATGTATGTATGAATTGTAGTCCAGATGTTGTTTATACAAGTTTATAAAAAATGACATATAATCATGTGGTATACATTAATGTAGAGCTATTTTTGTTGTTTTTTTTTTTTAATATAATTTTAAATTTGTAAATGATGTCCTTCAATAATTTTAGCCATCCTGTACATACCGTTGCTTTGTTTGTTTTTAATATTGTCATAAAGTATGTGACATCCATCTACAAACTGACTTAGTTTATGGCATCGCATAATCTATATTATGTATATTGTTTATTATTATTGTGAATTTTCTTGTAAGTAACTAAAGTATTCTTAAAATGTTACACATATCCTTTATTATGTTTATTGTGAATAAAGTATATTTTAAATGTTACACATTTTACAAAAACCCATCCTACCCTTTTAGATGTAGTGTGATCATTACTGAATTATGTAATTTTAATATAACACCGCATTGCAATACCAATTATTAAATTATATTACATGTGTATAACAGAGCATAGAACATTTATATAAAAAATAAATAAAATAAGTATCTTTCAATCTTTTACGTAAACATAAATGAAATATATTTGCTATTAGCACTAGTTTATATGTAAGTAACATAGCGTACATAAGCTTTGTGGCGGACATCCCGTTGTACAAGTAAATAACATGTAACAAACAAATAATATTACAAGTCGTGTTAAAGTAACAGCTGTTACAAAACTCTAATATAAATAATATATATCTGTGTTTCCTGGGTATATATATATATAGCTTAATGGCTCCAATTTTCAATATTTTCCAAACTATGAAGCAGTGACAGTTTACCTCGAAATTCAAAAACTCGAAAAAATAATGGTATTAGGTTAAATTTTGTGGCGACCTTGGCCCGAGCCTTGGCCAATATTTAATTTTCAAATAACTTCGTAATTATTAAAAATTGAGAAAAATATTTCAAATAAAATTTTATTGCATTTTTATAGGCATAGACAAAATTTTGTTCGATCGCTATCTTTGCTAGTTTTGCTTCCACTCTAATACAAAATGGCCTCTTTCTCGGAAACATGTTAAGATTAGACCAATATTGATTAAGCTTCTTTTACTAATTTGATCAGTAAGTTCGGCAACATCCTATATACAGTGTGCTTCACTCTACATGAAGACACCTAAATAAACAACTTGTTAATGACGCAATTCGTATAAAACTTTTCCCAGTGGTAGAGGGCATCATGATTAATATTTTTGTAGGTATGAATTTTTTTAAGGTCTAAATCCGGCCAACTATGATTAAAATAAAAACTAGTGTTTGAAGTAAAGTCATATCAGCAATGAAGATAGAGCAAAAAGTATTTAAGAAAGTTGTTGCTAATCACTAAAATACTCAAAATACGAAGTTTCGGCAAAAAATTAATTTTGTAAACTCAGTGAAATTTTGTTATCTTAAATATCAAGTGTGTAACACACAATCAAAACATGAGTAAATTATGTTGTATTGAGAGCTTCTTGACTGGATAAATGTTTGAGATATTTGAATAAAAGTCCTGGATTGCAGTCAATGATAATTTATTTCAAAGTCGGCCTATTTTGAAATAAATAATCAATGACTGTAATCCAGGACTTTTATTCAAATATGCCAAACATGAGTAAATTATGTTTATTCCTGACGTTTCAAACAATGTTTCATTGTTTTGATTGTGCTGCACACCTGGCATTTGAAATAAGAATTTTTTCAATGAGTACACAAAAATGTAGAAAAATTACAAAATTAAAATTGAAACTTTGTATTTGGAGTATATTAATGACCAGCAACAACTTTTTTAAATACATTTTTGCTCTATCTTCATCGCTGATATGACTTTACTTGAAACACTAGTTTTTATTTTAATCATAGTTGGCCGGATTTAGACCTTAAAAAAGTCATCCCTACAAAATATTAATCATTATGGCCTCTATCACTGATAAAAGTTTTGTAATAATTGCGTCATTAATATACAATTTATTTAGGTGTCTTCATGTAAAGTGAAACACACTATATATATCCCAGGAAACACACACATATTTGATATATAACTATCAAGGAGAAATCTCAGCACAATGGAATTGTAATGTGATTTATCCTTGGTAGTTATATATCATATATGTGTGTGTTTGCTGGGATATATATATATATATATATATATATATATATATATATATATATATATATATATATATATAATTCTTATTAATAAACAAAAATGTTTCACCCACAATTTTCTACATAAGTTACCTACCGAATAAAAATATTTTAACTTTTTCCCGATTCTCTCATAATAAGCGAGATACGAGGTATGTTTTTAATTAAAAAAAGGTTTTACCCTATAATTCAAAACCAATAGATAATTAAAAATATCTAAGGAGGCTAGTAATTTTGTTCATGGAAGAAATTCAACGTTTGATAATATTGACGGTGGTCCGTTATTTTGCCGGTTAGTGAATTTTCAAAGATCCGTTTATTTTGCTTGTTTAAAAAGTTATTTTTATGGTTCTGCAAATATATATTTGAAATTGAGAGAAAGAAAAGGTAACAAATTCACATACTTTTTTATGAAGCCTTTCGTTTTATGCTCAAATTTAGCAAAATTTAATTCCAAATATTGTAAAATTCATAAATTGTCTGATATTGGGGTACATTCAGATACGATGTCCGGGTATCAGAGTACGATATCGGAAGCATCGGTATCAGTATCTGATATTTAGTATATATAGCAATAATACATACATTCTGTATATAAATAATATAAAAAATATCGACCTCATTAAACCTAAGGAAGATGAATGAATGCAAAGGGTAATATAAACAAATGTCCTTTAAGTGATTTGCTTTTCTAGTCCAACATAGCAATTTACAGAAGTTTTCCATTTACGTATGTTGTTAAAAAGTATATCTAAAAGTTTTTCAAGTACCTACACAAATTTTAATAAGTTTGCGAATAAGCTCTTAGGTAGTTCGTTAACTAGTAGTCCAAAATGATTAAAAGTAATTAATAGACCTTAATGAAAAACTCGTAGCGAAGTCGTTTTAATTTAAAACGCGCGTCCATCTTTCACCCTTTTTCTAAATTCACCGTCGAGAACGAATGATGGCGAGGGACACAGCACAGCAACGAAACGCGTCGTAGAGGAGAATTCTTATTTCCCTCTTGGTTTTCTTTCGTAACGAACCGAAAAATCTCCGGGTGAGTCCCGTGCGAGAACAAGCGATTGCAGAATTAAAACGTTCTGACAGCCGCACTAAATAACCCACTCGACCCCCGAGATCAACTTCTCACACTCCAAAATACTCTTTTTGTTTTACATCTATTTCACATATCGTGTTATCTTTACTACAAGGTATATTGTATAACATGTTAATAAAATGATTTATGTATGTCGTGTCACAAAGATTAGTCATTTGCGCCTGTATCTACAATCTGTATAACTCTTTTCATAAAGATTCTAAAACTTATGTAAACGTACCAGTACATGACGTCACACATCTAGTTTTTTAAGAAACTAATATTCCTGGAGTACTTGCATGTACACATGTTCACTGTCGATCTAAAGAACTTTAAGGCCCGGTATTTCATCCGCGGGTTAACTCATAAAGTAATGTAGCTAATAGCTAGAAATTAGAATGTGTTTTACAGTTTCTGGTTGTATTAGATTCTTTTAGTTAACTATTGGTTTCCCTAACCAGCACAAATGTATAGACCATTCCAGAATGACGTCACCTGCCTTCCACAGGACTGATTTTAACCTCACTTTTGAATATTTTTAAAATTTATTTAATTATATATCTTATGATAAATATCGAGAAATTTTGATTTTGATACAATTCATTCATAAAATTAAACCATAAATTTTTCCATGGCTCCATCATTGAGTAAATTATGTATGAAATTTATTTCTGACAGCTGCCCTTTACAAAATTCATTTGTTCCGGATTGATCTATAAGTTAACTGTTAGTTAACAGAATTATAACCTAAAATTACCAAAGCGAGAATTGTATATCTCATGTCATGGATGATTTTGACGTAAATGTATATAGTGATGTAGATGTATAAAACAGTCTAAATCGTTTTGAATTATGGGATGACAACGATTTTTTTCAGCGTTTTCGCTTTTCAAAAAGAACTGTTATAAGGTTGATCTCGAAGTCCATAGAAGAAGTGGAGAATGTTCCTTGGACTCCCCTGGTTTGTATTATATTTTATTTATTTACCGAGAACTTCGGCTTTGCTAGCTTTTTAATATTATATTTTTGTTTCAGCACAACAATCTCTGAACGAATTATTATTTATGTTAGCATTAAATTTATTTTCAATGTTTTTCTAGGCTTTTTGTTTTTGTTACTAGTATACACTTCCACTTTTTTACATTTTATTATATTTTAAATTTTCATATTCGTCGACAAGGGCAACAAGAAATCATTCTTCTTCTTTTGTAAAATTGGTTGTCCTTTTTTATGACCAGGCTTTTTTTATAATTTAGCAGAATAATTTATTATCACCTATTATCCGTCACCTGTCACTAACAAACACTTTTGAGGTTATACGTCAAATTGAGTTCGTTCAGATATAAACAAAACATTCATTCAGTGCTGCTAATGTAGTGTACTGTTTCGTTAACTTACGGTAACTTAACGAAACAATAAAAAACAAGTACAAATTGAACTTTGTAGTTAAAATAACCAAAAGTTACTAAAGTTACAAAGTTAACTATAATCTGAAATACCTGCCCTAAGAGACAAAATAATAAACAATATGTAAAAACATAACTCAGCATTTTTTTTTATAGAATATCTAGTAATCTAGAACTTTTTCGGAAAACATGTAAATGGGTAAAATGACCTACTAATATAGTACTATTTTGTTTACTTAAAACCTTTATTTGGTATCTCCTTGACATTATTTTTATAAAATGACCAGAAATTTAAGGTAAGAAAGAGGACATATTTTTTGTCACCCATACAGCAGATAATTCATGAAATTTTATTAATGAAACTATAATATTGTATTAGGTATAGAAATCACAAATACCAAAAGCATAACAAATCATCAAAATCTAGAATGTTTTCCAAACCGTGAGCATTCATGCAATTCTGTTGCACTATTCACTTAATCACTAATCGCTCATAGTTCAATAGTTAACCAATAGTGTCGAAGTATAGTAATTCATAATATGAATATATATAAAGTATGCCTACGTGTGTATTGAACAAGTCTGTATAAGTAAGTAATAATTTGACTTTTGGACCATCTATTTTTGCTTGAAAATTCATAATATTCCGAAGGGGTCTGTATCAAATGACTGTCACCTACATATATATGCAAAAATATTGATTTGAAGATTGCTTATTTACAATCGCCAGGGAAAACGGAAAATAAAAATGATAGCTATGAATAGAAACCTATATCACGAGCTATATCAATAGTAACACAAAAATGTATGTAAATGTATATTTTGAAGTTACTGACTTCAAAAATATAATGCCTGTGAAGATGCACTTGACAATATATTTCAATACATGGTACACGTATAATAAGAAAACTTTTCCAAAAATGAACTACTACTGCAGTACTCATAAAAAAATACATACATAAGTATGAAGTGTATATTACCGATATATCTTAAAAATATATTCACAAGTCTCTTTCGTTGCACGTTGCAAGAGAACTGTGCCAACGATTTGAAATGAAATTTGCGCCGAGTTAAAAGCTACCCCAGTCAAAAGATCCTCGTCGTCGGCTTGGCTGACATGTTTTCAATATGTAATACGGCGATCAGGACGCCCGCATGGAATGCCAATGTCGCGTAATGCAGTTTTAAAATAATATTCCTCAGTGGATAATTGGGCGGAGGTGGGCTGCCCAGTCTCAGTCCTTTGAAATTCAGCTCGGCGCGCGGCAGGGCGCTCTACGCTCCTGTGTCTCTGTCTGCGAGCGATCCGGAGAAAGATTTGATTTGCATGTTAAATTAGTATTATATCGATATCGTGAGATGTGCTTCGATTCCTTAACAAGTCACCTGCCGCCCGTTTCTACTCTTATTTCTAATTCCACGTTTGCAGAATATATCAGTTTATTTCATCTCAAACAATACTTGTATTTACTTAAAATCCTAAATTCACGTTCAAATTATTTATTACAGCTATTATTTTTGGAATACTAGAAAACGAATTCATGTATTCATTATGATAAATGACGTGTGTTGAGAAATATGAAACAAGGCTTTCAGATATAAATGCGGAAACTCGATCTGCTGTTCATAAATAAAAACAATATACTGTTAAAAGTATGCTTTGAATAAGTTGTTTATTATTTATTATTGTTACTATAGAGTGTACTGATATGATTGATGTGTATATGATAATTTATTTTCTGTCAAAATATTTACATTCTGAAATAAATAAATATTTAAACCAATATTAAATCTTTAAAAGGTTATGGGGCCCAGTTCATGCTTTAAATTGAGTGAATTGGTATTATTGCATTGACTAAATATCTCAGTTTTGTATAAGGAAAAGTTTTCTTCACAAGTCAATGGATCCTAGAATTAATATTGGTATTTTGGACGGAAAAGTCAATTGGGCAACTTGGAAATATAAGGTGCAAATTCTTCTAAGAAGTATTCCAGGAGCATTAAATGTTGTTGAGGGTGTTCTAAAGAAACCGGTAGAACCTAATTCAACTGCATCAAAAGAGGAAATAGCTAAATATGATTTAGAAATAGATAGATTCTTAAAAGCTGATGGGAATGCGCTTTTAGTGTTAACAACAAACATGTCAGAAGAAACACTTCAGAAGATCATGCGTTTCACCAATGCAAGAGATGTGTGGCTGGAACTGCATAGATTATACGAAGGAGTGACAGATGATAAGGCCTATGATCTGTGTATGCAATTCTTTATGTACCAAATGCAAAATGGAGATGATATAGCTGCTCATCTCTCAAAATTGAAGAATTTGTGGAATAATTTGGTACAAGAAATTAATAAAGAATGCAATAATGAAAATGGTTTGCCAGATATTTTATTAATTTGTAAAATTTTGGGAACATTACCCCAGGAATATTTTTCTTTTAAGTCTAGTTGGCTTCTGATTCCTAAAAACGAACGCAGTATCGACAATTTAACAAGTCAGCTATGTTCACATGAACGAGCATTAACATTGAGAAGTAAAGATCCTGCAAGTAATGCAGAAGCTCTTGTCACTAAGGCTAACATTACAAAGAAAAATAATTACAAATTTAAACCTAAAAATTCTGATGCAAATATGGTTTGTCATTACTGTAAGAAAACAGGTCATCGCATTAAAAACTGTTACAAATGGAAAGCTGACGGTCGACCATCTAAAACGGCTGAAAAAAGTTCTGCTTCTAACATGATTTTGATAACTTCGACAAGTTGCACTTTTCTTTCTGAATGTGATAATCATAATTGGTTTGTTGACAATGGTGCAACAAACCACATTTGCAACAGATCTGATTTGTTTGTTTCATTTAACCGATTTTCTGGTCCTCATGTGGTAACCACTGCTAGCGGCGACTCTGTAAAGGCAGTCGGAAAAGGAAATATTGTAGTTGAAGCTCAAGTTAACGGTCAATGGAATACGATGACGCTCTCTGATGTATGGTATGTGCCCCAGTTAAAGAAAAATTTATTTTCTGTTTTAGCAGCACAGGACAAGTATCCCAATAACAGCGAATTTGTTTCAACTGTAAATATCTGTAAATTAAAAGTAAATGGAAATGTGATACTTGTTGGCCATCGTGAAACATTTGGAGGTTTGTACAAGTTGATGATGAAACATGTTATTCCAAATTCAAAAGAAGCATCTTCAGTAGAATCAACAAAAGAAAACCTACTTCAATTATATCACGAACGTTTAGGTCATCAGAACAAGAGACATGTAAAATTAGTAATAGAACGAGAATTAGGTATTAAAGTTGATCTAGACAGTGAATTATGTGAAGGATGCATCTATGGAAAGGCTCATCGACTGAAGTTTGGAACCAGGGAAAGGGCTACAACTCCAGGTGAATTAATAAATTCAGATGTGTGTGGACCATTTGCTGCTTCATATTCAGGCTATCGATACTTTGTATTATTTAAAGACGATTTTACAAGGTATAGATTTGTTTATTTCATAAAAGAAAAATCAGAAGTACAAGATAAGTTAAAACATTTCTTGAAAGAATGTGAAGCAACAGGACATAAAGTGAAGAATTTTTTAAGCGACAACGGAGGTGAGTTTGATAATAAAACTGTAAGGAAAATTCTAGAAGAAAACGGTATTAAACAGATTTTAACTATGCCTTACACTCCGGAACAAAATGGGTGTAGTGAGCGGGAAAATAGAACTTTGGTAGAAGCAGCAAGGGCAATGAAATATTCACATGAAGATCTACCTCAGTCATTGTGGGCAGAATTAATAAATACTGCTAAGTATATCCTAAACAGAACAGGTCCAACAAAAGTAGATAACAAGTCACCTCATGAATTATGGTTTGGAAGAAAACCAAGTTTGAAACATCTCAGAATCATTGGAACGATATGCTATGTTCATATTCCAAAACAAAGAAGAAAGAAAATGGATAGCAAAGCTGAAAAAGGCATATTAATTGGATATGATTACGGTGGATATAGAATATGGAGTAAAGAAAGAAATAAACTAATTCGTTCTAGAGATGTAATTTTCAGAGAAAAGATTTTACTCTCTAATTATGAAACAGTGGTTAAAGAAGAGTCAAATTTAAAAAATGCAGAAGAAAAGGTGAAAGAACCGAACAGTAATGAATTCATAAATGAAGATTCAGATACAGAAAACCAAATAGAAGAAGCTGAAAATTCAAATAAAGAAAATGAATTCTATGAGCAACAAGAATCAAAAAGAAGTACACTTCGAGATCGTTCTACATTGAAACCACCAGAAAGATTTTGTTATTACGTGGACTCAGTAGCAATGAATCTTATGAATGAAATAGCTACTCCAGAAAACTACGGTGAAGCCACGCATAGCAAAGAATCAACAAGTTGGCTTCATGCTATGAATGAAGAAATTAACTCTTTAAATGAAAATAATACATGGACTTTGGAAAATCTACCAATGAACAAGAAAGCAATTCCTTGTAAATGGGTTTATCGTATTAAATCCAATCCAGATGGCTCTGTTGAACGTTTTAAAGCACGACTAGTTGTAAAAGGCTTTGCACAAAAGAAAGGAATAGATTTCGAACAGACATTCAGTCCAGTAGCTAAGATGAGTACAATCAGGACTTTATTAAGTGTTGCTGCAAGTGAGAATATGATTTTAACTCAATTTGATGTTTCAACAGCATTTTTGTATGGAAACTTAGAAAAAGAAAGAGAAATATATATGGAACAACCCGAGGGATTTAACGACGGTTCAGGACAAGTCTGCAGACTAAGAAGAAGCTTGTATGGCCTCAAGCAAGCTCCACGCTGCTGGTACAGACGTTTTGTGGACTATTTATTCAAGATAGGTTTTAAAGAATCCCAAGCAGATCCATGTTTATTTATCAGAAAAAGAGATATGGATAAAATTATAATTGCTCTCTATGTAGATGATGGGTTAGTTGCTACCACCAATAAAACAGATAGTGAAGAATTCATTAACCAACTGAAAAAGGAATTTAAAATTACTACCAAGTCAGCTTCTTATTTTCTTGGCTTAGAAATTAAAAATGAAAATAATCATCTAAAAATAAATCAAAAAGCTTACACAAACAAAATATTAGAAAGATTTGGAATGAAAAATTGTAGACCTGCACCAACTCCAATAATTAAAGAAGATATTCAGCCAGTGAAAGCAGATGAGTACAAGGAAGAAGAGAAAGAGAAAGATTTTCCGTATAGACAGGCTATAGGTGCTTTAATGTATTTAATGGTTGGAACGAGACCAGATATAGCTTACGCAGTAGGTGTATTATCTAGAAAATTAGAAAACCCTACATGGGAAGACTGGATTCGCGTAAAAAGAGTGTTTCGATATCTCAAAGGAACCAGTAAAGTTAGTATACATTACAAAACAAATTACAAAAAGGGAATTCTGGAAGGATTTAGTGATGCAGATCTCGGAGGAGATGTATCAACTGGAAGATCAACTACTGGAGTTGTTTGTATGTATGCTGGCGGAACAGTGTCTTGGTTAAGTCAGAGACAGACTTCAGTATCTATTTCTACAACTGAAGCCGAAATAGTGGCAGCAAGTGAAGCTACGAGAGAAATAGTTTGGTTAACACGTTTGTTAAAAGATTTAATTGATTTTAAAACAGTTCCTTATCTGCATGTTGATAATGAAGCAGCTATTAAATTAGCCCAAAATCCGGAGTATCATCGAAGAACCAAGCACATCAGGTTAAGACATTTCTTCGTTAGAGAAATTGTTATGGATGGACAACTTAACATCAAAAAAATATCTTCAGAAGAACAACTGGCAGACGTGATGACAAAACCGATAAATAAACCCAGAATTATTAATTTTATGAAGGTTCTAGGACTTTATTAGATGTTTGTTAAATTCAATGAAATGTATTATTTAGTTTAACAATTTATTCAAAGAGGGAAAGTGTTAAAAGTATGCTTTGAATAAGTTGTTTATTATTTATTATTGTTACTATAGAGTGTACTGATATGATTGATGTGTATATGATAATTTATTTTCTGTCAAAATATTTACATTCTGAAATAAATAAATATTTAAACCAATATTAAATCTTTAAAATATACGAGTAAAGTAAGTTTATAATATTAATTATTATTGGGACATTGATAACTATTTGAACTATTTCAAAAACGACGTGACTACGATGACTATATACATTCTTAATGGGCTACTTGCGTACATTTTTTTTATTTAATATTTTTGAAGTGCAGGTAAAAACTTGCTACTCATATTTTTTCTTTTAACAAAATTTTTATTAATTAGCCAGAAAAAAAAAATGAAATTTGATTATTTGAATTACCTCCATATATGACGTAGAATTACGCCGCACCAATGAATAGTCGTAAAGCCATAGCGTTTGTTTGTACGGATAATGTAGATCTCCTGTGTGACGTTTCATTAATAGTTTGAAGGTTAGTATTTTTTTTTTTTTTGGTATCAATATTTTAAATTACATGTAACTACCTACGGGTTTATTTGTGAAGTAATTAATATATTTGAGAGCCCAGAGAGAGAGAAAAATTAACTAATGTCAAATTCAAATTAAAACTTTCTCGCACGCCATGCCATCTATACGGTACATTTTTAAACATGGTTTCCTTCTCATGTTGAATATAATGACGTCACAGACAATTTTCTTTCTCAATTTACTAAAAAACAAATTATTTCGCTACCGATAAAGCGTCTCTGAGTTATACAGATCACTTCTCTGCCAGTTTTTGGGACGGTTTTTCCTCTGGCAAAAAGAGATTTATTCCTGAGAAGATGCATGTTCGCCGTTCATGTTTTTGCCGGGCATGCATATATTGTCTAGAAAATTGTATACATAAAAAAGGTAACATTTATGAATATTTCTTGTTACCTTGGTTACTTGTTATTTTTGTTAATTAAAAAATAAATGTCAATGTATCCCCTGAAGAAGGCACCAGTTTATGGTGCCGAAACGTTGGGTTTTTAATTAATTAAAACAGAACATAAACTAAAAAAGGTAGTATTTTTCCAATTTAAAAAACAAATATTTTTTTTAAATTAAATATATATTTTTATATATGTTTTCATTATAACATTACATATATAGAAATCGGATTTTCAGTACCACGAAAGTAGCCCATTGTAAGCCTTAAGCCTGATTATATAGTTTTTTTTTTTTTTTGACAACGGATAAATATTGCTTGCAAGTTGAAGAAGGTACTCGTTTTATTACCGATTAGTACTAGTGTAATCCATAATCCGAGTAACATCCACTTATTACAAAGTAATCAGGGCGGCAGCGAAAATACACATACCTCGCACCATATATGTTTAACTTAGACAGCTGATTAGGTCGTTATATGTGCGATTAATGTACGGATAGAGTCAACGAAGTGAGGGCGACTAGGCGATGGTCAGCTGGGCGATCGAGAACTGGGTAATAGCCAAGAGAGCGATAAAAAAAATGTGTGTGGAGTTACAAAGTTGTGAGTTAGGTTATGTTAAATTTAGATAAATTCAAGTATAACTGTTAAATATTTTCCCGTTGAAAAAAAAAATGAAATTGTATGCCTTCTAAGCGCGCAAAATTATAAAATTTCTGTCTCCCGAATGACCATCGACCACTTAATTATCGCCCAGCATATATGAAAATTATATTCCTATTTTAATAATTATTTTTTTTAAAGTTTTGTTTTATCCACCAAGTTTATGCAAGAAATAATATTATAGATTTCACGTTATGAATAATACATTCTTTGATTTGAATGTCAGTGTCACTGGATAAACATTGATAGAGAGGGCAGAGTAATAGGTATAATTACATTTCTGTAACTGAACAACATGCATCACTGCTATTTCTAGTGACTAGTGTAGTGAGTAATGTCATCATTTATGTTATATCCATCACATAACATAAATGACACAGACATACGTCAAATAACCTTTCTCTTTCTAACAAGAATTGTTGTTAAGCTTCTACTAGGTATGTACTATGTTGTAATTTTCCTGCACAAAATTATTATTAACAATATTGACTGAATATCTATTGTAAATAAAATACACTACTAAGTTTTCAGGATGTCGTCTAGGCACAAAAGTATTTTCTACACGAAAACAGCCAAGTCTAACACAGAGTGATCAAAAAGAAATTATGCAGTTGGCAATACAATTCTGGGGATCTTTTGTTCCACAGTTTACACAACACCAGGTGAAAGTGGAAATACTATTTGACATGTCTTTTTGACAAAAAATACAAATAGGTTATTTCAGAGCAGAGGCTTGACAGCAAATACGATTTTGAGTGATTGAAATAGTTTATTGCGCTATGGGTAATGTAAGAAATAAAGTACGTGGATAAGAGAAACAACAACCATTTTAATAAAAAATTGGAAATATACCCAAATTTAAATTTTCAAATGCCACTGCCAACAATAGCAAATAAATTTTTGTATTAGTGTTACCAACGTCTAGTATTTTTCAAATATTGCCAACTGAATCAGTTAGTTTTGATCACTCTCTGTAACAGAATAAATAAATTAAATTTAATTAGTGATAGAACTCGTCAAGAGCAACAATATTTCTTAATAACTTTTGTTGTAAACCTTTTAGATAATTTTTTTTAAATCTTCAAACTTTTGTAAAAAATTCATTTCCTGCCGAAGTTCACTAAAAAAAATTGAAAATTCAAAAATATGTTGTGTGACGCTCTACCCTCGCTACTGAGTGGTTTTCGTGCTCGAGTGCCAATTCGTGGACCTGGAGAGGGCAAGGGTTGTGGATAGCTCGCCAGTGGGCCCAGGGTTGGAACACAATCAGTTATGTTGGCTTAACTAAATTTTATTTACACACTATGTACAGAATATATGTTGTGAAATGTTGAAATTGATTATTTACTAATTAAATAAACTTTGAAACTGAATTACTGACTTTACTGATAAACTACTAACATGAACTGTTTAAATCAAGAGAAACTGGCAATGTTTTAAACTAGAAAACTGACTTAGACTGTAAAATGTATACTCTACAATCAAACGCAGAGTCGTGAATTACTATCCGCACACGGGACTTAGAAAAATATTTACTCGTCGACGTACGATCCCAGCTGGTCCGTCGTGGCAATTCTCACTCACCACCCGGTAGACTTGGAGATCTCGGCGACGGTCGTGTAGCGCTGGTACTGGATCTATAGAGCAGCTATAGAACTCCTGGTTCTGACTAGAACAGCTAGTCAGAAGACAGAATAAACTCTAGGGCTGCTGCTGCGTCTTTTGTAGCTAGATTTTAGCAATTCTCGTTCAAACGCGCGCGGTTTGTGTGGAAGGGCTTTATTCGTATTTGATTGGCTGAGTGGGAGAACATACATGGCTTACTATTGGTCGTGAGGCTTGGCTATTAAAATATTTCTAGAAAATTCTATACTCAAGAGAAAATGTGAAAATCCAGTTTTTCTTGTTTCAAACTAACAAGTAAAATATATGCAATAATATTATAATAAAATAAAAATTAACAAATATCAAGTTGTAGGTTTGCTCCGCTTTCATTGGCGCTACGGTCTTGACAGGTGTGGAATGCGTGCTCTAGTTGTGAAATATAGGTGAACGGTTGCTTTTGAAGTGGCCGTGTGATGTGTAGAATGAATGCCGGCCACGAATACCCCGGAATGATAGTGGCAGGCTGGAAACTAGAGGATATTTCGTCGGCTGTTACCGCGTGCTACAGGTAAGATTTACAGGTATGTTAAGAACTACTTTAAACTGTCGAATTCTGTTTCCATGTCACAGCTGCCTCTGGAAAACGTTTACACGCTGTGATACGGCCCCGAAGTGGACGGTGATGCGTCATGGAAAATACCGCGTGCTGACCATGTGCTGAATGTGAGGTTATGGACGTTGTCCGGCCAGTTTAGACTGCAGAATTCTGTTCCTGTGTCACAGCGGATTCTGGATAACGATTACACGCTGTGATGCAGCCCCACAGTGGCCGGTGATGTTCTCTGTTTCATGCTCGGGCGCCATCTTGTATCTCCGTGTAACTGAGAGAAGGATTAGGAAAGTTTGCGGATAGTTAGTCGTGTAGGCCAGGATTCTTAGGTTGTTATTGTGCAGTGAAAAATGCAGTACACTAAGACTATGTTTATTTACACACTTTGTACAATTTAATAAATGAATGCGAAACTGTGACTAATATTATTTGAACTACTGAGAATTTTATTATAACTGGATAAATCACTTTGTGAACTTAGTATGCGAAATATTATTTATATTCTTGACAAACTTGAAATAATATTTACTCTGAGAACTTGTACGTAAAATCTTTACTCCGTGAAACTTGGTACGTGAAATATTAACTCTGAGAAACTTAGTACGTGAAATATTCTTACTCTGAAGACAAACGTGAAGTAATATTCACTCTGTAAAACGTAGACTTGTCGAACAGCGACACTCGGTGACTGAATTCTACAGAACAGCTGTAGAAGATCTGGACTATGCCTTCTGAGGCTGGTACTGGAACTTAATTCTATAGAACGGCTATAGAACTCCTGGTTCTGACTAGAACGGCTAGCCAGAAGACAGAATGAATTCTAGGGCGGCTGCTGCGTCTTTTATAGCCGGATTTTGATAATTCTCGTTCAAACGCGCGCGGTTTATGTGGAAGGGCTTTATTCGTATTTGATTGGCCGAGTGGGAGAACAAACTCGGCTTACTATTGGTCGTGAGGCTGGGCTCTTAAAATATTTCTAAAAAATTCTATACGCAAATGAAAATGCGAAAATCCAGTTTTTCTTGCTTGAAACTAACAAGTAAAATTTATAAAAAATTATTACAATAAAATAGAAATTGACAAATATCTCAAGTTCTAGTTTATTCCGTCTGGGTTTAGCGCTGCGGTCTTGACAGATCTGGAATGCGTGCTCTAGTTGTGAAATCGAGGTGAACTGTTGCTTTGAAGTAACCGTGTGATGTGCAGAGTGAAATGCCGGCCACAAAAAACCCCGGCATTATAGTGGCAGGCTCGAAACTAGAGGATTTTCTGTTGGCCGTTACCGCGTGGTCACCATGTGCTACCGGTAAGGTTAAAATCATGTTAAGAACAATTTTAAACTATCAAGTTCCGTTCTTGTGTCACAGTTGTCTCTGGAAACCGTTTATACGCTGTGACACGGCCCCGAAGTGGACGGTGAAGCTTCATGGAAAATACCGCGTGTTAACCATGTGCTGAATGTGAGGTTATGGACATTGTACGGCCAGTTTGGACTGCAGAATCCTGTTCTTGTGCTACAGCGGCTTCTGGAGAACGATTACATGCTACTCTGCAGCCCCACAGTGGCCGGTGATGCCCTATAGGCGATGGTGTGCTGGAATTTCATGGCGAAACAATGTGACTTCGTCACAGTACTCATTTCTGTTACACGTTGCATTTAACTCTTGTATTAATATTTCCTCATTTGATCCAGAGCGCACACCCTCCCTTTATTTTTCAACTGCATTGATGCTTATTTTTAATTGGAATTATTGAATTTTTATAGGTTATTGCCATAATCGGATGACGGGTTATTTGTAATTCGAATTATCCCATCACTACCTTTAAGTACCGAAACATAAATTTAACCAACATCCGTCATAAAATAACCTACATTTTCTAATACGAAACGATGCTAAGCTACTGTTATATGTGTTGTGTATACTTTAATCAAACAAGTTAACATGATTGATATCTTTCGTAAATTCTACAATTGGTAACACTAGAGGCATATTAAATGCTAGCAGGATACTATGACTATATGTAATACCCGAACCGCTTCAACCAAGAGTAGTAGATTGCACCGAAGCGACGCCCGTACTTAAAACACTTACTTTACTCTCTCCTTTACCGCAGCAACTTTCTTTCGTGTCTCGGAGTGTATATTAATATATATTGATTTTGTCATTACTTATCATTACTTGTCATCACTTAGCCGGCTGATAAATTGGATCATTAGAATTGAGGGAGATAGGGCCGGAATAGTTATCCGATAATTTTAGCAAATACTAGAGGAATCGGTGCTCTACGGGTCCGCTTTAGTGCTCTTCGGTGTCGGTTTACAAATGCATTGTGTTTATTTTAAAGACATTTTTTTGTTTTATATTTTATTACAGATAAGTTTAAAATAATGCCACAACCCACAACCAAAATTAGTCGTAAGACAGGACCTGTAGTCATAGTGTGCAGGGATATCTGGACTGACGAATATATCTGAAAATATTATTAAAAGTATTGTTAATGTTTGATTTTTAAAATAGTAAAATTATTGTTATATTGGAATGTTAATCAGAAACTTAAAACAGGTATATTTACTCGTAGATATTTAAAGGACAACCGTTCTAGAAACTTTAAGACAGTTGTTTAAATATTTGAGTAAGTGAATGTTGAGAAAACATTTATACATAAATAGTAACTAAGTTTAGAGAATTGCAGCTAGGCGGTATGGTACCAGCGAAGCAATGTACGAGTATAAGCAGAATAAATTATTTATAGCCGTGCACATTTGAATTTTTCATTGGAGCTGTGTCTGGTCGGGCAGCTATGTTTTTGGAACGACATTGTGATGTTATTTTCTCTTTGAGCTTCGTGTTGGCGGCTGTTGATGTCCGTTCGAATTTGCTGGTCAGGGCGCAACGCGCTGGAAATCCATTACAGTCTAACACAACCGGCTTACGCTTCACCACACCCAAGTGGAACGCAACTTTGTTAATAACTCTGTTTTAAATGTGCTTTCTTTTTTTCTTTCACACCTACAAATCACTACTACTTTTTGTTCTCTACTTTGTTTTTAGAATACGCATCCAACAATGAAAGAGTTTGCGGTCTTAGACAAACCCGTCCTACTTCATTTAGCCCACTTTTTAAAAATTCAATTGTCATGTCTTCACTAATAGAGTTTGTAATAATAATTAAATAAATCTTTACTCTTTATTGAAAATGAAGATTTACAACATCATAACGTAATCTTAAATAAAATTTTTAGCTGAAGATTCTTAAGGTATAACTCAAATCGATATTATGTACTTATCATTTTTGGGCAACACCGCTTTCTATTCTAAAACCTAACGACTTAATTTCATTTAATTTTTTTCCAGTTTTTCTTGAATTGTTGATAAAACTAAGTATTAATTCATTTTGCATTAAAAAATGAAAATTTTTAGAAAATATCGTGCTATGTGTCATTATAACGACAAAATGCCTGTACATAATATTAATAAAAATTGGCGATAATATACCTACGTAAGTTTTGTCCTATTGTACTTGGTCGTTCTTCCTTTGCTGCCAAATGCAATTTAATATTTCTTCTTCTTCCTCTTCTTCTGATACCGTACGATATTATTGTAAATTATGTTGAAGTTTTCATATTTTTTATTAATGTTTATTAATAAAAAAATTATTAATAAAAAAACATATACCGAAAATGTCAGAAAAAATTACAATAATGTAGTACGGTATCAGAAGAAGAAGAAGAAGAAGAAGAAGAAGAGGAAGAAGAAACAAAAGGTATAAATGGTCCACGTGTTTTGTGAAATTTTTTATTACGGCCGTTTCGGGTTAAGGCAAACCCATCTTCAGCTAATAATAATAATAATAATAATAATAATAATAATAATATATATATATATATATATATATATATATATATATATATATATATAGAAATTAACAAGAGCGGATTAACAAGTAAAATGTATAATTTTGAAATATGTTTTCAGAACTCATTATTAATAAAATTAAACAATATTTGGGTATAGTTCTGTATAAATTTATTAAATACAACAACGTTTCGACAGCAAGGTGCTGTCTTCTTCAGGTTTTTATAATAATAACATAAATAAATATTTAGTCAAGACATTAATAAATGGTAAAACATTAAACATACAAATGATTAAGAAAAAATTACGAACGAATAACAGGGTACCATGATTTATTTAGTTCATAGCCTGTGTTAAGATTGATATTATTAGGTGACTTCTGGATTTCAATAGCTTCTCTTATCAATCTTCTAATCCAGTGGTTTTCCTTAGCTAAAATTTTTGTATTTTCAAAATCAACTCCGTGTAGTTCCTTTATGGCATGTTCAGCTACCGCTGATTTATCAGGCTGATTAAGTCTTAAATGGCGCTTGTGTTCCTTTATTCTTGTAGTTACTGTTCTGCCAGTTTGTCCAATTTACACATTTTTCCACAATGGCAAGGAATCTTGTATATACCAGAACATTGTAGAGGAACTTTATCTTTAACGTTACCAAGAAGATCACGGATTTTTATACTTGATTTAAAAGATGTTTTTATGTCATATTTCTTTAAAATTCTGCCAATTTTGTCAGTAACATTGGCAACAAATGGTAAGGTGGCATATAATTTTCTATCTGTAATTACTTGTTGTAGTTGATTATTCTTCGTCTTTAAGGCTCTTTTAATTTGAGCTTTACTGTAAGAAAAGAAGTATACCCAAATATTGTTTAATTTTATTAAAATGTAAAAATTTCTTACCTATCGTTCAATATACAAAAATTATTAAATTTGTTAATACAAAATTTTAAAGTTATATTAGACACGATGATCTATTTGAACTACGTCGATAATATTTTAAATAAGCCTGAAACGTCCGTAATAAAGAATTTCACAATACACGTGGACCATTTATGCCTTTTGTTTTACCTTTAAACCATTCAACGGTTGGTCCTTCCATCCCTTCTACAATAAGAAGACGTAGAAGAAGAAGAAACAATAGATTGCATTTGACGGGATAGGAAGAAGGACCAAGTACAACAGGACAAAACACATTTATTTTAGTAGGGTGCACTGCTAAAAAATTTTGTCACGTTTTAAAGTTTAAATCTTTTGACTTGAACGTTTTATTTCATGTATATATTTATTTATATTTTACTTATTTATTTATCTATTTGTTTTTATTCTGTTACAATGCGAGTTAATTTATTTATTATTATATTTATTCACTTGAGATTCACCCATGTACTCAATATAAATTCTAAATTTCATTTGTAATTTTCACGTATGTAAGTAATCTGTTTTTTGTTGTTATATTATTCTTTGTAAAATTATATACAGGGTGTCTCTTAAATAGGGGGACATGGCTTAACCACAGATTCCTGAGGCTAAAATAAGACGATTTAACCAAATTTGCTTCTACCGGAAAGTGTACCATTTAGCCAGAAATCTGCTTCAAAGTTCTTCGAAAAAAAATTAATTTTGCTTATAATAATCGGACGCTTTATTCGATTTGGATGAAATTTGGTATGACAGTTTATATGGTTATAAGTCATCTTTTAAGGTTATACTTGTTATTATTAGTGAACCACTAGTGTATGAAACTTAGGTCTCCCAACATTAATTAGACCGTAACTTTTTAATGGCAATGCCGAAAACGTGAAATCATTTTTCTTCAGAAAGATACATTCAATAGTAAACTTTTGTCTCTCTGTGTAATTTGTAATATCTGTTACGGTTTACACAGAAAAAAATCAAATCTTAGTGTCTGCACTGCTAAATTTTTAAAATAAATTTAATCTAGCAGTCTATCCAAATGTCAAACAAGTAATTTTTAATGACAGTAACAATTGTTTTACGGGTTGTCAAAAATTTTCTTCGCAATATTCTAAAATTAGTAACATCCGTGTGTTCGGCCTAATAGTATTTTACTACCATTATTATAAATAAGACGGTTACATATCTTAGCTTACTCCTAAACAAGTTGTAAAGATTGACAACTCGTTACTGTCAATAAAAATTACTTGTTTGACATTTGGATAGACTGCTAGAATAAATTTATTTTAAAAATTTAGCAGTGCAGACACTCAGATTTTATTTTTTTCTGTGTGAACCGTAACAGATATCACAAATTACACAGAGAGAGAAAAGTTTACTATTGAATGCATCTTTCTGAAGAAAAATAATTTCACGTTTTCGGCATTGCCATTAAAAAGTTACGGTCTAATTAATGTTGGGAGACCTAAGTTTCATACACTAGTGGTTTACTAATAATAACAAGTATCACCTTAAAAGATGACTTATAACCATATAAACTGTCATACCAAATTTCATCCAAATCGAATAAAGCGTCCGAATATTATAAGCAAAATTAATTTTTATTCGAAGAACTTTGAAGCAGAATTCTGGCTAAATGGTACACTTTCCGGTAGAAGCAAGTTTGGTTAAATCGTCTTATTTTAGCCTCAGGAATCTGTGGTTAAGCCATGTCCACCTATTTAAGAGACACTCTGTATATTATTTTAATAGCTCCTGGTGATGACCCAAGAGGGGAAGAAACCGATCGAGGCAGAAAATAAATAGTTTTTATGACTGAAATCCAGAAATATATTTTATCCACAATCTACATAAGTCTAGTCAAGAAGTTTCTGTAGAAAATCAGCATTTTGACATTTATAAAGCTATAACTAATAAATATTTTACAACAATGTCATTGGGTGAACTAAGCATAGAAAATAAACTAGATTTATTTAAATGGTGATAGGGCAGCTTGATTGCTTTGCCGCAAATTTTACCTTTTATGTGATTCGGAAATACTAGAATAACAGTGCGTTATAAATTCTTTGCTGATACGTACGACTTAACATTTGCGAAACATTTAATAGATTACAACTATGATATTAATTCTGCAAAAATATTTTGTTTTTGTAGTAGTGAAATAAATTTAAAAATAATTTATTTTTTCTGAAAATTCAATTTTATATCTTGAAACTTGAGCATTGGTATTTAAAATAATGTTACTTAAAAATTTGTATGAATATTAATGATTAGTTTCTCTGTAAAATATAATTTAAAAATGGTTCTTAATTTAAAAAAATAAAATATTTCATTCATTAGTTCATAAACATATATCTGTAACAAAAAATGATCAACTACATAAATTTTGCATTAATATTAACTATGTTGTTTGTGTCCATTACATACCTTTTTTAAATGCTTTAAGTTCGAACATTTATATATATACTCGCCTGCAAATATGCAGGTAAATGTAAATACTCATTTCATTCATTAAAAGTATATCCGCCACTATACAAGAAGAATAAAAAAGAATAAAAATTGTAGAAGCATAGCTGCAGCAATAATTAAAATAAACATTGATTTTCAATAAAAAGGTTCATGCTTCAATATGCATGAAATCAAATTAGACAATTAAGAAAAATGATTTATTAAATTTTTTTAATTTACGATACCTACAGCTAAGGTGCCATTTTCATGATAAAAAAATATTCACGGGATAAATAATATTTTCCGTAGTAAAGTTGCTAAATCTAAAAATTGTAACCCAAATAAAAAGTTTAATGCTTCTCATTTTCATGTTTTTCAGTGTTTGCATTTATTATTGGTTACTTACTATAACAATGTTGCTAAGAGTTTGTAAATGTCTTACAGAACTGGGATGAACAGATAAACTGTTAAATATAACATAACTTTGGACTTCCATTATCTTTTTATTATTTAACTACAAACAAAAATAATAATACGTTTTGGTTGCTAAGGCTGTGCCCGATGTCGCATTTTGGCATTTAGTATTTAGGATTTAGGTCTTCTTCACATAAATAAAACTCCGAATGGCACACTAGTGATATTCATTGGTTTGTATGGCAACATTTTAGAACAATAAAAATGAATTATACAATTCGATTCAATTTGATGTTTGAGAGTAAATGTTAATATTATATTTCATAAAATAGAAAATAGAAGCTAGGATGCTATTCTTTGACAGTAAATTTGACTTTTTGTTCAAATTATAGCAAAGAACATGATTTGTTTAATTAGTGCGCGTCAAATTCAAGGCATAGTGTGCTCCTGCAAAACCCTAAAATCTAATTCCTAATATCCTAAATAATCACTAGATTTAGGGCATATAAATTTAGGATTTAGATATTAGGGTGATAAAAGTGCAACATCGGACACAGCCTAAGTATCTGCTGCAGTCATCAGGTGTACTAATTATGATTACGGCAGCAGATATTTAGCTACCAAAATGTTGTGTTATTGTTTTTATTTTTAATTCAGTTAAATAATGAAAATCTGTTGTGGCTAGCACAATACCTCTCGCCATTTCCATTTTATGTTATATAAGTATTGTATTGCACTTCGCTATCGAACAGTCATTTTATAACAAGAACATTACAGAACATTCTCCAAATATTGTTTTTTATTGTATTTAGCATGTCTTCTGCACACATACAATTCTAATTCTCTCTATGTTTCATTGAATGAGGAAGTTCCTAAATGTCAGAGACTCATTAACTAGATTGGCGGTATTTCTGATGGATATATGCATTTTAAATATTTAATTAATAAAACAAGAAGTAAGATTAAGTGTACTTCGTAGAAAAAGCTTTCAGAATATCACTAAAACTGTTGATTTTTGACACTGACATCTGTCATTTACAAAATATGTTATAAACATTACTATGTTATAAACTGGTTTGCTTAGTGCCTTAAACTCTGCAATGTATAACATTAGATTATTCTATATATTACAGTGCCCTTATCTCCAAATCTATACAAGATGTAATAAAAATTGTATTAGATGGAGAATTTTATGTTCTTCAATATTTGTAATAACGAAAATTTCCAAAAATTTATATATAGAAGATTTTTTTTAAAAGAAACTATTACTTCCTGTTGTCCAGTTGTTACCAAAATCTAATCAGCTCTTCCCACGAATGTCAGATTGAGGAAACTGTAGTTAAATATTTTTTAAATCATAGTATTTGAGAAACCGTGGTTCCAATCTCCACACACACACATATATACACACACAAACACACACACACACACACACATCACCGTAAAAATGTTTTATTAATAATAATAATAATAATAATAATAATTTATGTTCTTCAATAATCCGATAACAGGACAATATATAACATAATATACAAAAAATATAACATAAGTGTTGAGATAAATACAAAGTGAAGTTTTAAATAAATATATCTGGGTACAGAAGATTGGCTGCACGGGATGCAATATAAATTGGAGATCGTTGTAATTTTAGAACATGTATATCAGTAAACATATTAGAGATTCTCATAAGGAAACCTAGTGTCTTGCTAGCTGATTTACAAGTATTATTTATATGATCTGTAAATATGAAATTGCTACAGAATGTAACTCCAAGATCTTTTATAGAATTTCTTCTTGATAATAAATTATTCTGCATATTGTATTCCACCTACAAACCGTTCTTTTTACGTGTATACGTAACTATGCAACATTTATCAATATTTAATTTTAATTTGTTTTTAATACACCAGTTTACCATTAAATTTATGTTGGTTTGTAATTGAATTGTATCAGCTGGATTATTAATATTTAAATATAATTTAATGTCATCAGCATAGGCAAGAACATTACAGTTAAATGATGAAATGAGTTCATTTACGAACAAAATAAATAAAAGCGGTCCTAGGTTGGATCTTTGCGGTACACCTGAATTAGCAACAAATTTTAAAGATTCATAACTATTATAGAAAACACATGTGCGACTATGAAGATAGGATCTTAATAATAGAATCACAGAGGGAGATGCACCAAAGTTACTTATTTTATGTAATAAGAGATTGTGGTCAATAGAGTTAAAGGCACGCGTTAAATCAGTGTAGACAGAGTCTACTTTACCTCTGTCATCTAACACCTCACAAACATATTGTGAAAAAGATGCGAAATTAGTGGTAGTAGATCTACCAACCATAAAATCATGTTGATCTGGAAAAATTAAACAACGAGTATGATTAAATATTCTTATACATTACCATCTCAAGTAGCTTAGCAAAGTTATTCAAAATAGAAATGGATCTATAGTTATAAATGTAAGATTTATCATCTTTCTTGAAAACTGGTGTAATTCTGGTTTTTTTCCAACGTTCGGGAAAAGTGCAAGTGTTAATTGCTAGATTTATAATAGCACAGAGTGGTTTCGCGAGTATTGATCGACAGTCTTTAATAAAAAAACTGGGAATTTGATCTTTTCCAGCAGTACATTTAGTAGAAAAGGATGACATCAAAACACAGAGTTCATATTCGCTAACTTTAGAAAAATTAAAAGGCTGAGAATTATTATATTCTTCTATAAAATTGTCAAATGAACTTTGTGAGAAGAAACTGGAAAAGAAAGAAGCAAATCTGTTGATTATATCCTGTGGGGAATCATATTCACGGCTGTCATCGTGAAGAATACCAGGTATACGAGTGATACCTTTCTTTAAATTAACATATTTCCATAGATCATTAGGGTTAGATTTGACATTTTGTTCTATATTACTAACGTAGCAGTAGTAAGCGTTCTTAATCTGCGATTTTACTAAAAGCCTAAGTCTTTTAAATTCATTTAAATAATACGCATTATTTGTTCTCAACCATTTACGTCTATAATATTCTTTAGTTGAAGGGCTATATTTAATTTCATATGTGAACCAGGGGGTATATTTAGATTACTACAAATATAGCATACAACATAGTATAAAATTTATCCAGAGCTCCACCAACACCTAGATAATGATTCAAGTATGACCAGTCTGTATTACAAATATCATCATATAATTTATAGAAGTTTGTTTTTCTGAAATTATAACGTTCATTATCAGCAGACGTAAAATTTATTATTTTTAAACGATTTGGAAGAATAAACTGAAAAGATAAGACAGGATGATGTTTATCCTCATCAACCATTGGAAAATTAGATCTATCAATATTAATAACTTCACAGAAATTTGATAAAATTAAATCTAATTTCTTACCATTCGTATTTTCAATTGTGCTATATTGCTTAATATCAAGAAGACTACAGAAATTTCTGAAGGATACTGATTTGTTACAATTTATAGACAAGTCATATAGATTAGTTAGGTTGAAATCACCTACAAGTATAAACTTTTCAAGTAGAAGTATTGGTATTAATGCATCTAAGAATACAACAATTTCATTATTACTTAAATCAGGAGGAATATATATTGCACTTATTAAGAAGGATGAATTATTGAAATAACATCTACAAATACTAATATCAATTAATGGTGACATATTTGACAAGTTAGATGTATCTAAAACTTTAAAAGAAATATGATCCCTTACTCCAATTAATACTCCACCGCCTTTTGAGCGATCTATATTTGAAAAATTTCTGTCACAACGGACAACATTATAATTTGATGAAAAAAGTTCAGAGTTATACATAGAACTAGTGAGCCATGTTTCGGAAATAAATATATCATAATAAATAGAACAACAATTAATATAAAATTCATGAGATTTTGTGTTCAGTCCATTCGTATTTTGATAATAACAATTAAATATGATCGGATTACTATCGTGCTTATTTAGTTTTCCGACTATATCGGATTATAGTGACCTTAAAACGTGCTTATCCACTAAACGCTGATACCAATACAAAAATTTATTTTCTTTATTAACGAGGTATTATCTTATAAATTAAATACAGAATGTTCAAAGAATGTACTCTTTCTCCGTACGGTAGTTAGGTATTTTTTTTTTAAACAAGTAGTTATTATTTTACACAAATTACTAAATATCAGTAGAAATTTTCCAAAATACGAGATATAGGTAGCGAAATACACTTGGAGTAGAACGAAAATAGCATGCAAATATAATTTTCCGAGCATTATAAACTCTTCCCGTAATTGAAATAGTTCATCAAACGGTCATCTCGTTTATTTGCATGACAGAGCGTAATATGGCCGGAATTCCAGATTATATTTAACACAATGTATTGTTATGGTAATTTAATTATATTCAATAGAAGGTAACGCATATTATACATGGCCATATTTCTCAACAGATTTATTATATAGAAATCTTTGCAACTGAATTAGGCCACTCTGTGTGGAACATAACTACATTTTCCATTGCCAGTTTCATGTGAATTACGTTCCTGTTCATTTTATTTATTGTTCTGAACATTATTTTGATAATACAATGCTATATTGTCGTAAGCCCATCAGTATTATGAAGTGTTACAAATAATTCGAACAAGAAAAGTATTTCTACATTAACATCTATTTTATATTTTAATAATACGAGTATAATATAATAGTCCAGTCAATAAAGGTTTTTACCCTACAAAAGGTGGGGAAAAACGATTTTAACATATGTTGTTTGGGTCAAGATGGGGATGAAAAATTCAAATTTGTGACCTTGGGAAGGCTCGGCGTAAGCCGCCAACTTGGATCAAATGTGCAAAAATGAGTTTTTTGCTATTATCTCGAAAACAGTGGCCCGTATCAAAATTTTACAAGAATGCCAAATTAAAGCTCGTTACTTTTTGTACAAAAAGTTCAAAGAGTTATGTTCAAAAATAGGTAACCAGAACAACAATTTATGAAAGCAAATTTACTCACACAAAATATGCATAATATTAAGTTTTTGGTACTATATGGTATAATAGATTTTGTTATTTGCAACAGTTTACAATTGTCGTGGCATCAAAAAAAGGAAATTATCGGTAATTTTTAAATAATTTTTGTCAACTCTTTTCCACAAATTCATCAACCACTCTGACTCGGTTAAAGATACGGTACCCCGGTTTAAAAATTTTAATTCAGCTTGGAATTGATGGTAGGTTGAGTTGTTGGTTTCGTATAAATGTTGGTGTTAAACAGGGTTGTGGTATGTCTCCGTGGTTGTTTAATTTGTATATGGATGTGTTGTTGCGGAAGGCGTTGTGTGGATTGGATGGTATACATATTGGTGAAAGTATTGTGCCTGCGTTAGCGTATGCGGATGATGTAGTTGTTTTAAGTGAAAATGAAGAGCAACTGAGAAGAATGATAGAGAGAATAAACGAAGTTGGAAGAAGTATGAATTTAATGTTGAATGTTGATAAATCTAAGGTATTAGTATTTGAAAGAAGTGAATTGGTGACTGAGTGTAATGTGTTGGTGAATGGAGTAAAACTGGAGCATGATGTCGAGAGATGGACGAATTGACCGAGAAATTGATGGGAGGGTGAGTGCGGGATGTAAGGTAATGGGTGCTCTGGGTACGTTTGCTCGTAACGTAAACGTATCTAGAGAGGCTCGGTTAAGTATATATAATGGAGTGCAGGTGCCTGCTTTGATGTATGGAAGTGAATATTGGGCATGGATGAAAAAGCATAAAAGAAGAATGACTGCCGTGGAAATAAGGTATTTACGTGGTGTTTGTGGGTATGCAAGACGGGATCGCGTGAGGAATAATTTGGTGTATAAAGAATGTATGGTTAGGACGAATGTTGTTAAGAGAGTTAGAGTGAGTCAGTTGAGATGGTTTGGTCATCTGGAGAGAATGATGAGTGAACGACTTGTAAAACGCATATATGTTGGTAAAGTTGAGGGTGTTCGATTGCGTGGCCGTCCAGTATGTAAGTGGATGGATGTGATTAGTAGTGTTTTGAAGGAGCGTGAGTTTCCGAGTGTAAAGAGAAGAAGAGCATGCATGAATACGATTACGAATGTGGCTGAGGCGAAAGAAGTGTACCTGGATAGGAATGTGTGGCGAAGGATGATTGTTTTGTAAATATTGTGGTGTGAAGATGTATGGTTAGTAAGAATGTTTTATGAGAATGGAGAGACAGCTGAAGTACGTTGTGGACGTTGTGAACGAAGTATGTTTGTACAGGAATGTGTGGCGAAAGATGATTTTTTGTGTAACTATTATTGTGGTCCGGATGCGGTTATTCGCTACCGAAAATCGGTCACTTTAATATGTTCCTCTGCTCTATGTATGAATACGTTTGTGAATGTGGCTGAGGTGAAAGAAGTGTGTATGAATAGGAATGTGTGGCGAAGTATGATTGTTATGTAACTATTATTGTGGTCCGGATGCGGTTATTCTCTACCAAAAATCGGTCACTTTAATATGTTCTTATGTAGGAATGCTATGATGATTGTGGATAAGGCGAAAGAAGAATGTTGTTTAAGAGTGAAGTGAGTCAGCTGAGCTCTTACTCTTATCCCTTTTCCTATTATTAACACTGTTTTCGGGTTTTTGCTAACCCACTAAGTGGGATACGTGTGATTTTATGCATACATGTATGTATGTATTTAAATAACATTTTGATATATTTGAAGTGAAATAATTACGGTTACAGTATTGTTGTAAATTATTAAAGTCATTTTGCTGTTGTTTGCTATTGTGTGCAATTGTCTTAAAAATCTTTGTGTCGTTTGAATATAAAGTAAGTTAGAATTTTTAAAGTAAGTAGATATATCATTTAATTTCTTCAGATATTGTGGAGGTAATTAAATACATTACTTTTATAACAATGTTCTGTGATGTATTTTTGAATGAGTAGGAACTTTTAATAATCAAAAACGTAAAACATAGATTCATTATTTCGGGTATGTACAAATATAACAATAAATTCACATTTCAATTTTGTCTCATGGCTGTGTACCTTAGCATCTGGTAGCGAATTTGGGGAACCCGGGTTTGATTCCAACCGACGCCAAAAATTACTTCGAATTTTAATTAGCACAAAAAGTAACCCCTTTGGTGCACTCTTCACGACAGCAATAGGTGCTCGTCAGATGACGCCCGTTAAACGCCCACATGGTACCAATATGTTATCATCATTATCGATATCTACGTACAAAGCAAATTGGCACACCCAGCAATGGATAATAGGCCGTCATGAGATATTTATTTATTTATTTTATTATTTCTTGTTATATTAGTTTATTACCACCCACAGTCACATAACTAAATGCAAATACAAAAATTTCGGCTAAAAAATCTGTGTAATTGTACCCATGCTCCACGTACGCTACTCTCGCGTACTTGATTATCATAATCCCGGATTAAATATTTGATGGAGCAGTATTAATAATCTTACTGGTATTCATGTAATTAAACTATTCTTAAAGTAAAAAAGTTTTAATTTATTGGGCTATTAATTAGTGGAAATTAATGTACCATCAAAAACCGGAATTATTTTTAAGTAAAGGAAGCTAAAATATCTATTAGCTTTTAATGAAGCTTCCCCTTACTATAGATATTAACCCCTGAGTAACCCGTCCTTCCGAAATCAAGAACAAACTTCTGAACGCGAGACTCTATCTGCTTTCCCGGCGGAATGAGTCACAGCCGCTCCAAATTCTATTCCGGCGGTGCATTGTGGCTTACGCAAATTTGTAAGTTACGACCAGTGGAATTAGAGAAGCAGACGGAAATATGGTGAGCAGTGGCGCCGATACAACACTTAAATAACTTCATTTGTTCTCATTTCCGGTTGAGATATTAATTCCTAGTGGGAAAGTGAGAGATTAACAGCAATTTCACTATTTAGTTCGATGTAAAATATAGTGACGCGCAACAAAAAGTCAATTATTGTTGATGAAAATGAAATGAATCTAAATATATTTTACATGATTAGACTCAAAGTTATAGCGAAATCTCTGAGTAAAAATAGATTCACATACCCAAAAGTAGGTAATACGCGGTGATGATATATTTTACTACCTATCTACTTGTCGTTAAATAAATATGGACTGGAGATTTCTACGCTGTTGTCATTTCAAAGACCATGTTGAAAATGCTAGGCTATGAGGAAGGGGCAACACCGCATGACAAAAGACATGGTGGCGAGAAGGGAACATTTTGATTTTGTTAAAATAAATGCTAAAACTTACGAGCATTTCATATATGAGACGATATATTTTACTTGTACTTGTTTAACTCTAAAACCATTTATTCATAAACTTATTTACATTTTTGGATTTACATTTCAACTATGTCTGGAAATTTACAACACTATATTCTGAAACATTGTTCTCATGTAATGGTTTCATGCAAAGATCGTATATAATATATTGTGACATAATTATATCTAGTTGAACTTAAATGCTTAAATTAATAAATTACTGTAACACCCTTATCCTGCCTCAGTCTAAAATTTGTATTCAGTCCGTATTCTATTCTCAAGTAAATCATCTCTTGTTTCAAAATCAACCCTCTCCATTTCCAACACCACCACTACTATCAACAAGCTCTGCCGTTTAACATAAATCGAAGATAATATTTACCTCCAAATTGAAAGCTCCAATATTTGAATTATTTTATATTTATTAAATTATTATAAGTAACAGATATTAATATATTATTCAATTGTTCTTACAAATAATATAAAAAACCAAATAAAAAAGTTTTAGAGTAAATAGGGCTTTTTTATTAATAATTTTGTACTAATATTTATTAAATAATTACATTTTATTGTATATTATATAATGTACTAATCCGCATGGGTGAGCAGATGAATTTTTCCAGGAGATTTTTCATTCCCTTTCATTTTTAAAAATATTTTGATCCATAATAATTTATTAGTCACTTGTTCATAAAGATAAACAATTTACTAAAAATTCATAAAGTGGATCAAATATGAAACAAAATTTGTGAACAAAAATAGTTATATACTTAAACAAATTAAATGGTGGTAAGTATTTAGCATTTATTTCAACAAAGAGAGTTAGTAATATATACATATATATATATATATATATATATATATATATATATATATATATACTTGTTTGCCCTGAAAATGTAGTAAGGAGAGCGCTGAAGGGCTCACTTTGTACTATGTGAAAATTAAAACAAATTTATAAAAATTAAATTTAGACTCATGAGAATATAGCGTAAAGGAGTGCTTCATTAATAGTGCTTTTATTACATAAGTGTTAAACGCCAAAATGATCCCTAACAAAATAATAAATTACACTAACTAAGCAGAAGTTCACTCTCGCGTAGTCAGATCACTTAGCTCCTGTAAAGAACAAAACCGTAAGTAAAAACTCAGTGAGGAGTTAAACCAGCATTCACACATCATGCACACAGTTGGCAACTACGGGCAGTACCGCAAGTTACTACAGCCTCGCCCGCTGCTACGCTGGCGACCCCCGGGTCCACACGGGAGGTCACTACGGAACCTCTGCCGCTTCGGTGATAATCCGGAGCCGAGCCTCTTAACCAACTTAGTTGGATCAGATCACTACAGCCCTAACTGCTGCTACGCTGGCAACCACAGAAGCGGGTCACTCTGCCTCTTCGGTGATGATCCGGAGCCAATCCTCTTAACCAACTTAGTTGGATCAGATCACTACAGCCCTAACTGCTGCTACGCTGGCAACCACAGAAGCGGGTCACTACAGCCTAACCTGCTGCTAACGCTGGCGACCCCCGGGTCCACACGGGAGGTCACTACGGAATCTCTGCCGCTTCGGTGGTGATCCGGAGCCAATCCTCTTAACCAACTTAGTTGGATCAGATCACTACAGCCCTAACTGCTGCTACGCTGGCAACCACAGAAGCGGGTCACTACAGCCTACCCTGCTGCTAACGCTGGCGACCCCCGGGTCCACACGGGAGGTCACCACGGAATCTCTGCCGCTTCGGTGGTGATCCGGAGCTAATCCTCTTAACTAACTTAGTTGTATCAGATCACTACAGCCCTAACTGCTGCTACGCTGGCAACCACAGAAGCGGGTCACTACAGCCTACCCTGCTGCTAACGCTGGCGACCCCCGGGTCCACACGAGAGACCACTACAGTACACGTAACTGCTAGCACACAACCAATCATACACGCTCTAGATTAACTATCTCACCTGATCAAAATCAGTATATCCAAAGTCCCACAGACTTGAACTAAAAACCTAAAACACTACTGGAGCACACTACAACCTCACTACACAAAAGTAAGAAAGGAACTAACGTAAGAAATATGACGATTAATATAAATAACTGACAGTTTGCGTAACTCCGTATATTTATCATAAAGCTTAATAATAAAATATATATTTCCTATTATATCACAATAATAATTTTTTAAAAAAATGAACACCTATGACATAAGCAAGTATGTAAATCTGGCAAAAATTTCTCGGAAAAGCAGAAAATATGGTCTACCAAAAATTCTGATGCTGAATGCAAAAGAATGCCAACATTCGGCGTTAGGCAACAAATTTGCTTCGTATTCCAATTCCAAAGGTCATCGGTTCGAACAAGGATGTTAGTTTTTAACCTTTCTCATCTTCATTACTTCACAATCATCAAAATTTATCGACTGTGTACGACCTTAGCAGTTGTGTTGATATAAAACTAAATAAAAATAATAATTATGGTCATTGTTTCGTGCAAAACTCTTTATGTTGAATAACTTTGAAACACGTCACTTAGATCCTTTTAATTGTGAATACTTCAATTATTTTAGTCGCAAGGCACAAATTTTCTAAGATAGCGTACGGAGGCTAGAAGTTTGGAGGCAAGGTCAAACATAAGTTACTGGAAAGGGGCCATTATATGCAAAGACAGCCTTCATTTTAAAATTTTAAACATGTCAATAAAAAAAAAATAATATCCTGTACGAAATCCAGTTCAATGTTATAATGTAATACTGATACTTACTGAGAATTTTTGAAGTCCCGAAACGTCCAAATATGGTCTTTTTATACCGAATTTTACTTTACCTTACCTCTAGAAGAGGGATATAAGCATCTTCATCACGAGGTACCAAAGCACCACAATCTTATTTTACTACAATAAACAAGAGGTCGATTGTTTTGATTATTTCTAATCTTCATCATATACCAAAACAGTTACATATTTACTTTGAAAAGCAGCATATATCACAATTTTTAATTATAATTTGTCCACGGTTGCCCCTTGAAAGAAATTACCTCTGTCAGCCGCCACTGTTTCCCTGTCCCCCTGGTAGCAGTGAAGGGTTAGAGTGTAGGTGTAACCCTCGCAGACAAGTCGTAGGGGCCGGTTATCATATTAACTTACCGCACTTTAATTAACTTCCGATGTCGCGTGCAATGTGACTTCCGGTTTCAATTTGTGTACGACAATACGCCACTATGACTGAGATACCGATGACTGAGGGTGCGTGATCACTGAGAAGGCGCCGAACAAATCCAATTTACTCCATTAATTTCGATTTATTTGTTTTAAGAACAAATGAGTAATTCTAGGAATAAAAATAAACAAAAAGAAATAAAATATGTATATATATATATATGTTAACTTCAAAGGGTAGAGTTAAAAAAATACTGTAACGTTAAAAAGTATACAGCTACATCAAACAATACAATTCATCAACACTGTTTTATGCGTTCATTTTGTACAGCAAATTCAAACTAATTGTAAGTAGTTTTTATTGTGTACACTCCGGGCAACGCTAAATAAACTAGCACAAGTCGGCGACAGATATGTCACGACTAGCGAATGAAAGTTGACGTTTTAATTATTTTATAGATATATAAAATGACCATAGTAACATAATTCAGTGATGTCTTAAAAAAAATTAATACCGCTTAGTACGAGTAAACAAACCCCGACTCGGAACTACCGTTAGTGCTGATAAAATAATTATATATCTTTAAATTATCAATCTAAATAGTTTAAAAGTTATATTACTAATAATATGGACATCATTTCCATTGTTTCATGCAGAGCGATAATTTGGCTTACAGTTTCCTCCTTCTCTTCTAAATGTTCAAGACTTTTCTATTTCATTAACGAGATTGGCAGTATTTCTGTTGCCTATATGTAATATAATAATTACACTTGGCTTCTCTTGTAACGTTCTTTCACTGTATTCTGTCCTGTACTCTTTCCTAGCAGTTTTTTTTTTATCCCTGACACTTGTAAGTATTTTTCGGTGATATGTAATAATGTATCTATAATTTTAAATATTTAATTAATAATAAAATAGAAATATTAAATGTACTGTGGAGAAAAAAATAAAGTACTCGGAAACTGCAGTCAGTATGGTTTTATTTGATTAGAACCTACGTTTCGACCATTACAATGGTCTTCCTCAGGGTTAAATGGTCGAAACGTAGGTTCTAATCAAATAAAACCATACTGACTGCAGTTTCCGAGTACTTTATTTTCTTTTCCACGCATCAATATCCAGTCGATCATCGTTACTCCAATTAAATGTACTTCCCAGAAAAAACCTTGAGTAATATATCTGAATTTTTGACACCGACATTTTTCTGTCAATTACAAACATTTTAATTTTTCAACTGGATTCCATGGGGGTTTTTTGGGCTGTGAGATCATTACAACGAATTATTTTATATAATTATAATTCTCTATTATTAAATCTGTAAGGTATAATAAAAATGTTCGATGTAGCGAATAGAGAATTTTATATTCTTTAATATTAATATTTTAATAACAAATTTTTATTACTTCCGGTTGTCCAATTGTTACCATAATCTTTTCAGCTCTTCCCATTAATGTCAGATTAAAAATATGTAGTTATATTGGTCTTTAGTTTTAAATAATTTGAGATACCGTCCCATCAACATCCAGACACACATACACATATCCACACACACACACAGACACACACACATATATATATATATATATATATATATATATATATATATATATATATACAAGGTGTAAATTTTAAAACGGGTCATAAGGCGATAACATAGAAAAATAGTTTTTTAGACGCCAAAAGTTTCTGTATTAATTTATTGAAAAAATAATTAGTGCATATTATAAAGAAAAAAATCTGTTGTGGCCAGCACAAGACCTTCCGTCAATTCCATGTATTTTGTACAAATCCCATACCAAAAGGTCCTTGGAACAGATTCTATATAATATCATGTAAAGTCGAACACGAACACATATTATTTTTTACAAATTCCATACCAAAAGTCCATTTGAAAAGGTTATATAAATCCAATAAAATTATAACATAAACTACACTAACTAATGTCCTTCCATCTTCTCTTTGGCCTTTCTCTGCGTGTCACTTGCGAGCAACGCTATGACATACCAATTTTAGATCCTATACTTTTTCCATATTTGGTTTGCACTTGCAACTGACATCTGTCAATTAAATTTTTTTGAATAATTATGTCAGCTGTTTCCATGATAAATTACAAAGCTGACTAATTTTTGAAAATTAATTTCTTTATAATGCTTTAACTCTACATTTATTGAATATGAAAGAAAATGAATAATCAAACCATATAGAGAAGAGTATTTTCTTTAATAAATATAAAAACAAAATGTCAAAAAATAATATTTAACTGCGTTTTTTTAAGAAAAACTGTTAAAAACTTCAAATAAGGGTACTTCCGGTGGATCAATTATAACCAAAATCTAATCAACTCTTCATATGGATGTACAGAAGAGGAATACGAAAGAATTATAATTTTTAGAATTATAGTATTGGAGTTATCGTCGGAGAAAAATTTGTCACACACGGACACACATACACACACACGCACACACACACACACACGGACACACACACACACACACACACACATACATACAGACATCATCTTAAAAATAGTAAATTCGTATTGTAGGGACCCTAAAACGTGCTTATTCATTAAAAACTCACCACCGAATTTTTTGACCAAAGACAATACCTTCCTTACCTAAAGGTGACGGAAGGTAAAAATTACGAATTTTTTGATAGCAAACACATTACATTTCTGTTTCATATAAAGCCCGAAAATAAATTTAAAAATTTTGCACAATTAAGAAAAAATATCATTAGCCGTGAAACTGACAGAAACAAAACAATTGTTGACGCAAGACGCTCATTAATAAACTTTTTTTGCACATTATTTGTTAAATTATTATTATTTTCCTTTTATTAAGAAGAAATCATGGATAATTTGTCTCATGAAGAAAAATTACAAATTATTATATGGTTTTAATTATTAAAAATTACTTGTTTGACATTTGGATAGACTGCTAGATTAAATTTATTTTAAAAATTTAGCAATGCAGACACTCAGATTTTATTTTTTTCTGTGTGAACTGTAACAGATATCACAAATTACACAGAGAGAGAAAAGTTTACTATTGAATGTATCTTTCTGAAGAAAAATAATTTCATGTTTTCGGCATTGCCATTAAAAAGTTACGGTCTAATTAATGTTGGGACACCTAAGTTTCATACACTAGTGGTTCACTAATAATTTCTGGCTAAATGGTACACTTTCCGGTAGAAGCAAGTTTGGTTAAATCGTCTTATTTTAGTCTCAGAAATCTGTGGTTAAGCCATGTCCCCCTATTTAAGAGACACCCTGTATATTTTTTCAATAAATTAATATAGCAACTTTTGGCGTCTAAAAAACTATTTTTCTATGTTATAGCCCTATGACCCGTTTTAAAATTTACACCCTCGTAAAAATGTTAAAATCGGATTCTAGTTATCAATAAACGTGCTTATTCACTAAAATCTGGATATGCTATTTTTAGCATGGATCCAATACCTTAGCAAAAGGTAAAAATGAGTTATTCGTTGTTTTAATATAATGATTGACATACTTTAAATTTTATTATGACATTAAAATATGTAAAGAATTTTGCAGAAGAGCTAATCGTGTTTATTATTCCGTATATGGTTGATTTGTTGTGACAATCCTGCATATAAAATCAGTGCTGACAATTACCTAATTGCCTATTACCTATCGATCAAAATCCGGTTGCCAACGAGTATAGGATTAACTGTGGAATATGAGCCTGCTGCTTTAGCATTTTTACAGTCCGATCAGTTTGTGTCCATCTGTAACCCATTTATACCTTTCATAAGCGTATACTCCTCACAGGTTGATTTTCAGAATGGATTAATTTTTAGTGGATTTAACATCTACGTTCTTCATTAGGGAAACGAAAAATATTGCGATGCCCAACAACTATACTGAATACGAAGTTCACCATTTTTATTAAGGACCTAAACGGATGACAATGACAAATAATATAAATTTATATTATTACTTATTTCTCGTATCCACGCCATATGTATACATGTAGTTATTACAAGTACAAAATATACATAATACGTAATATACAAGATTCGACATGGGAAACGGACTTTTTTGGAATAATCAGAACTGCGCTATTTTTTGAGTGAAAAAAAATATTCATTGACAGAAATGTGTAACTGAAAATGTCACTTTGTTTACTTAAGTACGAAAAATTATAACGTTCGAACGGTGCCCATTTTCACGAAGACAAATTTGGAAGTGCTGCCTTAAGTTGATAACTACTTCTCTACTACTCTTACAGTCCTTGGACGGGTAGTGCAATGTGCTGTCTAATTTCTTTTTTCAGTTTGTCTAGTGTACCAGCGCCTTCAAATTTATCTGCGTGAAACTGGATACCATTTGAACGATATAATTTTTCATACTTAATAAAACAACATGGCATATTTTTACATATACATTTCTGTCACTCAAAAATAGCGCAGTACTGATTATTCCGAAAACGGCTGTTTCCCGTGCCGCACCCTGTATAAGAAAGCAACATTTTTACTAACCGTATATTTTAATACAGCAAATATTCCTCTCTTTACATATTAAAGTGACCTATTTTCGGTAGCAAATACCACATCCGGACGACAATAGTGAGAGTGGAGTGAGTTATCTGAGCTATTATTGTCTTTATTATATTTTTGTGGTTTATGTTAACCCACTAATGCCCAGTTGCACCGATACCACTTAAGAATTTAAGTTTAGTTTAGCCTTAAGTTTAGATTTATTTCGTTGCACCGTGCGCTAAACTCTCCATAAACATCTTAAGGCTTCCATAAATTTAAGCCTCCGAAATTGACGGTTTATCTTGCACTTAAGTAAGTAGTGAGGTTATATTGAATGGAAACGTTTTTAATTTCTATCAGAATCATTGAAGTTATTGATTTTATAGTCGATGATGACGATTTAGATGCATTGGATTTAATTTTATGCGGAATACGACAGATCTGATCATTTTCATACTCTTTCTGATCATGCTTTTTTTCAACGGTATCGATTAACCAAATATACAGTATTGCAATTACTGATTTTAATAGAATATAATATTGAATTTCATAACGACATGTAAGTATTCCATTCATTTTTCTTTCAATGTTTTACTTTTTAATTTAATTAGTTGGCATTTCGTGTTCGCTTTCTTTTTTCGTCTGATACCATTTTTGCTAAAAACAATGAATATATTTAATTACACTTCAATTTTAAAAACTATAATTCTATTTGAATCGAACTTACCAACATAACCTCCAAACTTTAACACAAACAAAATCTCTAAATTTTATTTTTCTTGTTACTAAAAGTACAATTTAAACAGCTTAAAAATATATAAACTCCACTTATTTAAGGTTATTAAAAAAAATATGTGTGCAAAAGTAGATAAAAATTAAGTAATACTTAATGTAAGTTCAGTTTTATTAAGTGTAAATTTAAGAAACGTCGGTGCAACCGGGCATAAGTGAGATGTGCACGATCTTTATATAAGTATTTAATTATAAAATATGCAAAATGAACTAAAATAAAAATCGAGATATTTGGTAATTATATAATGTACTTTGCTTGATGCATCGCATTAACCTGATGGCGAGGACGCATCTTTTCCGGAAATTCCTCCTTCATGTCAGTGAAAAACTGTCCGTAATACTCTGGCAGAGAAAATATCACATTTAGAACAGCTGAGAACGTTGTTCTCAAAATACGTATCTAGCTTATTTTTTCATTTAATTTTAAGGTTAGGAGTAATTTTTAATTTTATTATTAATTATATTAGCCTTAGACTCCATAACACTATTGTTGATTATTTAGTCATGAATATTGTTCTTAAGCCTGAGTAAACTAGTGAAAGTTTCCAAGGTTTCGTTTGAGGAGGAAGGTTATGAACATCCTTTTGTCAGCTATCACAAATTGTAAATAAGTCCTCTTACAAAGTGGAAGCGGCTAAGCGACGGCGGACGTCGGCTACGACAGATGCGCTGTAACTCCTTCGGTACACCGGGATTAAACGCAGCATCCTTCCACGTAATCCTCAGGATTTATTTTGTGAGGTTATCTGGCGCGTATATCTTCTGTAAAAGGGTCTGACCGCGCGACACGCGCCTCGCCAAAGTGAATACTAATTGTGTTAGTTAGCGGGTCGCGTATCCCGGCCAACCTTCTTCATACACACATACTCCTATATATACACGAGGATTTTTCATTCTGTATATTGTAAACAGTATGCGATTAATATACTGTACTGTAACCTAACTTGTATGAAAGGACCCGTGCCACAGAGGCTTACAAAGAAAACGCTTGTAAACTATTGACTGATAAATAATAGTTATTTATGCCACAAGTGTGTAAAGTAGTATTTTTTGGAGCCCGAATGCGGAAATTATAGCAGGGGATAAAAAACCATTTTTTTTCTCCCATGCGTGAAGTGAGTACTTCACGTATCAATTTTTATGTGTGAAGTTTGATTTTTTGCACACAGTGCGTGAAGTGCTATTTCACGCACAGTGTTATTATTTTAAATATTGCAAACTGAATTGTATTTTAATAAAACAAAGCTGTTAAACACCCGTAACGTTAGTAACCATGGTTACACAAGTCAATAATACACATGCTTTACGTTTAAAGAATGACAATGTGAAGAAAAAATATATTTTATTGCAAGGTCGTAGAAAAAGTATAGTATGTAACACGTGTGTGAAGCCTATTTTACATTCGGGTGGTTTGCAACACTCGCCTTCGGCTCGTGTCGCAATCTCCACCCTCATGTAAAAAATTCAGCTTCACACACTTGCCACATAATATACTATTACACACGTGCTGCGTTCAACATTTTTAACATAAACATTCAAAAGGAGCTCAGAGACAGATATAGATTCGTGGATTAGTCTTCTAGAATGAGCCGGTTACACATTTCTAAAAGGTATTTTAAATGAACGGTTATGCAATATATTTCATAGTATAAAAAATTATAATAATATCCTGTCAATTTTGTAAATAATTAAACAGAAAGATTGGCACTAGAAATAGTCTTGAAAAAGACATACGTTATTTATATAAATAAAAGTAGACGAGAGTTTGTCACATGTTAAACTATATATACACTGACGTCACTTCTCTTTCAAATCACCTGACTTTTTCAAAACATAAGTTTCAATAATTAATTGTGAAATATCTATGGATATTTAGTAATATTTTGAGGCCTTTCAAAAAAATATATTTTTTTAAAATTTAATACCTAGGGTGGATTGCATGAAAGTGGGTTAACCCTCGAGTTACGTTAACCCAGGGTTATGTACACAAACACAATGGCTGGTAGCACAAGCCCTGTTTTAACTAAAACGCTGTTTTAAGAAATGTCAAATTTCATTATTTAATAATAAAAATAAATAGTATCAAATTTATCAAAATATGATTTTAAAGCAGAACATAGTTTGTATTCAAACAAATATTTTTAAAAAAAATCGTTCTTCAAACATAAGGGTGAAATTAAATAATGAAATTTGAATTTGACATTTCTTAAAACAGTGTTTCAGTTAAAACAAAGCTTGTGCTACCAGCCATTGTTACCAGCTTGTTTGACAGCTAACCTAAAAAGTATTTTGTTAATATTTTCCTTTCTTGTGTTAAATATAATGCGTGAAATGACAACTATTGGCCATATTATTATTTTTTGACCTAAGGTTAGCTGTCAAACAAGCTGGTAACTCTCTGTTGTGTACGTAACCCTGGCTTAGCGTAACTCGAGAGTTAACCCACTATCATGCAATCCACCCTTAGAAGTCAAATAAAAATTCTTGCAACATCCGTAGAATTTGTATATTTAATATTAGGTTACCTAATTTAAAATTCATTATGACAAAAAAAGAGAATGTTCTTAAGACTTTATATTAACAAAAATTATTCACTTGCTTCATTTACAGGGTACATTAATATTTCTTAATAAATTTTATTAATTTCATTATTATTTACTACCTAATTATCTACTTGAAAGGTAAATTAATCGAATAAGTATGTGGCCAAGCAACGCTTATAATAATACTTTCAGTGGTCCTATGGTTACCCCATAACTTTCTACTGTCTACTGAAAAATGTTTTTACCTTATTTTTGGTCATTATTTTTGAATGGACATAGAAAATATGATGTTGCAAGTGTAAATTAACTTTGGTTTCTGAAGTTACCATTAGTCAGTTTTGAAAAATAAAACAACTTTCATCACGTTTATATCAGTAGGTATTAGCATATTAGTATTATATTAAAAATTTTGAGAAAAAGAAATGTCTGACAGTAAAATATTGAATTTAGGTAGAAAAATCTGCAAGTTTTCTTAGAATATAAATTATTTTGTTAGTATCTACATTAAAAAAAGTGTCACAAAACATAAGATTACTTCAAACTTTTTCCAGAATATCTTGTTTCTGCACGTTTATAACATGTTAGTAAAGACAAACATGTATAACAAAACACCTTAAACAACACGACAATTGCCCCAATTTTCAAAGAGTTTTACTCACAGATTGCAGAGTTCTAGTTGTTCGTCACCGTTTGCACAACAAACTTTGCTACAAGTTCACGAGGAAATGATGTCACACGTCGTTCGACGCAACTTCCGGGAATGTACACAGCAGTGACAGGTGGAATAGTTCGAGCTGCTTTATGTTTCTATCAACTGACTTGATTAATTTGCAACTATTGTTGACACGGTGTTTGCAATTAATTCTCACAGAATATATGAAGAATGGGGAGTTTCTGTCAATGTTCACTAACAAGATGAATATTTAGTTATAATGGAATCGGTCAGGGCTACCAACTTTTTTATCCTTATTTGTAGGCGACTGTTATAAAAAATGATGGCCGGTAGCCGTTATTTTTATCTTTTCACTTTTGTTTTTAGTCCTGTTATATCATAGTAACAGTATGATATAACCATAAAATTACTATCGCCAGCTGCCGCGGCATTATTCGTAGGTTACTAGAAAAACAAAACGAACAGAACCTAGTGACTTTACAGTGAACCGCGAACTGAATAACTAATTTCACCGCCGCGGTTTGCGGTAGACGCAAGATAGCGGAACGAACAAACCTAGAATACATGTTTCCTTTACATAGATTTAGAGACAGAAAGAAGTCAATATTTTGTTCTTTTGTTTAATCATAAATGTCAACGCAAAGAATATATTCACATATTTTTGACATGACATTCTAACCCATGTAAAAAATAACAGGTTTACCATTCTTGGTACTTTTACTTTAGCCTATCAACTAACACTAGCTCATTAATACATGTAACTTACGGAAATAGAAAGCGGGCAAATCCCCCACCAAAACATGCATACTAAAGCAAAGTAATGAGTGTATTAAAAATTGTGTTTAATAATACCAGTACGATCTTTTTTTCTTCAGACACAGTATCGAGTACATAAATGAATTTGTAGTTTGACTTTGAAAAGAAAAATCATGCTTTGTGTGTTTTATGTAGACATCTAAAATCACACTGACATCTCTGAGTGCATCGAAACGAATACTTGATCGCACATGTTGCCTATAGGAAATACCACTCGACCTTCGGTCTCGCGGTGGTTCCAGGCAACACGTTTAGCATAATCGAGAATTTTGAATCGTCTTGTTGTATAATAGATGACAATCTTAAATTTTGATGCCTGCTGATGCACTGAACAAAATATCAGCAATTTTATATTTAACAATTTATTTTTACTGTCAAATTTCGGTAGAATTAATTTTAAATAAGGATGCGTTGGAATCTGGGCCCATATCAGCACAACTTCCAATATTATTGCTATTGATGTTTCCAAATATTGTATTGATAAGATTGTTGGAGCGTATGCTGCGCTGTGGCATCTGATTTCCAATAATCCAATTCTTATTGTCCGTATATAGATCTCCTTAGGCTGACTTGTCAATATTCTCTGATAGGATTACGAAAATTTTAGAAGATAATTATAAACCTCACTACAATACAAATATTTGTGGTGATTTTAACCTAGATAGGATAAACATTTGAAATGATGCTACAAGAGGAAATAATGCTCTGGATCACTGTTTCACGAGTCTACATCAGCATACAGCACTGTCAATGTACATAACAATTCTATTTCCGCCCATAGGTGTGTATTGATAATTAATAATATAAAAGCAGCGAATCATGACAGAGTAGTCCGATGTCGGAGAAACTTTAATGTTGCTAATATCAATTTTTTTAGTAATTTCTTGCAATTTGAATCATGGTTAGATGTTATGTTTACGACGTCGGCCATTGAAGCTTTTAATTACTTCATTGATACTTTTTTATATTGTTTCAACAATTCTTTTCCGTTGCAAAAATCCACAAAAGTAAACGTGAAGATAAATGTTGGGTAACGATGGAGGTAATTCATTGTAGTAAAAATTTGCAATTAATTTATGATTTAAAAAAAGTCGGCTTCGGATTTGCAAGAACTATATATTTAAAAAAAAAAAACAGCATAGACGTTTAGTTTCTTGTACGAAAGGGTATTTTCAGCTGTAATATCCCGAATACATTGATAATTAGGAAATAATTTTATGGCAGTCACCGAAAGCGCGTTGCTTGGTAACAGCCCGAACGCGGTGGGAGTGTTACCTAAAAGCAAACATGCTTGAGGAAGTTGTGATAAAATTATAAGTATTTTTCAATGATCGAGTGGTATTCGGTGAGAATTCTTTTTGCAATTTTAATTAAATATGTGAAGAATTTGTATTTAGCAGAATTTTTATAATTATAAAATTACCCAATAGATGTCAGTAGTAGTTATGAATATTATTCAGCGTGAAGTGTGTAACGATAACAAGATTTACATTGACACTACATGATGCCGAAGCACGTTCAGTTTTATTTTACAAATGTTTAATAGTAATAATAATAGAATGATATTTTCTAATTTTCGATATATAATAGTGTTTTAGTGTGAGTGTGAGTGTGTATTTTATTAATTAAAGCGTTATTTTCATGGCCATACTGTCAAAACGTCATTTTCAAATAAATACAATTAATCTTTAATTATCTGTCAAAAAGTGTTCGTTACTTAGCAAATTAATGACATAAGTGATAATTGTCTTAGGATAATTATCAGAAGTAATATCACAGGACCTCTTGATTTTATCGATAAATTTTTATTTTTCACGAATTTTTTTTTTTGCTCAGCAACAAACACGAAAGCAAACTGCATGGTAAATCCCGACTCCGAAGAAGGAGGGGTTTTACCTAATGTCAGTTTGCTTGAGTGATTTTGCTTAAAAGCAAAAAAAATGAGTGCTTAAAAATAAAAGTTTATCTGAGAAAATCTGAGAGGTCGTGTGGTATTTGGTGAGATAAATTCCAAAAACAACGCAAAATGAAACTTGACACATTAATTGTCACTTGACAGTTATTAACAATAACAACTGTTTATTTACTTGGTAGCGGAAAAATATCGGGGTAACGGAGTTTTATCGTGGTAACGAGGTTTTATCAGTATAATACTGTTCCCATTGGTTGAATTTTTAAGTGTTTTGCATCATGATTGGTTAAAATCTAGTCGTTGGAATTTATCAGTGTAAGTTTGTTTTGATTGATTACTTTCTCACACGTGATGAGAAATACAAAAAAATCAATTCGATAATTTTTTGACAAAAAAAAAATTAAAATAAGATTTTATCTTCAAATATGTCTAAGACTCCATAACTATGACCAAGGTAAACTATAAATTTGAAATAACACTTCGGATAATTCATATTTGATTGCAGACTAGTTTAATAACTTTTTCAAAGAAGTACTCCTCTATATTTTGAAGGAAATACCATTATTTAACGCAGTTGCTAATGAGCGCAGAAATACCTCTCCTATGATACAAAGTTAATTATTAATAAAATAATTCTGGTGCACAAAAAGGATTTCAAGGATATTATGGGTAACTATCGTCCGGTTGCTCTTATAACAAGATTTTATATATATTTGAATATTGCCTTTTGAATAGACCGATATTTTTTTTAAATAAGAATAATACTCTTTCGATAATATTGAAAGAAGAGAAATTACCGTAGATAAGTGTCTAGTTTTCTACAAAATGGACATCAATATGTTTCTGTATCTCACGGTAATTCCAGTTTGGTTCAAATACAAGTTGGTTTACCTCGAGGTACAGTTTTGGATCCTATCTTATTCACTCTTTACATTAATGACCTGATTGCAGTGCTCATTGATGACTGCACTCCCGTTCTTTTTGCAGATGACACAACATTACTCTTTACTCAGCTCAAATAGAAATACTCAACCCCTCACTGAGAAGTGTAACTAGAACAAAAGCTCCATCATGGGCTAGATTCATGCCAATTATATCTGTACTTGAATAACAGTAAGACAAAAATTCTTCGCTTCCAATCGCATCAAAATTCCAATGTAGAAGATATCGAAATCAACTTTGGAAATAATGTGCTGCATACTGACACTTGCACTAGAGTTCTAGGTATGTACATTAACAAAAATTTGAACTCGTACCCTCATGTGAGCATATAATGAGGTATATTCGTAATAGCTGCAAAAAATATCCACTAAGCGGCGCTAGTAGTAAAGCGGGTACAAATTTGAAATATTTTACATTTGATTGTATTGTGACGAAGTCACATTGTTTCGCCATGAAATTCCAGCACTCCATCGTCCATAGGGCATCCCCGTCCACTGTGGGGCTGCATCACAGCGTTTAATCGTTTTTCAGAGGCAGCTGTGACACAGAAACAGAATTCGACAGTTTAAATTGTTCTAACCATGTCCTTAACCTCACCTGCAGCACGTGGTCAGCACGCGGTTACAGCCAACGAAATATTTCGTGGCCGACATTCACTCTGCACATCAAACGTCCACTTCAAAAGCAACCGCTCACCTCGATTTCACAACTAGAGCACGCATTCCGGACCTGTCAAGACCGCAGCGCCAATGAAAGCGGAACAAACCTACAACTTGAGATATTAGTTAATTTTTATTTTATTATAATATTATTTTATATATTTTACCTGTTAATCTGGAACAAGAAAAATTGGATTTTAACATTTTCACTTGCGTATAGAATTTTGTAGAAAATGTTTTAATAGCCAAGTCCCACGACCAATAGTAAGCCATGTCTGTTCTCCCACTCAGCCAATCAAATACGAATAAAACTCTTTCACACAAACCGCGCGCGTTTGAACGAGAATTGCTAAAATCCGGCTATAAAATATGCAGCAGCAGCCCTAGAATTCATTCTGTCCTCTGGCTAGCTGTTCTAGTCAGATCCAGGAGTTCTACCAGAAGGAGATTCTGTCTCTGGCTAGCTGTTCTAGCCAGCTGCAGAGTCCAGAAGACCCCCTACAGTAGTATCCAGTCACCGAGCGTCGCTGTTCGACGTATCTACGTTTTACCGTGTAAATATTGCACGTACTAAGTTTCTCAAAGTTAATATTTCATGTACTAAGTTTCACGAAGTAAAGATTTCACGTACTAAGTTTCACGGAATAAATATTTCACGTACAAGTTCTCAGAGTAAATATTATTACAAGTTCTCAGAGTAAATATTATTTCAAGTTTGTCTAAAGTGTAAATAATATTTCGCGTACTAAGTTCACAAAGTTGATAACTCCAGTTTTATTTGATAATAAAATTCTCAGTAGTTCAAATAATATTAGTCACAGTTTCTCATTCATTTATTAAATTGTACAAAGTGTGTAAATAAACATAGTCTTAGTGTACTGCATTTTTCACTGCACAAAAACAACATAAGAATCCTGGCCTACACGACTAGCTATCCGCAAACCTTCCTCATCCTTTTCTCAGTTACACGGAGATACAAGATGGCGCCCGAGCAAGAATCAACCCCGACAGCAGCGATGGAGTGTGAGGATGAGGTCACAATTTGGCGACCGAATAATGACGTCACAATTTGGCGATCGAACAATGACGTCACAAAATGGCGCCAGAGCAGTGTCGTTACAGTATAAAGAAGAGTGAAGATAAAATGTTTATGAACGAAAATGTTGTTCCTGGGAAAAAATTAAAATATCCTGTACCCTCTGACAATAACGTACACGATTTAAAACGATGATTAGCCCTCAGAGCATGAAAAGAAAAAAGTATCATTTAGTAAAATGTTAGGTTAGAATGAAAAATAGATTCCAAGGAGAAATATATTTTAAACTTTTTTATAGAGTTTCTAACTGTAAAACTGGCAATGTAAATATTTTTATTTATTCTAGAACGGCCAAATTTGAACTGTTGATTACAATCCAGTATAAAACAAACTTTTTTAGGTTTATTATCTATAACTTGATTTTCATTATTTGTGCGTTTTGTTCTACGTATAAACACAAATGTCAATGAAATATTTTTAGGAGTATTGTAATCAATCATAAATACAACTTAAAAATCTCATTAGCCAATCAGATGCGTCCGCAATTGTGTGTTATGATTTTATCACACGCTGCGATAACTGAGAGAACTAACCTAAAAATTTGTATTTAAAAATTTGACAGTTGCAGATAATTTGCTGAATTTACACGGATTAAGAAGATTGGACCCTGATTTAACACATTTTCACATAAGTTTTGGTGAATTCTGATAGCAGTGATGTTAACATAATCTGTTTTAATATTTTTATGTAAATTTTATATTTTTTTTGTGGTCGTCGGAAAAGTATCGTGCTGAAAGGGTATTTCACACTCATGTGATTAAACCACTCACCTTCGGCTCGTGCTCAAACTTCACACTCGTGTGAAATATTCAACTTTTAGCACTAGTTATACGAGCAATATACTATTATTACAATATATACGTATGTTTCTTGATGTATTCTAAATCAAAAATTTGTATTTTACATGTTTGTATTTATCTCCTAAGAGCCAACCTGTCTTGTCACTTGTTGGAATGAAATAGTTTACCCTACTACAAAAATTTTCGAGGTAGGTGTTACTTATTTTTACATCCCGCTACCCTAGGTAAGGGAGGTATAGGAATCGTGCTAAAAATCGCATAGAGATTTTAGTGAATAAGCACGTTTTGATGTCCCCAGAACCCGATTTTAACATTTTTACAATAATGTCTGTGGGTATGTATGTGTGTGTGTTTGTGTGTGTGTGTGGATGTGTAAATCTGGTGGACACGATTACTCAAATACTATCAATCAGAAAATTTTGAAATTTTGTTTATCCGTTCTATACTAATGTGGAAAGAGCTCATTAGTTTTCAGTGTATGTCGGATAACCGGAAGTATCACTTATACAAGTTTTTAACAGTTTTTCTTGAAAAAAATACATTGAATATAAATTCTCAGCAACTTTTACTAATAATAATGAAATATAATGGTACAATCTTCAATTCTACGATAATAGCTTTAGTAAATAACTCTAAATAACTTTAAATATAAATTTATAACATAAATTATTTTCATATATCATTTTGCCTATGCCTCAAACAAAAACAATGTTTCAATAACAATTTTGACATATTTAAATAAATTTCACTGTCAGGAAGTAATTACATTAAGGAGAATGTAGTAATAATATATGTATTTGAATCTAATAAAATTAAGGTTTGTAAAAATAATATATTTTCAATCATACATAAATATTAGAAGTACTATTGATTTGCTTCATTGTCTTCTAGAATACGAATTTGAAAATATGTCAAGATGTGAGTACTATTTTGATTTTTGTTAAGTGTTTCTATTAGTTTTGTCACCATTTGTAAAATTTATTTTGTGTATTATATATTTGCTAAATGTAAAATAATAATTGTTATGAGTGAATGTAAAAATATTTGAACATAATGATTGCTCTATTTATACTGCATGGTTAAATACCCAGCCGGAGGTTATGGGCTGGCCACATCAGATTTTTTTAGTCAGATTACAAATAATAACAAAATGACAAATATTTTACAAAAACATAAGCACATACAAACCAACTGTCAATTTACATTCTAGCAAAAGGATTAAATTTATAAAATAATTAAAAAAGTATCTTTAAGGAAAACGATCGTATGTCTGAGTGTGCAGTGCTGTACGTTTTATTTCAATAATGAAATCTATTTCTTTCAAATATAGACTAGAAAAGAAGACAAATTTTTATGTTTCAAAATTAATAAAAATGCATTAATATCTCATATATCCAAAAAGTAATGCACAGCGCGCTCTTGTGTTCTAGGCAACGTAGATAGCAGTATGTAGATTGATGTCTTAAGAACACGCCGTTGGTACCATATGTTGTGGGATTCGTTTAAAGGGAAAATGCCAAAAATTCGAAAAGAAAACGAGAACAGTCCGTCGGGTCGGATTTCAGCAATAGTGCAACGTACGTATATTCGCATCGAAACAGTGCGCGGTAAAAATGTTCCCGAAATTCATGCCGCGTTAAAAAAACCACGTGGAAGGTTTACTGTGAATCGTACCAGTGCAGAGGTGGCACACGAAATTTCGAGAAGGTCGAACAAGCATCGAAGATGATCCGCGCGCAGGGCGGCCGTCTACTGTAACAGCTAACAACAAAAACGCTTCAATCATTGCAACGTTGTTCGACGAAAACCCGTAGAATCACGGTAAGAGAAATTGAGGCGGATACTGGAATCTCGAAAACGAGCGCGCATTGTATTTTAACACAGGTGCTGGGCAAACAAAATGTGGCTCGGTGGGTACCGCACTTCTTGTCAGTCGAACAAAAAGCAACACGTTCAGAAATTGCGTGCGAATTGCTTGCTCGTTATGAAAATGAAGGTGAAACTTTCCTCGTTCGCATCATCGCAATTGATGAAACCTGGATACGTGACTTCGAGCCCGAAATAAAGTCTTAGAGCAGCGCCCAGGTTCGCCGAGAGCACAAAAAGTTCGTTGCTAACAGTCGAAAATGAAATAAATGATCTTTGCCTACGATAAACAGGGCCTAATCTTCACAGATCGGGTTCCGAAGGGTACTAGTAGCACTGGAGGGTACTACAAAAACTTTCTTCAGAATGTCTTGCGCCCAACAATCCGTAAACTATGTCCAGGAATGTTGCAAAGTGGTATGTTGATTTCGCACGATAATGCGTGCCCGCACGTCAGTGCACCGATCATAGAACTTCCCGTAAAATACGGAACAGCTCCGCCCCCCAGCTTATAGTACTGATCTGAACCCACCTGACCTTGATCTCTTCCCCAAGCTGAAGGATACCTTTTGGGGGGTACGTTTTCCAAAGCTGAAAGATCTTTGAAGAGAAATGATCCGACAGATTTGAATGCTTAATAAGAACGGGACACTGAACGAAATACAAGCACTTCCACGCCGCTGGGAAGCGTGCATTGATAAGAGAGGGGATTATATTGAAGGTCTGTAATCACTTGTATCTTCTTCGATAAATATTTTTCGAGTTAGAGCCAACTGTGCATTACTTTTGGGACAACTCTCGTTTTTTAACATTTATCTCTGAATCTGCTGAGTAATAAATATTATAAATTTATTGCTCAAAAAAGAATAATTCGATGTTTACTAGAAGTAGATAAGAACTCTTCCTGTAAACCGCTATTCAAAAAACTTAGACTGCTTACTGTGACTGATTTCTATGTATATACTCGATATTTGCCTTTGCATATATCAAAATAGAAATAAATTCGAATATAACTCAGACATTCATGATTATCTTAAGTTAAAGTAGTCAAAGATGCTCCTCATAGGATTGGTCTATCTTTTTTCAATAAACTACCAGAGAACATAAAAAATTCGAAATCATATTATGTAATACGACTTTTTCTATATATGATAATATGTAACTTACAAAAATAAAAGATTTATTATTATTATTATTATTATTATTATTATTAATATTTAAAATGAACACCCTGTATAAATGTATGAAACCAAATACGTTATTCAACCTCTTACAGACTACATATTTATTTATCAATAGACATGACTAAAAATTCCGGTGCCAAATTTTTAAACAAATTTTTCAGGATACCTACTATGAACGTATCGTTTCTTTTTATACATATATCCAACACAACAAAGTGGCCGTTTTATAATAATTACTTTTACTAAATTTTATTAATATTGTATAATTTAAAATAAAATACTGTCTACTACGCTAAAAAGAAATATGATTTTACTTTAACAAGCAAACGAGTTTATTTTTAAACCACATAACAAAGAAACTTTTATAATAAAAATTTGGTTTTAAAGAATAAATTCTTGAACTTCAAATACATAAAATTCATTACATTTTCTCGTTGAACCATTCTTTTACCGAGCAAGTTTTTTCTTATTAAATTACCTTCACAAAAGATATAAAAGATCATGCGTTTAAACAAAATACAAAACATCGTCAAAACAAAATTAGTTTATATCTAATTTTGAGTTTTTCCCGACAACCAAGAAGTCCGCAATGTTTTTTCTTACAGCGGAAGGTAAAAATTTCATTTTGCTAAATTGAGTTGCGCTTCGGACGTCCACAGAGAGCGTTATTAACTTATGGTCGACATCGTTGATTGCTTTTTGCTCGGATTGTCAGAGACGTTTCTTGCCCTAATACGAGATAGGACAATACACAGTGATAACGAACCGCTGGCGAGAAATACTGCTACTTATTACAGCTTAGATTATACTAGTTTAACGGTTAGACAGCTGACAAAGACTGCATTATACTTATTTAAAAAGAGAAATAAGATTTTACAAGCAAATACTCGCTTAAATTGCTGTAAATGTAAATAAAAGTATAATAAAGTGAAATTATAGAAGAAAAGATTATCTCAAAATTCAAATATTATTACCTATTTATATACATGTAAATATGCAATAGTAAATATGAATTTTTACATTTATTATTCTATTACATTATTACATATTTGGCACTTTTACATAATGATAGTATGAAAATGTTTAGATGATTTTTATACGGTATTTTCTGCTGAACAACGTGATGTAATTAGAATTTTTTTCAAGGTGTAACAAAAACATAACATTTTTAAAATAGGAACATATGTTGAAAATAGTCTCATCTTTATTCTTATTTTATAAGCTTTTCTATGATGTATAACAAGTCTCCATTCTTTTGTTTTAAACATGAATAAAACACGAATTATTAATTATTGGGGAAAAAAAATAAATTTCTTAAAAAACAAATGAAAAAACCAATTACATATTATCATTTGTTCATATTTAATTTTATTTTCTTTAGTTTTACTATTTCTTTTTTTAATTTATATACTTCATATAACATATATTAGACCACATTTTTAGAATGAAGTTTTACTTAATATTTTTAATTTTAAATCATTATTCTTCGGGAAACGTTTTAATACTATGGTATATGTCTTTAAGTTAGTTCATAATATCGTTGATGACCCTATTTGCCTAAATTTCTTGAATTTCTTTGCTCCAGTGACTTAGGCTGTGTTTATGTTGGAGCTGCGATAAACGATAAGAGCGGCGATACTAGCAAAGCAGTGCGAATGGATGCATAGATTTAAATGTAGGTGTTTACATTGAAGCAGAGCGCAAAGCTACGCTTAGGAGCTGAGCAGCGATAAGAGCGTCGAGAACGAATTGAATGTATTTCTACGCTCTCATCGAGGCAAGACAAGGGATGCAGCGATATCTCGATTTTTTTATATTACATAAATATTATACAAAATAAAATATTTGTCGGCATAAATAAATATTTTAATTGCCTTTTCATTCACATTCATATTTATTTATTAATTTATTGGGTTTTAGTAAGAAGAAAATGCTATAACATTCAAACACCAGACTTAGTAAAATAATGTTTTAATCAGTGATACCCGTTTATTATATTCATGTTTCTTGTAATGTTAATCTAGTTACTATTTCTAATTATAAATTCGAGACTCTCGAGTCGAGATCGAGAGAGTGTAAGAAAAAATATGACAAGACAAGATGCAGAGAAATCTCGTCCTCGAAAATTCGAGTCGAAACGAAAATGGATTGTTTCTCGCCATATCTCATTTCACGGGCAACACTAGGCAAGACGCTATGCTAAAGATGGAGGTAGACAAATTAATTAGCGAAGTATTGTTAGATCTCCATTATGGGATCAAACAAATAAAAACCATCACAACAGATATGTGCTGGATAAATTATGGGATGAAGTGGCGAGTAATTTAAACTCAACAAGTAAGTGGATATGTTTATTTATATTAATTGTAGGTTACAGTACATTTTGTCAAAAATTATGTCATTTACAATAGAATTGTGACACAAGTAAGTTTTAAATAAATCATAAATATTTTGTGCAACCATTATTAGTTGTGGTATTTGATTGTTTTGGAATATTTAATGTATCTTCTAAATGATGTTCAATACCTTCCATGTCAATGATTGTGTTATGTAAGACAACAAATAGCTTTAACAACAATCCCAACAATATTGTCAGCAACATTTATATCAGTTTCTACCGCTGCTCTTATCGTCGCTCTTATAGCTTTTATCGCAGCTCCAATATAAACACATCAAAGAAAGATAGATTTGCTTTGCTTATATCGCTGCTCTTATCGTCGCTCTTATAGCTTTTATCGCAGCTCCAACATATTCACACCCTTAGGCTGTGTTTATGTTGGAGCTGCGATAAACGATAAGAGCGGCGATACTAGCGAAGCAGTGCGAATGGATGCATAGATTTAAATGTAGGTGTTTACATTGAAGCAGCGCGCAAAGCTACGCTTAGGAGCTGAGCAGCGATAAGAGCGTCGAGAACGAATTGAATGTATTTCTACGCTCTCATTGAGGCAAGACAAGTGATGCAGCGATATCTCGATTTTTTTATATTACATAAATATTATACAAAATAAAATATTTGTCGGTATAAATAAATATTTTAATTGCCTCTTCATTTACATTCATATTTATTTATTAATTTTTAATTTATTGGGTTTTAGTAAGAAGAAAATGCTAAATGCTATAACATTCAAACACCAGACTTAGTAAAATAATGTTTAAATCAGTGGTACCCGTTTATTATATTCATGTTTCTTGTAATGTTAATCTAGTTACTATTTCTAATTATAAATTCGAGACTCTCGAGTCGAGATCGAGAGAAAGTAAGGAAAAATATGACGAGACAAGATGCAGAGAAATCTCGTCCTCGAAAATTCGAGTCGAAACGAGAATGGATTGTTTCTCGCCATATCTCGTTTCACGGGCAACACTAGGCAAGACGCTACGCTAGAGATGGAGGTAGACAAATTATTTAGCGAAGTATTGTTAGATCTCCATTATGGGATCAAACAAATAAAAACAATCACAACAGATATGTGCTGGATAAATTATGGGATGAAGTGGCGAGTAATTTAAACTCAACAAGTAAATGGATATGTTTATTTATATTAATTGTAGGTTACAGTACATTTTGTCAAAAATTATGTCATTTACAATAGATTTGTGACACAAGTAAATTTTAAATAAATCACGAATATTTTGTGCAACCAGGGTTGGTCTACCATTATTAGTTGTGGTATTTGATTGTTTTGGAATATTTAATGTATCTTCTGAATGATATTCAATACCTTCCATGTCAATGATTGTGTTATGTAGGACACAAATAGCTTGAACAATATTGTCAGCAACATTTATATCAGTTTCCATCGATGCTCTTATCGTCAATCTTATAGCTTTTATCGCAGCTCCAATATAAGCACATCAAAGAAAGATATATTTGATTCGCTTTTATCGCTGCTCTTATCGTCGCTCTTATAGCTTTTATCGCAGCTCCAACATATTCACACCCTTATACCCGATCGTCCTATACATTCTATATTCCTGCTGCTAGAACTAATGTTCGTATGTGTTCACCGATAACTCGTATGTATAAACTTAGTAATCTTTACTTGGATGAAGTTGATATATTCTTTTCCGTGTTTAGTGAATTTTGTTATAAATTTCATAACTGCAATTTAACTCTTTAACTGTTCGATTAATTAATTATATTGTTTGTTCCTTCAATTGTTGTATATTTCTATGTATTTTTTTTCCTACCCTCTTATTAGGCTACGCCTGTTGGGTAGTGTACTTAAATAAATAAATAAATTGTTTTAAAGGTAACTATAGGTACAATGCCGATAAATAAATAATTCGTAAATAATTGCCATGAAACTTTTTCGTGAGTTTTTAATAGACATAGAATCAAAACCAACAAATGATGATCTGTAATTATTATTTTTTTTTTTTTAATAAATTTCATTTTCATTTTGACCCTCAAAAATTTGTTTCATTCATATTCAAAACAAAAGAAAGTATGGTTGCTATACATCATTGGAAAGCTTGTAATATAAGGAAAAACATATGTTCTCATTTAAAAAAAAAAAATATGTTTGTGTAACATCTCGAGAATTATTAAATTTTGATGAAATCTGATTAACCCACAATATTGTACGTCAAAAACACCATAAAACTATCTAAAAAAAAATATTTACCTATCTTTTATAATAAGCAAGATATGAGGTCTTTTCCAAATAAGCGAAAATCAATTTTTTTGTCTGTAACTCAAAAACAAAAGACGATCGAAAATTTCTGTTAAAGTTGTCTCAAAAAGTTGGCCCATAAAAACCTATATTACTTTTCTGTTGTTTGCTTAATAAGAAAATTTTTCTTATAAGGAACTCGAATTTGTTCATACAGTTTAACATGTGACAAACATTCGCCTACTTTTATTTATATAGCGTAGGTATGGACATGTTGTTTTCCTATTGGCTATGAATGGCATACTGTGTGTGCTCTGACATCATAGGATTGGAGGGTTGTTTGTCATGACGATTTCTAACACCAATATTTTTTATTTATTTACGAAAATAACAATATAAAATAGATATTTTTGGAAGTTTAATATAAACGTTACCATGGAAGAAGACAGACATCATTGTAAAAAAGCAAAAATGTGTTGTGGGGACCCTAATTCGTGCTTATTCGCTTAAAACTCACTATCAAATTTTTGACCAAAACATTATGTCCCTTACTTACTTACTACCGGTTTGTCGGGAAGTAAAAAATTGAAAGAACCGAAGCCCAAAATAAAATATTGTTCCTTAAAATAAAGGACATATGATTACCATGAGCTGGCATTAAAAATTTATTAACTTTATGTATCATTTGAATGTGTAGAAGAACCTTATAGCCGAGACAGACGACAAAAATTAATAATCATTAACGGTTAGTTATAGTATGCGTACCTTAAGGTGATAATGGTGATAGATGTCAAAATTGCGTCTTTTAATAAACCAGAAAATATTGACTGTAGTAAGCACGTGCTACTTATTGTTTTGTACTGTACGAGTATAATATTATAATTGGAACGTGTTTACTGCATTCAATATTTTTTGGTTTGTTAATAGACGCAATTTTGACATCTGTCAACAGTATTACCTTAAGGTACGCATACTATAACTAACCGTTAATGGTCATTAACTTTTGTCGTCTGTCTCGGCTATTACAGTGAGGTCTATCTATTATTAACATTATCTTCCTGAATGTGCTAATGAAAAAATATCATAACGCATAAAATAGTCCCAAGGAAGCAAACGAAATTAACAAAAAGTGAAAAACGCACTCATGATTCCCAAATATCTTCATAAACAATAATATGAAACATAGCAGAGAAAAAACTTATCTTCGGATAGTGCAATAAAACAAACAATATTTTGTAATACAATCCTTTAGACACTTTAGGGAAAATTCATTTGAGTATTACGTCATACAAATTACTTCCTAAAATTACATCTCACAAAGGAAATGATAAATTCGGGGTACAAAGAGAGGGTGATAAAGTCACGAGACAGATACAGAGGCGAAAGTGTTGAAACTAATATCTCGGCAATGAGCGTCACCGTCAGCGCCTGGGCCCGCGGCGTTGGTTCAAACCAACAACACATGCTACTCCACGACTAATCAGAGCAGGACTTCATACTGAAATGATTACATCAACTTTGCATTAATTTAATTAGAAACACCATAGTGATGAGTCGGCTGTGAGAATAGATTAGAATGGAATCGGGGTTGGCAAGAAAAAAGAGAGAAATGAAATGTTTTTAGTTTATGTAATTTTGAAATATAAATAATTTGATACTAAATTTTTATTTCTGCGTTTTACGCCTGATGATTTCTTACAAAACCCAGGAACTCCTCCAGTATCTTGGCCGATTTGAATTACTACCGTTGATGACTTTTTCTACTTTAAGGTTGCACCAGCATGTAAAGTAGATGATAAAACGAACATAGAGCTTTGTCAATTTCTAGTTACAGAAGGACGACCAGTGGTAACTTATCCATTCTTTGTGGAAAGAGGCACAAAGCCTTATACAGATTTCGTCAAAAAAAATTAGAAACTTTTTTAATCGTAAGTTAATCAAGTTCGCGCAGCGTATGATTTTAGAACAAAAGTACAAGGAAATAAAGAAACAGTTACGTTCACTAATATCGTTTTGCAAGATTGGAAATACTCATACTGAGAAAAAAATTTTTAGCTGAACAATTCGTCACTGTAAATCTAAAGCTAGTCAAGAAAAATTGTTAGCAGAAAGCAAAGTTGATTTTGAAAAGTTCGTCTAGATTATGTTAGCAGATGAAGCCGCATTAAATTTTACAAAATTCGAATAATAGTACTTATGTTTCGAAAGCAGCGATTGTACCAAATAAATTCAAGAACAAGAAAGACTTTAAAGAAAGTATTAGATGTTATGGGTGCTGGACTAGAAACCAGGTTATTAAAACTGAAAAATATCCTACCTATAATAAACAATGTATCATGTATGATAAGAAAAATCATTTTGCAAATATGTTCCAAGCTAAACAATATAAAAGTGTAGTAATGTAAGGAATTTACACATAAGAAACTTAACGTTACAGGAAAAATTAACAAATGGTCTCAAGATAGAAATTAAATTACCATTCGCGCACTCCGAGCAGAAATATCAACAATATCAGAGTCAATATTTAAGAAGGCTCATTTCAATGTCAAATTATTACCCATTGATTATTTGGAAGAATTTCCAGGATTGCTAAGTAAATAATATGGAAAATCTTTTTAAGCATAAAATTCAGTTGAAACTGAATGCTATACTGTTACCAGAGCTAGGTTAAATGCCTGACCTAATCCATTTTGTATCAAATGCAAAATGCTTTTGCTACAAATTATTTTAAATATAAAATGAAAATCGGTTTAGACATAACCATTTAAAATAGAAAATGAAAATACATTATTTAAAATGGAAATGGTTAAGAAAAATTAATAATTACAGTATATACTTTAATTTAGTATTTTTTACATACAGACATATTTACAATTTGCTTTTAGCAATAATTGTTTTTCAAATATATCATCCGACGTCTGACATGCTTCTAAGATGTTTTTCCCTTATCATACCTGCATATAGAAATAATCGTTTTACTGGCGCAGACGACGCTAAAGGCGTATTATATTTTTTAAAAAGCTTTAGAATAGTTGAATATTTATTTAAACAATCTAAAAAATTGTCTGTATCTTAAAGATATTGTAAACCTTCTAACTGAGCAATATTTTGTGTTTTCCACGAATTTTAATCAGAATCTGTACCCGAAGATTCACTCAAATTATAAAATATTTCTCGGGCTTGTATGCTTCTTATTTTCATATTTGCTTAGCGAATCATATTCAGCGGATTCATTACATGTAGCAGTAGAAGAGGATATTTTTGCCGGTTGAGAGCGAAGTATTTCATTAAAAAAAAATGTCCCATGCATTATCTTTCAAATGTTTTGGTACCCAGCTGAATTTAAAAAAATCTGTTGTGGCCAGCGCAAAACCTTCAGTCAATTTGATTATTTTCTACAAATCCCATACCAAAAGTTCTTTGAAAAAGATTCTATATATGCTGTAAAATTGTAACACGAACACACTATTTTTTACAAATTCATACCGCAAGTTCCTTTGAAAAGATTCTATAAATCCAATAAAATTATAACACGAAAGTACATTCTGTAAATTACACTTGACACTTCCCCCTACTTCAGCTTTTCCCTATTTTATTAGGGGTTGCTGTTTTTTTACTCTTCCATTCATTTCTTTCCAATGCATCTTTTTCACACATTTCTACCTCTCTCAAATCTTCTGCTACACAGTCCTTCCATCTTCTCTTTGGCCTTCGTCGTACACCCGGCATTGAAATTTCCAATCTTGAGACGAGGCTGCAACTGCAAGACACTTGCGAGGGACACTCTGTCACTTATATCACTATTTGATGCTATACTTTCCACTTTGATTTTGCACTTGACACTGACATCTGTCAATTTGAATTTTTTGAATTTAACCTCTGTTTCCATAATTTTAGCAAAGCTGACTAATTTTTGAAAGTTAATCTCTCTACACATAACTCTAAATCTATTGAATATGAAGGAAAATGTATAATCAAGCCGTATAGAGAAAAACGATATTCTTTCATATTGATAATCACATAAAATGTCGAAAAATGATATTTAACTGCAATTTTCAAGAAAAACTGTTAAAAACTTCAAACAAGGGTTCTTTATATGGTTGTAAATGCACCGCGCCAGAATAGTGATTGTACTTTGTACTGTACCCGTATGTCATTCAAATACATTTACAACTTGCCATACTCGTCTGGTAAACTTTCACTTTCCTTAACTTGGAACGTAATATACTATTACCGGACTCAAATTAAAAACGTAAAGTAGTAGTACACAGTGAACAGCACGAAATATTTTTTTTTTTAAGAAATAATCTCTTTATGCGCTTATATGTGCCTCCTTTTTACTTCCTTGTATTAAGTAAAGGAAGTATTGTAATCGCGAAAAAATTCGGTTTCCAGATTTCAACGGAAATATACATTTTGACCATCCCTGAATCCATTTTGACTAATTTCGTCGTGACGTCTGTACGTACGTATCTCGCATAACTGAAAAACGGGAAGCCGTAGAAAGTTAAAATTTTGTATTTATGACTGTTATAACATCTAGTTGTGCACCTCCCTTTTTGGTCATTACCTAACTTTTGGAAGTGGTACTTTACTTGAAGCCTATAGTAGATTTTAATGCAAACCTACATTAAAATATAATCCAAAACTTTTCAAATTTGGTATATAAGACTTTTATATCAATGGGAATAACATAATAGATTTTAGTTAAAATGGTCTAGCCGGAAGTGGTGCTTTACTTGAAGCCAATAATAGATTTTAATGAAAAACTATATTAAAATATAATCCAAAACTTTTCAAATTTGGTATATAATACTCTTATGTCAATGGGAATAACATAGTAGATTTTAGTTAAAATGGTCTGCCCGGAAATGGTACTTTACTTGAAGCCTATAATAGATTTTAATGAAAAACTATATTAAAATATAATCCGAAACTTTTCAAATTTGGTATAAGTATAATACTTTTATAACAATGGGAATAACATAATAGATTTTGGTTAAAATAGTCTAACCGGAAGTGATACTTTAGTTGAAGCTGTTATCAGTTTTCCTCGACAAAAATGGTGTTATTTTGATTTTAATAATAAATGCTTCAAATAAAAGTTTTAGAGAATTTAATTCTGCGTCGAAAACATTAAGTATGATTAAATTAGCTCTTTGTATAAGCGAGATATGTAAATTTAAAAATGATGTACTTTTTGGTTTCTGCAATTAAGTTTGCAATGAATTAGGACTGGGTCTGTTATAATACATATTTTAATTATTAACAAAATATGTATAGTGTAACAGGCGTACAAGGAAGTCATGTGGTGTCCACATCAGATATTTTCACTAACCCTAAATATAATCTAACAGTACACAACTTGCGGGCGTGAGTTTCGTGCATTAGGTTAAGTTACATTAAGATACGTTTAAAAAAATTACAAGCCAAAATGTTCAAATATTCATCAAAAATGTGTATAACTTTAGTGGTACAATTATATATATTTTGGAGAATTAAAAAAAAGTTATGTGATGCATAGTATAACATCGTTTTTTTCAATGTATTATTCTATTTGTTATCTTCGATTGTTAATATATTTACATAAATAAAATTGGATTGGGCATTTATGGTACAAAAAATATTTTGAATGAAGTTGCTAATATTCATGAAATAGATTGTTTATTATTTCTTCTAAACTACCATATTGCAACCATAATTATCTTCATTTTATATTATGAAAATGAATATTTTGCCAGTAGAGAAATAGAAGTACACCACTGCTCTGTGTGTAGAAATGATGTATGTTCCTCAAAAAAAAATCTAGACACTAGACCATTTTCACTAATAAAAACTGTCTAGGACCGTCTGCATCATCTAAATGATCTATTGGCTAATTTTACAGTTTTCAGAAGATGAAATTTCTAAATATATGTATACCCATGAATTGTTGTTAATGTTCACGCATTAAAACATCCTGGACGTTGTTAAACGTTGCTTGTTTACTGTACAGTTATTTTACAAAATATTTCGATAATAAATCTGAGTTAAAATTTCAAATCCATTTTAATTACGTAGACATGGAATTTATATCATAAATTTAGAGCACTTCTCGTAATTGGTGTTTTATTACTGATTTTAAATACCACTTCTGCGAATCGTTTTTATGGGAATTTTTCTTTGATGAATCAAAATGAACGCTGTTTAATTGCAGAAGCATAAATTATAGAAAAAATTAAGCTTTTGGAAAATCTTTAATCTCTTACTTGTGTAATAAGTAATCCTAAACACGAAAATAAAAACTTTTATATTATTAAATTTTCTACATTTCTATTTTTTATTTTGTAACATTAACGTTTATAACAAAAAGATAATAATTTTATTAATAGCAATAATAATAATAATATTTATTACTCAAACAGGTACAACCCAAAACAAGTAGAAATAAAATTGTAAAAATAGTACATTACATATAAAGGTGATTTGCATAGAATATTAGAGTTATGAGCGGGAAGATAAAAGCTTTGATTGCAACGTGAAGAATATCTAGGTACGCGGAAATTTAACATGGCTAATAAATCTGGACAATCAATTTTATTATGTATAATTTTTCCCAGGTGGAATAAAGAGATATTCTTTTGTCGAGTTCTTAATAGAGTCAATATTAAATATCTGCAGTATTCTTTCAGTAGTTCTAGTAAGATGATCTGGGAAGAATTGAAAATATGTACACCATAGATACTTCAGGAATCTGTGCTGTAACTTTTCAACTTTGTTTATATGGATATCGTAAGTTGGGAACTATATAATTATACAGTATCCAAATTTAGATTTTATGAACGCAAAATATAACGATCTAAGAGCCGCAACATTTGAAAACTGTTTACAATTTCTGATGACAAAAATAAATTCCTAGATCTTTAATAAGTCCAGAACAAGCTAAAACTTCGGAATTCATTCTATAATTGTACAGTATGGGAGATTTTCTTTTAGTGTTTGTTATCACCTGACATTTACTAATGTTAAATGCTAATTTATTGGCGGTACACCACTCTCACACAGTATCTATATTATTCTGTAGTTTAAAACAATCGCGAACATGTCGAATTTCTGTAAAAAATTTTACATCGTCTACGTAGGTTAACACATTACAATCTGAGTTATTAACAATGGCATTAATAACAAGCAAAAATAAAAGGGGTCCTAGATTTGAGCCTTGAGGCACACAGATTTAGCAATATAATAGCTAGACTTATAACCATTGTACAATACATTGTAATGTAATGTGTAATAAAGTGACCACGTTTTAAGAAACCTAGAATCCGATTTGAACATTTTCACAATGATGTTGGTATGTGTTTATGTGTATGTGTATGGATTTTGTTAACGTTCTAACTCAAATACTATCATTAAAAAAATTCTGAAACTGTATATTTCAACCTTTTCTAATATGGAAAGAAGCCATTAGAATTTGGTATAAATCAGCTTAACGAAAAAGGCACTTTATTTAGAGCTCAAAATAGTTTTTCTTCGAAAAACACCTTTAAATATAATTGTTTCGCGTTTTATGTTATTATAAGAATTAAATATTATTAAATTTTTTACATATATGCACTCATACTTTTTCTATATATTTTATAGATAAATATATAAATCCCAGAGCCTAAGTTTTAAAGACAAATATAATTCCTTAGTTACACAGTTCACATTTTAAACGTATGTAAATGACAGATAAATGTAATTGTCAAAGAATCTGTCATTTCAAATTATTAATGGTAACGGCTGGAAGAACTTCTTGACTGGAAAGGTGATGAAGGAAAGAAAATTACTGGATTTCAGTCAAATATTAAATATATTTTCCGCCTCTACCAGTTTTGACACCTCATGTGTCTTCTTCAGGAGCTACAATAATACTACAGATTTGGAAAAAAATATTTTTAAAAAATACAAACATGTGTAACTGTAATATTATTGTAGCTCCTGAAAGAAGACACGTGAGGTGTCAAAACCGGTAGAGGCGGAAAATATATTTAATATTTGACTGAAATCCAGTAATTTTCTTTCCTTCATTAATGGTAACGTTTTAAAAAGAAAATTGTAATAGTAAATAAAACAATTGTTATATTATACGAATGCGAAGGAACACAATATAGTTTCCAGCATCAATAAATATGTAGGTGTGTATATTAAAGGTTTGCAAAGAAAAAGAGTAGGCATGTATCTCAGCCTCATCACAAACATCGTTTGATACTTATGTTGTTCTAGCACCCTTAGAATATACGAATATGTACTTATTTAGAATAGAAAAACTCCAGTTATTTTTTACACAATCCCTTTATCTAAGGTACATTCTGACTAAAGCAATGTACAATACCCCTATACTCGTATTAAAGAAATATATAATTGTAATATCATACCGGTATTTGAAGTTTTTACATACGAGTATATGGTATGGTCATACAATATTGATTTTCCCAACACTTGATATTAACGGAGGCTTATCCACGTTTCCTTCGCGGCCTCAAAGTACAGATGTTTATTTTTTCGCGTGAAGGGTTAAATTGCGTATGTCTACTGCGTATTTAAATCCGGGTCAGGCAGTTACCGGAATGCGCAGGGGCGTATACACGTAATTGTTTTTCAATAATGCGATCTGGAGTCGAAGGCCGTATACCGTATTCTGGTTTTCGAATTCCGTTAGACGTTGTCTCTACTTTGAATTCGATACTGGGTTTACAACGACAATTGCCAAGCTAAAGTATATGCGACCTGGGATTATAAGATTCACTCAATGATTTTTGTTGCTTTACAGAACTACCCGGAACATGAAATGTAATTTGCAATTGAGGAAATGTGTGTTCTACTTTCATTCTTTTGAATGTGAATATATGTATTTTATAAAAATATTTTTTCTATCGGTGTTCTTATGTCTATAAAAGCATTGTTAACACGTCGTTGAGAAGATCTACAAGCGCATTGTTTGATACAATGTATTAATGTATAAAATCAGACAAAGTTCACAACACGAAATATACAAGATGTCAAAATATGAAATTTCATTTGTTAGTGGGAAGCGCCCAAAATGACTAACAAAACAACACCGTTATGTTTTTGACAAGTCAATCTTAAAAATCTCATTATAAAATTACCTCAATAGAAAAAAATCTGTTGTGGCCCGCACAAGACTATACAGCAATTCAATGTATTTTGTACAAATCCCATTCCAAAAGTTCCTTGGAAAATATTCTATTATCATGTAAAATCGTAACACGAACACACACTGTTTTTTCAAATTCCATATCAAAAGTTTGAAAAGATTCTATAAATCCAATAAAATTATAACATGAACACTTGACACTTCCTTCTTTTTTCTTCAGCTTTCCCCTATTTTATTTTTTTCTTCCATTCAATTCTGTCCAACGCGTTTTCTTCACACAGTTCTTCTTCTCTCAAGTATTCTGCGATACAGTCGTTCCATCTTCTCTTTGGCCTTTTGAAAGTTCCAGTCCTAAAGCGAGGCTGCAAATGCATGTCACTTGTGAGGAATACTATGACATACCATTTTCTGATCCTAAACTTTACATATTTGGTTGTACACTTGAGCATTTTCTTGAATATTTATAATAACATAAATTGTCAAAAAAATATATTTAACTGCGTTTTTTTTTTAAGAAAAACTATTAAAAACCTCAAATAAAGGTACTTCCGGTGTTTCGATTATAACCAAAATCTAATCAGCTCTTCTAATATATGTAAAGAAGATGAATACGAAAGAATTATAATTTTTAGAATTGTAGTATTGAAGTTATGGTCGGAGAAAAATTTGTCACACACTGACACACACACACACACACACACACACACACACACACACACACACACAAAAGTAAAATTGTACCCCTCACGATAAATTTATTATGCACCACAAATACTTTTTTGCTCTAAATCTTAACATAACTTAACCGTACAAAACTTTCGGGCGTCACTTTTATGCATTACGCTAAATTACATTAAGATATTTAAAGACTTGTTAGCGAAAATGTGCAAATTTTCCTTAAAAAATGAGTAGGCGTTCATAAATAGTTATTTACATAATCAGTTATGAAAAGAGGGATATTCGCCCCACTTCTGTAAGAAAGCTGTTAAGTCTTAGAAACATTGCTGTAGCAAATAACCAATAATAATTGCGAACACTGAATAAAACATTAAAATGACAGGCTGTACATTTGTTTCTATTGGTTACAAATTTTAGCAACTTTGCTAAGACTTAACAACTTTCTTACAGAATTGGTGGATTGTTTGATGAACATAGTATTTGCCAAAACGAGCGAAACGAGTTTTGCAAATTATGTGAGTCAAACAATATTTCATTTTCATAACGTATTATGTACAAAACTTTATCAAATTAATTTTAAAATAGTCAAAATTCTAGGTTTTTCTATGACAGCTCATTATACAAATTCAAAAATCAATTTACCAAAGCGTTGCAATGAAAATACATAAATTTATTTTTTTAATTTAATGCTTATGTCAGTGCATGCGTATCATCATTGAAAATGAGTTCTGAATGTCTTCTAAAACCGATATAGATCTTCCTTATGGAGGAATTGGGTATAAGTCAATAATTAATAAATTAATATTAAAGAGATCATTATTGATATGTTCTTGTTTCTTTTATCAGTTGTGAGTTGTGTAATATTCTTTATTTGTTACTCACTTGCAAACTTCATTTATTGATACTGCCTACTACTTTCGAAAATTAATGTTTACTAGTTACTAACTTGTAAAATTGGTGGCTAATTTGTAAAAATTTTACAAGTTAGTTACCATGTTAGTAACGTTGTTGACATATGAACATTGTGTTTTGTTACTGTCATACGTATTAAAAATAAGTGTCAATTGCAACTGAGAGGTTTAGGTTATAATTTTAAATTTGATTTACAAGTGAGTGACAAATATTGTACAATACATGCCAAGGTAACCGTTTTTACTGCCTCAAGGAAGTGACAGGCTCGCCAGTCATTTTCTCCTTTCAGCAGTAAAAACCGTTTTACCTGACTTGTAATGTAAAATATTACTACGTAAATGAAGAAGTAGTAAACGACTGTGCTAAGGATGAAAGTAAAGATGTACTCAGGATTTCAGTCAGTGATAATAATTTTATTCTACAGCCAACGTTTCGCCCCCATTTGGAGCTTCATCAGGGCAACCATGTAAAATTTTGTGTGCTTTTCTAATATGATTTGGCTGACGTGCTACATTTTTATTTGACGATATCTTCTAGATATATTTACGACATTCTTGTACTATAAAAAAAAATTAACTTGTTCTTTGCCCTGATGAAGCTCCAAATGGGGGCGAAACGTTGGCTGTAGAATAAAATTATTATCACTGACTGAAATCCTGAGTACATCTTTACTTTCATTACTACTTAACTCAGTTACGTATAGATTTTTATAATACTTATTTCGTATCAATACTGTAAAAAGTGACATTTCATAACGTCAAAAGGTTAGGTAAAATTCAAATATCTGAAACGAAATTACATAAAAATTATTTATAGCGACCTATAAACTCTGCAATTTTGTAAAATAATTCGTATGTGATATCGTATTTCAGAGACAATTTAGTATCACGTTACTATCACTAGCAGTCGATGTCCGTGTTTAGATAAATCGTAGGTTTATTTATTATTTACACAAGTAATTTATTATTGCTGGAGCAGCTTAAATAAAGGTTTAATTTCGTCAACACAAAGTGATTTATTACGAATTTCACCTTGCTTGAACTAAATCTACACTCTGCGTAAACATATTCGTATATTTATACTCCACTTGATAACATGTGCTAATAATCAGAATTTTTTTAGCATTTTGAATAACATTCTTGCATTTCAATTTAAATCCTCATAAATCACTGACCATTACTATTTTCCATACGTAATTGTCCATGAATTAATGATAGTTAGCAACAAGAACAAAATATGTTATCTGCAATGATCTGTCTAAAACAGCAGTGCTCCTAAATATTACTCGAAACTGACCCAAATCTTGTGCTTTGTATAAACTGCACACATAAACTACCGTGATTTACTTCTAAAACACACATACTCGTTCTTATAGCTTCAATATTTCTTTCAATGTACTGGCAAGTGTCATTTAAGACCCTGTAAAATTTTTCCACATGATTCATGAGGAACATATCAAATATCAACTTATAATTATTATTGCCAACCTTACAGTTGACAATCAAATGTGTCTCTGTTACTTACCGAATAGATAAATTCGTATTGAAAAACGGATTTTCATTACCTACCATGGATTTTATCTGATGGGTAAATTTTATCCGCTGGGTAGTGAACAGACGCTTTATCAAGCGATTGAAAAACCGGCCCTAAACATGCATACTCGTTCTTAAAGCTTCAATATTTTGATTTTTAATTTTTAAATATGTGATTTGACTAAGTATTTCAAATAGTAAAGATAGCAAATGCGGTCACGTGGCTGTGTGCGTTAGGTGACCGATTCTAATGAGGAAGTTTAGCATGGTAAAAATTCTACATAACATACTATTTTCTCACAAATATAACACAAATGACTGCTGAAATTAAAATTAAAAATTAAAATTATTGCTCCATTTATTTATAATTAATATTTTTTAGGTAAACTCTAAGTACGTCATAAGTCAGTTATGCGCAAACTCAGACAGAACGGTGAAATCGAACCACTTGAACGTAGGTCGTAACAAAGCGTAAAAGCGCTTACCTGGTAACCGTAACCGCGTGCGTCAATGTATCAATCGACATACGTTGCGCTAAGCCTCTACCGACGTCATCACAGCTTAAAATCGGCTTTTCCGGAAAATCTGAGCGTTTTTGAAAAAAATAAAACATGTTACATCATTTTTCAAGTCATTTACCATGGAATAAAAAAATAAAAAAAAAATCGCTAAACTTCCCCATTCAGATGGCGACGGCCAGTTTGAGTCCTGATGTGTCGTTTGGTAAAAGTCTTCAACGACATAGATAAATTACGAGTATATCAACAATACCGAAATCTGCAAAGAAGTTGAGTAGCAAATTCAGAAATAGATAATAAGATATTGTGATATAAATTGATATGTAAGATAACATTTTGTAATTATTGTAAAGTAATCAGTTTATTACGCATCAATTCCAAGAAAACAATTTCATTGGATAAGGATGATATCCGTCGGTACAACGGCGTAACTACAGTAAATTACTTTTATGGCAAGTACTGAAAATGCGCCTCTGTCTGACAGCAATCGTAGGGGCAATTACTAACTATAAGTAGGTATGTTGGCATTGCATCAAATTTAGTTTATATATATATATATATATATACAGGTGTCTTGCAACTTCGGGCACAAACTTTAAGGCCATACTGATCAAGACGAGTCAACTAAGATTAATCATACATAGCCTACTGAAATATAACTATAAAAATAAAATTTATTTAAATTTCAATTAAATTTTTCTCAATATTTTTATTATGTAAGGATATACGGGCCTATTCAGTAACTTAGTAGTTAATTTTTAACAACTGGTTAAATATTTTACCAAATACATATTGACTGGACAACTAAAAATTTTGATTGGTTAAATTTTTTAACCAGATGTTAAAAATGAACCACTTTGTTGTAGAATAGGCCATATAAAATTATAATTATACTCTATCAAATTGGTCTAAAAATATATGCTTCCCATCCCATTTAAAAAAATATATAACTTTATGTTGTAATTTGAGAACCACTGGCTCATTTTTATTATTATCTTCTCCGTAAGATTGTCTTATACAGAGTGATCAAAAAAGACTGCAGCGTGCCGCTCCACACGATTTTGACGTTTGCCGCTTACTTAGAATAACATAATTTTATTTCTATGAATGAATCTTTCGAATTCTGCTAGCTGTCACAAAAATAATCCTATGAACCATCTTCTTTACGTTCACCCGAACGAAAATATGTGTCAAGAAGAAATTTGTCACGTTTTTCATTAAAATCCGTAATGAAAAGAAATTACTTACAGATTTTTCACGAAGGCATGCGAAACAAATGAACCAACGTACCAACCAATGATATTAATCAAATGTCGTACACCTGTCATCATCTGTGTCATATATGGAATGTAGTTTTGATGAATAATGGAAAATGAAAATATGATTTTGACATTATTTTGCAACAAAAGTTGTCACGTGACCTTCAGCCATTTTTGATCGCTGTAGCATTTTATTTTATCTTTAATAATATAAAAATAATTTGAAGTAGCTTGCTTTGTTGTTAAACCTAATATATTTATATAATCGTTCAATAAATTCACCAGTTACATCATATACATATAGATAATTACGCAATAGAAAAGCACAATTAATTTAAATTCTGCTATTTTTAAAAACACATTAGTGATTTGGTCGAGACGAGACGAGACGAGAAATTCATTGTCTCGTCTCGTCTCGTTTCAAATTCATAAAATTATGTCTCGTCTCGAAATTTTTATGTACATTTTGGTCCTAAAAACTAATTATTAATTTATACAATTTTGTATTAATGTAATTTGAACAAAAAATAAATATTTGTCTTTTTATCTGTCAAAATTTGTTATAACCTAAAACTTGTGCAAATTTTATTATGTTGTAATTTTATTAATTTAATATATATCTAGCATTTTCTAATCTGTTATAAAACATTAACAAGAAAATAACGCTAAAATTCTTACATAAAGCCTGGATTACACGATGAAGTTTTTATTTTTAAGTGACTTGAAAAGTGTCTTTATTAGATATTTACACACCAAGTGAGCTAAGGTAATGTTTATCCATGAGAAGACAGTTGAGCTCACGAGCCCATAAGGGCGAGTGAGTTAATTTCTTCGAGTGAATAAACATTCTTAGCTCACGTGGTTTGTACAATATTTTATTCAATTTTGACGACATAATAATAATAACCATTATAATATTTAATTTTGACAAAATAAAAAACTGATCAATTAGTAGGCTGAGTATGACAATCGTCGCTGATAGACGTCAAATTAAGTATTTAAAATGCTTTATTGTCTGTCATTTGTACCGTGAAAAATAATGAAAATGGCTGATAATGTCTGATAAATATTCTGGTGTTATTTTCGTACCCGATGATATTTTAAATGCATTATTTGTTGCAGAGTGAGTTAAAATTATGTGAGAATTATTAAAAAAAAAATTTAATTCACATGTGAAAAAAGTGTTACTTATAGTTGTTGCTATGGAGTTAATAATGACAGTTTAAAACGTCAAAATTGAATAAAAGTATATTTACACGATCAAGTTTTGCGTGAATTAAAATAACCAAGTGTCAAAATTTAAGTTATTCTTACATGAAGATTTCAGTTTCTTCTCTATCCCATTTTGCCATTTTTCAGTTTAACATCGATTACTTATAACAATACTTGTATACATCAAAAATATAAGCACAAATGACATTTGACAGTTACTTAACAGTAAAAATTTGTAGGGACTTTTAAGAAAAGGTAGCGCAAGTTCCAGTTTTTCTTTAAAAGTATTTCGTTAAAAGTCTATTCATTTGTCTCTCTTGTACTCATGTCTTTTTGAGAGAAAAAAAACTTTTCAAGGCACTTGAAAAGAAAAACTTCATCGTGTAATGCACGCTTAACAAATTCTGGCAGATAAAATCTCAAATACTGTATTACATATTTTTTTGGTCAAAAATGCCATAGCTAAATAGAGACAGATATCACTAAAAATATGTTAAATTTAACACATTTGCAAATATAACTCATGAGCAAAATAACAACCGAGATATCTCAAAACAATTTTCGAGAATCGAGATCTCGGCAAATATACCTCGTCTCGTAAAATATTTTTTACATTTCTGTCTCATCTTGTCGAGACGAGAAATCTCGAGTACAAGACGAGACGAGAATCGAGAAATATCTTGTCTCGACAGAATCTCTAAAACACATTATTTATCTTTTTCTCCGCACTTTCACTTTCTAACATCATGCGTAAAAATATTGATAATAGAAAACAAAAATATTGGGAACTATATTGGGAACTATATTATTCAATATCTGTGTCTATAAACTACACAGTACCAAATATAAGATGGATTATTATCTTTACTGCTGAATTTTTGGCTATTTTGTATGTTCTCGATTACATAACTCATAAATTTGTCAATGAAGCAACAACTAATAACATCAACAGTATAATAATTTTCACGGATTCCCTCAGCTACATATATTACCTGACAATCTTATGCAATGTATCATTGACAGAATCCATACATTACAGTCTAAATTTAATATTAACAGTACTCTGTTCTGGATCCCCAGTCATTCTGGCATCACTGGCAATGAAAAAGTAGATCATTTTGCAGTTAGCTTATTATACGACCAGCGGCGTCATCAACGTCGGCACGAATCAATTGTAACAACGAATGATGTTCTGAGATACACCTCAACATTCCTCACAAATTTACAACAGCAAGAGCGGAATAGGATACAAAACAGTTATATAAGGAAAATTAAAAGCTGCGTAAAACCATAGAATCAAGATAGGTATTCCTTACTTACCAGAAGACAACAAGTCATTATTACTCGACTCTCTATAGGTCATACGAATCTCACAAATAGCTACCACTTTAAAAATGAAGACCCTCCAGTATGTGTCACATGCAATACAAGACTAACAGTCAATCAGCTTTAAATGATTTTACCAATGAACGCAACAGACTAGGCATCTCTATTGAATGCATGAAAGATCCTTCCAAAATCGAAAATATTTTGACATTTCTAGAAAATACGGAATATTATAAATCTATATCTAAGAATACAATTTCTCAAAATGCGACTATGTTCGCGGGCACAATAGTCATAGTAGCTCCGTGCCTTTAAACATTAACAAAAAAAAGATAGATTGTGTTGTTTTTCTTGATCTTTTATTTATACTGAACAAACCATACATATCCAGGATTTAGATCCGTATATTGAACGGCTTGAATTTGAATCTTTAAACAATATCCAGCTTAAAATCTATGTATAACCACCAGCTTAAAAGTATATAAAATATTTTAGTGTGACCTGTGACAAACTAATGAAAAAACATAAATAATCATATGTGAGGATTTAAATTTAATAACATACATAATTCATTTTAAATTCTTTCATGTATTCATACAAAACATTATTTAATTAGTTAATTAAACAGCCAGTAATTCCGTACTTTACTGTTGCATGCACTGGTTGAAAATTTTAAAATCACCATGTTTACTATTAAATAAATATGCATGTACATGAACTAAATAAAATTAACTCTTCCATTATTTATCCATATAACTACAAAAAAAGTTTTTAAATTTTATTTTTGGATACGGCCCTGTGACATCACTCGTCCTAATTAAAAATAACTGTAGTAAAACCACAAAAATATTATACAAAAACTTTTCAAATTAAAATTAGGTCTGTATTTTATTTTTATGAAGTTGGGAACAGTGAACCGTGGTATATAACGTCCTGTTTGCCAACCTAATGAGAAATTATTATCACAAACCTGTGAAATGTATTAAAATTCCTGATATTTTCAGTAGCTTTGTACACATTTAAAGCATTCTGTACACAGGCTCATGAATTATGAATACGTATATTAACGTCCATTAGCTACAAAATAAAAACTACCTGCATGCGGCATGGTTTATAGAGATGCTCCTGAATCTGATATTTACATTTTTATGAACTTCACTTCCGTATTTTTTACAATTTACTTTGTCCAAAGAGGAACATATTTTTATAATTTCTGAATATAAAGTTTTACGCCTTACCTATAGACCGTAGGATCAAATATAATCGAAATACATACATTATAATTACTGTAACTCTTACAATTGGCAACCGACAGTACTTTGAAAGAAAAGTCCATTTTATATTTTAATTTTTTTGATCCTTCAACGTTTCTTGCCAACTTCTGCCCATAGGTACTTGCAGATTCCAAGGTTTCATAAACTAAAAGAGATATACTTACTATGATACTTACAACCTTGATACATAATACGAGCATATAGGTACATCGTGGTACATATGCCCGGATTAAAGCAAAAATACGTACCTACATAGTAATAATTATTAAAAATATTTTTTTGTATTAGTCATTTTATTTTCATTATTATAATCAGATTATTTTAATGCAAGTAAGTAAACATTTTTTCTAATAATCAAAAATATCTTTTAACGAATAGTACCAAAGTTTTTAAATTTCAAAAGAAAGTTGTAAGAGTGATAGTTAATGTTGATCCCGGAGAACACTGTCCCAAAATTTTCCAAAATCTAAAAATTTTACCTTTGCCCTGTATTTATATTTTGGAGTCGCTACTATTTATACATAAAAATAAAGAATCTTTTATAAGGAATAGCGATGTTTGCAGGTATAACACCAGAGCTAAAGATCATCTTAGAAAAATACGTCTTACACGTGAAATTTCAGTGAGAAATTCCATTAATATTGATTTGTATAATCATTTAACTAACGAAATAACCAGACTTGAGATCAAATTATTTAAAAGAAAAATTAAGAGTTTCTTAGAAACTTACTATCAGTCCAAGAATTTTTAACCACTTCACTATAAATCTTTCTCAAGTCAGTGTTCTTCATTTACTGATTTTAAACTTTAGCAGCCCGATTCACAAAAAAGTTTAAGCTAATCCTCATTTTTGGATTAGCAAATTCTACTGTAATTTTGACAGTTTATGTCTTAAAATATAGTCTAATCTATTCCTAGTATCTACCTTTATTAATAATAATATCATAAAAATTAAATTTTAAATACCGGAATAGAATAGAATTCACTAATCCAAAAACGAGGATTAGTTTAAACTTTTTTGTGAATCGGGCTGTATGTCTGTATCTGTACATATTTATGTATATTTATATTAGATTACTCAATAATTTTGAATTTGTGACATGTCATCAGTTGGCTCTGTACAATATACATAACGAATAAATATATTATATTATATGTATTATATATTATGTTATTAAAGTATTACAGTAGATATTCTGTACACATAAGTATGTACAGATGGAACAAATTCGAGTTCCATATAAGAAAAACTTTTTTTATTATACACGCTATAGAAAATTGATATAGGTCGTTCTATCGTCCTTTGTTTTTGAGCTACGGGCTAAAACTTGATTTTATTTTGAAAATACCTACTTCATATTGCCCGCTTATTATAAAAGATAAAGAAAAAATGTTTACATCTTTTTTATACTGTGTTTTTTTTTTCGTAGAATAACGTGGTGTAATTATATTAATTCTCGAGATATAATACAGACTTAATATTTTTTAAATGCCAACATATGTTGAAAATAGTTTTATCTTTTTCCTTATTTTATAAGCTTTTCATTGATGTATAACAACTTTATATACTTTTTTTGTTTTAAATATGAATAAATCACGAATTGTTAATTTTTTGGAAAGAAAAAAAATTAAATTTATTAAGAAACAAATGAAAAAATCAATCACAGATCATCATCATCCATGGATTTATGCTAAAAAATAAACGAATGCTTTAAGTTTCAATTTTAGCTAAATTTGGATTAAGTAAATTAACAGAAAACACGAAAAGGTAAAGTGTTTGGGTTCTGATTGACAAACAACGCATTTGTGTATTTTTTGTCAAATCCATGGCTGCCATAACTTTTATTTGAAGAATTTTTGCATAAAATAAAACTGACTTCCGATTTTAAACGCCTATTTCCCACTTTTCAATTTACACCTTGTACATCATATAACTCACAAAATTCAATGATATTATAAGTAGAAAATGGCTAAATGTTAGTACATATTTTAATGTTTAATAGTTGAACATTTCAATCTGAATTTTAATTTAAGCATATGTTTGTTTGTCTCTATAATAGCGTCTAAAGAAGGGCGAACTCAAAGATTTGGAATAATGGAACATTTTTAATGTAAGACTGAAACTGAATATCTACTGCGAAAAGCTAAAGTATCCTAATACAAGTAGGTTGATCTAGGGGCCAAACGGAGTCCACTCGTATACTCGTATACAAATTTTCGCTTCCACAATTTTTAATTAAATTCTCAAAACCGAAGTTGAGGATTAAATATGTTTGCTTCCAATTAGACAAGTTAAAAGTGTATAATATTAAATTAAAAGTATATCCGCCAAAATATCATAAAATTAGAAAGTGCTCCAAAATAATTCTTTAATAATTAATTAGGTGAAGTCGAAGGGACAGTAAACTTTAAATCATTCATTTCATACTCATTCAGGATATTAAAATGAAAATGCTAAAATAAAGAACATAACCGAATGTCATGTGTTGGGTTATAGGTACAGTGATCAGACGTCCTTCATTACTTTGAATTATTACTGATTTCTTTCCATATACATATTGTTAAAACTATTACAGTCAGAAACTAATTTTAATTCCAGCACAAACACCAATCGTGTACACTGGTGTTAGTGGTTGTATGTGTTCTGAGAATTACTATATGATATAACACTGTTAATTGAAACAAAGGCTTGCACAGTCCAATGCATAAATCGGTTTGAATACGTCAATGGCGCCGGTTGCCATAAAGGCAGTGCCTCCGTTGCCGGCTTCCGTAGCTTGCATATTTCTCTAAAAATAACAACAATAACTTAACCTAACGCACACAAGCCATGCTTAGAAAACTCGGGCCGAGTTTTGTACGTTAGGTTGGGTTATTGTTATAATATTTAGAGAAATATACCATAACTAAAATCGGGATGAAAAATTTAGCTTTTATATATCTCTAAGCAGGTTAGGGTTACGTACACAAACAGAGTGTTACCAGCCTGTTTACAGCTACCTAACCTAAATAAGTAATTTTGTTAATACTTTCCTTTCTTGTGATAAATATGACGCTTGAAGTGACAACTGTCGCCCATATTATTATTTTTTGTACTAAGGTTAGCTGTCAAACAGGCTGGTAACTCTCTGTTTGTGTACGTAACCTTGGGTTAGCGTAACTCGAGGATTACCACACTTTCATGCAATCCACCCTAAATATGACAATAACCTAACGCACAAAAATCACGTTAGGAAAACTCGAGTCAAGTTTTGTAAATAAACTATAAATATCAGAATAAGAGCGATATACTAAGTTCAATAATTTTATTGTATAAGCTTTTGTTTTACTTTATGCGGCATTTATCTAGCTATTCTCCAAACGCATACAACACCAGTATTGGTTGTACTGCACGGGAAAATGGCTTTAGATTTCTCAGCATGATGTCAGACTTGTTAGTCGAACTGTTCAATATTCATGCCAAAATTGATCGTGTATAGGACATTCTCGCCAAGATGGCTTGACAAGCCGGACATGAAGAATTCAACATGTTAAATTTTCATGCTATACCCGAACTAATATCATTCCAACCAAAACTGTTCGTATGTGGGCTCTTTTGCTCATGCTCGGAATGGCACGCATGCGTAGTAAGCTTTTATCCTCGTGTTTAGCATCTAATGTAAGAGTCTAAAAGGATTCTGAACTCATTTTCAAATATTCGTAATCATAGTTCTTGTAATCGTCCCTTGCATCAATGTCAAGTTTTCGTATGAAATTCATATTTGAAAATTTATCCCTTACTGCAGCCCATCGTTAGAACAAAATGATTTTTTGGGATCACCTTTGTCTAATAATAATATAATTATGTAAATGAAATATTCTTACGATAGTAAAATTCATGGTATCTTTACTTATTAAGTAATATAATTTATTGCGGAACATTTCAATCGTCTTATAGTAAGATAAAGTGTTACCTACTTCATTCCATTTTCCAATTTTGATTTACCAGCTGGAATGGATCCTATCCTACCGTATGTCATTTGTTAAAATCATCATCTAAAATCCACATTTCGACCAGGTCCTTGATATATTTATTACATATTTTCACTAACCGTCATTATACATAATTATTCACTTCACCTCACAATACTGCAACTATCATATTTATTAATTTAATGAAATTACGTAATTACTACGAAGCTCAATTAAACATATCCGTCTCCTACCATTGTTGGAACAAGACCCCAAATGCGATGGTTATCGCTATTAATACGAAATTGAATAAATTTAACCCTAGAAGCGTAACGTGGTATCATATACGACACCATAGAAATTAAAATACATAGGCGCTTTTTAAAGCTCAGTGTTGTGAATTTTCGGTTTAAGCTAGTCACCAAAACGGCAGCAAGTCTGCAGCCAAAAGTGTGTGCAAATAAATTGTGCCTCTTTCCGTTTTTTGTGCGATTGTGTCGTAAACAACACCACGTTACCTTTTGTATTCTATTCGGAAAATTATGTCTACATGACTTAGAAGAAAGCCTTTACTCAAAAATTTCATACTTTGCGAAATTTGATTTTATCTGATTTTAAGAAGCTTTAAGTTTCCAAAATGTTTCACTAGAACAACTAACAGTTCATAAGCATTGCGAAATATGCCCATGTTCTGCACACCGGAAAGAAAGAGAAAAGTGTACTAACTGCAAAAAATTCACATGAGCTCAACACCAAAGGCTCTTGTGTTGTGAATGTGCTAATAAAAAATGTTGTAATAGCTTATTGTAATGAGGACAGGGCATCATTGTAATTGGAATACGAACGATAGCGAGTGTTGTAATCGTACAGTTTTGCAATGACTCTTTCCCACGTGTATTACATACTATTTTTTTTTTTCAACATTACATGTGAAAATTAAATTTTTCCGTTAACAATACGAGAAATTTAAATATTATTTTATAAAAATCATGGAAGTTGTATTTGCAAATGCACATGTGGCGTACTTTTCAAAGTTAGCGAAAGTGTAAAAATACTATAAAAAATGCAAAAATTCAAATTTTGCTGAATTTTATTTTTATTAATAACTTCTACATTATTATTGTACAAAATTTTGATTTGCATTTCTCTGAGACACTTTCTTTTATTTATTTGTGAAAGACGATGATAATTTTTTTGTCAATGTTAGATTTCAAGTTATGAGGTCAAAGACATGAGTTTTATATGGACGCCATATTGGAAAGTTACATCATTGTAAAGATATTTTTTAGCTTTCCATTAATATATAACTTATTGATGTTCATTTGTTTCAAAGTGCAAAAATGCAAAAAAAATATATTGAATTTATAGGTTAAAAACAATGATTGCGGCAAAGAAATACATGAAAACATAATAGGGATTATAATTTGATTATTTTTATTGTTAATTTTCTATTTTATTTTTCAAAATTTTACTCATTTTAAATTTTAATATTTTTATAAGGACGTCAAATTAGGCGATGGCTACATGGAAAACAAAATGTAAAAGTTGCTCCAGACCTGAATAAATTAAAAATATTACTGAAAATATGGAAAATAAACATAAAAATAAATAGACAACAGTACCTAATTGATTATTTCATTTGTTTCATAGCCACAATAATTGTTTTTGTTCTATAAAATTAATAATTATAGCATATTTACTGTTACTGTTCGAAACAAATGAACAGCAATAAAGCAATGGAGAGCTAAAATAATTCTCTTTAAAGTGATGTAACTTTCCAATATGGCTTCCATATAAAAATCATATCTTTGACCTCATAACTCAAACTCTAACAGTGACAAAAAAATTGTCACAATCTTTCGAAAGAAGAAAACAGATGGCCTAAAGAAATGCAAAGCAAAATTTCATATTTTTATATTTAGAAGAAGTTATTTATAAAAATAATCAGCAAAATTAATTTTTTTTTGCATTTATCTAATGACCTATGATTTTTTCGGAAAAAAACAAATACATCTTAAAAATGGTCTACTAATGGGGCAATTTTGTCCTAATTTAACCAACTTCATATTTTTATAGTTTCCGAAATTTTGATGGTGAGTCTCGAAAAACGGACACTTGTATATAAACATAGGAACATATTCACCAGATTTTCATATTAAATATTTTAAAATGTCGACAACAACCTGTACTATATGCCTGGTAAAAAATAAAACTAGCTAGCAGTCCACCCCTGAATAATAATTGTAATCATTTTAATAGCATACTGTTTTGATAATTGATTTTTTTTTTTCATAGGTTTTCAAATGAAATTATAAAATAAAAGCAACAAAATTACTTTTATCCTATGAAATAATAGTTATTTATTATACACGCGGATTAAATGAATGTTTATTGAGCCTGGACATTTTCACCGGCGAGTGTAATATAAATGTTGACGTTGACATTTGAAAAATTTAAACCGCTAGTGAAATAAAATTCTTTAAAATTCTAGCTAAATAAAATTCTTTATAAAACAACAAGAAAATAAACATAACTTTATAAGGCAATATTGAATATAATTAGTTTTTATGATGTTCTGAGAGGTCCTTTCAGCCTCAATTAAATTTTGCTTCCTGAAATATCCCTGGTGCCATATGCTATTCTGCAGATTGAAGATCTAAATTATACATATACGATGAATTTAACAAACTACTCAATACTATTTGAGTTTAGATTATTTTCACTAATAAGTTCAATGAAGTAACACGTAAAATTCTGGAAATGCGTCCCTGACCGTATGGAAATTTATGAAAAATAATGTTCAGCAGTGAACCTCGCACTTCAGAAAACTTTCCATTCTAATTATGAGTTATGAAATATATTCAGTACAAGCTAAAACTTGCTATATTCCAGGATAATTTTGACGCATTAAATTAATGCGCTAAATCAAGAGGGCCTCGCTGAAGGACGTTGAAGGTGAGGAGGAGGAAAAGAAATTGCGCGGATGATAAACGCGCGAGAGACTTTTAATTCTGTTCTATCATTATTTCAGTTTTAATTTGACAATATTTTCAGAAATTAATCTTATTTATTAACTTCGTTTAGAAAAATTTGTTTTCCTCTATCTATAAGTAAGTTATTTCGTTACTTAAACAAATAAATTGTGTATTAAAAAAATAAAGATAAAAATATTGCATAAATTAATTCACTTTAGTATTGATGATCCTCTTACCTTAATATCCATATTCCATATACTTCTACTAGACATTATATGAGTACAGCATTTTACTGTTTACTTGCCTACAGTCTTCACCACGCACTAATATCGTTTCACGTTCGCCAATTAATAATATGTATAATATTTATAATTTGATTAATAATTTTTTTGATATTTTTGATAACATTGCTGTCAAAATTATCAAATGTGTGCATAATTAATTATATTTAAATAATACAATATTGTTTTGCTATATTGAATTAGTAGGAGGGCGGTTTCTAAAGAAATCTACCTAACTATGAAACAAAAGACGAACGATAATAATTTTTTGTTGTCAGATTTGTGTGACATTTTTAAGTTCATACAGTAAGTTGCATTCAAATCATATTATATATTACAGATTAGCGTAGAATTTTGGGCTAAATGAATGAAACATCAGAGTGTAATAAAATTCTTAACAAAAGAAGACAATGGTCCTAAAATTATTCATGAACGAGTGGTGTATGGGCAAGATGCCCCAAGTTATTTTAAAATAAAGTTTTGCTGTAAACAGTTTCGGTGGAAAAGGGATTCGAAACAAGATGATCCAAAATCTGGTCGTCTACTTGAAACGCGAACTGCAGAAAATGTTCAACAAGTTGAAAAATTGGTGTTTACAGATCGACGGTTGAAGGTTTCTGTTATTGCCAAGCAAGTGCCTTTATCTGAAGCCTGTGTTTGGAAAATTTTGCATGATGATTTGAGCATGAGGAAGGTGTCTTCACGGTGGATACCCAGACTACTTACCCCGAAGCAGAAACAGACCAGGAAAGAAATTTCGCAAGAAAATTTGACCGCTTTGGAAGATGACAGAGACATTTTCTTGAAAATTGTGACTGCAGATGAAACATGGGTGTATTATTGGGACCCGCCTACCAAAAAAGAATCTATGCAGTGAGTTCATAGGGCTCCCCTCTGCTCAAAAAGTCCAAGACACAATCTTCCGGGAAAAAGTTGATGACAACAACTTTTTCAGATAATAGGGCTGTTGCAAGAATTTTTATATGACTTCTAAATATTAAATTTGAAAAGATATTGTTCTTAAAAGAGCCTCAAATTTGAAAATATCACGAAATAACCTTTAGTTATTTTACAATTAATTTTTGAAATTTGGATAAAATTTTGAATAAGTCATATGATCTGAAACAGAATGTGACGTCAGAGTACATACATCTTCAGCGGTTCTAAGGTGTCAAGTGTATTGGCAAAGTTGTCAAACAAGTGTCAAATAAGAATCAAGACCAGAACTTTAAAGTAAAATATATTATCAATTTATATAATAAATTCAGTTTTTATATTTTATTTTACCTCTACTCTTTAACACCCCTTATTTTGGTAGCAGTAAAACAATCGTTCTGATATAAATTCAGCTATTATCCAGCTATCGACCTTCGGTTAATTGTCCGATTTAGCTTGAATGTAATTTGAATTAGCCATTATTACTTTATTATTCATTTACAATGAGCAATATCAGCGTCAAATGTCAAATTAAAAGATTTTGTTATTAACATGTGACAAACTTTAGCCTACGTTTAATTATATAAATAATTTGAATAAACGTAGGTGATGAAAAACTATTTTCCTATTGGCTATTAATGATGTAATGTAGTGCTTCTACGTCACAGGAGTGGGGGGTAGTTTTTCAGGACGCCAATCTTTTTATTTAATTATTTCCGCAAATAACAACAAATTACTAAAATAAAAATTATTACTAAGAAAATCATTCCATAAACTTTCATTTAAAATAGTTTTTGAAAAATGTGAAACAGGCTCATTAAGGGATACTAACGATAGAGCATATTCCAAAAGGGTCTACAATTAATGCAGAAGTATATGGTAAAATTCTTCAGAACATAAAACTTGCGAAGAAAAAAAGCGTCCAAATTCAAGTAACCAATAAAAATTGTTGTTGCATGACAATTGCAAGGTTCACAAAACGCGTAAAATTGAAGACCACGGACTGCGGTTTTACAGAACTACGCCATGCACCGTATAGCCCCGATTTAGCACCTAGTGACTTCTTTATTATTGACAGTCGTTTTGCGGATCTTCCAAAAAATTATATTTTTGACGAAATGGCACAGTTGTAGAAACGCTGAGAAAAGTGTGTTAGTGTTGAAGAAAGTTTTGTTGAAAAATAATGTATTGTTCAATTGCAATGTGTCTTCTTTTGTAGCTAGGTAGATTTCTTTATACACTGTCCTCGTAACTACGTTTTATATTGTATTAAATTAAATATTTATAGATATTATTCCTTAATTATAATTGGGTTTGTAGCATATCGGGCATTGGGTAATTAAAATAAATAAATAAATGGAAGGACATAGAACCTCCATATTCACCATATGTATGACCAAGACGTACGACCTTCACTAATGAAAAGATCGTAAATAATACACCTATAAAACATTAATTAGGTACTCATAACTAATACAAATGACTTCATTGTGCAAGGAACAAATAAAAAAATGCGCGAGTGATTCTATCTTTATAATGTAGCGCGGCACAATGAAATAAACGCGATAATCAGCAGGAGATAAACGCTTTCATCATTTTCATAAATCTGAGGAATTTCGTTTGTTGACATTGAGGGGAAAAGAAGTTTGAATTTTATTATTTTCGCGGTCGAACGGCGCAAGGGATATGTCTAATATCCCACGGTTGCTGAATTTCAATTTCATATTGCTAAGAAGAAAGTTTTTATGTTTTGATGAATATTCAACACTGTCTGCTAGTCTGCTGTGCCATTAGATACTTCGCTCGTGTCTGATGCCCCCAGTTTTTCTTTCAGTTCTACACCACTGGAAGATTACGATAAAGATAAAGTAATAGTTTCGTCATAATGATTTTATACGTATCCTTTATTTTTCCACACATTAAATTACATAAAAAATAATACCAAATATAAGATCTCGGCTTATTACTCATTCTTGGTAATGATATATATATATATATATATATATATATATATATATATATATATATATATATATATATATATATATATATATATACCTCTAAGTGCTAAAGGAAAAATTAATTGGGTACCTAATAGTCAATGTTTGAGTAGAGCGTTTGATTCGAAGAATGTTTAAAACAAAATTTCTTGATAAATTATATTATTATTATTATTGTTATTATTATTATTATTATTATTATTATTATTATTATTGTTATTTAGAACAAACTAATGGCATCAAGGAATAGAATTTGTAAACTACTACTATATTAATCTAGAAATTTTAGTGTTTGTTGAATAAACTTCTATCATAGGAAAAGTATTATATGCAATTCATAAGAAAGTACATTGAATGCACATAAGGTAATAATAGTATACAAATAACTACTAAAGAATATTATAAGATTCACTATATTCTTACCGAATTTACATATTCACAATAAGTAGTTACATAATTATTACAATTTTTAATGTTTATGTTCATTCCTCAACGGCGCAAAAATATTTGGCTCTATCTATTACTGACAGCAAGACAATCACATTAATTACATAAATCATATTAAACAATACATAATAGAGATACCTTAAATAGCAGTACACAAAAACATATTTTCAAAATGAATTATATAATTTAAAAAAATCTTTAATAATGATAATGATAATAATAATAATAATAAATATATCCTAAAATAAAGTTCGCATGTGATGACACGTTTATATTACACTCGCGCTTTTTCATATTCTTCTTCTAGGGAGACAACAATTATGATAAAAAAATATATTGTGGCCAGCACAAGACTTCTCGCCATTTTCATATTAGGCTATATAAGTATATATTGTATTTAACATTTCTGGTACACACACAAAAATCCTAATTACATTTATTATTAATAATTTTCTTTATTTTTTAATTCATTTTATAAATAAATTCCCTCCTACTCTTCTATATGTTTGACAATCTTCAATTTCATTAACGAGATTAACGGTATTTCTGATGCGTATATGTAATATAATAATAGTAATACCTTTGATTATACACTATTATGGTACGTGTAGACCCATGTCTTCTCTTGTAATATTCTTCCACTGTACTCTATCCTGTGCTCTTTCTTTCCAGTTTTTTATTTCTAATATTTGTAAGTCTTTTTGCACTGATATGTAATATATGTATCTATAATTTTAAATATTTAATTAATATTAAATTAAGAAATAGTAAATGTGCTTCCCAGAAAAAGCCTTCAGTAATGTATTTGGAATTTTGACACTGACATTTTCTGTCAATTACAAACATTTTAATTTTTCAACTGGTTTCCATAGAGTTGTTTGAGTTGAGAAACTTATTACAAAGGATTATTTTGTATATTTATAATTCTCTATTTCTAAATCTATAAAACATATAATAAAAATATTCAATGCATCCGATAGAGAATTTTATATTCTTCAATAATTGTGATAATATAAATTTCCAGAAAATAATATTTAATTTTTTTTTTAAGAAACTACTACTTCCGGTTGTCCAATTGTTACCAAAATCATTTCAGCTCTTTCCATTAATGTCAGATTAAAGAATACATAGTTAAGTTGATCTTTAGTTTTATAGAATTTGAGAAACCGGCCCTCCAACAGCCACACGTACACACATACACACATACACACATCCACACACATACACACATCCACACACACACACACACACACACACACACACACACACACACACACACACACACACACACCACTGCAAAAATATTAAAATCTGATTCTAGTGACCTTAAATCGTACTTATTCACTAAAATCTGGACATGCGATTTTTAGCATTATCTAATCCAATACCTCTCATGGCGAGAGGTAAAAATGTACGAAAACAAAGTGAACCCGCGTAAATTTCAAGTTACTATAGTACAGATGCGGCGCTTATTCAGGCGTAACCGCATATTTTAAAGCAGTTAAGAAATAATTATGAGAATGTCTGGTTTAAAATGAAATTAATTTGATACATTTGGGGACACCGTCAGTCTGGCATATTTATAAAAAGATTTTGGGGAAGTTTTCTTCACTTCCCAGTTTCTCACCCTACACAGTAACAGTAGTGTCTCAGCTTCATCAGCGACACGACGCACGTCAACACCGTGTTTTCACGCCAATCCATTCAACTGGAATAAATGTTTTCTTTCTGGTACTATAAACACTTCAATTATATTGCTTCTCTCGTTTTTTTACCACACATTTTGTTATTTCACAAGTGAAAAGCGTGTACTGGAGCATAATTTTTCTTTTCCAAAGGAAACATTTGTGTTGTTTCATTGTTCCATATTAGTGATTTAATGAATCAAGAAACTGAAGGAAATGTATGAAAACAATAATATTTATTCGGTTCATATACGTTCTTTTCGTATTTTGTTTTCTCATATAATTTTTATTATTTTGTTTCTATAACAATAACTACTTAGGTAGATAGGTATGTAATCTTCTTTAATCAAACTTCTTTCTTAAATTTAAATGAATAGAAAATAAAACTAAACCATTCTTATTTTGTTGAAATGTACACGATTAATTATCTTTTTGCACGATTTTTTTTTAATGTTTACCAATAGGGTTTCCAAGACAGTAAGCGTTATTTACAAATTACAAGTGATCACTTTACCGATCAGGAGGCAGAGGCGGTAAGTAAATAAAAACAACGATCAAAGCTTACTTTAAACATGACAACCAAGAATTTTTAATATTTCAAATTTATTTTCAAATCTAATATTTTTAATTTTGTACGTTAATAAGTGCGGCCAGTAAGTGCTCTTCTACCGCTATCGGGTATATCATCCTCAACCCGTAGGAAGCACTTACTGGGAGTAAATTTTTATTAAGGCTGGTTTATGATTTTATGATGGATTTAATTTACAAATTTAGATTTACAAATTTACATTTATAAATATTGTACATATCCGCCTTTACTGGTTCATGATGAATTTGAGAAATTTATTATTTAGAAAGGGGTCCCGTGGTCGCATTCCTGAGTGCAGAGCTGGGCAGTAACTAGTTACTTTAGGAACTTAGTTACTAACTAGTTACTTTTACCTAACTTGTAACGTAACTTAATTACTTTTTAAACTATGGTAACTATAACTGTAACTTAACTTGCTGCGGGAAAGTAGTTGGTAACTTTACGGTTTTTAGTTACTAGTTACTTGAGTACCTTAAGTTACTTAAAGTAACTCAGAAATTAGAATGTAACTTAAGTTAAGGTGGATTTATGCAGCTTACATTTTATTTTACTTTTTCTTTTCTTTTTCGCTTTTACTTTTACTTTAAGTTTGGTACTTTATGCAGTTACTTTAAAGCCTTCAGTACACAAGCGCAGATGTGATTTTTCTGGCATATCAGTAGTCATAAATGTAAACAGATAATAATTATAACCTGTCAAAATGGACACAAATGTAATATTTTGTACATATGCAGTATTACTTGCAGCTTTACACATTTTCTAATTTTTACAATCTAACCTACACAAAAACAAATAAATTCACCACACACTGACGCTTGTCACGTGAAGTGATGCGCATGCGCAGTTGTGAAATTCTTTTACTTTAACGTTCTTAAGTTGAAAGTTGGTCAACTTTAGTTCTTAAAGTAAAATTAAAAGTATGCACATAAAGCAGTACATTTATTAACTCACCTTTAACTTTTATAAAGTAAAAGAAAAATAAAAGGTAAAATAAAAAGTAGGCTGCATAAATCCACCTTTAGTCAAAGTAACTTAAAAAGTGGAATGTAACTTAGTCATAAAAAGTAACGGGGGGGGATTAAAATTTCTAAGAAATATTTTGTTGAAGCTGATGCCTTTTTTAGAAACACTAACTAAAACTGTTTTGTTTTAAATAAATGTTTGTCCAGAGTGGGAGTGTTGAGCGCAGCATCGCGCATACCCTCTGTAATGTGTAACTTTTATTTTAATACATAATTAAATTCAATATTATTGTTTATTGATTTCAAGCCATAATAGATAATAAAATAAGTAATTATATTCATTAATAATAGAGTTTTTGTACGGTAAATAGAAAAACTAAAAACTTTTAATTCTAGAATTAAAAAGTCACTAAATGTTAAATTTGACTTATAAAATATATTATTTTCAAATGTTTTCCTCGCTTACAAATGATACGTTTTAATAAATTATAATTAAACTGTCACTAAATCATCAAAATTATTCCAATTTTCAGGTGTACAGAAAATAGTGTATTTTGTTCGTTGTTCCAAGGGTTGCAAGACTTGAATTCGTCTCATTTTTGCAAATTCCCTTCTCACAAGATAAAATGTTACTTTTAATTTTTATATTATATTATAATGTAGGTACGCAGGGCCTTTTTATCAGATTTTTTATCACAGCAATCGGGCCCTGATGGCCCTTTGTCAAAGCGGGCCCTGATATCACCTTGTCAAAGCGGGCCCTAGGCCGTGGCCTGTAGGTCCGTTAACATTAACAATAATAATCTGATTGGGTGTTACCAAGCAATAACGTTAAAATTTAGGTTAACGTAGTTAGTGCAAAAACTCCCTGATATGTATACTACACAATAACTAAGTCAACAGTCTAAGTCTACACTTCACGCTATTAAAAGTAGTTAGAAAGTAACTCAAGGTAACTAAGTTACTTTTAATGAGTAACTAGTAAATAACTTAGTTCTTTCACCAAAGTAACTGGAACTTAAGTAACTTAGTTACTTTTTTTGGAGGTAACTGTAACTAGTTACATTTTAAAAGTAACTAGCCCAGCTCTGCCTGAGTGTCTAGTCGCGAACCTGGGGAACCGGGTTCAATCCCGACCGACGCCAAATATTTCAAATTTTAAATGACACACCATCAATGAGTGCCCGTGAAGTGACGCCTGGTAAACGCTCGCACGGTACAAATATGTCATCATTACCGAAATCTGTGTACAACGCAGATTGGCACACTCAGAAATGGGTAATATGCCATGATGATATATTTATATTTATTTTATATTTATTATTTAGAATTTACATTTAAAATATTACCATATTTTATATTCTAAATTTAAATTTGTGAATGCGTCCAATCATTTCACAGTATTTCAAAAAATGATTTTGGTGGAGAGAAAGAAAATTCAAGTGATAGTTGAACTGCTTGTAACATTTTTTTTTTTAAATGTGGGTATATTATTAATATCATCTATTAAACAATACAGAGTGATATATGATAAAGTGATAAAAATGTTCTTATTATTTATTTTTATTATGAATTTTGATTTATTTTCATAATTGTATTCTTTGAATTTCATATTTTAAGAAGTAACTGTCGTTCCATCTGTGTCAACCCATATGATCCAATATAAGAAGTTAATTGGACAAATTACATTTATTTAAATTCACTATAAACCAACGGGTAAATTGTATATTTCAAATCTGAATTTGTAAATCTAAATGTATATACATATTAAATCTATCATAAACCAGCCATAAAAGAAAATTTAATTATTTATGATGTTTTGCTTATTGTAATCATAAACTGTCATTGTTGTAATCAGTTTTTATTAAAGGATATACGAATGTAAATAAGTGTAAATATTTTCATATTGAATTTTGAAATTATATCATTATTGTAATTAATTTTTAAAAAGGAAGTATTTTAATAATAAAAGTACCTATAGTTTATTTCACAAAAGAAAATAGCGTTGGTTTAGATAGGGATACAAATTAAGACCTTTGATTGGTCAGTACGCAACCTAGTTCACAAAAATATCACCTGTCAATTGTCAGTTATCAAATAATATCTACAGAATTAAGTGATATTTAACCATGTTTTGTTGTAATTTTTAATATTCAAGTCTTGTAAATTTTGACAAAGTTTGGTTTTACGAATTAAAATTATTTATTTTCTTACGTGAAATGAAGTATTAAAAAAAAAGTTTTGAAAGCAGTCATACCACCTCTTGAAAACGAAACGCACCAAAAACAATACGTTTATAGATCTTCTTAACTACGACATAAAAAGAAGGTGACGAATATGAACCCTTCTATATTATATTAAAGAAAGTCTTGCAGTCGCATTAATAAAAGTCAGTGATAAACCTCTGATTATGAAAATGAATGAAAATAATTAATTTCATGTACCTACCTAACTACCTGGTTATATCGAAGTAACACTGGCGCTACAATATTCATACCAAAACAACATTTAAAAAATTAGGACGGGGCCATTTTTGGATTTTTGCGGGAGTTGTGTACATACACTAAGGCACAAACCTGTAAAGCCTAGGCCTAAAGACGGCTCTGGTCATACTGTATCATCTAAGTAAGTACCCCTTTTCAATTAATAATATCCATATCTCCGTAACAACAAAACTGCCAAATTTTATAAAAACTGTATCTTAACAGCAAAGAAAATATCTACGATAACACTAAAAAATTGATAAATAATGAGTCATAAAGTGTAAACCTCAAGATAATAACGAAAAATGTCACATTTTTACCATTAATTTAAAACATGAAATATCTTCTTAGAAAAGGGACATATTCAGCAGAGAATTCCTGTTAACGACTTATTTCCAGGAAAGCTCAATGAACCTAACCAAAAGCTCAAATCTCGAGTCGCTCTGGAGTGCTGTATAGCCCGATTACTGTGCCCATGTGAAGAAGAAGAAATATTTCACGTTCTTATATATAAATTCCAAGATTTACGGCGACAAAAACCACGATACAATAACTCCATTAATCTTACGTCAAATGCTGCGAGAAGGGAAAGGAACTACGTCCTTTCCACGCGCAATATATCGGAAAATGTCCTAAAGTGAATGGTCCTACTGTGGACATAACGCGGGCTTTGGGCTTTCGTAACAAAATGAATTTAGTAACCTTCTTGTCTTCATTCCATAACATACATTGACTTTTTTACTCTAAGTACAGTACCGAAAACCGGAAAATAAGAGTTTAAACATGAGATTTTAAATAAGTAGTAAGGAAATTGGTTCTCGTGTAATTTTTACAGCAAAAACACAAAAATAACAAAATGTTGTGGCCGGCACAAGACCTCTCGCTACTTTATGTTATATAAGTATTGTATTGCACTTCGCTATAGAACCGTCGTTTTATAACAAAAACATTACAGAACTTTACCCAAATATTGTTTTTATTGTATTTAACATGTCTTCAGCTTCATTCACAACCACTTTGAATAATTTGAATTTAGGAAATTTGAATTTAAAAAATTTGACATCATTCGCAATACATAATTTTTAATAACATTCACAACCACTTTCATAACCAAAAAATTAAAGAATAATAATAAGAAGTTTCTTTACATGTCAACCATAGAATGCCAAATACCCACCTAATATAGATATGGACGAGCAGGTAATGTACAAATTTAATATTGTAAATAACTATCACCTAATCACCAACTACATAAACAAATAATGGCAAGTACCATGGCTCGCGAGATAAATTAATAACGTACAACCATGACCAACTAGCTTAAACAAGGACAGAAGATAGTAATTTCAATTTCAAGTTTGGAGCTTGCAAACTTCAAATTTTTCAAATTCAAATTTTTCGAATTGAAATTGATTGTGAATGCTTATACATATATCCTATATGCAAACTTCAAATTTTTGAAAGTGAAATTGGTTGTGAATGATACTTTCTGCACACACAATTCTAATTAAATCTATTTTTTATTGTATGAGGAAGTTCCTAAATGTAAGAGATTCTTCCAATTCATTAGCAAGATTGGCGGTATTTCTTATGAATATATATATTTTACTTACAATTTTAAATATTTAATTAATAAAACAATAAGAAAGATTAAATGTATTTCCCAGAAAAGCTTTCAGAATGTCACTAAAACTGTTGATTTTTGACTCCGTCATCTGTCATTTACAAACTATGTTATAAACATTTGAATTTGTCAACTGGTTTCCTTAGTTCCTTAGCCTCTGCGATTAGATTATTCTATATATTACAGTGCCATTATCTCTAGATCTATACAAGATATAATAAAAATGACTGATCGATTAGTACTGTTTCCGGTATTTCGGTTTTGTCGTATTGGGCGATATATGTATATAGCTGCCTTCGAAAACTTAATATATGCTCTTAGCCTTCTTTTTGTATTCCTGCTCTTAAATTTGTTATTGGTGACTTAGTTTTAGTTTAGTTTTTATCAGTACTTCTATTAAATGGTCTGGAATATAGGGGCTAACATTTGATAACATTAGTCTCTTAGCGGGTGTAATTATAAAATAAAATAAATAAATATATCATCACGGCATATTACCCATTTCTGGGTGTGCCAGTATCTACAACACATGTAGACATCGGTAATGATGACGATATATTTTACCGTGTGGGCGCTTACCAGGCGTCACCTCACGGGCACTCATAGCTGGCGTGGAGAGTGCACCACAGGGGTCACTTTTGTGTGTAATTATCGTCTTACATTATAATTCTCTCCATCTACTGTTACTGTTGGGTTTGTTTTTATTAGTTTGTCAGTCATAGAAAACATATACTAACGTACTATCAGCTATCTCTTTGTTGAATAAATCAATGCAAATACTACTGTGTGATACTTGAGATGCGTATATTAAGTTTTTTGGTTGTAGGTACTATGTCTCCTTTTTCAGAGATTTGTATTTGTTTTGCATCATCTATGATAATTGCTTGATTTTTTTGGGGATACTATATGTTTCTTGTTATTGTTTAATATGATAGTGTGTTCTTTTTGACAATACATTGAATGTTAATGCAGTAGGTTGTAGATTTCTGTTTGAGTCAGTCATTGTGCAGTTCACTACTCGATTGTTCATCGTTCATGTCCCCGCCGGGAGCGTCACAGGTAATGTTTAAGCTATTGTCCGGGAGGTGTCTCTAGTGTGTCGGTTGAGTACAACGACCAAATATAACTAGACAAAACATAGTTTCATTTGTTTTGATTTCGGCTGGCCAGACAGAGATAGAGATATGTTTTATCTAGTTCGAGTATTTCTCACTAGAGGAGCAATACCGTTTTAGAATAGAAAGTTTTTTAGAATATACATCAAGTTATACATATATTTCGATTACAGGTCGAATCTATAAGTTTTACAGACCTGTAAATCTGTAAAAAACTTATAAAAACGAATCCATTTTACATATGAGAGGCGGGCTTTGACATTTGCTTGTATGGCCCACCCCAACAAGGTTGCCAAATTACAGTTTGTGTACCTTGTCCGTGTTGCCAAATGAATTTATGCGTAAAATTAATTTATATAAATATCCAATATGTTTTGTTTATTTAATTATTTATAAGCTTTGGTATTAAATAAAGACCAACGTTTCACTCAAAACATATCTCTGTCTCTTTCTGGCCAGCCGAAATCAAAACATTCAATGAAGAGGGATAGGGAATGTTTTGTCTAGTTATATTTCGTCGTTGGGTTGAGTAGTAGAAACTGATTTACGTTATTTGGAGGTTGGAATGGTTAAAAAGGATTTATTGAGGTAGGATTTATATATGATAAATGATAAGAATAATAGTTTGGTGGATATATTAATATTAGCTTTACTGATTGGTGCAATAGGATTTAATTAACGAACTTAAAATATTCATTCACCTGTTGCCTTGAACTTCTGTGACCTGGCACATTCAAAGTTAATCGAATACTCCGTACTCCTAATTGTTACAATAACAATAAAATTTTAATTAGCATAATTACATAAATTTTATTTGAAATTTTAAATAAATTATTATTCTATTGTTCTAGCCAAATTTAATGAATTCAGTTTTGTCCAGGTACAGATAAATCCGTATGACACGGTCAATTTTGTTAAAAATAATAATAAGCACGTCTTAATTTCAATTTTGATATATTGACAGGGGTACTAACATCTTAATGTTTACCCGAGAGGTTTTGTCTTTAATTTGGAACCAGCTGGTTACGGAAAGAATTGGAAATTAAAGTGGTTACTATATCACTAAACTTCTATTAGACAATTGGAATAATACTACCTTTTTTAGTTTAAGTTCTGTATTTATTTATTTATTTATTTATTTATTATTAAAACCCAACGTTTCGGCACCATAAACTGGTGTCTTCTTCAGGGGCAAAAATTGACATAAATATGTGAAATAACATATTTGTTAATTTTTGCCCCTGAAGAAGGCACCAGTTTATGGAGCCGAAACGTAGTATTATTCCAATTATTAATATGAGTTCTGAAAGATATTTTAATAATTCTATTAGACAATATAAACTACACTGTATGATTGTTAATTGAATAGTTGAATTTTATAGTCTAAGGCTAGTATAATGAATAATAAATTTAAAGAGGTAATAAAAATTTCTGGATTGAGAAAATTTTATTTTAAATTCTCGGGTCGACCGGTTTCGAGCTCCACATGAGCCTTCCTTAGGAGCTGAACAGTATTTACAAAACATTACAATTTAATAATCAGAAATAACAAAAATTATAAATTACTTACATGAGAATTAAGAAAATTTTAGATACATGGCAAAAAAATGAAAACGTAAGTGCAACATAAAGCACATGGATTTCGTCAAAAGATAAAAAACTTAACTTGCTTATACTTTACTTAAGCAGTTCCATGGGTGTGGTTCACGTAGAACATTTGTTCTTAGTTTTTATAAAAGTTTTATATAATTTATTTTATTTTTATTTTTTTTATTCTGCTTTTGTATATTCTCGTTTTAAATATTCGGGCATTGAGGATGCACCCTTTATTCATTATTAATAACATATAGTTTCAAATAATTCAAAATAGATTTAAATAATTAGCTCTAAACAATTAAACTTATTGAAAATGAATTTTATACAAATTTTATGTTAATTTATCTATAGTTTCAGAATGTTTTTTTTTTTTTTAATATTTTACAATAATTTCAGTCTCTTTCTTATAAACTTATCATAGGTTCAGTCGTTTTAGAATATATTTATGATAGGATTTAGGAAAGTTACTGCAATGTGACAATTGTAAACAACAAGTCATCTAGTGCCGTGATGAAGAACTGAAATTATACATTATTTACGTTTTTTTTATTTATTTAACATTTTTACTCATTTTTTACACGTAAACGTAAAAAATATTTTTTTACGCGTAAATGCACATCCCTGACGTGGGTAAGAAGACCCTCTGCAGATCTGGACTTAACCGCTATTAGTTGTTTTCACACCCCTAGCGCTTGATTTTATACTCTCTTCACAATTATCCTATCATCCATGCTTTGTAGGTGACCTAGCCATTTCAATTTACGATCTAGTAATATCTGTTCGATTGGATTAGTATTTAATTGTTCTCCGGACATCTCGTTTTTTATTTGATCTCTTTTTGTTTTTGCCTTTATCCTTCAAATAAATCTCATCCCATGGCTATTATTATTGGGACATCAATAAAACTACGCATAATTTTAAATGCTTTATTTCCAGAAAATTACAGTAAAATGTAGCTCGTCAATTAAACGTCAACATTATATATACATTTTTCAACATTAACAATGTACTGACTAGGTACACGTACCAAATCACTTCATGGTTTTATGTCAAAATAATAAGTCTACTCGTGCTTGCGTCAAATAGATGTCAAACAATATATAAATACAAATGTACAAAATATTATAATGATATGAATTTTTGACAGTTATATTACTTTCCTTTTTTTCTAATATCCAGTATTTGCGCCTATTTGTGAGAACAGGAATGGCCACATTTTTTAATACGGCTCCGGCATTTCCCTATTTCCTACGAATTTACTAGCTACAGCGTTGGAAATTTCTGGCTGTATTACAAATTTAATTACATAAATCAATTCGCCGCCGGTGTGTGGCAGTGATTGTATCAAAAGTATGTTAAACTATTAAATAAGAAGTAGGTACAAAATCACTAATCAAAGATTGAACCAATTTTTAGTAGTTTTGAAATGCATATACCTACATTTATGTACGGCGCAATATTTTTGACCAGCACGATAAATTATTTTGGTAGATAGGTCCTACATAACTTTATTTACATAGTTTCTGGTTTATAATATGAAAATATTTTATGTACAAATGCATATGTTTATTAACTGTTACGTATATACATAAATATAAAAATTTACAACAAATTTCAGCATCGATTCCTAACCGTTGACTAACTAGGAATTTCCCTAAATTTAAGGAATGTCTAAATTGAAATAAATGCATTTTGGGTTTCATCAAACTCAGTAATCCCTATAACCAAGAGTTATTTACGCTGTTTTTCCGCAAACTAAGTAATCCCTAATCTAATTTTTTATCACTCACTGTTGAATTTCGAGCTTTGATGTCAAAGATTTAATTTTTTATGGACGCCATATCAGGAAAGTTTTACCACTGAAAAGAGGTTTTCTTTAGTTTCCCAACTTACCTATTTATGTGTTAAAAAGGGTAAATAATTTTGAGAGTATATACATACATATAGATGTGCTCATTCTCAATCAAAAAGGATTTTTCCAAAATTCAGAAAATTATTCCTTATTATTTATTCAATTCTTACAGTGTTCATGTTTAGTGCGCCATTGCCCATATGTAACTTATATTAAAAATAATGAATTATTCAATCACGTAACTAACGTTGAATAGCAATTAAATTAAATTATAATTATTTTTAATAAATATTACGTGTCGGTCAGTGACTATTTATGTATTACTTAAAACCGCATTCTCACGATGATATCTGAGGATTTGGCGTTCTCACGACGATGTGAGGAGGTTAGTTTTTTGTAGACTTCGAATTAACACTTGTCCGAAAAAAGTTATTATTATATGGCCTAGTAAGATTTTCATAAGTTTTGTAAAATACTCTTCATGAAAACATCGCCCATTTTAGTACCTATCTGATTTTATTTAAAAGAATTATTACTGATCTATCAATCACTATTCTAATATTGCAACGAGATATTTTCGTAGTGCCTGTAAGTATTTCAGAAGTTATAGTGCTAGATTTAATATTTCATGTATGAAACTAATTTTATAAGCGCAATATAATATATGTATGTATATATTTTTATTGCTATTATTATTATTATTATTATTATTATATCTTTATATTTAAATATACAACTGACCGCAGGGGTTATCTAGTAAATGTGATAAGTAAATATAACATGTGTGGGGGTAGCTCCCAGCGGAGGGTTCCCGTTTAAATTTTATATTGATTATAGCTTACATAGTTTTAGTGTAAAAATTTTAGATCTAGAGGGTTTGTTCTCTTGAGTCTTCGCACGTCGTCTTCATTGTTGAGTAGTTTACTGCAAGTGCATTGGGATGGTAGTTGAGTTTTGTTTCGTATGAAGTGGCGAGTTTTTTTTATTTCTTCTATGACAGTATTTTGATATTTAGGTCTTTATGAAGTGTCTCATTATTTACATACCAGGGTGCGTCGGCGATTGTACGTAGGGTTTTGTTCTGGAAACGCTGGATTATATTGGTGTTGGATTTTTTGGCACAGCCCCAGAGCTGGATGCCGTATGGGAGTTATGATTGTTTTATACAGTAGGATTTTATCCTCTATTGTGAGTTTGGACTTTCGGCCAATGAGCCAGTACATTTGTCTGACTTTTAAGTCAAGGTGCTTTCTTTTAGTTTTTATATGTTTTTTTCCAATTTAATCTCTTATCCAGGTGCATGCCTAAGTATGTTACGTCATCCTTGGTTTCAATTATGTTGTTATTTAGTTTGACTGTAGGACATGAGATTTTCTTGGTTGTGAAGACTATGTGTGTAGATTTCGTCTCGTTTATTTTTATACGCCATTTTCGGCCCAATGTTCTATTTCATTTAGTGAGTTTTGCAACAGTTCAGATGATATTTCTGGGTTTTCGTGTGTTGCTAGGATGGCCGTGTCATCTGCGTAGGTAGCGGTGGTGACTTGTTCCGAGCATGGTATAAGTGAATAGTTGGTATAGTACTGGCGCAAGTACACTACCCTGTGGGTCGCCGGCTTTTATTGGATACAGCTTTGAGTATGAGGTTCCGTATCTTACTTGGAAGAATCTTTCGCAATATAATAAGTACATATATACGTATTTTTGAAAAAGTGAGAATGAGTTAGCCATGTTATAAGGAAAAACGGTTAAAGAAAAAAAAAATATTATGTACATATATACGTATTTTTGAAAATGTGCTAATGACTCACGTAGCCATGTTATAAGGAAAAACGGTTAAAGAAGCATAGGATGTATGATTGAAGGCAATGGGCTACTTGCGTGGTACTGAAAATCCGATTTCTGTCACTATATACGTAATGTTATATTGAAAACATATATAAAAATATAAATTTTATTTTAAAATAATTATTTGTTTTTTACTAAATTAAGAAAGAAAATTTTCTGTGACGTCTTTATATTGAAATGGGGGAGGGGAAGCATGTTTAAGAATGTTATCAATAGATGGCACGGCGTGCGAGAAAGTTTTAATTTGAATTTGACATTAGTTCATTTTTCTCTCTCTCTGGTCTCTCAAATACATTAATTACTTTGTAAATAAACACATAGGTAATTACATGTAATTTAAAATGTCGATACCAAAAAGATAATCTAAAATACTAACCTTCAAACTATTGTTGAAACGTCAAACAGGTGATCTACATTACTCGCACAAACATACCATTACTATGGGACGGCACCACGCTGTGTCTTTACGACTATTCATTGGTGCGGCGTAATTCTACGTCATACATGGCGGGAATTCAAATAATCAAATTTCATTATTTTTTTTTCTGGCTAATTAATAAAAATTTTGTCAAAAGAAAAAATATGGGTAGCAAGTTTTTACCTTCTCTTCAAAAATATTAAATAAAAAAAGGTACGCAAGTAGTCCATTGTACGCCTAATGTGTAAGTAGATAAGTAGATGATTATTATAAACCGATGTGTTACGAAAAAGATATTTTCCGAATGAAGAAATGGAAGAATTTGTAATAACAATTATTTGAAATGTCAGTTGCACAGCATTTCTTCTTATAAAATCGAAGTTTCGGTATACACTTAGGTATACCATCATCAGGTTAAATAAGATCTGACAGATTCATAAACGTAAATTGATATACACATAAACGTTCAGTTTTATATACATCGTACAAAAATTAACAAATAACACAGACACATCTATTCGCTCTCAAATATCAACAATATTAGTAATGTTTTGCCTAGCATCAATCATATGAGCCATGAAATGTGCGGGTGTTACAGCTTGTTTATATAGTTTGTAAAAACAAGACAATTGTTTTAAATTTAAGTCAATATCTTTTAAAGAATTTTCCATACTTGAATTGCATCAGATATTGTAGAATAGTATATTCTACAACCAGTATAAAATAGATAATTTTCGCGCGAGCAAAAAGTTTGCAGGCCCAGGCGAGGTCTAGGTCTACGGTTTCGTAGGCGGCGGAAATACTATTCCTTACGAGTTTTAGACTATTCTCTAGCACCATATTCAAAAAATATTTTCCTCTTCACTTGATTTTTTTGCTAAAAATAATAAAATATCACTGGTATGTTACAAAAGCAATAATTCGTTATTTAAAAAACCGTAAAACAAGGCGTGTAATTAGTTTTATAAAATTTCTTTTATAATTTGAGAGTTGCGGTAGTTGAGGTGACAAAATCAAAGAAACAACGCGCCATGCAAAGCTGGCTTGATTTTGAAAACAATTGTGTTTTCTCATATGTTTGAATGGTTGAATTGAAAAACTAGTGAGCTTTGACTGCCTGTTACAGAATCAGTGGCGGCTCGTCAGGGGAGGCAATATATATTCTTCTTTCTACTTTTCTGTATTTAATCATGTTACATCTATTTTTTAGACCGCTGTGCCTACAACGGAAGCTAAGCTCCTCTACACTTTAAACTCATAGTTCTTATAGGCACACCCCACACTCGGGTATGAGGCGCCGTTTGGGCCAAAATAAAATTTTCTGTAATATATATATATATATATATATATATATATATATATATATATATATTGATACCTGTTAAGGAGTCACTTCCGTGACGTTGATAGGGCGTCCTGACTTCCATATTAATTAATGGATATATATTATTAAAAATTACATATATGGGCTTAGGGGAACTTCTAAATTAAGGTTTTCAAAAGAGGGGTAAGAAAATATTATATTAAAAATTAATATACAATTGCACATACTTAAAATACGAAGTTACTTCCATCACTGTAATTGTATACAAGATATTGAAGCGTAGGGCTGACTTCCGCAACGTTGCCAAATTTCATGTCGGCTAAAATAGCAAGCACATGTCAGCAAAACACCAAATAAAGTATTTGACGAATAAAGGTCTCACTCTGTGTGAATGAAGTGCCACAATGTCGAATTTTGGACTATTATCTTTGTTTAAAAAATCATAATTTTGTTGTCTTGGTTGCGGAACCGCTCCAAACCATGCATGCCCAATTCTGAATTTTCTACAAAAAAAATTGATTTGTGTGCTATTTAAGTGCCCTATTTGGTGTATTATATTATTTAAAAAATATTAAAAAAATACTAGATTGTTTGCAAGTCAGCAAATCCGCTCCAAACCACTCAACTTCAACTCTAAATAATCTGGGATAATGGACGACATAAGAGCTTATTAAATGGGGATATACCGTATTTTCGGCTATTACATTTATTACATAAAACTTTACTTTATGTCCAGAAAAGAAGTTAACCGCAAAATTGTATTTATTGTATATATTAACAACAGATGACACAGTTATTCCAACTTTTAATTTTACAAATTTAAGGTGTTATGTTTACTAGTCACTAATTAAATTAATTTACAAAAAAAACCTACTCCAAAGATGATGCAGAATTTGTGCAATACAGAACTTATCAGAAAATAAAATATCAAGACGAAAGACATTTTATGTAATGAAAAATATTTCAAATTTATTTTATTTCTAGCAATACACATGTTATACAATTTTCGGGTTCACATGTAATAATTAAATGTGATAAAGTCTAATGCAAAAAATAATAATAGAGAAACTGAAATTCATCTCTAAAGCTTGATGGTTAAAATTTAGTAAATTTGTAAAGATTTGTGAAATTACTATTTATTTATATAAAAAAAATCTGTTGTGGTCAACACAATACCTCTCGTCATTTCCATTTTATGTTATACAGGTAGTAAATTTTAAAACAAGTCATAGGGCTATAACATATAAAAACAGTTTTTTAGATGCCAAAAGTTTAGATATTAATTTATTGAAAAAAGAATTAGTGCATTTTATAAAAAAAATACGAACTTTTTGATACCAAACACATTACATTTCTGTTTCATATAAAGCCAGAAAATAAATTTAAAAATTTGACTTGAGACACCATTAATAAACGTTTCATACACATTATTTGTTAAATTATTATTATTTTCGTTTTATTAAGAAGAAATCATATGGATAATTTGTCTCATGAAGAAACATTACAAATTTTTAAATAGTTTTAATTGTTCCCTTATAGTTTGCAGTTTTTCTCGTTTCTTATAAGTTATTACTTCATGTAGATCATTTTAAATTTATAAATACCTGTTACAATAAATAATAATTATTTCTTAAATAAATATCATGGTGCTTACTTTATTTCGTGTTATTTTGTATTAGTTCATAAATTAATAACTTTAATCTTTAATTTAAATTACAATGTTTTGTTACTGTGAGTTTCATGGCTAATGATATTTTTTCTTAATTGTACAAATTTTTACATCCCGCTACCCTTGGTAAGGGAGGTGTAGGGATCGTGCTAAAAATCACATATCGAGATTTTAGTAAGTGACCACGTGTTAAGGTCCCTAGAATCCAAATTTAACATTTTCACGGTGACGTCTGAATGAGTGTGTGTATGTGTGTGTGAATGTGTGTGTGTGTGTGTGTATCGATTTTGTCTTCGCTCTAACTCAAATACTATCATTCAGAAAATTCTGAAACCTTGTATTTATATCCTATTCTAATATGAAAAGAAGCCATTAGATTTTGGAGTAAATCGGATAACCGGAAATGACACTTTACCTGAAGCTCATAATGGTTTTTCTTCAAAAAATACCATTAAATGTCATTTTTTGCATTTTATGTCTTATGAAAATTAAAGATTATTGAATTTTCTACAGGAATAAATTAATACTTTTTCTATATATTGTACAGATAAATTTAAAAATAATTATTTTTATTAGTCCCGAAGCCTAAGATAAACACAATTCCTTTGTTACACAGTTCATATTTCAAATGAATGTAACTGACAGTAAATGTCACTGTCAAAAAACTAATCACTTCAAATTAATAATAGTGACATTTTAAAAAGAAAATAGTAAATAAAGCAATAGTTTTCTGCAATGCAACAGTTTGCGTTAGTAAATACGTAGGTATGTATTTAAATTAATAAAAATTAAATAGCAGGAGGTTTTGTGTTGGCCACATCAAATTTTTTTCTTTATAATAGGCATCAATTATTTTTTCAATAAATTAATATAGAAATTTTTGGCGTCTAAAAAACTGTTTTTCTATGTTATAGCCCTATGACCCATTTTAAAATTTACACCCTGTATATTGTATTGCACTTCGCTATCGAAGCAACGTTTTATAACAAAAAAATTACAGAACTTTAGCCAAATATTGTTTTTATTGTATTTAACATGTCTTATGCACACATACAATTCTAATTATATATATTTTTCATTGTATGAGGAAGTTCCTAAATATCAGAGATTCTTCCAATTCATTATCTAGATTGCCGGTATTTCTGATGGATATATGCATTTTACCTACAATTTTAAATATTTAATTATTAAGACAATAAGAAAGATTAAATGTACTTCCCAGAAAAAGCTTTCAGAATGTCACTAATACTGTTGATTTTTGACACTGATATCTGTTATTTACAAACTATGTTATAAACATTTGGATTTGTCAACTGGTTTCCTTAGTGCCCTAGCCTCTTCGATGTACTACATTAAATTATTCTATATATTACAGTGCCTTTATCTCTAAATTTATACAAGATATAATAAAATTTTTAAATGTATCAGATGTAGAATTTTATATTCTTCAATATTTGTAATATGCATATTTTCAAGTTTTTTTTTTTTTTCATGAAACTATTATTTCCGGTTGTTTAATTTTACAAGTCTTATAGTATTTGAGAAACCGCACGGACATCATCGTAAAATGTTATAATCGGATTATAGGGACCTTAAAACGTGTTTATCCACAAAAATCTGGATATGCGATTTTTAGCATGATTACAATTTACAGAAAAATAATTTGTAAGTAACATGATGTTCATAACCGTTTGTTCAAAAATTAATACATTTTCATCCAACCAAATTAAGTAGTACTTTACAAAACAGTAAAATTAAATTTATTTCTATTTATTGAAAACTATAACAAGATGGTAATTTTTTAACATACCCTTTTGAAACTGGGCATTAGTTGTAAAATTAAACAAATTTGTCAAAAAAAATCACCAATCGCGAATACTGACATATGACAAAAAAATAAATTGTCACCTGACATTTTATTGGTTATTGGTTGCAGAATGTTAAAAACTTGCTAAAAATTAATAAATAACAGAATTACCACGATTGAAATTTAGAAACTTGTTAAAAATTATCACGAATATATTTTAATATATAAGAAGATATTTAATTGTTGTTATTAATACTTATTGGCTAAATTTTTTAAATAGGTTCTAAAAATATTCATTAATTCACATAAATACTCCGTATATGTGCTATAGATAACAGCGGTAATTATTTTTACATTTTATTGTGAATTTTTCACTTATTAATTTAAGATACTTTTTAATGTATATTATTAATAAAAATTTATTATATTAATAAAGAGTTTCCATAAACTACAATAACCATACTCCAATACACTGTTGCCAAGTTTTGGAAGTGAGTAAGTACCTTCCAATGCTATATACACTGCGGAAGTAACTCCGCATTGTGCATACCTGACACTAATTGCGAGTACAGCGCCAGCGGTAAACGCTTGAACTAAAGTGACAATTTTGAGGATACGGGGGGTACTATTTGACTTCCAACAAAATTTTCGTATTTAGACTTGTTTTGCCTTGTAGTGCTAGAAAAAATAAAATTACATAGGGAAACGTTGTCACTTCCATTTTCGGAAGTCACAACGTTATATATGAAGTCACAGCGTTGAGTAAATTACCGTATATGAAGTGACCACGTACCATGTATACATATATATATATATATATATATATATATATATATATATATATATATATATATATATCGTCGGATTTCTGGTAAAAAGACTTAAACGCCAAAAAATGATAAAATGGGTTATGCACATAAATGGATACGTCTCTTCCCATACTCTGAACACAATATCTAAGCGCCAAAAATGTTATGTTTATGTTTATGTAATGGGTGATGTTAGTGAGTTGTGTTCACAACTATATAAACATTAAAAATTTAGATATTAAGCTATATATTAAACAAAAAAAAAACTTGGTTATATAGTATAGTTCATTAGTACGAATGATTTAAATATATTGTCGTTTGAGTCATTTTGCATAGACAAATGCAAAATGTCTCAAACGCCACATTCCTATACAGTTTACATGTAGCTGTCAGAGAATTTGTATTTGAAATTAGTATATTATTTTATGACATTAATTAATTTTATAAACGGGTATAAATAACTTTATGTTTATATTTTTGTGTGTTATAAAGAAAATTTTCTCTGGGATAGAAATAATTTCTGTATAAACATTTAAAATTTTGGCGTTTAAGACTTTTCGTTTTATTTTTAGGAAATTAATAATGCAAAATTCAAGAGTAGATAAAATATTAAAACTTCTCCAAAGTAATGAAGAAATTATAGAAGAAACACGCACCTCTTTATATAACAGAAAATGAAAAAAATTATAGAAGAAGCATATCAGTATGCACCTCTTCATAATATAACAGAAAATGAAAAAATATAGAAGAAGAATACCAACACGCACCAGTTCATATAACAGAAACTGAACAAATTATAGAAGAAGTATGTCAATTCGTACCTCTTCATAACATAGCAGAAAATGAAGAAATTATAGAAGAGACGTATCATTACATTTATATTACAGATTTTGAAACTAAATATAAAATTAAACTGAATTCAGAATTTTGTGGAGAATCCAAATTTTTCAGAATATAGGGTGATATTATTAAAAATATACTACTAAAAAAGAATAAAATGTTTATTTTTGTGAATCACGTTTACTTTTTATTGCAATAGGTATTATATTATATAATAATAATAGTAATAATAATAATAATAATAACAATAATAATAATAAAATAAATTCGTTTTAATTGAAATAATTTAGACTCTCATCTTAATATTTTGGTTAGTGATGCGCAAAATTTTTATTATTGATTAAACGAAAAATTAAAAATGCAATATATTATATAGACTTTAGCGACGTGCTTAAAAGATTTATGTAAATTATAATTCCTTATCAAAAGACATAAACGACATTTTTATTAAATATTTCAAGATATATGCTTCAAAATGTTGCGAAAGTATATTGAAAAATGTATAAAATATTAATCTCATCGATTTAACGTAATATCTTGTTAAATAAGTCAATATTGCAAATAAAAACAAGTTTTTTCTGTTTATCTCAAAACTAGTCAAAAGCGGTTAAGTCTCTTTACCAGAAATCCGACGATATATACCTATATATATATATATATATATATATATATATATATATATATATATATATATATATATATATATAAAATATAACTTGTTGCGAGACTACAACGTACTCAAACATGTGATTTAGTCAAAATTATTATAAGTTTTTTTTTTTGTAAATTTTAACCAAAATAATGTCAAAATTCTTTTGTTTTTTATAAAATCAATGACATAAACATCTTCACCGAAACTTAAGTTTTTTTAAAATCAAATTATTTTATAGACTTGTAAAATTATTTGTATTTTTACTTCAGTGTCCTGATAATGTGTAAAAACCAAATACACGAAAGCTTGACAGATTTTAAAAGAATCAACTTTAATTAAAGCCCAAAATCCACTGACACACCCACAAAATTTTCCTCCTTAACTAATCGAAACAGTGACGATTACACTCCATATATATTATGCCTCATACCCGAGTCTGGGGTGTGCCTATAAGAACTATGCGTTTAAAGTGTAGAGGATCTTAGCCTCCGTTTTAGGCACAGCGGTCTAAAAAATAGATGTAACATGATTAAATACAGAAAAATAGAAAGAAGAATATAAATGAAAGTAAATGTTTTGAAAAAGTTTTTGTCCTGATAAGAAGATGCTTAGCCTCCCTTGCCTCCCCTGACGAGCCGCCACTGATTCTGTAACAGGCAGTCAAAGCTCACTAGTTTTTCAATTCACCCATTCAAACATATGGAAAAACACAATTGTTTTCAAAATCCAGCCAGAAATGAAATTTAAAAATTTTTACAATTAAGAAAAAATATCATTAGCCATGAAAGTGACAGTAACAAAACATTGTCATGATAGGGGACAGGTAAAGATTAAAGTTAATTTATGAACCAATACAAAATAAAGTAAAAATAGGATATTTATATCAGAAACAATTATTATTTATTGTAATAGGTATTTACAAACTAAAGATGATCTACATGTAATAAGAAATAAGTTATAAGAAACAAGAAAAATTGCAAACTACAAGGGAACAAATTAAAATCATTTATGCTAGGTTTATGCAGCATATAAGTTATGAAATTAAATTAAGCTACCAAATTAATAAACTAAATTAAAATAACGTCGTTTATGCAGTAAATTAAAATTCACAATTTTATGTTTGACATTTCGTATAATCTAACTTTTATAGGTATAATTGCAATACATTATATTTATATAAGATAAAAAAATAAAGGTAAACAATTTGTTGAATAAGTCCAATTAGTATTTCGTCGCTCTTTTCTGCAGGAACTTTGTTGTCATCGTCGTACATTTTCATAGGTTAGGTGCGAAAATTTGTCATAAGTGCGCGAGTAGCGCAGGCGCAGCATTAATAATTTGTAATTTTTCTTCATGAGTCAAATTGTTCATGGTTTTCTTCTTAATAAAACGAAAATAATAATAATAATAATAATAATAATAATAATAATAATAATTTAACAAATGAAGTGTAAGAAACGTTTATTAATGAGCGTTTAAAGTCAACAATTGTTTTGTTTTGTTTCTGTCAGTTTCACGGCTATTGATATTTTTTCTTAATTGTGCAAATTTTTAAATTTATTTTCTGGCTTTATATGAAACAGAAATATAATATGTTTGGAATCAAAAAATTCGTAATTTTTTTCTTTATAATATGCACTAATTATTTTTTCAATAAATTAATATAGAAACTTTTGGCATCCAAAAAACTGTTTTTCTATGTTATAGCCCTATGACCCGTTTTAAAATTTACACCCTGTATATATATATATTACAGAAAATTTTATTTTGGCCCAAACGGCGCCTCATACTCGTGGGTGTCCGTGCTGCATACACGACACGTGAATCAAGCCACATTATACTAGCGAATAAGTAAGCAAGGAGGGTAGCATTCACTGCTCTTCGTGAATTCTCGGCGTGACTGTCGCTCGCTAAAAGATAGATATACGTGCGCGGCGGCGCAATGCAAATGCAATAAACAATAGGTAAATACTGGATAGATTAGATAAAATTATGCGTGACGATGTGGTCGATTGGTTGGTAAGAAACTTGCTTAGTTTATTAAACATTTATGAAGTAAGTAATTATGTAAGAATGAGGTATTGCAAAAAATATTAACATGCCTATTTTATTCGTTAAAACTAGTGACGTGCCGCCAAATTTCGTTTTGGATCATTATTTAGAGTATTATAAAAACAAATTTAAGAATGAGTGGAAAGAAAAAGAATTTAAATTTAATTTTAAATCAATTTACGTCTGAAAAAAACTCTAAAATAATTTACACGTGCAAACATTGTAGTTTAAACTTCAATGTGAAAAATATTACAAAAATGATGAAACATATTTTACAGAACTGTAACAAATGTCCAGTAGACCTGAAAACAATGTTAAATAAAACCACAATTTTACAAAAATATAAAACTAAATAAACCTACATATACAATTTTTATTCACATTTGAAATTCCCCTTAACTTTAAATTTCGGAAATTGACCCATCTCTAGTTAAAACGAATATGTTAACTTCGTAGTTTTATTTAATATAACAGTTTGTATAAAATTTTGTTTATTTAGATTAGAAAAATTATTATTATGCATTCAAAACGTTGCCGAAATTCTGATGTATGCGGGTACAAGCCAAAGAAAAATAAGTTGCGCCATAGATCTTACATGATAGATAGATCTATTACTACGTCTAAATAAATACTTATATTAATTTTTAAAAAATAATACAAATCTGAATATGGCTAAATGTAATTAATATATAATTAATTTAATTAATACAGTTTTCGACATATTTTATATAATAAAATTTAAAAATTTCGATGTTTAGTAGCAATCCATACTTGCAAAGTTTATGGTTCTTTAACCTATATTTTACTAGGCGTTTGTAGTTTAAAATGTCAACAAACGCCACGGAACATACTGTTACCTTATTGGTTTGTACCCGTTGACGTCAGTAGGCAAGAGGAGAAGCGGTGCAAATCTGCGGCATTCCCGAGAATATCACTTTTAATAATTATTTTCTCTTTTTAATTTGAATAAAAATAAAAAATACGGGGTAAATATTTTTTAGTTTTCTATCAAAAAATGCAAAGAAAAAAAAATCGTGCAATACCTCATTTGTGAATTCTTTCTATTCACTAATAACCTCATATTTGCCGCATTGACAGTAACCTACCACCCTAGTAACAGTTTATGTATGTACTTGTTCACATGTTTTAATTAATCACGTTAAGGGAAAAGGAACTAGGACTGGCCCTTTGGACCATTTTATTTTATTTTTTTAATAGCACAACATAACATCCTTCTATTTGTTTGCCAGATCTCGCGCGGGGCATTGCCTCAACATATTTAACCTGCGTAGTACGCAAGTCAATATAGTCCGCTTTTTTGTATATAGGTACTTTGACTATTTTTTCGATTTTTTGCACTACATCCCATAATAGATTTGCCATTCCTAAGGGCTTACATTACAAGGCGGTTTGGATGCTCTTGTACTGTATCCAGCGAGAGAATGCAGTAACCAGAAGACTTTTTTGCACCGAAGAAAATATAAATTTTAGTTCCAAAATTAAGCGCTAAATTTGAATTTAGTAATATTTTAGTTAAATGAGGGTTATTTTAATTTTAGTTTTATTATTGTTAAATTGATATAAATATTTTGCTTGCTGTTTAATAAAATTTATAAGGATAACATTTTTAATGTAATTTAGGAAATAGTAACAGATAAAACTAAGTTTCGGTAAATTCTTTAAATCCATATCTTGACCTAGAATACTCTATGTTCCTAAGAAAAAAGAATTAATATCCCGTTATATTAAATATTCATTTCCAGGAGCTTGAACAAAACAGAAACTTATTTGTAAAATAACAAATATAATTATCACAAACCACTAATTATTTCAAGGTTATAGAAACTGACAGTTTCTTTATTTTTTTAAGCGTCTTACATAACCGTCCGAACAAAAATATATTTTAAGGTGTACAAATATTTTAAACATTTTGTTAGTCGTAATTTGTAGACGCCCGTAAGTGGCCTCCTAACCTCCCCTTATAGCCACCCTTTCACCACCAAACACCACGAAAAATTATAAAACATAAACCTGAAGGAATAACACCGTTCTCTCTCTATGCACGTGCGTCCGTGAGCACTCGTACCTCAATGCCGGTTCGCCTCTCCCCGGCTATCGCATCGCCGTAGAGTCTCGCCTGGCTCTCCCCACTTCTAGCCAATTCACCTCTCCCGCCTACCCGTCCTATGGCTCCGAATTTTTCTCTCCCTTATTTATTTAAAAATTTTCTCCAATTACATTTTAATATTTGTTGTATCAACTAGTTTTTCATTGTAGCACTTTTTATACATTTTATTACGTATTATTAAAATTTGTATCTTCATAATACTATATAATATAAATTTGTACGCCAATGCATTATCATAGAAAGAGCTGATAGATACATAAGCAAAAAATATGCTATGTAAAATTGCCCGGTTTCCGACCAATCACAATTCAAATTTTTCAAAGCCCTATGCTGGCCTGTACTTCATTCTCTCCCTGGATAAAGTATAAAGTAATTGACTCCTTAACGCTAATTAACACGTTCGGCATATTTACAACCACCCCGTCTTCACTGATCGCTACCTATTTTAGAACACGGAAAATTTTGTTTGTGCTTTAAAATACAATGAAAATAAATTTTAAAACTTGTCATATATACTAATTCTAATGTAATTAAATTCCTAATAATAGTGTAATAATAATAATTTATTTATCGCCCGGACAATATTAATAAAACACTAAAACATGTACATATTATATAGAAAAACAGATTATAAATTTGAAAATGCATAATTATAACTACAAAATCTTATAAAATAAATAATAGAAAATTTTAATTTTATTGCAAATTATACAAAAGTTGTTTTAGTCTAGAGTATGTAATATTAAATAAATCAACCTCGACAGTGAGTTCATTAACGTTATTGCACATAATATGTATGGGTGACCTAGTTAATAAATTTGTTCTAGCAAAGTTTACAAAAAAAGTTACATATGTCCGAGCAGACAAACGTGGAACAAAAATATTTATTTGACTTAATATTGAAGGAGAATCAATCATATTATGAAGCAATTTGTACAAAAACAGTATAGATATATTTCTCCTACGCTGTAATAATGAGAGATAATCTCATAATCTGTAATATGTAAATATATTACAAAAAATATGTATTTTTTTTTATAAGGAATAACATAAGTTTTCCCCAATTCTTCTCCATGCAACTGTATAAATGTATGTATGAGTCAGTTTTCAAGTAATAATTGTTAACACCTAATGACTATATTACTGATGAGAAATTTACCCACATTGAGTTATAACTACTTTTGTTTAAATAGGATGTTTAGTAAATAATAATAATTGAATGAATGCATAAATTTTGGGTTAATGCCAACATACATGTTGGAAAAAAAATACATATTTTTTTAATTTCGTCGTATCATTTAATAATTAATACCTGGACGAGTCAGACTGTGCGATGATCACGAAAATTAAGTGGGCGACGGTCAGCTGTGCGACAGATATTTAAATTATTTGTACTATTACCAGGCATACAAGTGTATTTTTTGCAATAGGAAAATTAGTTGAAAGTGATATTTTTAAAAATACCTTAACATAATTTAACCTAACGCACAAATTTCGTCCAGATGTCTGGTGTCCACTTCGTCGCTAAATGAAACACCTTTTCACATTTATACCTACAATAAACATAAAGATCCGTTCGAAGCTTTATATAGAGAATTTGTTTGATATATTTACTTTAAACGATATCATGTTTACCCCATTAACGAGTTTCATTACACTAACTATTTAAATGAATTTGTACCTTGGACGGCCGTAGGAGAATGTAATCTTACTTATACAAAGTTGTCAATAATTCTGTAAACGATTCAACAGTCCTATCAAAAATAAATTTTCTTATTCCTCGATTTCGAACTAAATTGATATTTATTACTCGACTTTAAGGACAAACTACGAACTACGTTCGCCTGTCAGGCAGCTGTATTCAAATTATAATAAATTTGTAGCTGAACTAGTCGACTTAGATATATTTTCTAATACCATTTTTTGGTTCAAGAAATATGTACTACCATGCTTCGTGCAATAATTAAAAATTATTTTTTATGTTTAAAAATAGGTACAATAGTTAATTAACTATTGTCATTCTCACTACTGGCACGGCGACTTTATGACATCTGGTTAAATAACCGTGTAACCTGACTAACGTCAAAAACAATTTTTGAAAAAATGACAACATATTTTAATTTTATTAACTAATGTAAATCCACTTTTATATATATATATTGCTGAAGATGGAGCAATTTTTTAGCTCCGAAACGTCCAATAATAAATAATTTACAATATTTTGAAATAAAGGGTGTTAAAAAACAAGTGTAACACGTACAAGTGATCATGCAAGAATGAACCAGCAAGTATCTCCGTTATTAAGCAAGATAGTGATTATCTTCAAATAAGCAAATTTACTACCTATAGACAGTGCGGCTAATAAGATGTCATTTTAAGAAGCGATATGTTACTTCCGGTTCCGGATTATGTGATACCAATTTTGAAATTTCAAATGAAACATACTATGTATATATATATTTCTATATATTTTTGAAAAGTATTTTTTTTTACAATGATAGTAAACAAATATTATGTTGTATTTAAAAAAAATGACAGACGATCGAAATATGAATATATTGAATGAAAAAAAAAAAAAAAAATCGAGAAAAATCTAGTTTGTGACGTGTGTGTTTTTACCTCTCGCTAAGAGAGGTATTGGAATCCTGCTAAAATTCGCATATCCAGTTTCTAGTGGATAAGCACGTTTTAAGATCCATATAATCCGATTATAACATTTTTACGATGATGTCCGTATGCGTGCGTGTGTGTGTGTGTGTGTGTGTGTGTGTGTGTGTGTGTGTGTGTGTGTGTGTGTGTGTGTGTGTATGTATGTATGTGTGTATGTGTGTGTGTGTGTGTGTGTGTGTGTGTGGTTGTTGGAGCCACGATATCTCAAATACTATAAGACTTAAAAAATATTTAACTGCAGTTTCCTCAATCTGACATTCCTGGGAAGAGCTGATTAGATTTTGGTAATAATTGGACAACCGGAAGTAATAGCTTAAAAAGAAAAATTTTCTAAATATTATTTTTTGAAAATTTATAATATAAAATATTAAAGAATATAAAATTCTCTATCCAATACATTAAACATTTTCATTGTGTCTTCTATAGATTTAGAGATAGACTGAATTATAAATATATAAAATAATCCATTCTACATATAATGAATCAATTAGCCTATGGAAACTAGGTAAAAAATTAAAATGTTTATAATTGACATAAATGTCAATGTGGTATTCCCTGGTCAATGTCAAAAATCCAGACATTACTGAAGATTTTTCTGGGAAGCACTTTTAATATTTCTTATTTTGTGGAAATGTAATAGAAATATAATATGCTGTTGTTATAACGAGGAAAAAACTCTGTCAACATCTAAAATTGGTATAAAAAGAAAGGGAATTCATTTATAAGCCAAAGTATGTAGTATAATTGTCAAATAAATACGCGCTTACAATACATGTAATAATTCAACTTGTACCCTTCAGAAAAACCACCAACCTCGTCAATGAATTGGAAGAATCTCGAACATTTAGAAGAGTAGGAGGAAACTTGTTCATAGAATGAATCGAAAAAGAATAAATGTAATTAGAATTTTTGGTGTGTACCAGAATTATTAAATACAATACTTATATAGCCTAATATGAAAATGGCGAGAGGTATTGTGCTGGTCACATCAGATTTTTTTTGTTCATAAATGATGGTATTTGAAGAAAATCGCTATCTCCCTTAACAACGAAGATAATTACTGGTTTATTGTCGCATGATCATCCTGTATCAGACCATTTTAAATGATTAAATGACGGTTTAATCAAATTACGTAGATCATCGTGAAATTTTGTATAATTTGTTATTCTGAATATTTTTTTTACTGACAACTTTGTGCAGAAAACAAAAGCCGATCGAGCTGCCGAATTTTTGACATTTCTGCATGGCAGCCCTTGACGATACCTCTCATTTAATACCAAACACGTCATGATTCTGACAACTTTGTGCAGAAAACAAAAGCCGATCTAGCTGTCAAGTTTGTTAAATTTCTGCATGGCAGTCTTTGACGATACCTCTAATTTGATACCAAACACGACGTGGTTCTAACAACTTTATGCAGAAAACAAAAATCGATCGACTATAAAACTTTTGACATTCCTTTACGATACCTCTCATTCATAGCTCAGAAAAGTGTTATAAGGGCAATTATTGGATGTTTTCCTCATACATCGTGCAGAGGTCTCTTCGTTAGTCTTAATTTTCTTACCCTTCCTTGCATTTATATCTTTCATTGTGCGCTTTTTGTCAAGAAAAATCCTTCTTTGTTTTTAACAATCAAACAAGCTACATTTTCACGACAATGTTTCATACATGCCAATCAAAATTTTTAATCATTTGCCACAAGATTTAAAAGAAGCTTCTAATACCATAAATTCTTTTAAAATCAAACTAAAACAATATCTCATACATAAATGTTTTTATTCCATTGACGAATTTTTTTATAATTAATTGTTTGTACTATGTTTCTGCTTTTTTATTTATTGTAGGTATTTATATTTTTGTTGCACATTTGTATATGCAATATTTAGATTTCTTTTACTATATATTTATATATTTTTGTATTTATTGTTTAGACATGCCAATTGAATTTTTTGTAATTATTACGATAAATAAGTTATTATTATTATTATTATTATTATTTAATACCAAACGCGTCGTGATTCTTACAATTATATGCAGAAAACAAAAGCCGATCGAGCTGACGAATTTTTGACATTTCTGTACGGCAGCCCTTGGCGATACCTCTCATTTCATACCAAACACGACATAGTTCTAACAACTTTATGCAAAAAACAAAAAAAAAATGCTATTTTTGCATGGCAGCACTTTATGTAAAAAAACAAGGTTTTAATTTTTTCACTTTTATATAGTTGGTAACCATGCATTTTTTTTTTTTTTCATGCAGTTATATCTAATTTTTACTATTTTTAAGTGGCAGTATGAAAATTAGTGTAGAAACTTCACACTAATGTATTTACTTATATATATATATACAGTCGCGGACAAAAGTATGGAAACTTTTAAATATTTCATTTTTTTAAAATATGTTTATAGTTCTCGCAAATTTGAACCGTATTTTTTAAAGTCAACATATCGAAGAATATATTCAGAAGAAATCTTTTGATATTGACTGTACGATTTAAGTGAAATAACATATACTCGTTTTTTCGGTGGACAAAAGTATGGAAACTTATTGAAAATATGATTTTAATTGTCTTACTTTCAGTTGTATTTTGTCATTTATTTAGTAAGTTGATGTTAAGATGGGTAAAAATAAATATTTTTCCGACGACTTGAGAGAAAGGGTAGAGGCGTGATGGATCGGGTGGGATTCCATAATTCGTAATAACTACAAATAACCATTGCTCTTGTTAAATATCAATTACAAATCGTAATCGGTATTCTGTAAGGCAATAGCAACTGCAGATAACAGTTGCTTACGTTATTTTCCAATTAATAAATAACGACTGCAAAATACCAGCCGTTCGGCAGCCATATTGGATTATTAAATCTGACGTTACTCAGTTCGGCAATGTATTTGAAAAAAAAAAAAAACAGTAAGTACAAACAATTTTTATGATAAATTAACAAAATAATTTACTTATGTAAATTGGTAATATTAGATTTGAATAATAATAGTTTAAAAATCTTGTACTTAATATTTCGAAAGTTCATGGTGGGAATTCAAATTTGCAATGAGATTAAAACATTTTCATATCAGTGTAGAGCCCGCTTTATTTCTTTTGTTACGTACCAGCTACAAATAATGATTACTGTTATAGAATCGCAAGTTTACTTTGTAGTTAATATTTGCAATTGATATCATATCAAGTTCAAATGATAGCAACCTAAGTTATGGAATCCCACCTCAGCTAAGTTCAATGCCCAGGAAAAAGTGTGCAAATCGGAACTAAACTAAAAATAAGTTTTAAACCAATCAGGATTTATTGCCAAAAGGTCACATTAAGATTAAATAAAAGGTATGAAGTTATTTTGCTTGTTAATTATCCTCTGCATAAAAACGATGTACTTCACGAGCGTTGCCGTTAGAACGACCGTACATGAAATGCAGGTCTGCCATTTCTGCATTCGTGTAAACATTCATATCAGTTTTTAATTTTAACTGACAATTATAAAAGATGCTACGTTTTCCTGGCACTGTTAATTATGTTATCTTTGACATTTGGCTGACCGTGTCCACGCAACAACTATTCGTAATTTTACAATTAAGTTCACGGCTAAGCTTATTCACAGCTACGAAAATAAGAAATATAAATAATATTATAAATAAAACTTTATGGTTTGTGTTCGCAGCTTCGAAAATAAAACGTAAATTAACATCAACTGCGTTTAATATATTCATAATTAACTAGCAATAATAAAAGTTTATACCAATACGCAATCATATATGCGAACCTTTGTCTTTTTGAAATTATATATAAATTGAAATCCTTTTGCCAGAACTTAGCTGGACAGCTCAAATACCAGTTGTTATGTATATGCTTATTTTGTGTATAATATTTAACACATGCAAATCCATGTCTTTATGTCTTGTTTAATTTTATTTTCGAGAGCTGTGAACACTTTTAAAAAAATCTATTGTTTATATTGTTATTTTTATGTATAATTTTATTTTCATTTTCTGAGCTGTGAATGAGGATTATTGGTATTTATTTGGAATTATATAAAACTGTTATATTTCTGAAACAATTCATTTTTGGACACATATTGTATAAAACTTTTCGGCATATTTTGACTTCCTCACTATATCCTATAAATGTATTACTCTTGATTTTTAACACCTTGTATAATCAAAATGAATTTTTTATGAGTTTATTTTATGTATCTTTATAAAGGATGTAGAAAATAAACAAAAAAATAGGTATTAAACTCTATTATTTTAAATGATTATTTTAAAAAAAAATACCGTATTTTTATATCTTTCTGGTTCTGGTTCCAGTTTGAAATGTGCAATACCATGAATTCATTTTATAGTAATATACAAACTTTTTTCTTTAGTTTATTGAAATGTAACTATAATCTGAACATATTTTAGTAATAATTAAAAATTCAGTACTTGCAACTTTTAATAAAACATTGAACTATGGAAGACCCACAATTATATGAGAAAGGTAATGATTTGCCGAAAAAGGATGCTTCGGAGATGATTCCCATGTATATTGGGCTAGTGCATTGGATACACACAGATACGCTAACTGTCCTGGACATTGGCTGTGGAAATGGTGAGGTCACGTGGAAGTATCTCATGCCACAATTACCAAAAGGAACTAAAATAGTTGCAACAGATATTCAACAAAAAATGCTGCAGTATGCCAAAGAACATTATCCTGATGTGCAATACTTCCAGCTAGATATTCGCAATCCAAAAATTCCAGATTATTTATTTAATGCATATGATAATGTTTTCTCTTTCCATTGTTTACATTGGGTTCAAGAGCAAAAGTAAGTAATTTTTAAAATAATTTTTTAGTTGTTGCTCATTACATAAATAAATTAAGAACGTTTCGAAAAGATGAAATACGAACAACTAGATTATCTAGATAATCGAAATTTCATACTATTGTTCGGTTTGGAAACTTCTGCTGAGCTCACTCTACCTACAGTAAATTGAAATATATCATAGACTGGAACTATGATAGTGAAGGCCTATTTAATGTCAGTTGCTGGGTGAATCGGCAAACATCGGGACAATTCGTGAGTTAACGAAAATTACTTCGTCTAGTGCGGAGCATTTGGTGGGCATGGCGCCGGTTTTACAAAAAATATATGTGACTACTAGGGAAGAGTGGGTACGACTACATACGTGAACAATGTAAAAAGAATGTCAAATGTAGACAATGCGTAGAGGATGTTAACACACATCCTCCCCTCCAGTACAACATATTTTTAAAAGAAGACCGCAAGCTCAAAGAAAGTGTTAGTTAAGCCTATTTTTCTTCTCAACGTATTGCCCTAATCTAAATTGATATTTGCTCTGTTTTATTTTGCCTTGGTATTTGACGTATGAATGAGTAATCATTTTGTTATAACAACAGTTTGTTAGCTTATGATAAATAAAAAATAATAATGCCGAAACACAAAATTATCCAACACATTAAGCAAAACACTGTTTTAAATTCTATATAAGAGAATATCTCTCTTCGAGCTTGCCGTCTTTGTATATAGAGGTTACTTCAGAACTCAATAGAAAAATAAAATTCTAAAATCATTAGTTTCCATTTTAGCTACCACTTCTCGAATCCACTTAAAAACTACTCTCTACCATTTAAGAATTGTCAGTTAGGTAGTTATAGTTCTTTTTTGTTAAAGAATCTATAAAACATAACTGACATTGGTACACAGTGGTTTTCTGGTTCTGTTGGAGAAATGGCTGCTAGATTCCGCCTGGTCTTATTTTGACAGTCAAAATCAATAATAAATAAATAAAAATAAGAGGCAGAAAAAAAAACAAGTATTCTAGCAAATTAAATTACACTCTAAAGCACATAAACAACAAATGTTAATATTTTATTCTCTATTAAACAACAAATTAATAACAAATTTAGTCTGCATAGGCGTAGATAATATATACAATTTTGATGACGTAAACTAAATCATTGCCTACGCGTAGATAAGGCCTATTTATAAAGAAATAATGTTAAACGTAACGCATCGGCACAACGTGACCGGTAACGCAAACACAAAATATGTGATTTGTAATAAACACCAAAGATAGCACTTCTAACCAATCAGAAGAATTCGGTAAAATTCGTTCAAATTTGGCTCGTTTTTATTTACTGTCTATACTTGTATGACATAGGAATAAATAAGGTTAGTACCTATATGAAATAATATAAATAGAAATGGACAGTGACAAAAATATAAAATTTACTTTATAATTTTGACAGTTCACGAAAATGTCGATAATACAGTTTTTGCATTACCGCTGGCGTTACTTCATTATAAATAGGCCCATTCGCGATGCAAGTTTAGACGTCAGCGCCGCTAGTGAACTTGTTTGGAGGGTATTGAGATCTGTTAATCTCTTGTTTACTTTGTAATATTTTTGAGTAACTTTTCTTATATTTGTGTTATTATACAAACTTAAGTGCTTTGCGTTAAGAATATACAATTCTTATGTATAAAATCATCGTTTTCATTTATCTAGTATTGATATTGTAACTTTTATGGTAGGTATTACTTACACGGTTATGTAATGATTTCATTGTGATATTTTTATAACATTTCAGTTTCATTGAATATTCAATAACATTGTAGTTATTATTATTATTATTATTATTATTATTATTATTATTATTATTATATTATTATTATTATTATTATTATTATTATTATTATAATCTTATGTTTATATAAAAATAAAAAAAAAATAAAGCGAAATTACACAAAATATGACAAAGTATACACGATATTGACAGATCTCAATACCCACCAAAGAAGTTCACTATTTAGTCACTAGCGGCGCTGACGTCAAATGTGCATGGCACATTGGCATATATTACAGGGACATTCAACTAATAGTTGCCCTATTGTGATCGTATGGTTTCATTTGTGGGTGACATGCTTGCCTTTTTTTGTCTAATATTATGAAATAGAAAATTCTATATTGTAGATACTTTTCTATAGTTAGGTTTAGGGTTTGAGTCATTTATCGAAAATAATTTTATTTATTTGTTTTTTTTTTTGTGCTTACTTATACACATACAAATTCTTTCTTTAAGTTTTCTTTGTGCTCTCATACCAGTCTTCTCTTGATTATTATTAACTGATTAAAGCATTAAATAAAATTGTAAAAATAGTTTTAATGTTGTGCCAATGTATAGAAGAAATTACGAGAAACGGCCAAAATATAGGCAAATGCAATATATCATTATATTTAAAGATCATAAAATCCACGGCAGCCTGCATTTTGTATTTCAACAAACATCAATAGAATATCTACTACACCTATTTAAAAATCAGCTATCACATTTATAAAAACAAATACATCGTAAGAGAAAAAATCCAGATATTCGGTGAACATAATATCGTAAAATAAAAACTGTATTTATGAATCACATTTTACAAGCCTATTATTAAAAATTCCGTATATTTCTTATACTTACAAAGTATTTTTTCGCCTCTCTCTGTTATGTTACGAAACAAACATTCAGGCTTCGTCTGGGCCTCGCTATTGCCCATTTGATCATCGTCCAGTTAACCATCGACCAGTCGCCCTTGCCCATTTGACGGTATCTGGGTGCAGTACTGTGCCGTGTTGTTGTCATGTTCAAATTTTTATTGCATTTTACTCAGATACTCACTAGAATTCACTCGTAGATTAATTTGTTCTCCATTCTGCTCTCAGCGAATCTTCTCTACTGATACTGATCCACATGTACCACCCAAACAAAAATGAACAAACTGTTATACACGGTAGCAATCCGACCGCTATTTAAGGCCGCACTGTCCACGTAATAAGCGGGCAAGCCGTGCTTATTCAGCGAATGAACTGGGTGTGTGTAACACACTTTCTATTGCAAATACCACTACCAACGCAATATCCTAGAAATTCCAGGCCTGTATAAATAAATGTAAAAAAAATCTCAAAAAGATAAAATGTTATAGATTATTCATATTACCCACTCTCGTTTCTTTTTAAAGCTTCTGATGACCACATTCTACTTACTGGAATCCAATCATTGACTAACTAATTTGTTCTCCATTTTCTAACTCCCTCTTACCTTCTCAACTGCCTTACTGCAACTTACTGGCTCTCATTAAAATTTTTACTTCGGATAGTTTTCGAATTGTCTGGACGTCAATACTATTCAAAGCGCTCATTATAGAATACCATTGTAGTTTTCTACGGTTTATAGTGGTCAGGATTTATATATTATATATATATTTGTAGACAAGCAATGGAAAATATTTACAATATGCTGAAGCATGGTGGAAGTGTATTTACCTATTACATGACTTCCAATATATTTTTCGACATTTTTTATAAATCAGCTCTTTTGGAAAAATGGAAAAAGTACATAAATGATGCTGAAAAATATACAGGTGTTTTCCAACATACAAATCCAACAGATGTTAAGCAATACTTGATGGATATTTTCAATAATATTGGATTCAAAACTATAGTATGTGAAGTTGTTGAGAGGCAATACATTTACAAGAATATAAATTACTTCAGGGGTGAGATATTTAAAATGACACTTATATAAAAATAATACTTTTGTATTTTGCAGATCATTTTATCGCAGTAAATCCGCATTACTCAAAAATTCCACTCGAACTGAGAAAGCAATTCATAGACGATTCAATACAAGAATATTACAAAATTGTAAGTGGAGATGAGTCAATACACTCCGAAGAAATTGACCTAAAATATTCTATTGTTGTTATCGTTGCTACTAAGCCATATTAAATTTCTAATTTCTGGAAATTTTATTATTTTACTTCGAAGTTATTGTAACAAAAATGTTTTTGTTAGTAGGTATAATTATGGATTTTGTTTACATGAAATATTAAACAATAAATTTTCTTTACTTCAGACTCATAATATTTTATTGAATAGTTATATTATTCATTGTTGATTTGAAATTCATGTATGACTTTATGTTTACCAATCACATACTTCTAACTGTAAACCGTATCTTTTATTCTAAACGGGTACATTCACTATCTATATTTGAATTCATCAAGACGATCGGGGAAATTTTATTCGTCTCTACAGCTTAAACGGTGCGATTGATTTTAATGAAATTTTTTCTGGGATGTAGAGAATAACGCAACTTGATTTCCTGGTAATAGGTCATTTTTCTGTACGGTGCATAGTTTTTGTGTAAAACATTTTTAAAGGTCGTATTTTGGCTTTTTGAAACAATTTTGAAATCAAAAATTTAGTCTTCTTTGAAAAATTTAAGACGAAAAACGTTTCTTTGGCATGTCATTCAGAACATTTAAATGGAATTATTTATAAAATAAGGACATTTTGAAAAAAGTTAAATTCATAAACATACATTATGGCAATGGGCGGTTATTCCATAGTAGTTTAAAAGACCTAAAACATTATATTTAAAAATTAAACTTTTCAAAGGTTCATGTCCGTGATTCATGTACATTTCCAAAGTGTTGCCAAACATCTCATAAATAACTAAGTAAAAAACAAATATTCCAATGTCAGGAATTTCAAAGCCCCATCGTCTTTTGTTTTTTGTTTAAAGTTGTCAGAACCATGTCGTGTTTGGTATCAAATGAAAGGTAACGTCAAGGGCTGTCATGCAGAAATGTCAAAAATTTGAAAGCTTGATCGGCTTTTGTTTTGTGTATAAAGTTGTCAGAACCATGTCGTTTTTGGTATCAAATGAAAGGTAACGTCAAGGGCTGTTATGCAGAAATGTCAAAAATTTGACAGCTCGATCGGCTTTTGTTTTTTGTTTAAAGTTAATAGAACCATGTCGTGTTTGGTATCAAATGAGAGGGTTCGTCAAGGGCTGCCATGCAGAAATGTCAAAAATTTGACAGCTCCATCGGCTTTTGTTTTTTGCTTTAAAGTTGTTAGAATCATGTCGAGTTTGGTATCAAATGAGAGGTATCGTCAAGGGCTGTCATGCAGAAATGTCAAATATTTGATAGCTCGGTCGGCTTTTGTTTTTTGCTTAAAGTTGTTAGAATCATGTCGTGTTTGGTATCAAATGAAAGGTAACGTCAAGGGCTGCTATGCAGAAATGTCAAAAATTTGACAGCTCCATCGGCTTTTGTTTTTTGCTTTAAAGTTGTTAGAATCATGTCGAGTTTGGTATCAAATGAGAGGTATCGTCAAGGGCTGTCATGCAGAAATGTCAAATATTTGATAGCTCGGTCGGCTTTTGTTTTTTGCTTAAGGTTGTTAGAATCATGTCGTGTTTGGTATCAAATGAAAGGTAACGTCAAGGGCTGTCTTGCAGAAATGTCAAAAATTTGGCAGCTCGATCGGCTTTTGTTTTTTGCTTAAAGTTGTCAAAACCATGTCGTGTTTGGTAACAAATGAAAGGTAACGTCAAGGGCTGTCATGCAGAAATGTCAAAATTTTGACAGCCCGATCGGCTTTTGTTTTTTGCATAAAGTTAATAGAACCATGTCGTGTTTGGTATCAAATGAGAGGGTTCGTCACGGGCTGCTATGCAGAAATGTCAAAAATTTGACAGCTCGATCGGCTTTTATTTTATGCTAAAAAATGTCAGAACCATGTCGTGTTTGGTAGCAAATGAAAGGTAACATCAAGGGCTATCATGCAGAAATGTCAAAAATTTGAGAGCTTGATCGGCTTTTGTTTTTTGCTTAAAGTTGTCAGAACCATGCCGTGTTTGGTAACAAATGAAAGGTAAAGTCAAGGGCTGTCATGCAGAAATGTCAAAAATTTAAGAGCTTGATCGGCTTTTATTTTTGAATAAAATTGTCAGAATCATATCGTGTTTGGTAATAAATAAAAGGTAACGTCAAGGGCTGTCATGCAAAATGTCAAAAATTTGACAGCTCGATCGGCTTTTGTTTTTTGCTTAAAGTTGTCAGAACCATGACGTGTTTGGTATCAAATGAAAGGTAACATCGTGCTGTCATGCAGAAATGTCAAAACAGGTTGCTTGGGTAGTTTTAGTGGGCATTTTGGGTGGGCAGGTTGCGTGGGCAGTTTGGGTGGGCAAGTTACGAGGGCAGGTTCCGTGGGCATTTTGGGTGGGCAGGTTGCGTGGGCATTTTGGGTGGGCCGTTTGGGTAAGCATTTTGCGTGGGCAGGTTGCGTGAGCAGTTTGGGTGGGCAGGTTGCGTGGGCTGTTTGGGTGGACGTGAAAAAATATTTTGAAAGACTCATAGCGTTAGCACTTTACATTTAAATTGTTTCTAGACGGATTGGACGTACGTAATACTATCAAAAAACACTATCGGCGGAGCCCTAGGGAATACTCGGCGTAGCCGAGTTTTTGCTAGTTTGTATTCTATTTGGTTAATTCCATCGTTATATATTGAAAACTATGGAGATATACGTATCAAACAGTTATTTATGATATGTGTTAAAAGTAATATTTTATTTTGTGTATTTTGGAACACGACGCGAATTTGTATCTCAACATTTCATGTTAGAAAGAGCAAAATTATTTGACGAACACGGGCTTGTAAAATAATCGCGTACATCTATTTTGTGCTGTATTGATTCGATCTTGATTGTCATTGTCATTAGTGTCAATTAAGATGTCAAAATTTAAAAGAAAACGTGAAAGTTTTAATACTATGTTAGAAAAGGCGTGGTTAATTTCTCTGGAATATATTTGTAATTTATTAGTAAATTAAACATAAAAAAGATTTTGTTCCACAATAGAAAAATCTGTTGTGGTCAGCACTATACCTCCCGCCAGTGCTTCTGATGATGCCGTAATTGGCAAAATTGTACAATAAATTAAAAACATACTTTTCTTGTGAAACTAAACCAAGTGTTTTTTTTTTCTTTTTAAAACGTTACCATTATTAATTTGAAATGATAGGTTACGAGTATGTAAGTTAAATCTGTTGTGGCCAGCACAAGACCTTCCGTTAATTTGATGTATTTTGTACAAATGCCATACCAAAGTTCATTGGAAAAGATTCTATATAACCAGTAAAATTGTAACACGAACATAATAAAATATTCTATAAATCCAATAAAATTATCATGTGAATATACATTGTGAATACTCATATATAAATACTCTAAAAATGCGTACATTATCTTTACATTCACATAATAATACTACCAAGTTTATATCTCTACCTATTTTTGAATTATTGCCCCAAAAGTCAATATACCACACATTTAGAAAAAACTTAAAAATTTTCAAAAATCTAATTTTTATGGATCTAGATACTTCTTAACGCGCTGATTCGTTCTCGAGATATTTAGATTCAAAATTTTGCTCAAAACTGCCCATTTTTGGGTTATTACCCAAAAAATGGGTCGCGATATGAATTTGGCGTCACCATTCGCTTCTACGGGCAAAACTACATAAGTACACCAATTTTCAGAATTTTTGAACACCGCATACAATCTCTAAAGCAAAATAACTGAAAATGGCCAAAAATTTTCAGGGGTTTTCAAGCTTTTATTCATAAAAAATGAACCGGTTTAACAAAAATTATAAAAATTGCTATACTTATGTATTTTTGTCCGTAGAATCGAATGGTGAAATTGCTAAATTCATATCTCGACCCATTTTTGGGTTAATACCCCAAAAATGGGCAGTTTTGAGCAAAATTTTAAATCTATATATCTCGAGAACGAAACGAGATATCGACCTGCGGTTTCAAAATTTGAAATTAGTGCACTGAGAAGTATCTAGATACATAAAAATTATATTTTTGGAAATTTTGAAGTTTTTATCTATATGTGTAGTATATTGACTTTTAGGGCAATAATTCAAAAATGGATAGAGATATAAACTTGGTAGTAATATTATTTGATTGTAAAGAGAATGTTACGTAAGTATACGCATTTTTAGAGTCAAAAAATAATATTTAACTGCGTTTTTTTTTTTAAGAAAAAACTATTAAAAACTTCAAATAAGGGTACTTCCGGTGGATCAATTATAATCAAAATTTAATCAGCTCTTCATATGGATATAAAGAAGAAGAATACGAAAGATATATAATTTTTAGAATTGTAGTATGTATTGGAGTTATAGTCGGAGAAAAATTTGTCACACACGGACGCACATACTCACACACACATATACACATATATATATATATATATATATATATATATATATATATATATATATATATATACAGCCATCATCTTAAAAATGGTAAATTCGTATCCTAGGGACAATCAAACGTGCTTATTCGTTAAAAACTCACCAACGAATTTTTTGACCAAAGACAATTCCTTCCTTACCTAAAGGTGACGGAAGGTAAAAATATGGTCGATGTAAGGGTTTGTCGTTCGCGACAGTAGTGGCGAGGACCGTGGACGGGTAAAAGTGTCTGAATAGAGCGCATAAAATAAACGCACGACGCGAGCCGATAGTACCTACCAACGTTCACGATATGCGGCGCAATAAAAAAATAAAATGAAGTAAAATAAACTATTACGTCCTAGTATCTACGACGAGCTATTGCTCCTTACGAAGTACAAAATGTAATTAATATAATACAATCTGTTACCACGAAAAACAGACAGATTGTCTAACTGGTCTAAGCAGTCTCAATAAGAATAAGATATAACAATATTTAAACGAAAGGAGAACACAGAAAATAATACTGAATAAAATAAGTTGGCTTATCTGCAACTGCAACGGGTGATGTTCTGTTGTCCTCATACAGGGCGGCGACAACGCAAACTTCCACTATTGCAAGTAATTGCAGTGGTCAGTGGTGTATGCAGAACCAAGAACGGCAGTAGTGATGCTGTCACGACGTCCGTTTTCTCTGTCTCTCGCTGTATATGGTATTGTACGTCTCGATAACAATTTCCAAATATGGCAATTCGACAGGAAGATTCGGAAAGCGAGGAGTATGACAAATCCACAATAAATACACAAAAAAAGCCTAAAAGTGTTACTGAGTTAATACTCAAAATCGCAACGCAAAATGGCGATTGCACGCCAATGGTAGCCTCGTGGCTCCGCCCAAAACGTTGAAAATAATATCAATTACCAAAAAATTACTATAAATGAAATATAGCACTGTTATGTAACAATAGATTAATATTAATGTTGTCATAACGATCAAATTAGTATAAATTCGGTTACCTATAAGATGGGGTATGGCTTTGTCGTTTTTTTTTTTTTTCTGATGATCATATCCCAATAATATCCAGCTATATTCCCGCAGGAAGTTATTTCCTCTGCACAAGCTCCAAAAATCCCAAAGACTGGTATGAAGAAAACTTCGCTTGAAAATTTTATACTCAAGAAGAAACGCAATGCACAAAACTTGAGAACATGTGACTCTGGCTACGAACTTTTTCAGAAAGAAGAAAGAAGGAAGAAACGAAAAAAATCTCGAATTAATACCTGTCCGAACTTCAACAAGTAACCAGTGGCTGGCCACCGAATACGCCGCCGATTATAATAATTTAAGAATATCGTCTCAGAAGAACGGGCTGCCTAATGGCTTGAAATAAAAATTAACAAATAAAAAAGGAAAGTGTAACAGCGGGAGTAATTAATAGTTTTTTATTTTATATTATAATTCTCTCCTTTTACTGTTATTGTTGGGTTTGTCTTTATTAGTTTGTCAACTATCACTTTGTTGGATAAATAAATGCAAATTGTACTTTGATATTCGAGATACGGATATTACGTTTTTTTGGTTGTACTTTGTCTCCTTTTGAGAATATGAATTCAGAAATTTGTATTTGTTTTGTCTCATCTATGATAATAGGGCTGTTGCAAGAATTTTTATATGACTTCTAAGTATTAAATTTTAAAAGATATTGTTCTTTAAAGAGCCTCAAATTTAAAAATATCATGAAATATCCTTTAGATATTTTACAATTAATTTTTGAAATTTGGATAAAATTTTGAAAAAGTCACGTGATCTGAAACAGAATGTGACGTCAGAACACATACATCTTCAGCGGTTCTAATTGGTCCGTTTATAATGTAAATTTTTTTGTGTTTAGTATCAAGTGTATTGTCAAAGTAGTCAAACAAATGTCAAATTTTTAAGATTGGTTCAAATTGTATAATATGTAGGTAATAAAAAGTTCAAAATAAAATGAGTAATTTACGATATTGTATTGTGCCTTCTTACAAAAATACTGTTAGGAACAAACCTACTATAGAGTTTACAAATTTGTCAAAAGATGCGGTGGAAAGAAAATTGTGGCTAGAAGCAATAGGTTGAAGAGCTGATAATGTCAGAAAAATCGTGTTTTCATGTTTGTGAAGATCATTTCAACTTTCATCCACCTTCAAGATAACAGTATATTTTTATTGCTTCACTTTATGTTCAGGGCAAACTTTACATCTACTATGCAGATATTTTTTCTCGACATAGATCTGCATATCCTATAGCAGATTCAATGTAAGAATCATAACCAGAACCTTAAAGTAAAATATATTATCAATTTATATAGTAAATTCAGTTCTTATATATTATTTTATCTCAGATCTTTAACACCCCTTATTTCGGTAGCAATAAAACAATCATTCTCTGATATAAATTCAGCCACCATCCAGCTACTGACCTTCGGTAAATTGTCCGACTTAGATTGAGTGTAATTATTATTCATTTACAATGAGCAATGTCAGCGTCAAATGTCAATTTAAAAGATTTTTTATTAACATGTGACAAACTGTAAGCCTACGTATATTTATGTAAATAATATGAATAAACCTAGGTGATTGAAAAACTATTTTCCTATTGGCTATTAATGATGTAATGTATGTGCTTCTACGTCACAGGAGTGGGGGGTAGTTTTTCAGGACGCCAATCTTTTTATTTAATTATTTCCACAAATAACAGCAAATTATTAAAATAAAAATTATTACTAAGAAAATCATTGCATAAACTTTCATTTAAAATAGTTTTTGAAAAATGTGAAACAGGCTCATTGCTTGATTTTTTTGGGGAATACTGTATGTGTTTCGTTATTGTTGAATTTGATGGTGTTCTTTTTGGCTTGAAGTACAAATCTCTAACTTACAAATCTTGCCGTTTACATTTCTTGCTTTTTACATTTTCTAATGGCCAAATCTATCCTTTTACATTTCTTGCCTTGTACATTTCTAGCCTTTTACAAATCTCGCCTTTTACAAATCTGTCCCATGAAGTTGTAGCATTTTGAGCCATGTTCACAAGAGAACATTTTACATTATACATACACACCAAATCAATGACCTCTGTACACTCCGAAAATAAAATATATATTTTGAAATATAATTTACAGGACCAAGTTCTTAAACTTATTTTATTTATCAATAATTTCAATTCTAAGGAAATATATGAAATAATAACGTATATTAAACAAAAATAATAATGCTTTATTATTCAGAAATGAAAAATGCAGTATGAGTATGATCTGTTGCTGCTGTAACCTATCCTATCCTAAATTAACATTGTTTTATTTTTGAACAAATGAAATAGATGTGATATATAATAAACATGGGACTACGATGCAGCTCAAGCTATACAGCGTGACTATGCCGAAGCTACAAAAATTAAGGAGTTTTGTCATGTAAAAAAACATTTGTCCAGTGAAAATAAGCACCTCAGCACGAACGAATAATATGCTTTTACTGGACTATAAGAAATTCAATGAATATATAAATGGGAAACGAAGAATTTGTTTTTATTTTTAAACTTTTATTCCTTTATAGCTGTTCAACAGGAATATTATCTATACATTGGATGTGTATTGTATTATAGTATTATTAGTAGCACTGCATGTAGATACAAAATGGTTCTTTGTGTATGTATACTCCAAAGTAAATAGCATAGAAAAGAGAGTATGTATTGAGTATTGGTAAATAGACGTTTGTTCATATAGGCATGTGCAGATAGATCTTGATGACATATGAATAATATGTTGTTTCATGAGATTAAAATTGGTTTATTTTATCATTACATGATAAAAAATTGTTCTTTTTATTACCAGTATTTTAATGTAGGCGAAACAAATTCTGCTTTGGCTGTGTTCATAAACAACGTCGATAAACCTTTACAAGAAATTTCAACTTTGTATAGAACTACAGATAACAACGAAATCCTATTCCTTTTCTAATTTTCATTTAGATCTTAAAAATGGTAATCTGATCAGTTTAATTCCTGCTTCCATTGTTTCTTTTTCAATGTGAAAACCTGTATCTACTATTACAGCATTATGATTTGGTTCAAGCTTTTAATTATATCATTATTATCAAAAATTGTTTTGTCTGACGTTCTTTCTCCGTATGCTTTACTTAGGTAGCTAACAGTGCCTGCCGGAGTGATTCCAATTAAATATTTTAATGTATGGGTAGATTTTTAATATGAATATTATCTGATTCTGCATTTTAGACAACTTGGAGCTTGCACGAATATTTCTGTAGTCTACTACCCTTGGATCTGTATACCTATAAAAACAAGAGGGTATATCATTTCTATTTTCTTCAGTGGTATACCAATAAATTAAAGCGTCAAATGCAGATCGGCAAAATTAACTGAAGGATTTTTTTTTTTAAATTAGTTCGATGTATTAAAAACCTTCCTGACATAACTTTAAATGATAGATTTAATTTTAATCTAGTAAAGCAGATTTATATTTTTGTAAATATATCATTGATGTATAAATGCTTATTATCTTCCAAAACATTTTCTACACACGTTATAAGAATATTGAACACATTAATATTTATTTTAGTATAAGTTCTAAATGGTTCTTCTGAGTATTGAAGTATTGATTCAATAATTTCCCTGTCTATATTCAAAATATTGCACTGTATACCAATACTATTAAGTTTTTATGTCTTCTAAGTACTAAATTTTAAAAGATATATTCTTTAGCCTCAAATTTGAAAATATCACGAAATATCCATTAGATATTTTATAATTCAGTCAGTGTACATACAATATAACTGTCGCCACTTTTGTATTTTCGTTTGGCGCGAAACCCTAAAACAAATCAGAATTTATGTAGTTCTTATGGAAGCGCATTTTCAATTTATATTATTAAAGCTATTCTGTGTTTCTTAAGTACAATTTTGAGTTTCTTACTAACTGTTAACAATACTTTTTGCTTTCTGTATAGTAAAAGTATAAACAAAATAAAAAGTTAAGCATAATTTCATTTTAAAGAAAGTAGGATTGCAAATAGTAACGTATGTCGTAACTTGGTGCAGTTAGAAATGACTACAGTGACAGCTCAACTGAATTTTTGTACGTTAGTTTTGGATTTGACGCTGTTTGTCTTCAAAGTTATAATATAAGGTGATCATAAGTTTTTCGTTTTTGCTATTTGCGATGTCTGAAAGGGTTATTAAGTAGTCCGCAATATATAATTTATTTGCTGACGATCTAAATTGTCAGGATTAAATAGAATCGAAAACAGCTACGACCTACGTTTTAATGAATTTGCACTTGTTGCTTTAATTGTTTAATTACAGATTATTCAATAATGTTGGGTGTTTGTAAAACTCAGGTCCGGTTTTATGAACGTCCATTTAAAATTTAATTCCAAAGTAAATTTAATTAAATATAACTCAATTTTTTGACAGTGATGCGATGATTTTAATGACAAGAATATGAAAACTGATTCGGACTTGTTCATTTTATAAAATTTACTATAAATTAGAGTTAGAGGAGGAAATACCAGTTACTAATTCATCTTCATGTTAGCTAAAAAAAATTGTTATGTTGTCGTTATTGTAGCTCTTTTCAATTAAATGTTCTAACTAAAATCACCCTCTTTTATTCAATCATCCACAAATCTGTTCTAACGTTATGTAAAGTTGTAAAGTCAGGTATTGTGGTGACTGTCAAGACAACTATCGGAGTAGCTGGCAAGCGACTAACATGTTTTGTTATTACATTTAATTTAAAGCTAAAAGTTAGCCATGTATTATTTATTTTGAAAAATCACAGGCATCTGAAAAAAGGAATGCAAAAAAAAAAAAAAAAAAGCTTCATAGCAACATAAATAAAAAAATAATAATAAGTCAGTAATAAGCCAAGTAATGGTTCAGAAGTAATTTAGCTCCTCTTTCTTTCATTCCTTTTTTTGGGCCTCAATTTATCTTAATACAAAATTATATAATTTTCATAAAATCGTTTCTTGCTTTACTTAGTAGTGGGGCAAAATTATATTTTCAGGAAAGTGTAAAGTGTTGTGCATTTGTGTTGTGCTCCGAGACCGCTGTTGTACTAAACAGCGGACACCCCTTAATCTACGAATTGGACCAACCGTGCTGTCGCCACTTGGCGGTTTTAATCCGGCGAATTACGCCCCTGCTTCTACACTGCCCTCCTCTCGAGTTCCTCCTGCAGGAGCTTCTGCCCGTATCCAGCCCTGCGCCCTTGGTGGCGTCACTTTGCCAGCCTCACAACCACGTGTGAGGCCTCCTCCTTCTGAACCTCCTACCTTACTGAATCTGGCCGTCACCGCTTCCAGACCAGTTACCGTCTGCAGAATTCATCCAGTCTTCCAAGTCCCGTCAAGATCCTGCCTCCTAGTCACATCCCGTTCAGTGCTTCTTTATTTTTTTGACAATCACCACAATCTCTGCTTGCGAGTTTTTGTTGTTTACTAGTTAAAGTCTATTGGTCCTTCGAGCATTTTACATAATTATACATAATTTTTGGTCCTTCGAGCCGGATCTTCCACGGTAAAAATTTGATACTATGGAAATCCAATTAAAGTCATTGAAAGCCCTAGCAAAGGGCTATGAATCTCGTATAGTAAAATTGCACGAACTCGCGAAAAAATGCACTCCAACTGACACGCGTAATAATGAACGCTTCTTGGACGAATCCCAAGAAGTCGATTTGTTGAGAGATGAATTTAAAAACGCCTGTATCCGTATAAATGACCTTGAGCTGGCTAATGACACTGGTTTTGAACCTAGCTTCGAAACTCTAATGACTATTGAAATGTATTTTTCGAAAATCAAACGAACGCGTAGTGAGCTAGCTTTGTCGTCTCCCAAGGCACAACAGTCAAAGTCAGGTACGGAAATTAATAAAATTAAAAAACTTCCCCCTATTGAACTGCCATCATTTAATGGAAAAGTAGAAATGTGGCCATTATTTTACCAGTCGTTTAAATCAAACGTTCACGAGAACGTGGCGCTCACAAACGAGCAACGGATTAGTTATCTTATAGGTAAACTCACTGGTAATGCTTTGGAAGTAACGGGAGGGATATTGCCCACACCCGAAAATTACAATATTATTTGGGATGGCTTGGTAAAGCAATACCAGGATAATCGAACAATGGCTAAGCAATACTTAGATAACATTCTAAATATAAAGTCTAGTTCAAGAAACCCAAATGATTTAATAACATTTGTTAATAAATTCTCAGCTTCAGTCGAAGCTCTTAAACAACTCAAAATTCCAGACGTTCTGGATTTTGTTTTATTAAACTGCGCGTCTAAAAAGGTCGATTCAGAGATCGTACAACTATTTGATACGATATTCCGTAAAACGGAATTTCCCTCTTGCCAAACCTTTTTAGAATTTGTCCGGGATCAAGCAAAAATCCTGGAGCGGTCTTCATCTGTAAAAGGCCCACCAAAAATGGCGAAGCATCAGCGCACATTTTTGGCGGCAGATGAAACCCCAATCAAACCATTCAAACCAAAATCTTGTATTTTGTGTAACAGTGCGGAACATTCCAAACTGTATTATTGTGATAAATTCATTAAAATGTCAGTCCAAGACAGATTTGGGTTTATCAAATCTAAAAATGCATGTTATAATTGCTTATCCAATGTTCATGCAGGTAAAGCCTGTGCCTTGCTCACCACATGTCGGGTATGTCACGGGAAACACCATACACTTTTGCATTTTTCAACTCCTCCAAAATCTCCCGCCAAAAAAATAGCGGAATCGGAGAATGACACTTCATGTCATGTATCCATAAACAACCAAGGTTATATTCTATTGTCAACTGCACAAGTTTACGCTACAGATATAAACAAGGGTAAACAAGTTATCAGATGCTTGCTGGATAATGGGTCACAAAATAACCTTATAACTAAAGATTGTTGCAAACGATTAAAATTAAAAATTACCCCCCTTAAAAATTCAAAAGTCACGGGGATCGGGATGACAAGTCGCCCGGCTTTCGGGTATGTAAATCTTAAAATAGAATCCCGAGTTTCGCCCCATAGATACAATTTAAAGGCTCTGGTAGTCGAACATATAACGGATAACTTACCTTCTTGCAAGCTAACCGTTTCCAAATATCCGTCTTTCAAATCCATTCTCTTAGCCGATAATACTTGGAATATCCCGGGAAAAATCGACGTAATATTGGGGGCTCAAATATATCCGTCGCTGCTTCTCTCAAAACGAGTAGGAAGAGCTCCTACAGCTTATGAAACAACGTTAGGTTATGTTCTTTTAGGAGAACTTGACAATAAATTATTACAACAAGAGTCTTTTTCGTCCTTTTCTGCATTCACTCAAAATAACTTAGCATCCTGTTTACATAAGTTTTGGGAGCTAGAAGAAATGCCAAACAATGCAATAATGAGTCCTGAAAATGCTGAATGTGAGAAAATATTTGTACAAACGACCAAACGTTTGGAGAATGGCAGATATATGGTACACTTACCATTTCAGAAGGATCCAGATTTGCTGGGGAATTCTCGTTTAATGGCCGAACGCCGGCTATCTCATTTGGAAAAACGCTTTTCCCAGTCATTAAATTTACAAAGCCAGTATAACGCCATAATAAATGAGTATTTAGAAAAGGGTTATCTGTCAGAAGTAACGTCAAACGAAGACGGATACTTCATTCCACATCACGCTGTCATTCGTGAAGACAAGGCTACAACGAAAGTTAGAATAGTGCTAGACGCTAGCGCTAAAACTCATACGGGGCTATCGCTGAATGATTTATTATACCCGGGCCCAAATTTACAAGCAGACTTGTTCAATTTATTATTAAATTTCAGGCTATTTCCGATAGCTTTGACAGCTGACATAAAGCAAATGTACTTACAAGTTATGGTGTCAGAACATCACAGAAAATATCAGAAAATTCTTTATAGATTTAATCCCTCTGAAGCAATCAGAGTATTTCAATTCAATCGTATTTGTTTTGGCATAAAATCTAGCCCTTATTTAGCAATGAGAACTATCCACCAATTAGCTGACGATGAAGGTCAAAATTATCCAAATGTCGCGCAATTAGTAACCTCTGAAATGTACATGGACGACTTAGTTTTATCGGCATTAAATACAAACTTAGCCAGCAATATTATACGCGATTCAATTAACTTAATGTCAGCTGGCGGATTCGAATTAGTAAAATGGGCCAGTAATAATGAATCACTCATTGAAAGCTTACCAAATTCACACAAAACAAATCTAGACTTCTCTCATGGAGAACAGCTAAAAATTCTAGGCATGTCCTGGGCTCTGAAAACTGACACATTTACTTTCCAAACGTCAAACTTTGACACATCACACTGTACGAAACGAATTATATTATCAACTGTTGCAAGATTGTTTGATGTACTTGGATTAGTCTCACCCGTTATACTATATGCCAAGCTGCTAATAAAGGAATTATGGCAAGCTGGGATATCATGGGATGACATCCCTCCCAACAATATTTCTGCAAAATTTGTCAATCTCATGTCAGAATTTATTTATTTGGAGGAAATGTCAATTCCTCGCCATATCGGTATTTCAGAAAACTGTAAAGTAAATCTTGTGGCTTTTTGCGATGCCAGCGAAGTTGCATACGGTTGCGCCATCTACCTACAAATAACGGAAGTTAACAATATTACAAGCAGATTACTATGTTCGAAATCAAAGGTAGCGCCCATGAAAATTATTACCCTGGCTAGACTTGAACTTTGCGCGGCGTTACTTATGGCAAGGTTGGTAAATTATGTCAGTGAAAAAATAATTAAAAAATATCCAATCGAAAATATATATGCATTTTCGGATTCTATGATTGTATTATCCTGGATAAAATCAGCTCCACATAGATGGTCAACATTTGTAAGCAACAGAGTAGCTCAAATACAAGAGAACTTGGACCCTAAATACTTCTTTCATGTATCAGGGAAACAGAATCCAAGTGATCTAATATCCAGAGGAGCACTCCCAACTCAATTAATTCATTGTAAATCATGGTGGCATGGTCCCAACTGGCTTCAATCAAAGGAGGAAAATTGGCCTATTAAGCAATTAAATCCTTTGCCAGTTGATCAACTACCTGAACTAAGATCAAAAACTTTTACTACTACCTCATCTACGAATGATTATTCCGTTTTATATACTTTGGCACAAAATATATCTTCTTGGCACAAGTTACTAAGAATAACAAGTTATATTTTAAAATTCGGTAAAAAACTGTTTTTTAAAACTTATATTTCCGCATCGGATTTAGCCATGGCAGAATCACATGTACTAAGGGCTTTACAAAGTATATATTTCCACGAAATAATAAGAACTCTGCAAAGAGGAAAACTTATAAAGGATAAACAAATACTAAAACTAGCGCCATTCCTAGACGAAAACGGAATATTGCGAGTAGGAGGAAGACTATCCAACGCAATATTACCGTTTGAAGTCAAACATCCAGTTTTACTGCCCAAGTCAGACCACATAGTAGAACTAATCATAGATTATTATCATAATTCAAACTGTCATGCTGGAACAGATTTGCTGCTAGCAATAATTCGGCAAAAATACTGGATCATTGCTGGTAGAGGCGCCATCAAGCAAAAATTGTACAGATGCAACAAATGCTTCAGGACAAAACCGGTTAATACACAACCAAAAATGGGGGATTTACCTAACTATCGCGTAACTGAAGTAAAGCCATTCGCTCATACAGGCGTAGACTATGCAGGCCCAATTAAATTCATAAAATCTAGGCATAAAGGTCAGCACGCAAAAAAGGCATACATTTGTCTTTTTATTTGTTTAACAATAAAGGCCATTCATATTGAAGTAGTCTCGGATTTAACAGTAATCTCCTTTATTAACGCATTTAAAAGATTTTCATCAAGAAGGGGGCCCATTTCTCATTTATACTCAGATAATAGCACCACCTTTATAGGAGCTCGAAATAAATTCAACGAGCTATATAAATTTGTGCAGTCGACTATATTCCACAAAACACTATCCAGCGAATTAGCAATGAAGGGAATAGAATGGAAAACAATCCCTCCCTTCAGTGCTAATTTCGGAGGAATTTGGGAGGCCGCAATAAAAAGTTGTAAGAAACATCTATTTAGGGTCATAGGTAAACAATTGTTAAGCTACGAAGAGTTGATAACACTATTAACACAAATAGAAGCAGTCTTAAATTCCCGTCCTCTGTGTGCCCAAGGCTCAGAGCACAATCCAGAATTGTTGACCCCAGCCCATTTTTTACTTCAAACCCCATTAAAGCATTTACCTATTGCCGAAGTTAATCCCAATTTAATCCATCGTAAATACTTATTAGATTCATTAATAAAATCATACTGGGAAAAGTGGCAGTTAGAATATTTGACAACATTACAAACACGCCAAAAATGGCTAACGTCAAGTAGTCCAATAAAGTTGGGGCAAATAGTCATAGTTAAAGAACATAGACTGCCCCCTTTAGACTGGCCACTAGGTATTATTACCAAATTATATTTTGGAAATGACAAAATAGCTCGCGTCGCGTTGGTTAAGTTGGAAAATAGCGTCATCAAACGCCCAGTTAATAAACTGTGCCCACTGCCAGCGCAATAGACAGCTCAATTGTCATCAATTTGCATTATTGTTATTAATTTATTTACTGTCACTCTGACACAACGTCACTTTGACACATTGTCAAGTAGACGTAACATCATTTGTTCATTGTCACTCGATTTTTCTGTCGAGTTGATCATTCGTTCCTTCTCGCTTCCTAGCAACCGTTCAATTGCAGTGCATTGTTGCGAGATCAAATAATTCATTGTTAGACGCGAATTTCTGGCGCCCGGGAATATGTAAAGTTGTAAAGTCAGGTATTGTGGTGACTGTCAAGACAACTATCGGAGTAGCTGGCAAGCGACTAACATGTTTTGTTATTACATTTAATTTAAAGCTAAAAGTTAGCCATGTATTATTTATTTTGAAAAATCACAGGCATCTGAAAAAAGGAATGCAAAAAAAAAAAAAAAAAGCTTCATAGCAACATAAATAAAAAAATAATAATAAGTCAATAATAAGCCAAGTAATGGTTCAGAAGTAATTTAGCTCCTCTTTCTTTCATTCCTTTTTTTGGGCCTCAATTTATCTTAATACAAAATTATATAATTTTCATAAAATCGTTTCTTGCTTTACTTAGTAGTGGGGCAAAATTATATTTTCAGGAAAGTGTAAAGTGTTGTGCATTTGTGTTGTGCTCCGAGACCGCTGTTGTACTAAACAGCGGACACCCCTTAATCTACGAATTGGACCAACCGTGCTGTCGCCACTTGGCGGTTTTAATCCGGCGAATTACGCCCCTGCTTCTACACTGCCCTCCTCTCGAGTTCCTCCTGCAGGAGCTTCTGCCCGTATCCAGCCCTGCGCCCTTGGTGGCGTCACTTTGCCAGCCTCACAACCACGTGTGAGGCCTCCTCCTTCTGAACCTCCTACCTTACTGAATCTGGCCGTCACCGCTTCCAGACCAGTTACCGTCTGCAGAATTCATCCAGTCTTCCAAGTCCCGTCAAGATCCTGCCTCCTAGTCACATCCCGTTTTTTTCTAGTCAAGGTCAGTGCTTCTTTAGTTTTTTGACAATCACCACAATCTCAGCTTGCGAGTTTTTGTTGTTTACTATTTAAAGTCTATTGGTCCTTCGAGCATTTTACATAATTATACACGTTATCATATGTACGGAAAACGGTATTAATACGAGACCTGCGCCAAAAGAATTCACCCACATCTATTTATTATAATTTTTCATATTAAAGGAAATTGTTTACACTTATTCAATTATTATTCCTAAACTTACTTTTATGTTATTAGAGTTAATTATTTGCTTACATAAAATGCACTATCATAATTAATAAATGTGTAGCTACTTTGTAAAGAGAAGGGATGTAGGCGAATTCCTTTGGCGCAAGGCTCGTATACGTAAAAAGTGCATAAATGCTACAGAAAGATTAAAAAAAAAAAATGCAATATTTTTGTCCGTGAGTTTATATATAATTCTTTACATTAATAATCCAATAGGGTTTCCAATGAGAATTATTATTCGGCCCGCCATGTATTTTAAAATTTCGTATGCGTATTTGAAAAAAACTGTTTTCACGGCTATGTCACGGTTTCGCGTGTTCACGCGGTAGTTGACGATTAACGGCTATTAGTTTCACATTTTTCCTCTTTATACTAATTGTTTCAAAAATAAGCTACTCTATTTTGTTAGGGAAATTAAAATAAATAAAACTTTCCATGAATTTATTAAATCACTTATTCATATTTACATTAACATTGATATTGAAGTAAAAGTACGAAATTTATTACCTATCATTTTAATTTTATATTCCGTCTGCTAGTGTTATTGTTAAAAAAATGTTAAATTTAACATTTAGATACAGAATACACCCCACAATCTCACTCACTTCATTAAATTCAACTTCGCCAATTTTATTACACTCTGTTTGTTAAGATTCGCGAAAAAAACTCCCCTTTGAATACTTTTTACAATATTTATTTTATTTAATATGGATTCATCAATATAGCCTTTCGTAACAGTGGACGATTTCCATCCACCGAAGCGTTTGATGGTCTTAATATTATCACCCGCATTTGCCAATAAAACTCGTTACTCGTCGGCCAATTATCAGTATAACCTACAAAAATTCAAAATAAGTACCAAATCACACAATACAAGGGAACTATTACCTTCAACAACAGAATTCCTGTGCTAAGCTTTTCAAGAGGAAACTTGCAAGAACACGCGTTCTTCTGTACTTTAGTAATAAATGAAGATATCCAATAGGATTCCACTGTAAACATAGTATCCCAATGTCACCTGTAATTTCCAACGTATTTTTTTTTTTTGTGTATAATGACATTTAAACAGCTTTGCTCAACACAGAAGACTGACCTAAAACAAACAATAATTCTTTTCGTAATATTTATCTTTTAATCAAAGTAGATTATGTTGATTTGATTGTAAAATAAGGTTATAAAATGTAATTCATGTAATTTATCTTACCCTGCTTTGTTAATATGTTATAAATATAACATTTGTTTTCAACAATATCTCCCATTCTACTCTATAATAATTAATTTTACTTTCCTGTTAGAATTTATTCCTGTTTATAAATTCTAAAATGAAACATCTTCATAATAACTACACACTTCTTTACCTAAACATTCATTTACATATGTTTAGCACTTTCTTGTAACGTGAATGGTAATTTTATTACATTACATCAATTTTAATACTGAACCTAAAATAATATGTAACAAATATTCCGTACCAAAGCATTTTCATTCAAAGTACATACTCCAATCATATTTTTTTATTATAAAAAGTATGATTGGAGTATGTACTTTGAATGAAAATGCTTTGGTACGGAATATTTGTTACATATTATTTTAGGTTCAGTATTAAAATTGATGTAATGTAATAAAATTACCATTCACGTTACAAGAAAGTGCTAAACATATGTAAATGAATGTTTAGGTAAAGAAGTGTGTAGTTATTATGAAGATGTTTCATTTTAGAATTTATAAACAGGAATAAATTCTAACAGGAAAGTAAAATTAATTATTATAGAGTAGAATGGGAGATATTGTTGAAAACAAATGTTATATTTATAACATATTAACAAAGCAGGGTAAGATAAATTACATGAATTACATTTTATAACCTTATTTTACAATCAAATCAACATAATCTACTTTGATTAAAAGATAAATATTACGAAAAGAATTATTGTTTGTTTTAGGTCAGTCTTCTGTGTTGAGCAAAGCTGTTTAAATGTCATTATACACAAAAAAAAAAATACGTTGGAAATTACAGGTGACATTGGGATACTATGTTTACAGTGGAATCCTATTGGATATCTTCATTTATTACTAAAGTACAGAAGAACGCGTGTTCTTGCAAGTTTCCTCTTGAAAAGCTTAGCACAGGAATTCTTTATCATTTCAAATGTTACTTTTATACCTGAAAAAAGGCAAGTCCTTAAAACAGAACCTATAGAGCAATTTATGAAGGAGGCACTCAATGAAGAATACTTGTTGAAGGTAATAGTTCCCTTGTATTGTGTGATTTGGTACTTATTTTGAATTTTTGTAGGTTATACTGATAATTGGCCGACGAGTAACGAGTTTTATTGGCAAATGCGGGTGATAATATTAAGACCATCAAACGCTTCGGTGGATGGAAATCGTCCACTGTTACGAAAGGCTATATTGATGAATCCATATTAAATAAAATAAATATTGTAAAAAGTATTCAAAGGGGAGTTTTTTTCGCGAATCTTAACAAACAGAGTGTAATAAAATTGGCGAAGTTGAATTTAATGAAGTGAGTGAGATTGTGGGGTGTATTCTGTATCTAAATGTTAAATTTAACATTTTTTTAACAATAACACTAGCAGACGGAATATAAAATTAAAATGATAGGTAATAAATTTCGTACTTTTACTTCAATATCAATGTTAATGTAAATATGAATAAGTGATTTAATAAATTCATGGAAAGTTTTATTTATTTTAATTTCCCTAACAAAATAGAGTAGCTTATTTTTGAAACAATTAGTATAAAGAGGAAAAATGTGAAACTAATAGCCGTTAATCGTCAACTACCGCGTGAACACGCGAAACCGTGACATAGCCGTGAAAACAGTTTTTTTCAAATACGCATACGAAATTTTAAAATACATGGCGGGCCGAATAATAATTCTCATTGGAAACCCTATTGGATTATTAATGTAAAGAATTATATATAAACTCACGGACAAAAATATTGCATTTTTTTTTTTAATCTTTCTGTAGCATTTATGCACTTTTTACGTATACGAGCCTTGCGCCAAAGGAATTCGCCTACATCCCTTCTCTTTACAAAGTAGCTACACATTTATTAATTATGATAGTGCATTTTATGTAAGCAAATAATTAACTCTAATAACATAAAAGTAAGTTTAGGAATAATAATTGAATAAGTGTAAACAATTTCCTTTAATATGAAAAATTATAATAAATAGATGTGGGTGAATTCTTTTGGCGCAGGTCTCGTATTAATACCGTTTTCCGTACATATGATAACGTTAGAACAGATTTGTGGATGATTGAATAAAAGAGGGTGATTTTAGTTAGAACATTTAATTGAAAAGAGCTACAATAACGACAACATAACAATTTTTTTTAGCTAATATGAAGATGAATTAGTAACTGGTATTTCCTCCTCTAACTCTAATTTATAGTAAATTTTATAAAATGAACAAGTCCGAATCAGTTTTCATATTCTTGTCATTAAAATCATCGCATCACTGTCAAAAAATTGAGTTATATTTAATTAAATTTACTTTGGAATTAAATTTTAAATGGACGTTCATAAAACCGGACCTGAGTTTTACAAACACCCAACATTATTGAATAATCTGTAATTAAACAATTAAAGCAACAAGTGCAAATTCATTAAAACGTAGGTCGTAGCTGTTTTCGATTCTATTTAATCCTGACAATTTAGATCGTCAGCAAATAAATTATATATTGCGGACTACTTAATAACTCTTTCAGACATCGCAAATAGCAAAAACGAAAAACTTATGATCACCTTATATTATAACTTTGAAGACAAACAGCGTCAAATCCAAAACTAACGTACAAAAATTCAGTTGAGCTGTCACTGTAGTCATTTCTAACTGCACCAAGTTACGACATACGTTACTATTTGCAATCCTACTTTCTTTAAAATGAAATTATGCTTAACTTTTTATTTTGTTTATACTTTTACTATACAGAAAGCAAAAAGTATTGTTAACAGTTAGTAAGAAACTCAAAATTGTACTTAAGAAACACAGAATAGCTTTAATAATATAAATTGAAAATGCGCTTCCATAAGAACTACATAAATTCTGATTTGTTTTAGGGTTTCGCGCCAAACGAAAATACAAAAGTGGCGACAGTTATATTGTATGTACACTGACTGAATTATAAAATATCTAATGGATATTTCGTGATATTTTCAAATTTGAGGCTAAAGAATATATCTTTTAAAATTTAGTACTTAGAAGACATAAAAACTTAATAGTATTGGTATACAGTGCAATATTTTGAATATAGACAGGGAAATTATTGAATCAATACTTCAATACTCAGAAGAACCATTTAGAACTTATACTAAAATAAATATTAATGTGTTCAATATTCTTATAACGTGTGTAGAAAATGTTTTGGAAGATAATAAGCATTTATACATCAATGATATATTTACAAAAATATAAATCTGCTTTACTAGATTAAAATTAAATCTATCATTTAAAGTTATGTCAGGAAGGTTTTTAATACATCGAACTAATTTAAAAAAAAAAAATCCTTCAGTTAATTTTGCCGATCTGCATTTGACGCTTTAATTTATTGGTATACCACTGAAGAAAATAGAAATGATATACCCTCTTGTTTTTATAGGTATACAGATCCAAGGGTAGTAGACTACAGAAATATTCGTGCAAGCTCCAAGTTGTCTAAAATGCAGAATCAGATAATATTCATATTAAAAATCTACCCATACATTAAAATATTTAATTGGAATCACTCCGGCAGGCACTGTTAGCTACCTAAGTCCAGCATACGGAGAAAGAACGTCAGACAAAACAATTTTTGATAATAATGATATAATTAAAAGCTTGAACCAAATCATAATGCTGTAATAGTAGATACAGGTTTTCACATTGAAAAAGAAACAATGGAAGCAGGAATTAAACTGATCAGATTACCATTTTTAAGATCTAAATGAAAATTAGAAAAGGAATAGGATTTCGTTGTTATCTGTAGTTCTATACAAAGTTGAAATTTCTTGTAAAGGTTTATCGACGTTGTTTATGAACACAGCCAAAGCAGAATTTGTTTCGCCTACATTAAAATACTGGTAATAAAAAGAACAATTTTTTATCATGTAATGATAAAATAAACCAATTTTAATCTTATGAAACAACATATTATTCATATGTCATCAAGATCTATCTGCACATGCCTATATGAACAAACGTCTATTTACCAATACTCAATACATACTCTCTTTTCTATGCTATTTACTTTGGAGTATACATACACAAAGAACCATTTTGTATCTACATGCAGTGCTACTAATAATACTATAATACAATACACATCCAATGTATAGATAATATTCCTGTTGAACAGCTATAAAGGAATAAAAGTTTAAAAATAATACATACTCCAATCATACTTTTTATAATAAAAAAATATTATTTTTAATATTAATGTATTTAAATTTATTATTTTTATTTGTGTTATAATTATTCAAGATTTTTTGAAATGATATAAATAATTTAAATACCACATAAAACAAAAGTTACTAACAGCATTGGAATGGAGCAATGGTGAACGAACATTGTTCTACAGCCGCGCCAGCTTCAGAGTGGAGAGATTTGCAAAAGTTGAGATTTGAATAAGCCAGGATAATATTTTTCAAGATTTGAATAAATCGAAATAAATATTTTTCGAGGTGTGCAGAGGTGAAAAATGCATAAGTCGTGAGACGAATAAGTCAATGTAAAACTATTCGAAATTTGACGATTCGTAGATTTGTAAAACGTGATATGACAAAGTCAATTTAAATGTATTCGAATGTTGTGTGCGCTCCCATAACTAGTTTTACAATTTTATTTATTAAATTTAGGCTCAAATTCATTTATGTTAGAAAAGTACTTTACATTTAAATTGTGATATTTGTTTTGTTGCAGATTTACTTTTCAACATGGTCTTGCGTTTGAATTTTCAAAAGTGATGATGTAGGTTCAATTGAATAAACAGACTATCTTACGTGTGTACCCTTTTATTTTTAAGTTGCATTAGACTTTTTGATATATCTAGCGTCTGGAGCTCTAGAGTTTCGAATGCACCTGTATGATTAGTGAATTTAAAGTAATTTTTACGAAATCGCAGAAGATTTTTAGAATAAGTTTGTTAACGCTAGTGTTTTAGGACAACAGTTTAAGTTTTTAAAGTCTCCAAATGAATCTTAAAGAGGCAAGTGCTTCCGTACGACTATTCTTGAAAATATTTTCGTATGCAGATTACGAATATATGTGATTTTACGGTTACTTTTTAATGTTTTAGGATTTTTTTTCAGTAGTTCTGTGATGCAAGTACACTACGGAGAAACGGATCTAGATAAATTACATGAAATAATGGTCAGATAGTAGTTCCAATTTTTTTTTTATATATATATTTGGAAGGCAATCTATTTTCCGCATTTTTGGAATAATAGTACGGCTTCGAAACTATAAACTGTATAAAGTATTTCATACTGCATAAGTTTTAATAAACACAGAGAAAAGGGATACAAATGATCATTTATTTATAAAGCACCAGGAGACATACTTATTTCCAATTCTTAATCCTGTTCTCTTTCTTTTATGTATACTAAAAAATGTGTTTTATTGTAATAATAACGTAAAAACTTGCTTTTAATTTAATTATTTGTCACAAATTTCCATTAATGCACGTACGTAATTGTTAATAATCATTTCTGAATAAGAAAGCACTACTACTTTTGTTTCAATATAACATTAATTTCAGATATTGAATTAAAATTATTGATAAATAAAATAATATAAAGCTCTTGGTCCTGTAAATTATATTTCAAAATATATATTTTCTTTTCGGAGTATACGGAGGTCATTGATTTGCTGTGTATGTACATGTAAAATGTTCTCTTGTGAACATGGCTCAAAATGCAACAACTTCATGGGACAGATTTGTTAAAGACGAGATTTGTAAAAGGCAAGAAATGTACAAGACAAGAAATGTAAAAGGATAGATTTGGCCATTAGAAAATGTAAAAGGCAAGAAATGTAAAAGGCAAGATTTGGAAGTTAGAGATTTGCACGCATTCCCTTCTTTTTGACATTGAATGTTGATGAGGTAGCTTGTAGATTCCTGTTTAAGTTAGTCATTGTGCCGCGTTCTCTACTCGATTGTTCATCGCAGGGAGCATTCACAGATAATGTTTATGCTATTATCCGAGAGACGTCGCTAGTGTGTCGGTTTAGTATTAGAAACTAATTTATATGTTATTTGGTTTGGAGGTTGGGATGGGTAAAAAGGATTTATTAAGGGTAGGATTTATTTATGATAAGTATAATAGTTTGGTGGATATTTTGATATTAGCTCTACTGCTTGGTGCAATAGGATTTAATTAACTTTATACTGGCCAGACTTACAACGAATAGTATATTCGACCCTAGGCCGAATACCGAATATTTGGCGAATAGTATTCGACTATTTTAGTACCATTTAATCACATGTACAGTTAATTGATTTGATTTATTGTTATTATTATTATTATTATTATTATTATTATTATTATTATTATTATTATTATTATTATTATTATTATTATTATTATTATTATTTTAATAGCTTTAATAGATTATCTTTTCGATACAGATTTTTTTTTCATATCGATACAGATTATCATTATATTACAGATTTTCTTTTCATTTAGATATAAACTATCATTATGATACAGATAAATTTTAGACCCGATTTATTGGTTTATAATATATTTTTTAATTATTATGAATAGTCGTAGAAAAAATAATGTATGCAACTCATGTATAATGACTATTAATATACTCGCCATAGATCGTTTGGTAAATTTCGTACTCGTGTATTAATAGTTATCATTATAAACTTACATCAAAATAATACTACCGATTATCCTATTAATACCCATATCGTGCGAAATATTATATAGTATTCCTGTTAATAATATTAAATATTCTCCTAATGTTTGTACACCGATTTTCTATTTTAAAAGAGCTAATTTTATACAGCTCTATTTAGAAATAAATAAGTTTGATTGGTCCGTTCTTTGTAATTTTAATGATGTTAATGAACAATTTATTTTTCTCTATAACACAATATACTCTATTTTTGCACTATGCGTACCTATGAAATACCCTTCTTATCCTCCATGGTTCACCTCGAAAATTAGATATCTCATTAAAAGGAAAAACTATTTTTTATAAATGCACAGGAAATATCCATATATAACCTTTTATTTTGATCAGTACAAAACTTTAAGAAGTGAAATTAATTACAATATCAAAACCTCATATAATTCATACATACAAAATTGCAAAAATTCTATTATATCCGATCCTAATAAATTCTGTAATTATATGCGCTCTTTGAAAAATCACTCTCGTTTTCCTGATAAAATGTACTACGGTGATCAAATGTACAACTCTCCTCAACAGATTGTCGAAGCGTTCACATCATTCTTCCATAGCGTGTACACTACTAACAACGATCCACTCCCTCCCTTGCATATATACAGCAACCTGACTATCTTCCTTCAACATATTACTACTGATGACATCCTCTCGTGCATTAAAAAAATTAAACCTACTCTTGCTTGTGGCCCAGACCTTATACCTAATCTTGTTATAAAATATTCTACATATCCTTTATCTATAGCTTTATTTAACATCTTTAATCTTTCACTTAAAACATCTACTTTTCCAACTGCCTGGAAAATTGCTCATGTTACTCCTACTTACAAAAGTGGTGACGTTTCTTTAATTTGTAATTATAGACCTATCATTGTCTTATCTACTTTTTGTAAAATATTTGAATCTCTCATTTATAATGTAATTTACTTCCATATACAAGTTATAATATAAATTTATTTATATTCCAAAAAAATTTATTTATATTATTACAAAAAATTATAAGTACAGTCAGATTTATTCAAAATGATACATAAGAGTTAGATGTTGTACGATAGAGTTTCTGGACTAGACTGCCCGTGCTGTGTGTCTCGGCTTTGCAGGAAGACACCTGAGATGGCTGGGTCGACGTCCCTTGTATGATGGCGTTTTCCACGGATGTGGAATATTCTGATGCTATGTCAGCAGGAATACGGGATTGCTATGTGCTAACACCTCCCCTCTAAAAGTGGGCTTCATCGGGTAGTCGAATGGACTGGCTAGATGAAGACCCTAGTTCGATGCCCTGGTTTGGAGCTTGGTTCCTTGGCTTGGAATGTTCAAGTTTTTTAAGAATGTAAACTGTAACTGAACTGAATACAATTATTAAAAGTAGGGCATATAAAATTACTACAGGGTAGTTGATTGATGCGAAATTGTCGATGATTTCGGGTTCGATGTCTTCGAATTTATTGATTGGTATTTGTAGTTCTTGGATGGTGTTCAAGTCGATGGTTAGTTTTGGTGCTTGATTTTCATTTAGGTTGATTTTGTAGTTGTCTAGTATAATTGGTTTGCCAAAAGACTTTTGATTAAATGTTAATAATTCGTTTTTGAATTTTAATTTACAATTATCTTCCTTTATTAAAAATATTCCTTCTAGGTTTTTGATTTTGTCGCTTTCGTTGCAAAATATGTGGATGGTCTCTGGTTTGGGAAATACGGCCAAGAATTGGTTTATTTCCTCTAATATTTCGACGTGGTTCTTTTTGATGTTAGTTTTGATGTATTGGCAGTTTTCTACGTTGTTCTTCAAGATGATGTCCTTCTCGCAGGTGTTTCCTTCGACCTGGTTGACCTTATTTGGACATTGGTACTTATCTCCTTTGGTACATAAGCCAGTTAGAGAAATAATTTTTCCATCAACTGATTTTAAAAAGTAATTTTTGTTTGGTATAACAGTTACATAATCGTCTTGGTGCTTTGTAGGGATAGGTATAAGATGGAGTAATTCAAATTCTGTTTCGTAATTAAGAGGGATTTCAATAAAATAAATTATTCTTGTAGGTTCTAATTTACAATTTACTGTTATAAATTTTTCAAATTTTGGTACGTTTTCAGGAATAGGTTCAAAGGGTAATTCGTTATTATAATATTTGTGAATTTTGTTTAATTCTGCCAAAAGATCATGCTTTTGAATAATACTTGGGTGTAAAACGTGTAAATTGCAAAACGTTAAAGAATTTTCAATGTCTTGCAGGGTATTTAATATCATTGTGAAAAGTGTGTTAAACTGGTTGTAAATATCGTGAATAAAAAGTTTATTTTGATTAAAGGTTCCACTGACTACAATGTGCAGCAACTGCTCTATTTTATCTTTCAAAATGTTTTCATTTTGTTTAATAGTAACTAAAGTATTCTTGAACTGTTCTGTGAGTTTGAGATTGACTGAATATTGTCGTTTTAATTGTTTATTTAAATTTTGTTGGTTATTTTCTAAATGTTTTAAAATTTCATTATAGCGTTTCTCGTCTTCAGCATCGAGATTTCCACTAATTGCTATTATAATAGTGCCAAGACCATTTATTGCACCTCGTTTTTGTCTTTGTGCTAATTTGTCTGAATTTATTGTTAAATGATTAATTTTGTTGTCAATAGAATTTTGTATGTAGTTAATTATTTTATTGTTATTAATAAATTCGTGAGAAATTTCCTTTGTAATACTTTGTTTCAAATTAAAGTATTGAATATTTAAATTGTTATAGTTTTCGAATAATGATGTGAGGTCGTAATAGTGAAGGAATGTGTGTGTGGATTTCTGCAAGTTTGCTTGTCCTAGGTTAATTATCAGCAGTCCAGGGTTATGTGTTATGTCCAACAGGTTTAGTCCGTGGATGGACGTGAACAGGACGGACCTGGAATATTTGAATTTTTTGTTACTACTTTCCTTGGTCTTTTGATATTAGAATTTTAGATTGTTTTTTGTCTTTACTATCGGTTTCGATTTCAGCTGTTTTCAAATTTTCGTTAACGGTTTTAATTTTCTCTTTCTTATATTTAACTTGTTTTGTTTTATTCACTTTCTGTTTGTTATGTACAAAAACTGTTTCTGGTATTTCAGGTAATTCGTCGCGAGATTCATTTAATTTTGAAATATTTTTATCTTTTCCTGATTGTAATCGCTCGTTGATAATTTTGTAAATTTGTTTAGTTTTTTCTTTATGTTTTTGCACGTAATCTTGTGTAATTTGTTTTTCTATTTCAATATCTAAAGGTGAATTTGTGTCTAAATGTCCATTAATTATTTCTATAGGTTTGAATTGCATGGAAGTATGTGTGGTGTTATTATATGCAAGGATTGCTTAACATACTTTTATATCAATAGGTTCGCGTTTAAAATTGTCTTGAAGGTTATATAATTGAATGTGTTCGATTAGGGTGGAATGAAACCTCTCTATTAAGCCATTTAAATCGGGGTGTTGAGAACTTATAAAATGAATTTCTACTTTGTGTAACGCTAGTAATTCCTTTACTACGTTATTTTTGAATTCTAGACCGTTGTCGGAGACAATTTGTCTAGGTGTGCCATGTGAAAAATAATGAATTAATTTATTGCTAATTTCTACGGCGTTATTGGAACTTAATTTATATGCCTGGGCATATTTCGAAAAGGCGTCTATTATAGTTAAAAATTTTGAATTTTCCAAACTGAGTGTGTCAACATGAATGGTGTCGAATGGTTTCGAAGGTGTGGGTGTTATATTAAATTTTGGTTTTACGGGGTTACGCTCGTATTTGGAAGCTAGGCAAATTTCACATTGATTAATATAGTCCGTAATAGTTTTAATTTGATTTGGCCAATAATAAATTTTTCTAATTTGGTTGTGAACTTCATGAATTCCACGGTGGTTTAATTTACCTTCGTGATAATTCCTAATCTTTTCTAAGATATCGTCTTCTCTCTCGACGTCGATTAGTTTCGTATTACATTTTATAAATTTTAACTCTGAATGTTTAAAATTTGTTTGTAAAACATTACTAAACTTCTCATATATAGGATGTTCGAAATATAAGTAGTATTTGACTTTAGGTGCGATATAATTTTTAACGAATTTGGTGATGTCGTCTTCAAAATTGTTTTTTGAAATTTGTAAATGAATTCTCATTTTGTCAAAGTGTAGTTTAGTAATTTTTGGTTGTGATGGAGAATGTGAGACTTCAGAAATTATTATTTGATTTTTTCCAACATTGACAGGAGAATCGGATATAGGAATGCCTACTATCGGGTTCTCGGAGTTGGAGTGTACTGTGTCATATGAGTCTGAGTCGGGTGAGTCATCTGGTTCTGCTATCATTGAACCTGTGTTTTGATTCTCTTGTAGTTGTTCATTGAAATTTTTCATATAGTCGAAAAATGACTGACAACCGGAATCAACAGTGTTTATATTTAATTCTATTCTTGAGAGGGCGTCAGCATTTTTGTTTAATGCTCCTTTTTTATAAATAATATTGTAATCATATTCTTCTAATTTTAGTCTCCAGCGGATTAATTTCGAATTTGGTTCTTTTAGTGAAACAAGCCATTCTAAAGGTTTATGATCAGTGATAATATTAATTTTTCTGCCAAGAATATAAGTTCTAAAATATTTAGTAGCCCATACTATTGCCAATAGCTCTTTTTCAATTGTCGAGTAATTTTGCTCGGATTTGTTAAGAGTACGGCTGGCATATGCTATAGGGAGATCTGAGCCTATAGGGCCTTGAGAAAGTACAGCCCCTAGCGCCACGTTACTGGCGTCGGTTGTCAAATTGAATGTTTTTGTATAGTCGGGATATTGTAGGATGGGTTCATTGGTCAGGAGGTCTTTACACGCGTTGAAACAACTTATGTAATCCGAATCCTTTACGTTTATCTTTACACCTTTCTTTAATCTTTTAGTGAATGGTTTTGTAATATTTGCAAAATCTTTTATAAATTTACGATAGTATCCGAGGAGTCCGAGAAAAGCTTTGATTTCAGTTGTATTTTTGGGTATTGGGTAATTTTTAATAGCTATAATTTTGTCGGGGTTCGGTTTAACTCCGTCTGGTGTTATGACGTGTCCTAAATATGCAACTTCTTTTTTTCAAAATTCCGACTTGTCTAATTGAATTTTCAAATTAGCTTTCCTAAATCTTTCAAATACGGCTCTCAAGCTTTGAACATGCTCTTGCAAGCTAGTGCTGAATATTATGACATCGTCTAGGTAAACAAGACAAATTTTATTTACAAGGCCACGAAGGACATTGTCCATTACGCGCTGAAACGTTGCGGGCGCGTTCTTTAACCCAAACGGCATTCTGAGAAATTCAAAGTGTCCGTTTTCAGTAGAGAATGCTGTTTTCTCTATATCATCGGGATGCATCTCGATCTGATGGAAACCAGATGCAAGATCAAGAGTCGTGAAATATTGGCATCTGCCTAATTTGTCCAAAAGGGTGTTAATATTGGGAATCGGGTATTTGTCACTAATAGTTTTGTCATTTACTTTACGGTAATCGATAACAATACGCCACTTCCGTTTTCCGGAGGCGTCTAATTTCTTGGGCACAACCCATACTGGGGATGACCATGGAGAATGCGAATGTCTAATAATGTTTTGGTTTAACATCTCTTGTGTCTGATTTTCAACTTCTTTACGATGAATTTCTGGGTATCTATAGGTTTTAGTATAGACAGGGATTTCGTCTAATGTTCTTATGACATGTTTAATATTATTGGTGAAACTAAGGGGTTTATCAGCGGTATGAAATAAATCAGAATACTCTGTTAACAATTTTGTAATTTCGCAATTTTCTTCATAGTTCATATGATCAATTCTAATTTTTGAAATATCTAATTCATTTTCTGAATTTGGAATATTGAAATTTAAATTATTTAGTTCAAAATTTTCTAAAGGTTGCGCGGTAATTTGGAGTCCTGATGTAAATATTTGTTCGCTAGTGTCTGTGTTGATAACGGGGTATAATGTTTCATGATTCTCAACTTTCGCTATGCCTTCTGGTATTATAATATTATTTAATTTTAATTCGGGAATAATAACTTCTCCGTTTTCGATGTTATGGACATAGAGTTTGGTAAATTTTTCCGTTTTCGGAGGGATGTTAATATAATTAGTAATTGGCATAATTTTGTGATAGTGTATGTTAATATCGTGGGTAGGCGTTATTATTTTATCTATTGTGAGATCTATTATTGCGTCTACTAATTTTAAATTGTCAAGTCCGAGTAAATTATCAAAATTGTTGTGGAAGTCAAACAGATGGTATTTTAATATTAAATTTGTTTGTTTAAATAATTTAGAGCATGGTAAATGTACGCTAAAATTTTCTGTAGATGTACCGTGTGCAATTGTGATTTTGAAATAATCATTTACAATCATTTAATCAAGTAATGACTTTGTAAAAACAAACATTGTTTTTTGATGGCTTACTGATCCGTATTAATAAAATAATTATACCCGGATTACATGTTTTTCTAATTTACTGAAATTCTATCAACTTTCAACATAGGACATGTTACATAAAGTACCCTTATTTTTTGTCGTAGTACACATGTATGTAATAAAAAAGGGGGGGTTCCATTTAAAAAAATTGTCTTTTTTGAAGTTTGTCAACTGTAATTTTGGTGTAACGTACCCGTCACATTTTTATAAATAATCGAGAATTCTTCTATGGATAATGTAGCTTAAAGTCTCCTTTATAAAAGACTTTTTTCAGATTATAAAAATTCGATCTCGTTCCCGATATACAGAGTTTTGAAAATGTGCCGGATTTCAGACAAAAAATCAAAAAAAGTTGAATAACGCCGGAAGTAGTTGATCATGAGTAAAATGTTTTTATTGCTTCATATGTAAAATTTTCCGCTGCATTCAATGGTAAAATAAAATATAGCGTATTCCATTTAAAATAAGAAAGTTGAGGTCAATTTCCGGTCAAACCGGAAGTGCTACTGCTTTGAAAATATTTTAGTTAAAACGGGCATGTTGGATAACCCCTAAATACCAAATTTCGTTAAATTATATTAAATAGTATTTAAAATATAGATAGCGTAAGCTCGTCCTGAGACACCCTGTATAGGCTGTCCCAATAAGCTTGCTCACTATTGGTAACTTTTTTAATTGAAGAGATACGACGTTGGTTGAATGAGCAAAATTATGTTATATTATAATAGAAAATTGGTCACATCGATAAAAAAATGTATCAGTGGATAAAATATTTATTTTTTAAATGGAACCATATATTTTTTATTTTCTTATTGGAAGGGGTATTTTTTCTCTTTTCAATAAGATAATGTTGTTTATGTAATTTTTTTCAAATAAACGAGTTAGTTAAGGTTAAAAATAAAATTTTTGTAAACTGTTTTATTAGCTTATTTAGCCAAGTAAGCCATGGAAACAATTGATTCTGTTTTGTTTGTCGTTCAAAAATTTCTCCGTAAAGTTCTCTGTGTTTAATAATAGGTTTGTGCGCGGTAATAATCCCTGACGGATCCCAAACTTATTTCGTACTTGTTCCGTACTAATTCATAAATCGTGAAATACGCATGCGTAAGTAAGTATGCACTGAATACTCGCAATTAGTCCCTGATTTATAGTACATGCTTCAATTTTTGGACTGGTCTGATTAGTACGTAACCAATCATGTACCAGTCCACAGTGTTCCGCGAACACGGAGTTATCAGTCAGAATCGTACCGCGAACGATTAAAACGAAACTGCGCATGCGTGTGATGCTCAAACTAATCCGGGATCGCTACCGCGAACAAACCTAATAATAATAATAATAATAATAATAATAATAATAATAATAATAATGTTTAAAAACTTTACAAATGAAGAAAAGTTAGATATGATCTTGTTATATGGAAAGTGTAATATAAATTCTGTGCAATTTTTGTATTGAATATGAAAGAAAGTTTCCAGAGCGGAATCAACCGCATAAACAATATTCAAGCGATTAGCATTGTCAAATGCCTTTCAATTTGAATATTTTCTTTAATTGTTTTGTTATTACTGTAAAATAAGTTAATAAACAATAATTTTATACAAGACAATTGTTTTTATGGTTTACTTGACTAAATAAACTAATAAAAGAAATTTTTTATCTTTAAACGTAAATAACTCGGTTATTTGAAAAATATGTTTATAACCATAACATTACCTTATTGAAAAGAGAAAAAAAAACTCTTTCCGATAAAAGAATAAAAAATGTGGTTCCATTTAAAAAATATTTATTTTGTCCCAAATTTTGGGAACCACTGATACAATGGTATAATTTTGCTCAAAAAAAATTAATCATTTGGGAATAATAAAATAAAATTCTTCTCCTTCTGTTATACTGAAAACTTTTTTGTTGATTTATAAATTTTCCTTGACAACGGTCCATTAAGATGCTGCCATTGATCTAGGAACACTTGATCCTTAGTTGTAGGCGACTGTTATAAAAAATAATTTTCACTTTTGTTATTAGTCCTGTTATATAAAAGTAACAAAAAAAGGATTACAGGGGTATTACGAAAAATAAATAAATTGTAAAATATATTTTCATTGAGAAATATTTAAACGTTGTTCGTTCATGTTTATAAATTACGTTACGTACTTCGAAAACCATAAAAGAAATAAAAATAAAAGAAAACAAATTAATATGAAATTGCAATTTATGACATCGTGCGACTAAATGCATTATGTGACGCAGAACTGATTATAGTTTTTACAACAGGTGTTCGTATCCGACCAACGAAAAACTTGCGGTGCTCACTCCACAACAGCTTTGAAAGTCCGTTACATACCCGTATATCACTTTTATCGAAATCTGTAAATAAAATCAGATTGGCAAATCTAGAAATTGGTAATAAAAAGTCGTGATTAGTATACAGGCTGTTATTTAAGTAAGCGTAAAACGCTTAAACGATAAAATAAATAAATAAATATATCATCACGGCATATTACCCATTTCTGGGTGTGCCAGTATCTACAACACATGTAGACATCGGTAATGATGACGATATATTTTAGCGTGTGGGCGCTTACCAGGCGTCACCTCACGGGCACTCATAGCTGGTGTGGAGAGTGCACGATGGTAGAAATAATAGACAGTAATCTGGCAATATTTTTTGTTTTCTATAAAAGCTGCAGCCAGGCCCTTAAAACTGGCCAATTATGTAATGATTAAAAATTTTATAAATAAATCAATGTGTTTCCTGGAAAAAATATTGACTGTTGACAGTGGCATATAAAATCATTGACTTCGCTGCTAATAATAGGAATTTGAGACTTTCACAATGAAAAACTTGTCAATCATTAAGATAATTGATATTTTGATTCTCAATAATTGATTTTTATTTTTTACAAAATTTTGAATCTTAATTGGTCACACACAAAAATCATTGCCAGAGTTAGTATCTACCATCGGTTAAGCATTGTATGCTTAATTAAATAAATCCCTGTATTTATAATTATATCGTTTATGTAGTATGTTTCTCAACACACTACATGTATCTGCGCTTGACTTTTTTTTGTTTTAACGTGTTGGGTAACATGATATATTACTTGTTGTTCCTTTACTTAGAGATATAATAAGATTATTTACATTACAAATGAATAATAGACCGTTATTTCCACACATAATTTATTGTTATGTAAATACTTTTATATAAATAGGCACGGATGTGATATTGTATTATAAATTTAAACTTACAAAATGTTGAATCCACACCTTTACTCACGTGGAAATCAACTCCAAACTCTATTTGGTATGGAGTTGATCCCCAAGTATTTAGATCTGATAGAGTGGCAAAATTCGGAACAGCTGAAAGTGTTAGACATCGGTTGCGGCAGTGGTGAAATCACGTGGAATATCCTCAAACCACAACTTCCAAGTGGAACAATAATCTACGGATGTGATATCTCTAAAGATATGATATCATACGTAAAAGAAAAATATCCAGATATTTATTCATTTTGTTTGGATATAGGTACAACTAAATTACCATCTTACTTATATTCCAATTTTGATTATTTGTTTTCTTTCTTCTGTCTTCAATACGTTCAGAATCAAAGGTATGTATATTTTGATGCATTGTAAATCTTACAATGAACACAATGTTGAAAAATAATTTTATGTTTATGATGTAACAAGCACCAATATTTTTTTCGCTCTTATCTAACTTTTATAGTTGAATTTGCAATACATTATATTTATATAGGAAAAGAATTATTTAATTAGTATTACAAATTCTATTACTTAAGTCATGATAAATGTATTTTTAACAAGTGGGCGAACTCATGTGCAACGTAGCTCGTATGTTTATTTTGGTCAGTACAAACTACTATATGCCTAAAGTTTGTACCCGATGTTGTAGTACACATGTATATGATTTATAAATATTTTAACTGAATAAAAACCCTGGTATGTATATTTAAATTTAATAAAATATATAAAATACATTTAGGCAAGCCATGGAAAACATCTACAATATGCTGAAACCTGGAGGAACAATTTTCATGTATTACCTGGCAAAAAGTTCAAATAGTGAGGGATTTTATAATACTGCTAAATTAGACAAATGGAAACCGTATATACATGACGATGATGCAGAAAAATATTTGTTTGTATACCAAAACATGATATATAGTGAAGTAGAAAAATATATAAAAAGTATATTTGTTGATATTGGGTTCAAAACTAAACTATATGAAGTTGTCACTAAAGGGTACAAATTCCACAGTATAGAAGAATTCAGAAGTAAGTAATTTAATAAAATTTGTATAAGGGTTCCAAATCAGGGTCAGTCGATCCCGCAAGTTGTTGATTTTGTAGTCAAAAGTAAGCTCCCAATTATTTATTATTCACTCTCTATAACTCCATTAATTATATAAGTGGCATTAGATGTTTACCAGATTTAATAAAGTTTATATATTGGAGAGTAGGGGTGTTTGGGGTTGAAGTCTACATCGACGGTAGCTCCTCCATATAAAATATTTTATTTGAAATATAAGCTCCAAGCTTACCTAAGACAGCACTAACTAGCTCTAATAAATTTAAAGCTGACACCATCCCCATTAGAATTTCAGAAAAATTTTAAAAAATCAACTTATCCTCACCATTATATTTTTTCATATTGTAAAACATACATTAAATAATTACTAAACCAGCGCTAATATGCTCCATCTAAAATATGTAAATAAAACCTAATTTTTAACTCTATTTCATTAGTTAAATTCGGGGGAGGCTAATGCCCATATTCATAAATACTCCTAAAGTTTCAAAACGGTTCGTTATAATTTTTGACATATAGAATCAAACTTGACAAATAAAATTTCGATATTTCTTTCAATGTCGACTGTTTTATTGGATAAAAAATATAACGAATCGTTTAAAATTTTTACGTGTGTTTATGATAACCCCCTTAGGGTAAAATTTTTATTTAACAAGCCAGTGGTATCTGATTTAGCACCGTATGTTTACATTTTCAACAGCTTGATAATTCTCAATCCTCTCCACAAATAAATTTTATTTAAAAAAATCTGATGTGGTCAACACAATACCACCCGCTTTTTAATTTTTTTAATTTAAATACTATGGAGACCGATAAATAATAGTAATTAATTGTATATGAATTAATAACTAGGAAAGGTATACATAAGAGTTGAGATAAAATTGCTACAATGGCAGATCTAATAGGGGAAGATATAGATGAAGAAGCAAGAGACAATGACATAGTAAACAAACAAAAGTGAAAAGAGAGGGAAGATAATTCGAGGAAATCGGTAGATGGAAACATGCCCCACATAGTCCAGTCAATGGAGACTATAAAAGACCTTTGCCTTACAAAAGGTGGGGAAAAAACAAATTTAACATATGTTGTTTGGGTCGAGACTTTGGCCGTGTGCCTGAGTGTCTGGTCGCGAATCTGAAGAACCGGGTTCGATCCCGACCAACGCCAAATATTTCGAATTTTAAATGGCAAAAAAGTGACCCCTATGGTGCACTCTCCACGCCAGCAATGAGTGCCCGTGAGGTGACGCCTGGTAAGCGTCGCACGGTACAAATATGTCATCATAATTACCGATGTCTGCGATAAAGCAGATTGTGGCACACCCAGAAATGGGTAATAAGCCGTGATGATATATTTATTTATTTATTTACATCGAATTACAGACAAATGGCCTAGATCAATTACCAATGGAGCTAGATGCTGCTAGATCTGAAATATATGGAGTGTTCAAAGCTTAGGTTAAACATAATTCATTGATAATTATCAAGCCGTCGGAGTTATAAATAGATAGTGCTAGATTAGTTACCACTATAGCTAGCCGAAGCTAGGGCTGAAGTGTCCGGAGATAGCTTTTCAAATAAAATTCATCTATAGATGGGGCTAAGATTGATTAAAACGTCGATTTGTAAACAAATGGCGCTAAATGACTTACCACTGAAACTGGCCTGGTGCTAGGTCTGCAGTATTAGGAGCATTTTTTTTTTTTTTTTTTTTTTAATAAAATTTATTTGTGGAGGAGATTAAGAATTATTAAGTCGTTGAAGTTATAAACATACGGTGCTAAATCAGATACCACTGAAGCTGAATGATGCTAGATCTGAAGTATCTTGAACTAGCTTGCTAAATAAAAATTTTACCATAGGGCGGTTATCATCGACGTACCCTCCCCCAAATTTAACTGATGAAATATAGTTAAAAATTAGGTTTTATTTACATACTTCCGATGGAGCATATTAGCATTGGTTTAGTAATATAGAAAAATATAATGGTGGGGATGATATCTTTAATTTTTCTGGAATTTTAATTTCAAATAAAATACCTTACTGGAGGGGCTGCCGGCGATGTTCATGCCATGATGGAAGACTGAACTCTGAATCTAAAAGTGAAAGTTGTGAAATATTTTGTATAAACCATTGCGCCAACTAGAGGAACAAAAAAGTACTAAAGAATAAAAGAAAACGCGTCAAATTTAAATTTTTAAGATATTGTGTAAATATTGGACATTATTGTTATAGTCAGTTTGGTAATTCATATTTTCATTTTTATTTTTATTAATATGACAAGTTTTGTACAGGGTGTCTCAGGACGAGCTTACGCTATCTATATTTTAAATAATATTTAATACAAATTAACGAAATTTGGTATCTAGGGGTTGTCCAACATGCCCGTTTTAACTAAAATATTTTCAGAGAAGTAGCACTTCCGGTTTGACCGGAAATTGACCTCAACTTTCTTATTTTAAATGGAATACGCTATATTTTATTTTACCATTGAATGCAGCGGAAAATTTTACATATGAAGCAATAAAAACATTTTACTCATGATCAACTACTTCCGGCGTTATTCAACTTTTTTTGATTTTTTGTCTGAAATCCGGCACATTTTCAAAACTCTGTATATCGGGAACGAGATCGAATTTTTATAATCTGAAAAAAGCCTTTTATAAAGGAGACTTTAAGCTACAATATCCATAGAAGAATCCTCGATTATTTATAAAAATGTGACGGGTAAGTTACACCAAAATTACAGTTGACAAACTTCAAAAAAGACAATTTTTTTAAATGGAACTCCTCCTTTTTTATTACATAAATGTGTACTACGACAAAAAATAAGGGTACTTTATGTAACATGTCCTATGTTGAAAGTTGATAGAATTTCAGTAAATTAGAAAAACATGTAATCTGGGTATAATTATTTTATTAATACGGATAAGTAAGCCATGGAAAAAACAAATAAATTCTAAATACAAAACTATGATTAATTTAATAAATATTCAAAAATGTCCTCCCTTCATATGTAAGCACATTGTTACTCTATTCTTTATTATCCGAAGAGAGATGTTGTTAAATGCTGTTCGTACCCTATGTTGGCAATCTTCTTTAGTAGTTAAAGGTTTTTGATATACGACGTTTTTAATGTAACCCCAAACAAAAAAATCAAGTGGAGTTAAATCGGGTGAACGAGGAGGCCACCTATGTGGTCCATTATTTGCCAGCCACCTATCTTCAAAAATTGTTTCCAAAAAATTATTTATTCTATGGCTATTGTAGGGTGGAGCGCCATCATGCTGGTACCATATTAAATTCCTTTGATCCAACGGTAAATTATTTAAGAAATCAAGTAGATGAGTTTGTAAAAACAAACATTGTTTTTCCATGGCTTACTTATCCATATTAGTAAAATAATTATACCCAGATTACATGTTTTTCTAATTTACTGAATTTCTATCAACTTTTAACATAGGACATGTTACATAAAGTACCCTTATTTTTTGTCGTAGTACACATGTATGTAATAAAAAAGGGGGGGTTCCATTTAAAAAAATTGTCTTTTTTGAAGTTTGTCAACTGTAATTTTGGTGTAACGTACCCGTCACATTTTTATAAATAATCAAGGATTCTTCTATGCATAATGTAGCTTAAAGTCTCTTTTATAAAAGGCTTTTTTTTATTATAAAAATTCGATCTCGTTCCCGATATATAGAGTTTTGAAAATGTGCCGGATTTCAGACAAAAAATCAAAAAAAGTTGAATAACGCGGGAAGTAGTTGATTATGAGCAAAATGTTTTTATTGTTTCATATGTAAAATTTTTCGCTGCATTCAATGGTAAAATAAAATATAGCGTATTCCATTTAAAATAAGAAAGTTGAGGTCAATTTCCGGTCAAACCGGAAATGCTACTGCTTTGAAAATATTTTAGTTAAAACGGGCATGTTGGATAACCCCTAGATACCAAATTTCGTTAAATTATATTAAATAGTATTTAAAATATAGATAGCGTAAGCTCGTCCTGAGACACCCTGTATAGTAACCTTGTGGTCTTAAATTTATACTTTTCTAATATTGTGACATTTTGGAAAATTTGACATATATGTTTCGCTAGAGCCTATGGTCAGGATTATTCCTTTTAATATGATAATTATGTTGGTATTTCAATGTTTGCGAGAATTCACCTATGTAATGAGTGTTGCATGTGTTACAAGTGATTTTGTAGACAATCTCCTTTTGTGATATAAAACTTTATTAAATATGGTAGTTCCATTTATATAATTAATGGAGTTAGTAAATAATAAATTATCGGGAGCTTACTTTTGACGTTATCAGGAACTTGCGGGGGCAAGTCGACTGACCCTCCAAATCACACACTACCTTACGTTGAATGTATTTCCATTATTTTAATGCAAAATGTGGCATTTATTTTTATGTAATAAAGTAAACAATGTTTTAGAATTCATCAGTGCTGTTAATCCACACACGAAATTACCGAATGATTTAAAAGAAGACTTCATAGATGATGCATTAAAAGAATGCTTAAAACTATTAAGTGATGAAGAAAAACAATTTATCCATAAAGGCGAAATAAATAGACGTTATGAATTAATTTTTATTATAGCAACAAAATAATTTTTACAAAATTTAATCAAATTTCTCCATGGAAGAGGGTCAATGTTAATGTCTAAGTCTAAGGTATCAGAATTGAAAGAGAAGTACACAATTTTGCCTCTCAAGAGGAGTTTTTATTATTGTGACAAGTATCAACGAAATTTATTGCTACAATTCTTTGGTTTTCGAGATTGATGTATTTGAAAAAATCATGCATTTCTCTCCCTTGCTGTATAATATATTACATAGGTAATTTTGTATTTTATATTTAGATTTAATTCATTTAGCAATAAATATTATAATATTTTAATAATATGTCAGATCACCCATTCTCACAGGAATCGCATATCTCGTCACGTTCCCAAACCTCATATTATTTTTATCTTTAGTTTCTCATAGGATTAGAACTCACGTAGTATAAAACTTTTGTTTTGACCTTATGTTGAGCTTAGTTACAGTAAAATGTTGTGTCACTTTGAATTAATTATTTTATTCTGAATAATAATATTTTTATATTATTTAAAAAATAACACTTGACATGTTTCACAAGATTTCAGTCGCTAAATCAACCTCTCGGTCATTTAAAAAACTGGCTCACTCAACCAGAACCACAGACACGTTTCTCTCTTATTGGCTCTGGTTGAGTGAGCCAGACTCTGATAAATGACTGAGAGCTTGATTCAGAGACTGAATTCTTGTAAAACATGTCAAGTGTTATTTTTAAATATCGTATTTAAACTGTTTCACTAAGTAGTGACATTATCATATCGTAATTTGTTGTACTTTTACTAATATTTTTGTTGTAATCACTTCAAACATTGCATTAAATAACATCCAAAAGGGAAGCAATGGCGCAAAATCGATTAACATCTGTCCACGGTCATTTCTTTTTCAGTAGTCTTCTGGTTTCTTTTGCGCTACATAAGCATTGAAGTCACCACTGACGGATATTGCTTCATTCTTTGTACTTTGTTGTTATGCAATTTCATATAATCGTTCTTAAAAAAATTCTATTTCTTCGGGTGTACACTTTTTTGTGGGGGCGTAGATATGGATTAAATTTAAGATGTTTTTTTAGTTGAGCAAAATTTTGAGTCCAGCTATTTTCGTATTATATGCTTTAAATTCCAATATGTTGTATTCTTTAGATTTTTTGATAAGAAATTCAACACCGTAATTTTTGTTTTCTCATGTGGCGTGGCATAGTATATTACCAGATTTTCTTTCTATAATCTTTTCTCCGTTTCTTCTCACCTCGCATAATCCAGTTTATTATTTCTAGAGCATTTTCTAGTTCCCATATTTTGTCCTCTCCGAAAATATGTTAATGTTATAAGTGCTAATATGCAATTTATTTTAATATTTTGTAACCATGAGCTTTGTTAATAATTTAAACGTTATTGTTGGATTTGTTTACATTTTGTTTATAATTTAAAAAGTCAAAGTGTTAGATCTCAGCTCCTATTAATAGCTTATAATTGAAATTTTGTATGTTGATTCAAAATGGAATTTTAATATATAGTATTAATAATTTTTGTTTTAAATTAATTAGTATGGGGTCCCGTAGCCGCGTGCCTAAATGTCTGGTCGCGAGTTTTTCTTTGCGCAAAAGTCCCCAATTAATTTTAGACAAAAATGTTTCAAATAAGTGTTGTAGATATTAATATTCTACGCCTAAATCACTAAACAGATTTAATTTTGCACGTTTAGTAACTTGTAAAATATAATATGAAATTGTGCAAATATTGCTCATTTGTAGCGACACCCATGAAATTGAAACAAAATTACAAAGAAATTCATATCGTTTGAATTGTCAGAAATTTAACTTTATAGATTACAGAATGTGAAAAAATAATAATAATAAAAGTTACTTAAGTGTTAGATTTTAAAAATAATACCTGTGTAGTGATTTAGGTGCAGAATTGAATTATCTGCAACTTTTAATTGAAAACTGAATTTCTGACAGTTCAAACGATACGCATTTCTTTGTAACTTTGTTTCAATTTCATGGGTATCGCTAGAAATGAGCAATATTTTTATACAATTTCAAATTAGATTTTACAAGTTATCAAATGTGCAAAATTAAAACTGTTTACTGATTTAGGCGTAGAATATTAATATCGACAACATTTATTTGAAACATTTTGTCTAAAATTATTTGGGGACTTTTGCGCAAAGAAAAACTGTTTTCCCATGTTAAACGCCTATGGCCAGATTTTTAATTAACACACTGTGTGTATATATATATATATATATATATATATATATATATATATATATATATATATTGTGACGTAATAGATAAAGTAAAAAAATTGACAAAAAATTTTGACGTGATTTTCTGAGGGAAAATCACGCGTCACACTTACCCTCAGCAGCTCAATGGTTGGTCGTGGTTGCGCGAGGTCGAGGGTTCCTAAAGGGTTGGTTGTGCAGGGATGAAATGATGGGCGCCAGTTATGTCGGGTTAAGAGAAGACACAACAATTCAAAAGAAGTTACAGTTAAATTTAAGTTTATTTAAAATAATTAGTAAATAGTTTTTAAGATAAATTTTTAATTCAAATTATTAGTTGCAAACAAAACAACCCAAAAAAATATGGTCGTACACACCTGGTTGAAGACCTGATTTGGGATTACAAAAAACTGATGGATCCTAGAGATGAGTGGGCCGCTGGAGGGGGGAAACCTGTCGCACGGCGTCGTGGTAAGTTCGGACCGACTGCCTCGCTAATGATGGCTACGATCTGCCAAGTCCGCCTCGCTGATGACGGCTACGATCTGCCAAGTCCGCCTCGCTGATGACGGCTACGATCTGCCAAGTCCTTCTCTCTGAATATGCCGAAACGTTGTCCAGCTCTCGTCAGAGCAGGTTCACGCTAATGGTGACGTTAAAAACGCAGGGCGGCATCCAGAGCACGTAGGGCTTAGGCGTAGTGGTGATCGCTCTAAGTCTTAGGAACGGCAATTTCAGGCAGCGAGTGTGTATAGCTTGCGGAAGCGGTCTCTCGTCTCAATGGGAACTTTGCGGAGATGATTCCCCGCCCCAGCGATCCAAACAACTCATCCGGACCGGGACGTTGAAAAATCATAAAAAAAGACCATAAATTTTAGGCGCTGTTACAAGAAAATTTAGTACAAAAATACAATAAAATCGTATCTACAGCAATCGTAATAGTAAAAATATTTCGGATAAAAATGTGAAACTACTTGTCAAAAATAAATTTTCCTTTTAAAAAAAACAAACAAGAAAACAGCTGGCCAAGCTGTAGTGGACAGTGAGAGAAGAAATTAGAACAAGATAGGGTTAGTAAAATTATTTGAGCTCTAGCTTTAAGAGAAAATTCTCTACCCGGCGGAATTTTATAGTAACAAAATTATGAATCTAGGTAGCCTAAAAATGACTAGATAAAAGATAAGATAGATAAAAGGCTTACCCAGAAATCGAAGATACTTCAAGATAGTTTTAAGATAAACTCGTACTAACTTGAACAAGCAACAATACAATTTTGTTACTGTGACGTCAAATCAGCGTTAGCCACGTCTCCAACTCCCCGTATAAGATAGCTAACGAGCGGTATAAAAATGTAGTAAAACTTAATAACAAATTTGTTATATGATCCCAAAAACCTATTAAAAACTTTATATAAATTACCCAAACAATTTTAGCCAAAAATTATAAAAATAGATAAATTTAGAGATAAATTGTTGGACAAAAATTATTGGACAAAAAATATAATTTATAAAAATTTGGACAATAAAAAGATTTGACAAATAGCCAATTTTTAATCCCATTAAAAATATTAAACCCAACCAAAAAGGTTGCCAAAAACACAAAAAGTTAAGCAGAATATTACGAGACAAAAAAAGGAATTTAAAGCAAAAGTGAAAGCGTTAAACGCTGGGGACCGGTGAACCGTACTGGTTATTGGTTCAGCATAAAAAGTAATAGTTAAACAGAAAAACTATTATCGCCTCGTATTACAAAAAAACCTTAATTTTGAATAACCATAAGCCAAATGTGAGGCGATAGCCGTTCGGGTTATTGGCGTGTCGCGACCGCATGCGCTGACGGTGGATGTAAAATTTTGACAAACAACTGATATGAACAAAAAAATATAATTGAAACTTACCAAATCAGATGTTAAACTAGCCAAATAAATGAATAAAAGATAACAAAAGTGTATCATAGCACCGATGATACAAGATAAAAAAATATCACAGCAAAATTTGGAAAAATACAGTCAGCTCACACGTGTAGTCTCCGTCACGCCAAGAACACGACTCGTGTCGAAGTGAAGTGACAACATGTGCTCGTCCACTCTTCAATTCACGCGGAAACAAACAAAATATGTCGCTAATCAAATTGAACACTAAGATTTTGAAAAAAACCGCGTAACGATTTTTGAAATCGTTACAATATATATATATATATATATATATATATATATATATATATACAGGGTGTCTCTTAAATAGGGGGACATGGCTTAACCACAGATTCCTGAGGCTAAAATAAGACAATTTAACCAAACTTGCTTCTACCGGAAAGTGTACTATTTAGCCAGAATTCTGCTTCAAAGTTCTTCGAAAAAAATTTAATTTTGCTTATAATAATCGGACGCTTTATTCGATTTGGATGAAATTTGGTATGACAGTTTATATGGTTATAAGTCATAAGGTGATACTTGTTATTATTAGTGAACCACTAGTGTATGAAACTTAGGTCTCCCAACATTAATTAGACCGTAACTTTTTAATGGCAATGCCGAAAACGTGAAATTATTTTTCTACAGAAAGATACATTTAATAGTAAACTTTTCTCTCTCTGTTTAATTTTTGATATCTGTTACAGTTCAGACAGAAAAAAATAATATTTGAGTGACTGCATCGTGAATTTTTTTAAAATAAATTTAATCTAGCAGTCTATCCAAATGTCAAACAAGTAATTTTTAATGACAGTAATGAGTTGTCAATCTTCTCAACTTGTTTAGGAGTAATCTGAGATATGTAATCGTCTTATTTATAATAATGGTAGTAAAATATTATTAGGCCGAACAAACGGATGTTACTAATTTTAGAATATTGCGAAGAAAATTTTTGACAACCCGTAAAAAAATTGTTACTGTCATTAAAAATTACTTGTTTGACATTTGGATAGACTGCTAGATTAAATTTATTTTAAAAATTTAGCAGTGCAGACACTCAGATTTTATTTTTTTCTGTGTGAACCGTAACAGATATCGCAAATTACACAGAGAGAGAAAAGTTTACTATTGAATGAGTTTTTCCGAAAAAAAATAATTTCACGTTTTCGGCATTGCCATTAAAAAGTTACGGTCTAATTAATGTTGGGACACCTAAGTTCCATACACTAGTGGTTCACTAATAATAACAAGAATCACCTTAAAAGATGACTTATAACCATATAAACTGTCATACCAAATTTCATCCAAATCAAATAAAGCGTCCGATTATTATACGCAAAATTAATTTTTTTTCGAAGAACTTTGAAGCAGAATTCTGGCTAAATGGTACACTTTCCGGTAGAAGCAAGTTTGGTTAAATCGTCTTATTTTAGCCTCAGGAATCTGTGGTTAAGCCATGTCCCCCTATTTAAGAGACACCCTGTATATATGTATATTCATTTATACATATTGATATTAGACACCAATGAAATAGAGTACCTATGTCTTCATTCGCGCTAAAAATAGATTGTCAATATTTTTATATTAATTAATTTAAAAATATGAAAATTAGTATAGTTAGGCAGAAATATATATATAGTTATAAATAAAAGTGCGTTTCATATTTTTTATTTTTTTGAAGAAAGTTATTGAGTTTCAAACTCAACTGACTATAATCATTTCCCCGATAGTAGGCTTCTTAATATTAATTCAACGATAGGGAATTTGCCACCCCTAGAGAAATAGGCGCCCCCTTTGCCCCCCCCCCCTCTCGCTACGCTACTGTTAAATTGGAAAATTGAAAAGTTTTGGATTATATATTAATATAATTTTTCATTACATACTGTTATGTGCTTCAAGTAAAGTACCACTTCCGGTTTTTCAATTTGATCAAAACGTAGCCTATGTCTCTCAGAAATAGTGTAGCTTTCTATCAGTGAAAGAATTTTCAGAATCGAATCAGTAGTTCCAGTAGAGGTTACCTCCTACAAAGATACGATCTTTACTTCAAAGATATTCAAAATACTGCAAATCAAAAATATTTTCTTCCATTTCGTCGGGCTTTATAAGGTATAAGGTAAATATAAATTTAAAATATAATTTTCGAATATATTTAAATTGTTTTCATCTTCATTGTCTCTCTCATGTTGGCATGTTGGTTTTTTCTACAAGAGAGAGAAATGAAATATTTTAATTTTTATGCCTAGTTTCAAATAATATTAATTACCAACCTTTTTCATTACAGCGTTAAGTTGTTGCGTAGATGCCTTTGCAAATAAATTTTCTTCATGTATGATACAATGATGAAGTGGACGGCCAAGTTCATTTTCCATTAGATTCACAAATCCAACATTTTTTCTTTTTATAGCCGGAGCACCATCAGTTGTTATGAAAAATAATTTACTTTAAAATCCAATATTTTCCCATTTTTCAAATTTGTAAACTGTTGTACCTGATGGAAAATATCAGTGCCTTTTGTCATGTCAATCGTTGATGCAAGAACGCATAGTTCTTCATTGACGTCCGAACTATTTATTGATGCAAATCTAATAAAGATTGCGAGCCTAGCCATACTATTTACGTTTATACTTTCATTGAATGAAATGCTAATTACGTCGCCAGATAACAAATTATTTTTGAGCTGTGCGGCAATATTTTTGGCAATATCTGCAATGTAACGCAGAACTGTTCTGGCTGTATTACAAATGTAATTACTTAAATCAGTTCCTCGCCTATGTGCTGCAGTGATTGCATCAATAGTATGATAAACTATTAAATAAGAAGTAGATACAAAATCACAAATCAAAAAAGATTGAACTAATTTTTTAGTAGTTTTGAAATACAAATAAACGATAAATTATTATGGTAAGTACTACATAAATTTATTTACATAGTTTCTGGTTTATAATATGAAAATGTTTTATACGTTACTATAGTTATTTGTATTTCCATGTATATTGTATTCATCCAAGACAAGTTTTTAATTTTTTGGCGATTTTCTCTCTGTGATATGTTGTTTTTAACTATTTATTTATTTATTTATTCATATTAATTTTTTTATAATTTTAATTGTCCGTGTTGTATGTTCCGTTATCCACATGTGATTTATTTTTTCGACTAGACCATTCTAGCCCTGAGGAAGACTATTGTATAGTCGAAACGTCGGCGTGAATAAATTTTATTAATTGACTGCAAGTCCGAAGAATTTTTACTTTCCCGTATCTACCTCAAAATTTAATTTATTGTACAATAAATAGAAAAGTCTGTAATACGAAATTTTGGATTATGTTTTATTGTTTTTCCTCAAAAATGTTAGAGCTCCAAATTAAATACTACATCCGATTTATCATATATAGTTAAAATCTAATATGTTGTTTCAAATTATATATGAGTTTTAAATACCAAATTTGAGAAGTTTTGGATCATATTTTAATAGACTTTAAGGAAAAATTGTCACACACACATTCTTATAAAAATCAGCATCAACTTCTAGGTGCTCTAAGACGCAATCTTTGTAAATTTTTCGCCGTACATGATCCATTTCGTAAATGTGTAGTTGTAAATATTTATTTATAGTGCTGCAAAAATAGCAATTTTAAATCAGATCATCCTGTAAATCTAATATTTCTGTGTGATGGAAAATATTTTATTTTTACAAACCTTAATTTCATTAGAATTAAATATTTTACTGTTATATTCTCCTTAACACGGTTTCGTTATTAATTTTAATGTAAATGCTTCCTGTCAGTGACATTTGTTTAAATATAAATATATAATATAATTTATTTTCATATATCATCTTGCCTATGCGTCAAACAAAAACATAATTTTATTAACAATTTTGCCATTTTTAAAGTTATTTAGAGTTATTTACTAAATGTTATTATCGTAGAATTGAAGATTATACCATTATATTCAATTTTAATTAGTAAAAGTTACTAAAAAACAAATTCAATGAATATTTTACAAGAAAAACAAAAGCTTGTATAAATGATACTTCCGGTTATCCGACAAACACTAAAAACTATAAGATCTTTGATTGTCAAACTGTTCTTTAATTTATTAGGAAAAAATGCTTATTATTTATGTTATTTATGAGAGAGATAAAACGATGAAAATTAAATCTAATTTTTTTATCACTCACTATTGAATTTCGAGCTTTGTTGTCAAACATTTTTTTTAAGGACGCCCTATCGGAAAGTTATACCATTGAAAAGAGTTTTTTTTTAGCTTTCCAACTTATCTATGTACCTATGTGTTAAAAAAGTGTAAATAATTTTGAGAGTATATACATTAAATGTGCTCATTCTCAATCAAAATTTTTTTTCCAAAATTCAGAAAATTATTCCTTGTTACTTATTTAATTCTTGCAATGTGTGTACGTGTAACAAGGATAGTAAACACTATACAGTTTACCATCCTTGAGTATGCCCTCATAATTTGTGACACTTGCTTTTTAACACCCTGTATGTATATATATATATATGGGGTCCCGTGGCCGCGTGTCTGAGTGTCTGGTCGCGAACCTGAGGGGACCGAGTTCGATCCCGACAGACCCCTGTGGTGCACTCTCCAGACCAGCTATGAGTGCCCGTGTGGTGATGTCTAGTAAGCGCCCACACGATAAAACATATCGTCATCATTACCGATGTCTACATGTGTTGTAGATACTGGCACATCCAGTAATATGCCGTGATGATATATTTATTTCTATTTATTTTTTATTTATATACTTTGTTGAATAAGTTTATTTCTCTATTCTCTGTGGAAACTTTGTTGTCATCATAGATTTTTGTAGGTTTTAATATAAATTATGATTTAGGTTCGATGAAATCCTTTTTTAAAAAGTTTAAATCCTACTTGAAAAGTTTTATTTTGCAAAGCGAATTATACAAAGAGTTACAATAGTTATGACTATGTTGCTAGTTACAGCCTTCAAACTACAATCATTACGATTACATTACTCTCCGGCTCTTTTATAGACAATATATGATATTCAGCATATTACTTATCTAAAGATGATGAAACGTAGTGCAATTAAGGAGTGTTTCTATATAATTTATATAACATTAGTGCATGATGGACGCGAGCACAATACTAAGAAATTACAAAATTAAGCTAAAAGTTGAAACTAGCCAACTTCTTAATTTAGTTTCATCTTCTGTATAGTTACATAAACGTTGTCATTGATAACAAGTGTTTCGACTTGTTTAGTTTAGCTATACCACTTATGGCCGTTTGCACCGATTCTACTTAAACATTAAGTATACCTTAAAAATAAAAATATGTTGCTTCAATTATTAAGGGCCCCTTATATTGCAAACAGCTATCCTTAAGTTAAGCGGTAGATCATCTGTCTCTTAAGACTCCATTAACCCTAAGCCCTACTCATACGCATGCGTCAAAGAATTTTTACTTGACATTTTTATTTCAACAAAATATTATATAACTTTTGATAGTGAGGTTCGATTTACATAATTAATTTTGAATTTAATATAATAGAAGACGACGATGATTTAGATGCATTAGAATAATAGAAAATGGAATTCCATCAAATGTATATAATAGCGCTAACTATTTTCAATATTTTTGCGAATTAAGTTTCCGTTTGAAAAAATATGCTATATTAGATTTAAGCAAGAATTGAATTTTTTTTATAAAAAATAGTTTTTAAATAATCTCATGCAGGAATAATTGTGTGTTCAATTAATGAAATATTGGTGACTACGCAACTGGGAATCATCTACACACCATATTTCTACAGCAAGCAGTATTATTACTGTAGGCCTATATATATAGTGTATAGCCAGATTGTACAGTCGGTATATTAAAATGCCGACAACAAGGGAAGAAATAATTAAATCTCAAAATGAATTTTATGCCTTGGCAGCAATTCTTAGAATTATCGGTACGGTACCTACAATAGATTATACACATGTTAAAATACAATCACTAGCTATGTTTATCAATTTGGCTATTCTTGTAGGAAATAATTTAACTTTAAATTGAATATTATTATAATTCATGTGGCGAGGACCCAGACATATGCCGAAACAGGAAAGGATACTTTGCGTTGAATATTCAAGCAGTTTGCAGTGCAAAATTACAAATATTGATCTTATATCCTTTAATATAAATTTTAAAAAAACTCTGACAACAATACATATTCCATCCATACTTATATCTGAAATATACAGGGTGTAACACGTACACGGACCACTGCCATCATTACCTTTATTATTATAGTTACAAAAAAATACTATAGAACAAAGTTGTAGGGGACCAAGAGGGACATTTTTTCAGAGAAGAAAATATTTTTTTAAACCAGTGGTTCTCAAGTTACAACACAAAGTTATATTTTTTCAAATGGGATTCTACATATTTTTTATGCCTATTCGATAGCATATTTTTTTTTCTGAATTCAACCATGTATTAGTTTTATATCTAAACTATGGATCATTTTACATAATAAAAATATTGAAAAAAATGCGATTGAAATTTTAATAAATTTTTATTTTCAATATTATTGTACAGTACGCTATGGATGAAAAACAATAACAAAAGAACAAAATATAGCTGCTGTCAAATAATAATTGGCGTACTAATTGTTGTAAATTGTTATTCTTTGTGTTTTGAGATTATTTTGTGACAATATGGCTGATGTTTATACAAATGAAGATTTGTATCGTTTATTATTAATTTATGGTGAGTGTAATGAAAATGTCATACAAGCGTGCAATATTTATAATATTAATAATCTTTATTTATACTGCACATATACAGGCAAACCCAATTACATATATACAGTTAGTGTGTAATTACATAATTAATGTCATGTGAAATAAGCTAACAAACCATTTTTTCTTATTGTAAACAAATCAAAGTCTTCGTATTCGTAATTTAGATTATTAAGTAATTTCAACGCCTCCTCTAACGGGAAGGATGAATTTTTAATTTTGAACAATGTATGGCGAGGGCGCAGAGTCCTGCTTGGAATATATAGATATATTTCGCCCAGAATTTCACTTAAAATAATATTACCATTAATTAAGTTAACAATAAATAAGGCTGACAAATATTGTCTTCTGCATTGTAATGAAGATACATGAAATATTTGCATTTGTTCTAAGTACGAAACAAATCTAGGACTTACATTAATTTTTTTATAATACAAGTATTTTAGTAACTTTTTTTTTGTATTTTCTCTATCATATCATTATGCATTGCAGTGGTGGGATTCCAAATTATACATCCATATTCCAATTTACTTCTAGCTAGAGAGTTAAATAAAATAATTAAAGTATTACATTCAAACTTGTATCCCATTATAAATAAAAAGTATGCAATCTCTTTTTTACCTTCCGTAAAAGGAAGGTATTGTCTTTGGTCAAAAAATTCGTTGGTGAGTTTTTAATGAATAAGCACGTTTTAGGGCCCCTAGAATACGAATTTACTATTTTTAAGATGATGTCTGTATGTGTGTGTGTCCGTGTGTGTGTCCGTGTGTGTGTCCGTGTGTGACAAATTTTTCTCCGACGATAACTCCAATACTACAATTCTAAAAATTATAATTCTTTCGTATTCCTCTTCTTTACATCCATATGAAGAGCTGATTAGATTTTGGTTATAATTGATCCACCGGAAGTACCCTTATTTGAAGTTTTTAACAGTTTTTCTTGAAAAAACGCAGTTAAATATTATTTTTCGACATTTTGTGATTATCAATATGAAAGAATATTTTATTCTCTATACGGTTTGATTATAAAGTTTCGTTCATATTCAATAGATATAGAGTTATAGAGACATTAAGAGAGATTAACTTTCAAAAATTAGTTAGCTTTGTTAAAATTATGGAAACAACAGATAAATTCAGAAAAATTTAATTGACAGATGTCAGTGTCAAATGCAAAACCAAAGTTGAAAGTACAGTGTCAGAAAGTTATGTGTGAATATGATAGAGTGTCCCTCCAAAGAGAAGAAGATGGAAGGACTGTGTAGCAGAAGATTTGAGAGAGGAAGAATTGTGTGAAGAAGATGCATTGGACAGGAATGATTAAAAGAGAAGAGTAAGAAACAGCGACCCCTAATAAAATAGGGAAAGGAACTTTCGGTATAGAATTTGTACAAAATAGTGTGTTCGTGTTACAATTTTATAGGATATACAGAATCTTTTTCACGGAACTTTTGGTATGGGATATATACAAAATACATTGTATTGACGGAAGGTTTTGTGCTGGCCACAACAGATTTTTATATTATAACTCATTATTTTACATTTTTTTTATATTAAATTCTAGCATATTTTCTGTACACCATTGTGTAATACAATTAACATCTTGTTGAAAATCATAGCAATCATTAATACAATTTATTTCTTTGTACATTTTTAAGTCGTCTGCATACAATAAGCAGTTGCTGAATTCTATATTTAGTGGTAGATCATTAATAAATAAAATGAACATTAGGGGGCCTAACAAGGTTCCTTGAGGTATGCCGGAAGTGGGAGAGAACAACTCTGATTTTACATTATTATATAGTACATAGTGTTTTCTATTCCTTAAATAACTATTAAAACATTCTACTAAACTGTTATCAAAATTAAAGGATTTTAATTTGGCAATTAAAACTTTATGATTAACTTTATCAAATGCTTTTGACAGATCTATATAAATAACATCAAGTTGTGAATTATTGTCAACAGTTTTTGCAACATCTTTACAAAAAACACTTAAATTAGTTATAGTGGATTTATTAGAAATAAAACCATGTTGTTTATCTGTGAGAACATTTTTCACATGGTTATATATTTTGTCATATAACACCTTTTCAAATATCTTAGAAAACACGAATAAAATAGTTACAGGTCTGTAGTTCTCAACGTTAGTTTGTCTACCAGATTTAAATACAGGACATACTCTACCAATTTTAAGTTTTCTTGGGTATGTATTATTATGCAGTGCTACATTAAAAATTACAGTTAATGGCTTATGAAGAATTCTGAACAGGCCTTGATTATGTATCCTGGGACTGAATCTGGACCAGCAGCAGCTTTCGCATTGATGTATCTAATTGCCTCCTGGATGTCACTTTCACTAATAGTATCAATCTGTAAACAGTCTAAGTCATAATTTAAATTGCACTTCTTATTAATTTTACTGTTAGTGTCCGTACAATACACTGATTTAAAAAATTAACAAAATGCGTTAGCAATGTCAATATCATTATATAATTTATTGTTTTTATAAGTATACACTGTAGCACTAGTTTTATTTTTTCGAATTTTTTTAATATAATTCCAGAATAATTTTGGATTTTGTTTTAATTTATTTTCCACTTCTTTAACATATTTATTATGGTCTCTATTTATCAATTCCTTTGTTTCAACTCTAAGTTTTTTATAATTTTCGGTGTCATTAAGGTATTAAGTTTCTTTGTTTTCTTATAATATTTTTCTTTTAATTTCATTTTCGATATTAATTCTTTTGAGAACCACACAGGATATTTACTGGGTACACATTTTCTTGATGGGAAGCACTGGTCAAAAAAGAAATATATTTTTTCATAAAGTAGTTCAAATAATTTGTCAGGATCTTTTCCATTTTCATTATTAATAATATCCGACCAACATTCTTCTTTCAGTAAATCATACAATTTAACAAAATCACCTTTTGTAAAATTATATATCTTTCTTTCGTTTTTAAGTTGCTGTACTTTATTTACTGTATAAGTTACCGTAATTTCTAGCGGCGGATGAAATGGATCAGGCTGTACTAGAGGATTTTCAGAAACTTTAACATCAGTACCCATTGTAGTACTCAAATTCAAATCCAATGTGCTAGATGTAGAGTTAAGACAGTTATTGAAAGAATATAGATCTAAAGATGCTATTAATTCATAAACGATTTTGGATTTAGAATTTCCGGTTTTTAAATCGAAGTTTGAACTATTTATTTCGTTAATATTCCAGTCTCCAACGATGAAAATTTGTTCGCTTTCTATTAACTCTGGGACTGATTCAATATCATTTATAAATTTTCTGTAGTTTTCTAATTTTGTCTGAGGTGGAAAATAGACGTACAACATTAATATATGTAGGTTGTGTATGATGCTTTTAACACATAACCACTCATATACTTCGTTACTACTTTCTGCAACTATAAATGATTTATATTTACTTTTTATTGCAATTAGTACTCCACCACCACGAGATTTGTGTGTTACATTTAAATTACGGTCTTTTCTGTATATATCATAACTATCGGAACAGAATTCAGCATTTTTTATATCTTCATGTAACCACGTTTCAGTTACTGATATGATATCATAATTTTCATTTAGTGTACTGGTTAAAAAAAGTTTGCAATTTAGTGCGCATACCTCTGACATTTTGATAATAGAATTTCAAAGTTTTGCATTTGCTTATATTATCAACTCTATCTGACTGCTCTATCCTGTTTTCGTGTATGACTTTGGATCCCGAAAAAAATATTGCCTGACCACAACTCCTTTAGGCCATAAGGAACCATCATTGATTTGTTCGTGAATATCGTAAGTGTATCCTACTTTAAATTCGCCGAAATTTCTTTTTGATTCTAATGTAAGATTCACTTTTCGGCTGCGTGCCGCTGGTTAGGAATGCAGGCAGAAAGTACTTGACTTTCGAAAGTATAAACACATTCCTAGAAAAATAAACAACGCTCGATCCCTCCAACCCTTGGAGGCTGGTTGACTAGGTCAGTTGTGTTGTGACCAGTGTACTATGGAGATGTGTGTGTCAATAAGAAGAGCAGTTTGCTGTAATGAAAGGTGAGTGATAGGCTCACAGTTATTCTAATTATTGTACAGATACGACGATCGAGTGCAAATCAACAGATGCTTGATTGATATGCTTATACACTGTTTGTGTATTTGATATGCATGGTATATGTGAAGTATACATTGGTATTATTTGTTTGTGACCGCAAACGTGTGTATTTCCTTATCCGAAGGGTTGTCTGGGACAACCCTGGGTCCATGGAGTCGTGTGCTCCCGGTGGCTACATCTTTCGTCTCTCTCACACTACTACTTGAATTCGCAGATGCGTCTTGTTGCGACATCTTATTGTTTATTTCGGCTACTGTTGGAGCAATCTTAGTAGTTTTTGTTTTTGCTGGGTTTGTTTCTCTGCTGCTAAAGCTTAATATGTCAATTTTATTTTCTAAATTGCTAATTTTTTCAATCAGATGTTGATATTTCTGTGCAATATCTTCATACATTTTTTTATATGCTTCATTTTCACCTGTTAATAGTAGATTTTTCCTTAACAGGTCTTGATATCGTACTTCTAGCATTGAAAGTGGTATGCACTTTTCTTCACATTCTAAACATGACAACTTATTTTCTACTATATTAGCACAATTGGTATGGTAATAAGATTCACAACTAATGCACTGATATCCATTTTTCACTTTTTTATTGCACTTACAACACTTAATTTCACTTGAACTATCAATCTCAAAAACTTTACTATCCGCCATTTTTATAATATAATATTTATGCCACGAGATATCCAAACAAACCGCGTCCAGGGAGGTCAGTAATCAGGCGATTAGCACGAAATTTGAAAAACTATGGATCATTTTCACAAAAACGTGAAAGGCAACATCCCGTGAGAAACAATGAAGAAATAGAAATTGCAGTTTTAGCTTCTATTGCGCGTAATCCCAATTCATCCACACGCGAAATTGCTCAAGAACATTTTATTTCTAATATGTCCGTATGGCGCATTTTGAAAAAGCATAATTTAAAATCATATTCATACAAACTATTACATGCTATACATAATAATGACAATGAACACAGAATAGTGTTTTGCGAATGGTTTTTGGTGCAGTATCAGGACGATAATAATATTCTTAGAAAAATTCTGTGGACAGATGAATCTAAATTTTCAAATAATGGATTATTTAATAGAAATAATGAGCACATTTGGGCTGAAGAACATCCTCGTGAATTTAGAGAAAAAAATAATCAACACAGATGGAGCTTTAATGTATGGCTTGGAATGTTTGGGAATAAAATTATTGGACCACATTTTTATGAAGACAATTTAAACGCTACACATTATTTATGTTTCTTGGAAAATGAATTATTAAATTATTTAGAAGATTTAAACTTGAATGAAAGACAAAATATGTGGTTCCAACAAGATGGAGCGCCGGCTCACAATACTCGTCGAGTGTACGAACGGCTCGACGAAATGTTTCAAGGTCGGTGGATAGCAACAAATGGGCCATACAAATGGCCCGCTCGTTCCCCGGACTTGACACCCCTTGATTTTTTTTTATGGGGATATCTTGAAGATAGAGTATATTCAAAACCAGTGACGAAACAAAATTTGATGGACAGTGTTAGAGAAGCTTGCGCTGCTTTGACATCAGAAACTGTAATAGAAGCTACTTCTTGTGTTTTAAATAGAATAGAATTATGCTTAGAAAATAATGGAAATCAAATAGAACATTATTTATAAGGAGTAATTAACAATTATTAATTTTCAATTTAAATTTATCACTCTTGTTTCTCATCCATGGCCTACTGTACAATAATATTAAAAATAAAAATTTATTTAAATTTCAATCGCATTTTTTCAATATTTTTATTATGTAAGGATATAAAACTAATACATGGTAAAATTCAGAAAAAAAAATTCTATCGAATAGACATAAAAAATATGTAGAATCCCATTTGAAAAAATATAACTTTGTGCTGTAACTTGAGAACCACTGATTTAGAAAAAAAAATTTTTTTTCTGAAAGGATGTCCCCTTTGGTCCCCTACAACTTTGTTCTATAGTATTTTTTTGTAACTATAATAATAAAGGTAATAATGGCGGTGGTCGATGTGTGTGTTACACCCTTAATTATTACTTATTAATATTTTATTATCTGTAGCAACATATAAAACAATAAATATTTACACTTTCAGCCCTCACACTCTAACCTCTTCTGCCCTTAACTAAGCGACGACCATATTCTATTCGTGCAAAACATTTAAGCTTAAGGGCCACTTACCAACTAGGTGGCGCTTAATTATGGGGAACATTTAAGTGATACCGGTGCAAACGGGCATTAATTATTTAATTTGTCAGCATAAACCCAGTATAAATGTAAATAAATAAAAAACTACTTCATTTTAATAATATAAAATCTTATCAATAACTTATAACATGCAGAAAAAGGATTATTCTATGTATAAATCCATACATACTACAATACATTTTTAAAATATTTTGGAAAATACATACAGGGTGTTGAAAAACAAGTGTAACACATATACAGGTTTATCATGCGGGAATGAACCATCAATTATCTCCGTTATTAAGCGAGATAGCCATTGTTTTCAAATAAGCAAATTTACTACACACAATATGGGCAATAAGATGTCATATTAAAAATCGGTGTTACTTCCGGTTCCGGAGCATGTGATACCAACTTTGAAATTTCAAATAAAACATATTCTATTTCCATATATTTTTGAGAAGTACACAAAATTTACTTTACAATGGCAGTTATAAAATAATATGTTACTTTCGTTAATTATTAAAAAATAAAATGGCGGACGTTCTAAATATGAATATATTGAATGACAAAAATTGAAGAAAAATCAAGTATGTGACGTGTTATTGCATCTTTGTTCGTTCGTAGATGATGGTATTTTTTCAATAAATACATTTATATAGCTTAACCTGGGCAATAGAATATTTAAAACAAAATTTCACTCCCTCTTGATTCATTTTATATAATATTCCACCATTTTTACTTCCTTGTACGAAGTAAAGGATGTATTGTAATCGCGAAAAATTTCGGTATCCAGATTTCAACGGAAATATCCATTTTGACCATCCCTGAATCCATTTTGACTAATTTCGTCGTGACGTCTGTACGTACGTATATACGTATCTCGCATAACTGAAAAACGGGAAGCCGTAGAAAATTAAAATATTGTATTTAGGACTGTTATAACATCTAGTTGTGCACCTCCTTTTTTGGTCATTATATAACTTTCGGAAGTGGTACTTTGGTACTTGGTAGATTTTAATGAAAAACTATATTAAAGTATAATCCAAAACTTTTTAAATTTGGTATATCATACTTTTATATCAATAGGAATAACATAATAGATTTTAGTTAAAATGGTGTACCCGGAAGTGGTACTTTACTTAAAACCTATAATAGATTTTAATGAAAAACTATATTGAAATATAATCCAAAACTTTTCAAATTTGGTATATAATACTTTTAAAACAATGGGAATAACATAATAGATTTTGGTTAAAATAGTCTAAGCGGAACTGATACTTTACTTGAAGCTGTTATCAGTTTTTCTTTTAAAAAAATGGTGTTATTTTGATTTTAATAATAAATGTTTTAGATTATTGAATTCTGCGTCTAACACATGAAGTATGATTAAATTAGCTCTTTGTATAAGCTAATCCCTTTGGTTTATTGCATTGTGACTATAATCAAAATATATATATATTAGTAACAGGGATCTGAACCGAAAAGTATTTATGGTTCAGGGTCGGATCAGATTCAGGAACTAAATACCGGTTCAGGTTCAATTTCGGTTCAAGAAAAAGTAAATTATAACGGTTCATCGGTGTTCGGTTCGGATTCGAATTTCGGTTCAGAGCAAAGCACAAAAAGATGGTGATTATTTTTAAAATCATATTAATAATTTAATTTGAATTTACAATTTTAATTTTATATTTAGCAGTTCTGAATCGAATCTAAATTTAAAATGGTTTAATAAGGTTCAGGTTTATTGACATTGACAAGTTAAGGTTTGGTTCGGGTTCAGGTTAATCAAAAATTCGGGTTAAATAGGGTTTTCGGTTCAGGTTCGGATTCAGTTTCAGGTCCCTGATTAGTAATATTTAAATTTTCAGTACTTACAACTTTTAAATAAAACATTTAACTATGTCAGACCCACAAATATATCAGAAAGGTAAAGACCAGCAGAGAAAGGATGCTTCGGAGGTGATTCCCATATATATTGGATTAGTGCAGTGGATAAACACGAATATGCTAACAGTCCTAGACATTGGCTGTGGAGATGGTGAGGTCACTTGGAATTATCTCATGCCACAATTACCAAAAGGAACTAAAATAGTCGCAGCAGATATTGAACAAAAAATGCTGCAATATGCCAAAGAACAATATCCTGATGTGCAATACTTGCAACTAGATATTAGTAATCCAAAAATTCCAAAATATTTATATAATGCATTTGATAATGTTTTCTCTTTCCATTGCTTACATTGGGTTCAAGAGCAAAAGTAAGTAATTTTTAAAATATTCTTTTGTTGTTGTTGCTCATTACATAAATGAATTATCGAAAGGTAAAATGCGAGCAACTAGATTAACTAGATAATCGAAATTTCATACTATAGTTCATTTTGGAAACTTCTGCTGATCTTACTCTACCTACAGTAAATTGCAATATATCATTGCCTGGAACGTGCATACGTACTAGTTATGGTAGTAAAGTACTATTTAATGCTGGGTATTGGGCGAATCTACAAATATCGGGACAATTTGAAAGTTAAGAAAAATTACTTCATTTAGTGCGGAGCATTTGGTTAACATGGCGCGTGTTTACATAAAATGTATGTGACTGGTAGGGAAGAGTGTGTACGACTATTCGGGTATATTCGGTTCGACACAAGACTGTCATTCCATGAGCCATCAACAGGTCTGTGCGACTACTCGTAAACTATGATACTTGACTTACATACGTAAACAATATAAAAATGATGTCAAATGTAGACAATGCGGAAAGGATGTAAACTTTGTAATATTTTCATATTTATTTTACCAGGTGGAATCTAGCGACCATGAAATTGACGTCACCAAACACACATCCTCCCCGAGTCAGTACTACATATCTTTAGAAGAAGACCGCAAGCTCAAAGAAAGAGATAATTTTGCATTACCAAGGCCTCTTTATTCTTCTCAACGTATTGTCTTAATCTAATTTGATAATTGCTGTTTTATTTTGCCTTGTTATTTGACATATGAATGAGTGATCAGTTTTGTTATAACAACGGTTTATTCGCTTATGATAAATAAATTTAAAAAAATAATGAACAAAATTAAACACATTTAAACAAAACACTGTTTTAAATTCCATATAAGAGCATCTCTTTCTCTCTTCGAGCTTGCCGTCTTTGTCTACAGAGGTTACTTCAGAACTCAATACATGACAGAAATAAAATTCTAAAATCATTAGTCCCCTTTCTAACGGCCACTTCTCTAATCTATCTTATCTAAAAACTACTGTCTACCATTTAGGAATTGTCAGTAAGGTAGTTATAGTTTTTTTTTTTTAAAAAAAAAGAAGAATCTATAGCAATACATAACTGACAAATCATAATGGTACACAGTGGCTTGTTGGAGAACTGCCGGCTATATTCTGCCTTGTCTTATTTTGACAGTCAGAATCAATCATAAATAAACAAAAATGGGAGGCAGAAATGAAATCAAGTATTCTAAGAAAATTAAATTATACTCTAAAGCACATAAACAACTAACAGTAATATTTTATTCTTCATTAAGCAACTAATTTATAACAAATTTAGTCCACATAGGCGTAGATAATATATACAAATTTTGATGACGGAAACTACATCTTTGCCTACGCGTAGATAAGGCGTATTTATAAAGTAGTAACGTTAAACGTAACACATTGGCGCAATGTGACCGGTAACGCATACAGAAAATCTGTGATTTATAATAAACGCCAAAGACGTGTTGTTCTAATCAATCAGAAGAATTCAGTATATTTCGTTTAAATTCGGTTGAGTTTTATTTACTGTCTATATTCGTATGACATAGGAATAAATAAGGCTAGTACCTATATGAAATAATATACTTAAATAAAAATGGACAGTGACGAAATTATAGAATTTATTTTGTAATTTTGACAGTTCACGAAAATGTCGATAATACAGTTTTTTTTTTTTTTAGTAAAACTGAAATAATGAACTCTGATTGGCTAGCAGTACAGCAGGAAGGTAGAAAGATGAGAGTTGATCATCTTTTGCATTGCGTTTATTGCGTTGCTGATTGCGACGCTGCGTTACTCTTTATAAATCAGAGATAGCTCTGAGTTATGCGTTACCTGACTGCAAATGCGTTACCACTGGCGTTATTTCATTATAAATAGACCTATAATGAAGTAATTTGCATGGCACATTGGCATAGATTACAGGCACATCCTTGGCCTTCAGATCAGCGTATGCTGATAAGTAGAGTGTGCGAGTTCTAGTCATTAATATATTCAATGGGCTAGATATTTTTTTAGGGAACGCGACATCGGTCGACGGATAACTGGGAGAGTCAAAGGGGCGACAGAAATTAAAATTTTTGCACGCTTAGCAAGGACACAATTTGGTGGATTTTTCTATAACAGGAAAAATAATTAAAAGTACCGCTCTGAATTGAACATAACCTAATCTATCCCACATAATATAATTCTTCATACCTTCTATTTTATTGCTCAGATGTCCTGCTCCCACCTCCCACTTAGCTATTGCAGAGGCCACACGACAAAATAGACCTGAATTATTATCCCCCTATTCCCCCTCTATGTGTGCCGTCACAGCGTGAGGCGAGCGTTTGTGGGTGTTATTCTTGCGATTTTTGATATAATATTAAGAAATAAATAATTCTATATTGTAGAGAAACTTTTCTATCGTTAGGTTTAGGGTTTGAGTCATTTATCGAAAACAATTTTATTTATTTGTTTTTGTTTTCTGTTTTTACACATACAAATTTTTTCTTTAACTTTTCTTTGTGCTCTCATCTCAGTCTTTTCTTGATTATTTTTGTTGATTATTATTAATTAATTAAAGCATTAAATAATATTACAAAAATGGTATTAAAATGCTGTGCCAATGTGTAGAAGCAATTACGAGAAAACATCCAAAATGTTAAAAAAATATTCAAAATTGACGGACTACAAAATATACACTATATTTAAAAATTAGCTATCACATTTGTAAAAACAATTACTTCGTAAGTGAAAAATATCCAGATACTCGCCGTGAACATATTTTGTTGCTTGTTACTCAGATACTAACTAGAATCCACTCGTAGACTAACTAATTTGTTCTCCATTCTGCTCACAACGAATACTTCTCTACTGATCCATATGTGCCACTCCCATGCAAAAATGAACAAACTGTTATACATTGTAGCAATTCGACCGCTATTTGAGGCCGTACTGTCTACGTAATAAGCGGGCAGGCCATGCTTATTCACCAAATAAACTGGGTGTGGGCGTAGTTAAATTGTGCACGTAACACACTTTTTATTACAAATGCCACTACCATCGCAATTCCAGGTCTGTACAAATAAATGTAAAAAAAAATTCAAAACGATAAAATGTTATAGATTATTCATATTAACCACTCTCGTTTATTTTGAAAGCTTCTGCTGACCACATTCTACTGACTCGAATCCAATCAATGACTAACTAATTTGTTCTCCATTTCGTAACTCTCGTCTTATACCTTCTCATCTGCCATTCTGCAACTTACTGTCTCCCATTAAAATTTTTACTTCGGATAGTTTTCGAATTATCTGGACGTCAATACTATTCAAAGCGCTCATTATACAATACCATTGCAGTTTTCTACGGGTTTAAAGTGGCCAGGATTTATATATATATTTTTTATATTTTTAGACAAGCAATGGAAAATATTTACAATATGCTGAAGCCTGGTGGAAGTGTATTTACCTATTATATAACTTCCCATATATTTTTCGACGTTTTTTATAAATCAGCCTTTTTGGAAAAATGGAAAAAGTACATAAATGAAAATGAAGTTAAAAAATGTAGGAGTATTTTCCAACATACAAGTCCAGCAAATGTTGAACAATACTTGATGGATATTCTCAAAAATATTGGATTTAAAACTATAGTATGTGAAGTTGTTGAGAGACAATACAATTACAAGAATATTAATTACTGCAGAGGTGAGATATTTACCTATAGTGATATTTATATAAAAATAATACCTTTTGTATTTTGCAGATCATTTCATTGCAGTAAATCCGCATTACTCAAAAATTCCACTCGAACTTAGAACGAAATTTATAAACGATTCAATACAAGAATATTTCAAAATTGTAAATGGAGATGAATCATTACACGCCGAAGAATTTGACCTAAAATATTCTATTGTTGTTGTCGTTGCTACTAAGCCATATTAAATTTCTCGTTTCTGGCAATTTTATTATTTCACTTCGAAGTTATTGTAACAAAAATGTTTTAATTAAAAAGTATAATTATGGATTTTGTTTATATGATATACTAAAGAATAAATTTTCTTTACTTCAGACTCAAAATATTTTATTAACCAGTTATATTAATCATAAATCACTACTCACAGTATACTGCTGATGTGAAATCGATGTCTGACTTTATGTTTACCAATCACATGCTTTTAACCATAGACCGTATTTGTATTGTGCTTGGTTAATGCCATCGTTAGATATCGAATACTATAGTGATGATATACAAATCAAACAGTAATTTATGATATAAGTATTAAAAGTAACATTTTATTTTGTGCGAAGGAAGTTTGCAACACGACGCGAATTTGCATTTCTAATAATATTTTGAAATGTCATTAATATCAATTTGTTATTCTATTCGTCATTACCAAGGTAAATTTTTGGTGACAATAGATTCATATAAAAACGTAATTACATGGAAATATTAAAATCTACGAACTACTCGTGGTAAATAAACTGCACAAGTAGGCAAATGGTGTCATTTTTGCACAATATAAACCATTCGCTAAAATAAAGGTTGCGCGAATAGAATTAATATTTTTCTCCAAATGGCGTATAATAAAAATATGAAGCTCAAGTACAATACAGAATCAAATTGATTCAAATGAACTGAAAGTTAAGAAAAATATTTCTGTTTAGTGGCATTTGAGAAAAAATTAATACAGGTGGCGCGCTTAAAATGATCCACCCTTAATAACTTTGAAACGAATTGTGATAGACATACCCGGTTTACGCTAAATATTTTAACATCTGAGGGGCCACATTTTATTAATATTTTTGTTTGTCTTTAAATCTCTCAACTTTTAAATCTAAATGGCAATATACCTCTTGTGACATATACATATACAGGCATGTCAATAAATTGATATTTGAATAAACCGTTTGAAAGTTAGAAACAATAATGTAATTTTAATTTAATTTAAAATCTTATAACAAATGTTCAAATTGAGCGCCATTTACACCTAAACAATGGTACAATCTATCACTAAATGCTATTTGCACCCGCCGAAATGTTTCTTCTGGAATTGCTTGACACTCTCTTCTAATTCTATTTTCTAAATCTAGGAGATTAACAGGTGGAGTTTTATAAATAATAATTTTAAATATCCCGAAAGAAAAAATATCGTTGGGTGCCAGATCAGGGGACCTAGCGGACCAATCAGTTGCCACCCTTCAACCAATCCATTGTTTTTTTTTTCATTTTGTCATTTCTATAGCACTGCATGCATTAAAACATTATAAACTATTGTTTAAAATAAATTAATAACTGAACTTGGGCTCATTGGTTAATGCTTCGTTACTGCTCTTTAATAACCCTAAAAATTTTATTGCAAAAAATCATTATGACGTCAAAAACAACGTACAATTATTTTTCTACGAAGTTCACATCAGGGTACCTATTCTTTTTCAACTTTACCAAGATTTTGATCTTGGTATACGTCATCGTTTGATTTTTCCCCTCTCTAACGATAAATTTGTGAGTTATACTAGCAATTTTAGTGTCCTCATATTGTTGGTGTTTTGAGAATGGATTGGTAATACATTTAAATTAAATCTGACATTTACAAATTAATCTTATATAAGTTGTTATATGAGATAATAAACAAAGTTTTCAATGTATCAGTAATATATTATTCATATTAAATAATATCATTTACAGTAAACATATATATTGGGTACAATATGAATAAAAAAATATTTTTATTAAGTGATTTTTTTCAATTTCAATCAGAATTTAATGACTATATTTGATTTCTAATGAATCTAATTAATGATTCAGCTATACACATAATTGTGTTCTTGCATAATAATAATAATAATAATAATAATAATAATAATAATAATAATAATAATAATAATAATAATGTACAACTATTGTATGTGAGTATTTATCGTTTGCTTTGAAATAGTGAAAAGAGGATGTAAGAAAATAAAAGAAAAACAAATTATATACATGTATTCTTTATTTTTTAGAAATAGTTTCCATGGCGACAGCTATTCTTTCCAAAAATTCATTCGTTTTCGCCAATTCACCTCGCAATTCATGCACAGCTTGTATAGTTCCCATCCCGATTTCTTTGAAATCCACTGCGTGGTGTAGCACAATTCTTGATCTTCATATAACACACACAAATATATATATATATATATATATATATATATATATATATGTACATTCTCTTTGTATTTATCTATCTTGACATCTGTTTATATCTTTGATGATTCAAAATGAATTTGCAAGACGAAATTGACTCGTAAAACAATCTATCCTGCTCTTCCAATTCCTCATCGTCCAATACCAGCTCCTACTCTTTTTCCTCTGAAATATCTAAAACAGCATATAGTAATGCCATATTATCTGAAAAACAATAACGGTAAATATTATTTCCAACAACAAAATATAATATAAGTAGGATTTTTAAATATCCATCATAGTATATTTAATGATATGAATGAATGCAACGCGATTTTTTTTACCAGAATTGAACTATATGTCATTGGCACAAGGAGATTTATTTGAATTGAAATTGTATATTTTTTAAATTTCCCGTAAACATATTTTTTATTAGACGATTATAAAACTGATTCAAATATATTAAAATTGTACATACATATGTACTAATTGAATAATAATTTCTTCAGTAATAAATTTCAAATATTAGGTATTTATATTCCATAAATACATATAAACAAATGCACGTTAAATGTTAAAATAAAATTATAATAGTATAGTTTCAACTCACTTTCAGAAATTAAAAACCACTTAAATTCAATACAAAAAATCCAACGATTCAATGATAGCACCGAAACAACTGACAGTTTCGATCTAGATAACTATATTCCAAGATCCCATGCGTGCTTGGAATCCAGTCTCGAATTCTCCGTTGGGTGTGACGTCATGTCTCGCATATCGGTTATAACCGCCGGTGTTCGACTAAATCCGCTGGGAAATATACCAAGATGGATCGCGTATCAATATTAGTAAAAGTTATAGAATAGGCCTCCAGCAAACAGTTTTTAAAATTAATTAATTAATTTGGGGTCATTTTTTAGTGCTTTGTAAGTGCTCTTTAATGCCCCTAAAATATTTATTGAAAAAGTCAGTATGACGTCAAAAACAACGTTAAATTATTTTTCTGCCAAGTTCACATCAGCAATAGTTTTTAAAGAAAATTAAATAATTTGGGATCATTGGTTAGTGCTCTTTAACTCCCCTAAAATATTTATTGCAAAAATCACTATAGGACGTCAAAAACAACGTTCAATTATTTTTCTGCCAAGTTCACACCAGCAAAATTTTTTAAAATAAACGAAAATAGTTTTTGCTCAACTGTCAAGGCCTACTTGATTTTAAAAAATCGGAACTAAACTAAAAATAAGTTTTAAACAAATCAGGGCTTATTTCCAAAAGGTCACATTAAGTTTAATTAAAAGGTATGAAGTTGTTATTATTGCTTGTTAATTATTAATAAATTGTTAATTTACGTTGTATTTTCGAAGCTGTGAACAACAACCATAAAGTCTTATTTATAATTTTATTATTTTCATAGCTATGAATGAGACATTTATTTATAAAATTTCAAATAGTTGCTTTAAAACGGACAGCCATGTGTCAAAAATGACATTCAGTGACACGGTAAAGCACGATTTGGAAAAGCCTCGAGATAAAAACGACGTACTCCACGAGCGTTGCCGTTAGAACGACCGTACATCAAATGCATATCTGTCATTTCTGCATTTATGTAAACATTCATATCAGGATTCATATCAATTTTTAATTTTAACTGACTATTATGAAAGCAAAGATGCTATTGTTTTCCTGGCACTGTCGGGTTTTAATTGTTATCCTTGACATTTGGCTGAACGTTTCCACTCAACAACTATGCGTACTTTTACAATTAAGTTCACGGCTAGGTTTATTCACAGCTACGAAAATAAGATATATAAATAAAATTCAAAAATAAAACGTAAATTAACATCAACTGTCGTTTAATATATTCACAATTAACTAGCAATAATAATAAGTTCATACCTTTTATAGCACTATACGCAATTATATATGCGAACCTTTGTCTTTTTAAAATTATATTTAAATTGAATTTCCTTTGCCAAAACTTAAATTGACAACTCAAATGGCAGTTGTTATGTATGTGCTTATTTTGCGTAAAATATTTGATATTTGCTCGTTTTGTTAATGTCTTATGTTAAATTTTATTTTCGAAAGCTGTGTACACTTTCATAAAGTTTCATTAAAGTTTCTTTAAAGTTTCTTAGTTACTATTTTTTTTATTAATTTTATAAATTTAAGCACGTGTGTTATAATTTATTTATGTTTTTCAAATAAGAGTTATATTTTTTTGTTCGAGAATTGTGTTTATGTAACTACCTACAGTTTTTATTAAACATACCATTATTATTCTAAATACGTTTATTATAATTTACTTAGGTTTTTGGAATAAGTGTATTTTTTGGCGAATAAATAACATATATGACTAACTATATTTTTATTCGCCCCCCCTGAGAAAAAATCCTGGCTACGCCCATGAATAGAAAGTACATTATTGAAAATGTAGAATATGGTTGTTTTAAACCGGGAATTTCCCTAAAATCCTAAAATCTTTGTCTACATTTTCGTAAAATTCTAAGAATCACAATAAATTCTTTAAAAATAAAAGAAAAATACTGTATAAATATTTCCAGGGAACGTTACTTTTGTTATAATAAATTAATTGCTAACGTTGAGAGTGCACCACATATGTAATTTTTGTATGCTATTTGAAAATTGGAAATATTTTTCAAGGTGTAGTCAGTATTTCATATACCCAGTCGTACCAATATATTAATTGATAATTAAACAAAAATTAAATTAAAAACAACATATTTATACGTACAAAACATGTATATTATAAAATAAAGGTTAATTTTAATTTAATTAAAATATTGATGCATTAAAATAACACAAGAATTCTACTTCTTTCATTTCATCCCACCTACATTTTTTAGAAGAATAAGGAATACATCATATTTACTTAAATTAATGTTTCTGGAACACAGTTATGAAAGTAGAAAATTACAAAATTTGAAAAATTAATATCTTTCTTATTTATTCGAATTTTCAAACAGTATTTACAGCAATACTCTCAGTTTTTGAAGCACTTTTAGAATATAATGTTTAAAAAAATACCTTTGATCTGAAGAGTCTTGTCGAGACTTCAAGACTTTCTCGACAAGACTTGATCCTGGTGTCGTCTCGTCTCGACTTTTCTAGTTAAGACCAAATGATGGTCTCGTCTCGACAAGACCAAGACGAGACGAGACCAAGACCAAGACCGGTCTTGGTCTTGTGGCAACACTAATTTTATAGTAGTACACAAACTTTTTTCTTTAGTTTATTGCAATGTGACTATAATCTAAATATACCTTAGTAATATTTAAAAATTCAGTACTTACAACTTTTAATAAAACATTTAACTATGGAAGACCCACAATTATATCAGAAAGGTTATGACATGCCGAGAAGAGATGCTTCGGAGATAGTGATTTTGTCGAGGCGAGATATTTCTCGATTCTCATCTCGTCTCGCGCTTGAGATTTCTCGTCGATACGAGACAGAAATGTAAAAAATATTTTACGAGACGAGATATATTTGCCGAGATCTCGATTCTAGAAATCTGTTTCGAGATTTCTCGGTTGTTATTTTTCTCATTAGTTATATTTTTTGCACGTTTTCTGAAGGACGACTAACGACCACTACGATGGTAAACACGCTGCCTTGCATCTTGAACTGTAAGAATTTCATTAAATTTCTTTAAAAAAATTAGCAATAGCTGTATTGGATGGGGTATTGTTTCTTCCAAATTCCCCACAGCATATTTTATCTGCTTTGGCTTTCGGCTACACTTTCCCTATATTTATAATACGTTTTTATTAAAAACACACGTTGCACCGTATATTTGTTCATAACATAACAATGCTTTTACTGTGCTTTTAATACTTAAATATCAACAGACACGACATATATCTCTGTAATAATAATATTATTATTATTAATAATAATAATGATGACGGTAGTTCAAAAAGCAATCTCAAATTTGAACATAAATATATATATATATATATATATATATATATATATATATATATATATATATATAAGTTACCGTTGCCCAAACCGCCGAATTGCAGTTCCCAGGCGCCGAACCCGACACCTGAGTTTACTGTTTCCAGTTTACAGACTTTTGTGTAGTTTCAAGTTAGTCAGAGTTTAGAATCCATATAGAAAACATTAGAATAGAATAAATGTAATAATTTTCAATAAATAAATATTAATAAAGTTTATGTCTAACAATTGATAGTTGACATAAAATAAACTCATAATAAAATCCCTTTTTAAAAATACTATTTCGGATCATCGAAATATAACTGACGCAGTCGTAGCGGATTTTCGGGCGAATTTTCACATCGAGTGAAAAGACACGCACAGTCGTCCTCAATATAAAAATATCACCCATACCCAACACAAACAGAAAAAAATAATTCACAATACACAAAACAGACAACCACAATACCCACAACTGATGTACAGACCAAATCCACCTACCAATCCAATTTTTAAACCTATCCCTAATCAATTTACTAATCATCAAATAAGGAAACCCTACACACAAAATCAATATCCCTCAAATCAAGGAAATAAAACATTTAACAACCAATCCCAAAATGTTTTCAAACCTAATCCTAATTATAAAGCGCCCAAGCCTACGCCTATGAGTGTCAGTACAAGACAGTCAATGACACCCAGGCCAGGAACGAGCCAGTACCGTCCGCAACATTTTTATAACACACAAAATAGACCTAGTTTTATAGCGGAAGAACTATTCAACACTGAAATTGACGAATACACTGAAAACGACAATACTGAAGAACAAAATTCCGATTATTATGTAACTGACCCCAATCCTGACTATTTTGTAACAGAACCAAATTCTGAGGAAAAAAATGAGTTTTTTCCGATAACAGCTTTGGAACAAACGTTGAATTAATGAATGTAATACACAACCACAGTGAATTACCATTTGTCATCTTCTCAGAGTTAAATTTAAAAGCTTTAATAGACACAGGAGGCACACGTTCCTTTATAAATCCAGACATTGCACAAAAATATTTCAAGGAAAAAATCAAAAATGACCTTTTCAAAATTACAACAGCTCACGGAACATCATTAGAAAATTTTAGCATCATAATACCTGCCTCTGAATTATTTAGTTCTCCTAACACTTTATTAAAATATCATTTATTTAATTTTCATAAAAATTTCGACATCTTATTAGGACTAGACAACTTAAAAATTTTAAATGCAAATATCGACCTAACTGAAGACAAAATAACCACCCCTACTCAAGAAATTAAGGTCCACTACCACAGAATAATTCCAAAATTTAATCACATTAAAATACCTTTCAAATCTGAAAAAAAATCAAAAATATTTGTAAATAGTATAGAAAACGGGGAAGCATTTATACCGGAAACAAAAATAAATAATTTAATCATTCCAGAAGGTCTAGCAAAAATTGAAAACAAAGAAATTATATACCCAATTATAAACCTAGGCGAAAACGATGAAATTATAAATTGTTTAGATTGTATACAAGTTCAGGCATTAAATAACTTTGAAATTAATAATATTAATTTTAATCAAAATGATACAAAATTTAAACTAGACATGAATAAAATCAGAACTGACCACATGAATAGCGAAGAGAAACGTGAGATAACAAAACTGCTGAGTGAGTATTCTGATATCTTTCATATGGACGATAAGCCACTAACCTTTACAAATGAAATAAAACATTCTATTCGAACAAAAGATGAAATTCCTGTATACGCAAAAACTTATAGATACCCCGAGGTACACAGGAAAGAAGTGGAATCCCAAATTCAGAAAATGCTAAACCAAAATATTATACGCCCCTCTCATTCTCCTTGGTCATCCCCCGTCTGGATCGTACCAAAAAAATTAGATGCATCCGAAAAAAGAAATGGAGACTCGTAATTGACTATCGTAAATTAAACGACAAAACTATCGATGACAAATACCCAATACCTTAACACTTTATTAGATAAACTCGGTAGATACCAATATTTTACAACTTTGGATTTAGCGTCAGGATTTCACCAGATTGAAATGAATGAATCTGACATACAAAAAACCGCCTTCAGCACAGAAAACGGTCATTTTGAATATTTAAGAATGCCTTTTGGATTAAAGAACGCGCCAGCCATCTTTCAAAGAGTCATGGACAATGTTCTTCGGAATTTAACCAACGAAATTTGTCTCATATACCTCGATGATGTAATAATTTTTAGAACACATCCAAAATTTAAGATCAGTTTTTAATCGTTTGCGAAAAGCTAATCTCAAAATTCAACCAGAAAAGTGCGAATTTTTACGTACAAAAGTCTCATATTTAGGCCATGTAGTTATTCCAGATGGTGTCAAACCCAATCCGGATAGGATCCATGCTATTAAAAATTATCCCATCCCAAAAACAACCACAGAAATCAAAGCATTTCTAGGACTGTTAGGCTACTACAGGAAATTTATTAAAGATTTTGCCAATCTTACTAAACCCTTCACGAAATGTTTAAAAAAGAGTGCCACTATTAAATACAATGATCCCGAATATATTAATTGCTTTAACACCTGTAAAAATGTCCTAATAAATGAACCCATCCTTCAATAGCCGGACTATAAGAAACCTTTTAACTTAACAACTGACGCAAGCCAATATGCCTTCGTTGCTATACTATCACAAGGACCTATAGGCTCTGACCTACCCATCGCAAACGCGAGTCGAACCCTAAATAGCTCGGAAATAAACTATAGCACAATTGAAAAGGAATTACTTGCTGTCGTATGGGCTACGCAAAAATTTAGACATACAGACCACAAACCTTTAGTATATTTACATTCACTAAAAGAACCCAATCAAAATTAATGAGATGGCGACTCAAGCTAGAAGAATACGATTATGAAGTAATTCATAAAAAAGGCTCTCTGAACAAAAACGCAGACGTTTTATCACGCATTGAATTAAACATAAATACTTTAGATCCAGATTCACAAAATATTTACGATCTCATTGAATATTTTAATGAAACTTATTTCAACCCCGACAACGACAAACAATCCTTAATTGTAGAACCAGACGAAGACTGGTGTATGATACGCCATCGTCATTACCTAGGTTACGGATCGTTATAGTAACATGTTTTGAATGTTGATAGATTGTTCTGAATGAGTTGTCAATATAGTTATGTCAAATAAAGTAATTATTATATATATATATATATATGATCTTTTCCATTTAATACAACAAAGACGAACAGCAGGATCCCGAAACTGACGAAACAATTCACTCAAATCCCGAACACCCTATTATAGGCATACCAATCACCAAATCACCTGTAAATTTTGGTAAAAACCAAATTTTTATATCCCAAGTTAAACACTCCCCTTCTAAACCAAAAATACAAAAATTTCATTGCGATAAAATGAGAATTCACCTCCAAATTTCTGAAAAAGATTTTGAACAGGACACAGTAAATTTTATAAAAGAATATATTGCACCGAATGTAAAATACTATCTATATTTTGACAAACCCATTTATTAGAAATTTAGTAACGTACTACAAAATTATTTTAAAAACTCAGAAATTAAATTTGTCAAAAGCCAGGTTAAAATCTTACAAGTAATAAATAACTACTACGAATCTAAGACAAACCACCGTGGAATAAATGAAGTCCACACCCAGAGCAAAACGAGGAATATTAAACGGTTTAGGATCTGTTATAAAATCAATAACAGGAAATTTAGATGCTGAAGATGATAACCGATACACAAAAATTTTAAAACATTTAAAAGAGAATCAATTTGATTTAAATAACCAAATTAAACACCAGTACTCTGTTAACCACCAAATTATGGAATATTTCAATAAAACTATCGAAACAAATAAACGAAACGAAAATATTTTAAAGTCAAAAATTGAACAACTCACGCACATTGTCATCGGAGGAATCAAAGATCATGACAAACTATTTATTAAAGATATTTACAATCAGTTAAACACTTTATACACCATGACATTTAATACTCTTCCTAGTATTATCAAATCACATGACCTTTACGAAGAATTAAATAAAATTTCAAAATTCTATAACAATGAACTACCATTTGAAATCAATTCTGAAAACATGTCAGAAATCGAAAAATGAATCTCAATTAACTGTAAATTACAGGAAAACAAAATTATATACTTTATTGACATCCCTATAAATTACGAAACCCCTTTTGAACTTATTCACCTTATCCCAACACCCACCAAACAAAATAAAGAATTTGTAACCATTATTCCTAACCACGAGTACATTCTGAAGTCTGAAAATGGCGACTTACGATCTTTGTATGATCTGTGTGTCCGCAATAAGAGAAACATTTACCAATGTCCCAACAAAATTAAAGAAATCAGCGAAAATTCCTGCGAAAGGAGCTTCATACTACAAAGCAAAGTGGAAAATTGCCATTTTGTCAAATTAAACATAAAGAGAAACCACATTGAATATATTGAAGAAATCAATCAATATCTAGCAATACTTCCTAATCCCGAAAACGTACAAGCCAAATGCAACCAAGGCGACAATATAACCAACCTACAAGGCATACTCTTAATTAAAGAAGATGAGTGCAAACTGCAACTACAAAATCATGATTTAATTTATAAACACGGCTCATTTGGCAAACCATTGGTAATTGAAAACTTCGAAATTAACTACAACAATACAAAAATTCCCAAGGTGGCGATCGAACTAGATTCTATCTCCGAACTTAAACCATTAAACAAGTTCGAAGATGAAGAGTACCACGAAGACCAAATCGAAACCGATAACATCAACTACCCAGTGTGGGCACCGTATGTCATAATCATCACCGGTGCCATCATCACCATTGCAGTCTACCTCCAAAAAATGTTCATAAAAGGAGAAAACAACCCAAGGCCGAAGACATTGAACTTCAACCGCCAACTTCACCCCCTAAATCAACGCTGAAGTTACCCGATGAAGCCCAATTTTAGCGAGGGAGGAGTTACCGTTGCCCAAATCGCCGAATTGCAGTTGCCAGGCGCCGAACCCGACACCTGAGTTTACTGTTTCCAGTTTACAGACTTTTGTGTAGTTTCAAGTTAGTCAGAGTTTAGAATCCAAATAGAAAAATTAGAATAGAATAAATGTAATAATTTTCAATAAATAAAAATTAATAAAGTTATATATACAGACTGTTAATTCAAAAATCTGATGTGGCCAATACCAAACCTCTCGCTATTTAATTTTTATTAATTTAAATACATACCTACGTTTTTACTAATGCTGCAAACTATATTATGTTTCTTTGCTTATAACTATTGCTTTATTTACTATTTTTTTTTTAAATGTCGCTATTATTAATTTGAAGTGATTATTTTTTGACAGTGATATGTACCTGTCAGTTACATTCATTTGAAATATAAACTGTGTAACAAAGGAATTGTGTTTATCTTAGGCTTTGGGATTTATAAATAAAATGATTTTTAAATTTATCTGTAAACTATATAGAAAAAGTATTAATGTATTCCTGTTGAAAATTTAATAATCTTTAATTTTCATAATGACATAAAATTCGAAAAAATGGCATTTAATTGTATTTTTTGAAGAAAAACCATTATGAGCTTCAGGTAAAGTGCCATTTCCGGTTATCCTGTTTACATCAAAATCTACTGATATCTTTCCATATCAGAATAAGGTAGAAATGTAAGGTTTCAGATTTTTCTAAATGATAGTATTTGAGTTAGAACAACAAAATCCATACACATACACACACATACACACATACGTGCACACACACACACACACATATATATATATATGTGTGTGGGTGGTTATAAATTACCTCCGCTGCGACGTTGTATTTATCCACAAATCCGTGGAAATGTTGACCGAAGCAACAAATGTGTATTTGGCTGCTTACTAGTGCTGTTACAATTTGTCGGTTTTCTAATTACTATCTCTAGTTAATGTCCATCTATTAACTAGCTATGCTGTACTGATGAGCTCTAATAAGAGCGAAACACGTGTCTACAGCTGCTATTGAGCGATTACCCTATGAACAATATTTTTCTAGTTTTTATAACTTTACGCTCACGATATATGTATATTTTTCGTTATATATATATATATATATATATATATAGATATATACATACATACATACATACATACATACATACATACATACATACATACATACATACATACATACATACATACATACATACACACACACACACACACACACACACACACACACACACACACACACACACACACACACATACATACATACATACATACATACATACATACATACATACATACATACATACATACATACATACGGACATCGTCGTGAAAATGTTATAATTGGATTCTAGGAACCTTAAAATGTACTTATCCACTAAAATCTGGATATGTGATTTTTAGCATGATTCCAATACCTTTCTTAGCGAGAGGTAAAAATAAGTCGATACGCGAAAAGAATTTTTTCATGCAATCTGTATTTTTGGCGAAAACAAAGATTAAATAAAATGACTTTTAAATAGACATGTTTTTGTATATGAATGAAAAATTGTTATTGTATTCATGCATGCCGAATACATGTTTTCGTATATTAATGAAAAATTATTATTGAATTTTTACTCATGCCGAATAATTAAATTTCAGTTTCCCATGATAATTGTTTTTGGCTTGCTAATACCAGATGGCTTTCTCACGGTGCGTGTAGATTTATTGTTATTTTTTGAATTATATAACAATTCATTATAATAATTTGATAGTAAATATTTATTACGACGTCAAATTGTTATTCATTTTATGAGATAATTTTCGTAGTTCAGGTTGTCCATTTTAGTAGGTAACCGTCCAGTTTTGGAATGAATGAATTTTAAATAAATTGTGACTGTTAAAAGAAATCTAGTATTAAACAGGATACCAATCTTAAAAACGAGATATTTTCATACTATAAGGAAATATTTTAAAAGGAATAGTGTCAGGAATAATTTTATATACTCGTACGATAATTATATTATTATTTCAGGTAAGAAACTAGAGATACGTAAAGTTAGCACCACATGGTATAGCTGTAATTATCTGATAAGTATAGCGAATTAGTAGCTAATTGTTACAAATGAGAGACAAAACAAAAACTCTCCTACCTACCTGCTAAATTCACGCTAGCACTGAAGTTTCATAATATGTCAACTACCTTTACTGGAAAAATGCAGTGTCTAATTAGTACTAATTGGTGCCAAAATAAGTTATTTTCATATTCAGCATATTAGAAAAATCATGAGGCATTATAAGATTTTCTGCAATTCATTCATTCGGCATTAAAAAGTTGGATATTGGAATTTTGATTGAAATTAGCAATTAGTGCATAATTGGTGCCTGTTAATGCTGTAAAAATTATTTTAGCAATTAAGTTATTGCGAATTATTTTTTTAAAGTGTTGTAGTAAAGTCTATCCTTTCCTAACTTATGATCAGTCAATATTAATTAATCAATAATCAACATATGTAATTAATTTTAGTTATGATTAAGATACTAAATATTTTATTTGTTGTAAGAGTAGTTTCAAGTGCTGAATATAATGAAAATTCTGATTATTAGTTATTTGCCATTCATATGAACCTAAATTTCAAAGTTCATTTACACTCATGCTTATGATATCATTTTATTTTAACCTTTCTTTCTTTCAAGGGTAACAACACCGTGTATTTGACTTTATAATTCTTAGAATTGTTTTTTACTATTCTTTCAGACGTAATTCTGTTCTTAGTTTATACACAATCTGCATTCGTTACATCCGTTCTTAGAATTGTTTATTTCAAATGACTATATCTAGGGACTTTAATGTTACCACATCAATGGCGCCATCTGGTGTATGGAAGCAAAATTAAATGTAAAAGCTCGATCGGTATAATCATTACCTAAAATAAATATTGGTATATTCGGTTTATTAATTACCGCTAATTAGTACAATTTGTAGTTGAAGCAATTTTTTCACAAAATACTATCGTAGTATTTTATGAAAAATCTACTTCAACTACAAATCAGTCTTACCAAGATTACATAAAATGAGTAAAAATAATGCATCAAAAGAACTGTAATTTCATTTAAGAAATATACAATACTGATAGCAGTTCATCCATGTTTACAACTTCCAACTACTTGACAAATAAATCCGGATGAATTCGAGGATGTCGAAATCTATATCGTGTTATTCCTAGAATACAATTTTGTAATATGTTTTACTGGTATAAAAATACAATTATATAAAACTATATATTCACTTATCGGTAGCAGTTCAATTTGGTACACTACACTTTATTCGTGTCATCTTAAATATTATCAAGTTTTTTCACACAAATGAGCAGGTACTTATAAGGCACAAAAGATATAAACACAATGACAATTAGGATTGTTTCAAATAAAAATAACAAATGTCAAAATTCGCGCAAAAAAATTACACACTTATAATACTGGTTTCGCCATCTAGTGTATGGAAGCAAAACTAAAAATGCTATCTCGGTATCCGCCATTTGCGTTTCCCGGGCCTGACATAGAATAAAAATCAACTACAATTATTTCAAATAATTTTATATTCCGTAAAAGGAATAGAGATGGACTTTTGGATGGAATATTTGTAAATTTCATTAATATATACGGTTTTTAATAGTAGTATTTTTTATTCTTCTTTGTTTAAAAATAAATATTTTCTACAAGTTATATTTCGTTTTACATAATATGGTTTTCTTCAGGTTGATGACGCAAGTTTTCTGCCTATTCATTTTCCCTATGTCGACACTGCATAGATAATGATTTTTTTCTTAAAGCGTATTATAATGTTCATATTTTGCAACTACATACACGATATAGAAGTTAATCATTTTGTTACTATTATAATAATATACATATTATTTTACGGCGTACAATAATGTTAATTGCTTTATATACAACTGGTGGCAGCACCAACAACAGCAGCTCTGACGAATGACAGTTGTATTGCGTAGTTTAATCATATGTTATCGTACAAAATGGCAGAAGAAACCTCTGAAATGGCATATTTACATTTTATGTACATCAAGTTTACTTCGGAATGCTTGAAGAAAAAATATATGTCACTCGGAGTTGAACATTCTTTTTGTGTTGAGCTCATAATTTGCGGCCAAGGCGTAAGCCGAGGCTATAAATTATGAGCTCAACACAAAAAGACCTGTTTCAACTCCTAGTAACATAATATACTATTTTACTGTCGGCTTCGGAAGTCAAGTTTGCTACTCTAGCAATATATATAAACCGTAACTGCAACATGCTATAGGAGCCCCATGCCCCATTGATAAATGTTGCTACTGACGTAATTAAATGTACATACGTGATTTAAGACAATTAAGAGAAGACACTTCTTGATTTACTTGAAATTATATTTATATATTTTGCTCTTTTATATTCTGACCAAATGATTTTACTTATTCACACAATTACTTAAATAAATATGTTTTGTTTATTTGAAAACTGTAATTTGATATACTTCTTTTCAAAATGAGCTGGAGTAATGACTCAAAATTTGCAATAATAGTATTGGATTTTTTGTCGGGGAAGCGGTAAATAAACAAACAAGAAAAATTAAATATAACTTTACCAGGATGCCCATAGAGCCTCCCACTCCCACTTTATACTTGGGACGCAGACAAACGTAATGTTGCGTATGTCTGTGCATGGGTCAAAACTTACAGAAAGACCTGAACAAATATTTCGATAATCGCTTTTGAAGAGTTTCATGAGCGTAGATTAAAGTTTTCAGATGGATCTATTTTTGTATTTATTTATATTATCTGCAAATAAAAGTTCCTTATCCATATTTACATTTATTTCAATGTAATGTGACTTCAGCTGATAATTGAGAACTGAAACTGTCAATCTCAATCGAATTCAGTTTTTTCTACTATCTCTTAGCGAACAATTATTGACGCGCCACTGTACTATATTTGACGGATTGATTTATTTCTCCAGCCATTTTGAAACGAATTATATCAACCTTCAATTACAACACTATACAATTTGTCGATGAACATTAATTTACACATTTTTTAAAATAAAATAGTAGACTGTAGTAGAATAAAATGAATATGCTTAACAATTTTTATGCATGCGGCTTGTAATTATTTATAAAAACAAAAATAATAGGTATTTTATATATTATTATGTAATTTTATACCTTTTGTTACAATAAGTTCTTTCAATAATACAGTTGCATGCAAAAGTTTTGAGCCAAATAGATTTATAAACCATATCATTTATTGTGCATAACATATTTTCATAAACCGGGAATTATGTATATAAATTTACGTAGTAACAAAATAATTTATCGTACTGCTCAAAAATATTACGCCAAAGATATACGTATTTCAAAATGAAATTTGTAATACTGTCGTGTGGTACATTTTGTCATTCATTTTCTAAATGGTTCCAAAATTCAGCCTTTTTTGTCAGACGCATATTTTTAACTTCTGCCGGAATAATAAACGATAGCATTATTGTTGTTAATGTTATGTTTAAAGTTTACCTGATAACTGATAATAAAAATAAAACCAGTTATTTGGTTGAATAGACATCAAAATTTATGTTCCTCTATTTATTATATATTAGTTAAAATTTTAATTCATTGCATTCTTTTTACAAGGTTTTAGTTTAAATATAGATAAGTAGTACAATTTTTGTTCTAGTAGTTAACTATGGAAGACCCACAATTATATGAGAAAGGTACTGACATGCCGAAAAGGGATGCTTCGGAGATAATTCCCAAGTATATTGGCCTACTGAAGTGGAGAGACACGGATATCCTAACCGTTTTGGACATTGGCTGCGGAGATGGTGGGGTCACGTGGAAGTATCTCAGACCACATCTACCTGAAGGAACTAAAATTGTTGCAGTTGATATTGCACAAAAAATGCTGCAATATGCTAAAGAACATTATCCTGAAATTCAATACTTCCAGCTAGATATTAGTACCCCAAAAATTCCAAAATATTTGTTTAATACATATGACAATGTTTTCTCGTTCTATTGTTTACATTGGGTTCATGAACAAAAGTAAGTATAATTTTTGAAATAACATTTTGTTTCTTGTTCATTACGGGTTTAAAAACCAGGTAATGAGTCCAAATTCGTGATATTTAACCGAAACCGATATTTATATTTCTAAAAAAACCTGTTAATATTTACCAAAAAAAAATAAGATCTTTTTTTCAACCATTTAAAAAATAACGCGAAAATGCATCCTTTACAATTTTTCCAACTTTTAAGTAGTGTAGCTACTTTTTACAGTAAAATTAATTTTAAAAAAAAATAGACACTTTAACGGCTGTAGAAAACAAAATTATTAGTTTTTTTTTATTTAATGATTCTATTAACTCGTTTATTTCATTGGTTTATCAAATCGTCGATTAGTAATCGATTTAAGAACGAAATGAATAAAGAGTGAATGAAAAAAAAAACATTCCCTGTTATGAAAATATTAAACGTCAATTTTTGGTTTCTTGTCCTGCTCTTTACATAAATAAATGTAAGAACATCTAAAAGAGTTAAAGTGTTATAGATTTTTGACGTTGCATACTCTTGTTTGTTTTAAAAGCTCTTGTGGACCACTGGACTCCTTTCCTTAACTAACTAATATGTTTTCCATCATTTTCTAATTCACGTCTAACTTATCAACTGACTTACTGCTGCTACTTACTGGCTCCTATTGAAATTTACTTTGGATGGTTCTCGAATATTCTGGCCATCAATACTATACAAATGCACATTGTACTTGTACATACCATTGTAGTTTTCTACAGCCTGTAGTGGCGTACATTTATATATACAGTGTGTTAATTAAAAATCTGGCCATAAGCGTTTAACATGAGAAAACAGTTTTTATTGGCGCAAAAGTCGCCAATTTATTTTAGACAAAAATGTTTCAAATAAATGTTGTAGATAATTATTTTCTACGTCAAAATCAGTAAACAGTTTTAATTTTTCACGTTTTTTAACTTGTAAAATTTAATTTGAAATTACATAAATATTGCTCATTTGTAGCCATACCCATGGAATTGAAACAAAGTTACAGAGAAATGCGTATCGTTTGAACTGTCAAAAATTCGGTTTTCAATTAAAAGTTGCATATAATTCAATTCTGCACCTAAATCACTACACAGGTATTATTTTTAAAATCTAACACTTAAATAACTTTTATTATTATTTTTCACATTTTGTAATCTATAAAATTAAATTTTTGACAGCTCAAATTATGTGAATTTCTTTGTAATTTTGTTTCAATTCCATGGGTATCGCTACAAATGAGCAATATTTGTACGATTTCAGATAAGATTTTACAAGTTACCAAACTTGCAAATTAAAACTGTTTACTGATTTGGGCGTAAAATATAATTATCTACAATTTTTATTTGGATCATTTTTATCTAAAATTAATTGAGGACTTTTGCACAAAGAAATATATATATATATATATATATATATATATATATATATATATATATATATTGTAGAAAAGCGTTTGAAAATATTTACAATATGCTGAAGCCTGGAGGAGGTGTTTTTACCTATTACTTGGCTTCCATTATATTTCTCGACATATTTTACAAAACAGCTCTATTGGGTAAATGGAAAAATTATATAAATGATGCTGAAAAACATACGGGTGTCTTCCAATATACAAATCCAATAGACGTTAAGCAATACTTGATAGACGTTCTCACAAATATTGGATTCAAAACTATAATTTGTGAAGTTGTTGAGAGGCAATACGTTTACAAGAATATTAATGACTTCAGAGGTGAGATATTCAAAATAGCAATTATATAAAAAAAATAATATCTTTTGTATTTTGTAGGTCATGTTATTGCAGTGAATCCTCATTATTCAAAAATTCCGCAAGAATTGAGAATGGAATTTATAGATGATTCAATACAAGAATATTACAAAATTGTAAACGAAAATAAATCATTACATTCCGAAGAAATTGACATAAAATATTATGTTGTTGTTATAGTTGCTACTAAGCCGCATTAAACGTCTAATTACTGACAATTTTGTTAATATTGTAACAAAAATATTTTAAGAATAAATAATTTTTGATTTTGTTAATTTCAATGAATTAAACAATAATTTTTTTCTACAGTCACTATAGAAAGTAGTCATTTGCGCTCTTTTTTGTCAACGCAAAATGTCACTTTGCCACTCATGCGCGACAAAGTAGAAAAAAGCTCGCTCCAAATTTCTAATTATACAATGTTAAGAAATGTCAATTGTCTACATTCTTAATAGAAACGTTTAGTTAGGAACTAATGGCACTGTAGTTACACATTTACCACGTACACAAGTCAATCTGACATATGCTCTGTCGGTATATTACATAACTAAACAAAATGCCGGACTGCTGTGAAAATAAAATAGGGCATTCATTTACAAAAACGAAAGTATAAAATTCTTAGGTTAGATTAAAGCAATAGCTCTTGAGCAGAAGAATGGAAAATAACGATAAAATAAAATTAAATACAAAATTAATTGTGTGAACAGTTTTTGTTTAGTACTAGAAATGATTTACACAGATGGCGGTAGATGAATGTATATAGTATGTATAATGGCGACGGTAGTTGCGAGCCGTATTGTGACATTTGATCTCGAGTTTACTGTATTTATTTTGATTACAATAAAGTTCTTAGTTATTTCGTTACTTAAAAAATTGCGAGAAGTCATTCAATACACCAGGAAACATACATGTCTATATAATCACAAATTCCTTGAATTTTTTTCAGCGTGACAGACGTGACAACTAACCACACATTTTGCTACAAAAAAAAAAAACTCATCAAATCATAACAAATCTTTGCTTATTTTATGGAATAGAAGGCTAATGTAGCGATAAAATCATTTAAAAGCATTTTGAGTTTAAACTGTATCTTTTATATTAGCCAATCGTTATTTATTGAGCAGTTCTGTAAGTGCAAAGTGTACATTTTATTATTTTTTGTTATGGTGGAGAACCCCATTGTGTGTGTTTCGAGCGCAAATGGACATTGTCGATTTCGGGAGAATGCCTCGCTCCAGCGTCGCGCGGCAACAACCTTTCAATCGACAATGTCCTATTTTGCGCTCTTAATACACAATTAGCTATTATCTACTATTGATTATGTATTTTTAATTCATTCGTTTAAAATTAATATATGACATACTTAAGACTGACTTATGTAAGCTCTTAAGAATTTACCTCAGCAATAGCATTTTACCTTAGCATTAATAATTAAAGTATAGACAAATGCGTGCTACGGTATATGTAGCTGTAACCACGCTGTAACCTTAACCTAAGCTAATGCCGACCAATCAGACGAGTTTATGTTGTTCATGTACGATAGCGGATTTTGGTGATATTCGCGACTGTAAAATGTCATTGCCGGCCTGCTCTTATTGGTTTGTCCTAAGAAGTACAGGACATCGTAATGTAAAGTTTAAGGAAAAATTTAATGCTAATTCTAAGGTAAATGCATAAGTTTACAGCTTACAAAAACCAGCCTTTATCCATAGTAATATTTTATTCTGTTTGTTTAATAATGATGAAGTTCTGGTGTTAGACATTGTAACTAGTAATAAGCCTATGAAAATGCAACTACGATGTTGTCTTAAAATTCACAAACTACACTTATGTACGAAAAGAAAAATTTCACGAGCTGAGTATACTATCAGTTGTTGCCTCTTGTTAAGTAGAAGACATTCGTACAGGCTACAGGGCTGCACTGACCTATCGATAAATTGAAGAAAGCTACGGTGGAACTGCTCGATGTATTTTTTATTTTGTTTTCAATGTAATTTTATTATTGTTCATGTTAATTTTCAATAGGTTTGAAACATTAACTAATATTTAGCAAATAAAAATTCTGTAATTAGTAGGACCAGTTTTCTTCAAATTGCTCGGGCTGTTTTGATTTCTTAATCCAGCTCTGCATTAGAGGTATTTCTGCACTAACCTTTCGTAAAAGGTTCACATGAGATATGAATTTTAAAAAATTTCATCGCAATTCAAATTTTCTTATCATGGCGCGCTTATGACGTCAACTCGATAGTGACATCTGCAACGAACTTCAGCACCTAAATCCACATGTTCATGACAGCCATTTGCTTGTTTACATAATGATGATATTTGCAGTAGTTTTTAAATTTAGGTGGGCCATGAAAGAGAAAGAAAAAATTTGTACTTAGTACCTATTTTTTATTTTCTACTTTAAATAAATTTTCATAAATTACTCATATTAAAAACGAAATAAAAAAGTGTAACGTAAAACTAGAAAAAATATGTTCGATATCTTTATGCTTTATGGATACTTTTACTTTACGACCGCTATAAGTATCTTACTCCGTTTTAATTTACATAAATTTGGTGTTGCACTATTTTATAGATTCATAAATATCATTGTCGCTATCATTTTCTTGCTTTATTTTTACTTTTAGGTTATAAAATATTTTGATAGTATATTGTGGACACTTCAACCTCAGTTTAAGAGATTTTTAGCCTTATCTGATATTTTGGCCTCGTCTTCTCCTCGGCTACAAACCTCAATTTTGGCCAAAAACTTAATTACCTAATTAAAATTTTTGGCTTCCATAAAAAAGTATAAAGCATCGAATAAAGTTTTACGGGACAAACAATATTTGGAAAAAAGTGTTTTCTTACATTAAATGCCTGTCACGCTCACGGATTCATGATCCACCATACGACTAAAAGATATGTATTTTCTTTCTCGTATCAGAGACTACTATCAAACTAACAAGCCTTTTGTACTTATATTTCTGTAAATAATGAAACGACAAATTTTTAACACACAATTTTCTGTTCCGGCAACTTCGTTTTGACATTATATGCCCAGATGCATGATTGCCACTGGCGAAGAAAGAATTGAATTCGGAAGACTTCTATTATGGGTACTTAAGGTACTTACAGTAAAATTTTTGAAAGAAGTCCGATCAAGGCTATCTACGAATTGTATCTATGAATTAAGATTTTGTGCTGTCAAGTTTAGTAGTGTCTTTTACTTAGTTTTTATGAGGGTACATAATATCTTGTGTACCTCATAAAAACTATGTAAACGACACTACTAAATTTGACAGCATAAAATCTTAATTAATAGATGCAATTCGTAGATGGCCTTGATCGGACTTCTTTCAAAAATTTTACTGTAACTGCAAAGTAAAACTATTATCACATAAATTTTTATCGTAGAAGGTAATATTTATTGCGTCGATTTTTTTCAAAAAAGTTTTTATTTATGATAATTTATTTATCGCAAAAATTCTTGTATTCTGGAAAATAATTTTCAAAAAAATATATAATTTATTGCTAATTTTTTAATTTAGTAGAAAAATTTATTTATCGGAAACAATATTTTATTGAGAAACTTTTTTATTTATTACTTTTATAAAAATATATCACTAAAAATATTTATTTATTATAGACAAAATTATTTATAAAACATAGTTTTGATAATGAAACAAATGGTGCTTCATAAATTATTAGCCAATAATAATGAAGAATTTATTCTTATTAATGATACACGTACCAAAAATTTTGTGTGAATATAATTTCGTTAAAGTATAACCAATACTTACCTTTGATCAAAATTCCCAGTGTTACGGAAAAAGTGACAGGCGGCTAAAACTATGACGTGATATCTCCACGTGTACAGCTTTTAGGACGTTGAATTTTGAGGTAAAAATGTTATCCCAGCCTCATATTAAAATATGTTTTTAATAATGTCTATAATTATTATTCTCTTTGTTTCTTTATACACCACAATTATTTTTGTACGCGCTCTTATATTTTATGTCGTAGCCAAATTGTAAAATATTTTTTGTAAAACACCTAGGTAGTTATTTTCTAAAGGAGTTATTTTAACATTTTTGCTTATAATTTTTGTAAATTCACGTCTTTCGTATAAACTGGGTATCTTGAACATGTCAAACAGGTCTAGATATTGAATTATATGGATAAATATGATTTATTTTGAAGTACATATATTTTAGAATTTTTTTCTGTATTTTTTCAATAAGGTCCTGATAACATTAATAGGAAGGATTCCATATTGTACAGCAATATTCCAATTTGGAGCGAACAAATGAATAATAAAGAGTAAAGATAGGCGAAACGTCAGTGAAAGTACGAGTGTTACATATTATGAAACCGAGCATACGTAGGGAATTATTAAAAATATCATGTAAATGATTATGGAATTTTGAATTTTGTAATTAAAATTCTACATGAAGGAACAATAATTTTTTGTTGTTAAATTTACATTCAATTTAGTTATAAACATATGTACTGTTGAGTTCTTCATTAATAATATAGTACGTTATGTTTTTTAGAAAAATTATATTTCAAGATTGTGGAAAAATCATGTTTAGCACACGTGAGCATGTCTTTTTCTCACTTGTTCATTTGGCACACCCGCTTCCGCGGCCAATTTCCGGACACGTGAAAAAAAGGCATGCTTTGCTCACTTGTACTAAAAATAGCTATTATACAACACATATTTGTTATTATGGTTATTTGAAATAACTTATGTACAACATTAATCACTCCTTGAGAGAATATTTAAAAAGTCACGGAGGAATTATTACTGATTTTTGCGTTTTTTTTTTTTTTAATATAAATTAATATTAACAATGTTAAAAGATACATTGGTTACTTATCTTTACACAGCGGCAGCTGTCATTTACGGCTGATGAAACGAAAATGAGTTAGTGCTTCGGAATTAAATTCAACGATGCTGCTTATATTTGTTACGTTTTTTTTTTTAAGGAAGGTCCTCATTTTCACCTATTTTAATTTATTTTTCTTTCAAACAATGAGCCTGTTTCACATTTTTCAAAAACTATTCTAAACGAAAGTCTATGCAATGATTTTCTTCGTAATAATTTTTATTTTAATAATTTCTTGTTATTTGTGGAAATAATTAAATAAAATGATTGGCTTCCTGAAAAACTACCCCCCACTCCTGTGACGTAGAAGTACATACATTTCCATCACCTACGTTCTACGTTTATTCATATTATTTATATAAATAAACGTAGGCTTATAGTTTGTCACATGTTAATAAAAAATCTTTTAATTTGACATTTGACGCTGACATTGCTCATTGTAAATGAATAATAATTACACTCAAAATAAGTCGGACAATTTACCGAAGGTCGATAGCTGGATGGTGGCTGAATTTATATCAGAGAACGATTGTTTTACAGCTACCGAAATAAGGGTTGTTAAAGATTTGAGATAAAATAAAATATAAAAACTGAATGCACTATATAAATTGATAATATATTTTACTTTAAGGTTCTGTTCATGATTCTTACATTGAATCTGCCATAGGATATGTAGATCTATGTCGAGAAAAAAATAACTGTATAGTAGATGTAAAGTTTGCCCTGAACATAAAGTAAAGCAACAAAAATATATTGTTATCTTCAAGGTGGATGAAAGTTGAAATGATCTTCACAAACATGAAAACACAATTTTTCTGACATTATCAGCTCTTTGACCTATTACTTCTAGACACAATTTTCTTTTCATCGCATGTTTTGACAAATTTATAAACTCTATAGTAGGTTTGTTCCTAACAGTATTTTTGTAAGATGGCACAATACAATATCGTAAATTACTCATTTTATTTTGAACTTTTTATTACCTACATATTATACAACTTGAACCAATCTAAAAATTTGACACTTGTTTGACAACTTTGACAATACACTTGACACCGTAGACCGCTGAAGATGTATGTACTCTGACGTCACATTCTGTTTCAGATCACGTGACTTATTCAAAATTTTATCCAAATTTCAAAAATTAATTGTAAAATATCTAAAGGATATTTCGTGATTTTTTCAAATTTGAGGCTCTTTAAAGAACAATATCTTTTAAACTTTAATACTTAGAAGTCATATAAAAATTCTTGCAACAGCCCTATTCCCAATGACAGATAATATTGATTACAGCAATTTTTTTTTCAACAAACAAAACCAAAACAACCATTCAATGGCTACTTTATAATTTAAAATAGTATATCAATTACCATTTTAATGTCAAAAGATGAACAAAAATATAAAAATTATTTAGAATATTTTTAAAAGGTGTTGGATAAAACGTTGTATTACACTCGTGTACATATACATATTAGTAGCAAACTTTTTCTTTCGTGACTAATAGGTATGTTACATTCCACATTCATATAGGTAACAAATAACTATTATTTTATTTCAGTTCTTACAACTTATTACAATTTATGACATAAAGTGAGTTAATTTTTTAATGTAAACCTGTTGATAAAGACACTTGCAAACAACCATACCTTACTGGGGATTCGAACCCGAGACCCTTGGGTCGTGTGTCTAATTCGCTGCCCACTATACCACAAGGGTCGGTTATTTATGTACCTTGAATTTTGACCAGTTTGTTTCATTAAAGTCACTAATAAGTATACCAAGCACAACAAAATGCCAGAATGTCAATAAATCTTTCGTAAGGAGGAGCCTGATAATGGAGAAGTTTAGCGAATTTTTTTTATTTTTTTATTCCATGGGAAATGACTTGAAAAATGATGTTACATGTTTTATTTTTTTCAAAAATGCCCAGATTTTCTAGAAAAGCCGATTTTAAGCTGTGATGACGTCGGTAGAGGCTTGGCGCAACGGATGTCATTATATACACTGACGTACGCGGTTGCGGTTATCAGTCACTTGAGACTGAGGTGTTGTTACGACCTACGTTCAAGTGGTTCGATTTCACCGATCTGTCTGAGTTTGCGCTAAACTGACTTGTAACGTACTTAGAGTTTACCCAAAAAATATTAATTATAAATAAGTGGAGCAATAATTTTAATTTTTAATTTCAATTTCAGAAGTCATTTGTGTTATATTTGTGAGAAAATAGTATTTTATGTAGAATTTTTACCATGCTAAACTTCCCCATTATAGTTATTTATGGTATAAGTGTGCGTATACAAATAATAATAATAATAAATAAATAAACTTTATTGACTTCCGTCAATGGCGGAGTTCAGCCAATGGCTGTTCTTCCACTCAACCAATAAATATATAGAGCAAACAATAAATTTATATATAACCTGCAACAAAATATTTTTTTTAAATAAATATCATATTTTACAATATCCCAATGTAATTATTGCATAATACAGTTATAAATCATAATTATATAATATTAACATAATTTTTTATGTAATTTCTAAAAGAACTCAGAAATAACGACTTTACTTCATTTGGTAAATTATTATAAAGTGTGGGTGCTAGGTAAGAAAAACAATTTTTAAATTTAGATTTTTTAAAAGGTGGTACAGCATACATATCTTCGATTCGTAAACCGTAATTATAAGTTTTATGTATCAGCTTGTTAAACAAATATGAGGGAGTCCTGGAAATCTTGATTTTATGTATTAGAATTAGAAGAAACTTTTTTACTCTACAGTCTATGTCATCCATTCTAGCAAGAGATCTGTAATAAGATATATGGTCATATTTACGAACGCCATATACGTATCTTAAACAAGAGTTCTGAAAAATATTAATTTTTTGTTTATCTGTTTGGGTCAGACAAGGAACATATATGTATGTACATGCACAATAATCAAACAGGGAAAGTACTAAAGTATTAAATAAACGTAACTTCACTGAAGGAGATAAGGAATTTCTAAATTGATAAAGATGGCCTAATTTTATTCTAGCAGTTTTTAATTTAGTCTGTAAATGGCAACGGAAATTAAGATCTTTGTCGATATGCAAGCCCAAACTTTTACTTGAGATCTTTGTAAAATAATTCCGTCTAAAATTAGTAATGGAGTAATGGATGCACCAAAAACTAGAAGAGATGACTTAGAGGGATTTTTTTTAAGGCCATTATTCTTTACCCAAGTACTTAAGCTGTTAAGATCATTATTCATTTGTGTACATGTTTCATTGAGATTTTCTGCACTGCAATTAGTTAAAATTTGAATATCATCTGCATATGAATGTAGATACAAATAAGTCACGCGAGAAAAGTGTTAGCCCACGGGCCGTACATTTAATGTATTTTAAGATTTTTGAAATTTCATTTGACACATGGCGAATCAATTTTATTTGACAACGAAATACAAAATTCTACTGACCCTATGCAACTCACCGAAAATGACAAGAGACGACAGTGGTTATCTTAGCAAGTTTTTTGTTTGAAAAAATAATACTTAAATTGTTCTGTCAGTCTCACAGACCATATTCAGCCGGCAGAACGTCTATTCTGTGATTCTGCTATTACATTTTTTGCGGAGATGGAAGAAAATTTAGTTATTCCCGAAAACATTCAAGAAGCTGCTAAATTAGCGTGCTCCAGTTTAAGACTTGAAAAATATAGGGTTCAATACGAAAAAGAATTTCATCAATTTAACTGCTCGAGGGAGGAAAAAGGAATTACAGACATAAATGAGGAAATAATACTGGCTTATTTTATGGTGCGGGAAGATGTAGTGGGCTGTGGGTCCACCGCAGCAACAGCTCCATCTTCAGTGGGCAACAGGAGTTGTTGACTTTGCCTATCCTAATATGAATTCGTTGTCCAGCCCCGGCCCGCCGCGAGCTGTGCATGTTAGAGGAGCGTATACAGCTGCAGAGCTGGTTCTGTGGGGCTACTACTCCCCAAATGGTGCGAACACTAGCCCTCTGTAGCTCGGGTACCCCGGGGACGCTACTCCCCGTAGCAGGTTATTATTATTGTTATTATTATTATTTATTAATATTATTAATTATTATTATTTTTAATTATTATTATTATTAATTATTATTATTATTATTAATTATTATTAATTATTATTAATTATTATTTTTATTATTATTATTAATTATTATTATTATTTTTATTATTATTATTTATTATTATTATTTATTATTATTTATTATTATTATTAATTGTTATTATTATTAATTATTATTATTATTAATTATTGTTATTATTATTAGTATTAGTATTAGTATTAGAATTAGTATTAGTATTAGTATTAGTATTATTATTAGTATTAGTATTATTATTATTAGTATTATTATTATTAATTACTATTATTAGTAATAATTATTATTATTATTAATTATTATTATTATTAATTATTATTATTAATTATTATTATTAATTATTATTATTATTATTATTAGTAATTAGTATTATTATTAGTATTATTATTATTATTATTAGTATTAGTATTAGTATTATTATTATTTATTATTATTACTATTATTATTTATTATTATTAATTTTATTATTATTATTATTAGAAATAGTAAAAAAATACAATATTTTCAAATAAGTACATTCTTATTACCTATATATATATATATAACATAATCATTATAAACTATAAACGCAATAAATATTAATTATTATTATTACTATTATTAGTATAAGTATTAGTATTATTATTATTAGTATTAGTATTATTATTATTATTTATTATTAATATTACTATTATTATTATTTATTATTATTATTTATTAGTATTATTATTATTATTATATATTATTAATATTATTATTATTATTATTATTTACTATTATTATTATTATTATTATTATTATTATTATTATTATTAGAAATAGTAAAAAAAAAATTCAATATTTTCAAATAAGTACATTCTTATTACCTATATATAACATAATCATTATAAACTATTGTAACAAACTCGTTGTTGCTACGCCTATTTTATTACTGTCATCCTGTTTAAATTCCTGTTGCAGGCTATCCTTTCTACACCTAAAAATTGTGGCATTTGACTTACGTAAACTATAGTTACTATACCTTACCTCAAGACTGACTTTTATTCATTTTTTTAATCAATTTTTCTCTTTATAATTACATAGTATTGTTGTTATTATCTTTTTGGTTAGAAGTGATAAACAGTTGTTCATTGACAGTTGATATTGAGAGTTTTTTAGTAACTAATAAAAGTCACTAACTTTCAATAACTTTATTTATTTAAATTGTTTAAATTTGGATAGATATTTTAAAAGTCATGCGATGTTGGATTATCTCATTTTCTGCATTTATTTAATTTTTAAAAATTAAATTAGGATAGTTTTCATGCGACGTGGTAATTTTTTTTTGTGTCTATGATTGGGCACACTGAATAGGGTTGGCGAGTGATTCATTTGCGCTTTTTCCGGTTAGACATGGAGAGAGATTAGACATTCTTGGGTTGTACTTGTACACGTTTTTTTCGTTAACTTGTGATTTTTTCTATGATGGAAAATTGAGTATTAGTCTCTAATGTTCGTTCCTCGCTAGTGGAAAACGAGGTAAGCATTTCACTACCTTTTGTTGTACCTATTTAGCGTTGTATTTACTCGAATTGTATTTTTGATGAGTCACGTTAGATTTCATACCGTGCGGTTTTGTCCGTGTAGTTGGGGAAATGCTTACTTAAATTTTCCAGCGATTTCGTTGCAACTTGGAAACGTCTAATTTGTCTCAATGGCCTAGCCTCTTTTCGGTTGATCAAAATTTTGAGGTTCGATTTAATGCCACAAGGCTAGTACCAAATTCCGTCTCGATTTCAAAATTCTTAGATTTTTTTTTTGGTATGGTAGTTGGGCAAAATTGTAAAACTTTTATACGACGTAAATCCCGTGCTCAAGTCGTACCTTGACTTGTTCGGTTATTTGCGTAAGGGATTCGCATTCAAATTTTGCTTGTATACCACAGTATTAGTAATTCTGCGTCATTAGTAATTTATTTGTTGGGCTAAATTATTTAAGGGTAATTTTTTTAGTAAAATTTTTGGGATTTAAAAATTATTTCGGGAATTCAAAATTATTAAAAGTATCCTACCGAACCACACCTTTCCTCTCCTATACCCTGGAATGAACGTAGGCGAATGTAGGGTGTGAGTACATGACGTGACTATACAATTTTGGACTAGACAAATTTTCGGCTCGGCTTTTCCGCTTTAATAGTCGACTTCTTAGAGTCAATTTTTTTTTATTGTTATTTAGCTCTAAATTACGGTAGTAGCTGCAATTTTTTTTTTGTGATAATTTGTAACTGTTTGTGCGCTACATTCGACTCGACGAAGTTTTTGTCCGGTTATTAATCTTTTCGCGCTGCATTTTTTTTTTTGTGGTTTGTAAGCCCTTTTGGCTTCTTTTATTATCGGGTTAACTGCTGCGCCCTTAAGATTACCGTTAGTCACATTTTTTCACTCTACGTATTTCCTCTTCACTCTTTCTCTAATGTCTTCTTTTGCATGCGGCCGTTCTAGCTTTTATCAAAAATTTTTAGTGTTATTTAAAAACCTAGGTGCACTTTTTGTAAATAATTTTGTAATTTGTAAATTTTTGTTTTGTGGTACATTCGCGTCTGGAGCTCTCGTTTTGGGCCTTAAAATTTCATGTACAGTCTAAAGCCCTTAAGGCACTTTGTAAATCTCAGTAGAGATATTTTTGCTGGCCAGATTTTTTTTAGGGAACATAGTCAAGGACTTACAAGGTTTTTTTTCCGGGATTGGGATTGAAAAGTGACTGAGGAAGGCAGCCCTTACTGCAGTTGATCCTACTGGCTTTTGTTATCTGCCGAAGAGGAATATTTCGCCCGACAATCTCCGAGGAAAACAAGTTTCGCCGTTGACTAAAAACCCTAGCCGTGCTGAGGCCTAGGCGGTACATTCTGACGTCGTCATAACCAGAGCCCCGAATTGGACTAGAGCATTTAATTCTACTCCGTTGACTCTGACGAAACCCGTTCACCGGCGTGAAACAACGGGATACGACGTTTCGACATTACTTCAAGAGAGTCAGGTAACGAGTTGTTTTTTTTATTAGTCGCCGTTCGCAGGAGCGCTGACCTCAGTCCTTCTCTTTCCGGATGCCGGAAAGGACCCAGTTGTCTTTTTGGTTTTATTATACTAAACTGGTAATTGATAGTTCACTTAGCTCCAGCGTGTATTGTGTTATTATATTAAATATTTTTTATAAAAAAAAAACTTTACTTTACTTATTAGAGTTGACCTTACTCTAAACTTTCCCTGCTTATAAGGTCTGGCGCCCACTAATTTCTTTCGAGAAAAGCTCGTTTTTCACTTTTCCAAATTGAGTTGTACTTATTTATTAAATTTAATTCTGTCGCGAATACCTGTATCTCGAAATAAATTACAAAACCCTAGACCCAGCCACCGCTTTGCGTTTCAGCTAGCCGGAGCAAATTTTATGAGTGTACACATACAGGTAGGAGGAGCTTGCTTATTTATGAATTACTTCAATTATCCTCTTGTGTCACACTATAAACGCAATAAATATTAATTATTATTATTAGTATTAATTATTATGATTAATTATTATTATTATTAATTATTATTATTATTATTATTAGTATTAGTATTAGTATTATTATTACTATTATTAGTATAAGTATTAGTATTATTATTATTAGTATTAGTATTATTATTATTTATTATTAATATTACTATTATTATTTATTATTATTATTATTTATTAGTATTATTATTATTTATTATTATTATTATTATTTATTATTATTATTATTATTATTATTATTATTATTATTATTAGAAATAGTAAAAAAATACAATATTTTCAAATAAGTACATTCTTATTATTACCTATATATTACATAATCATGATAAACTATAAACGCAATAAATATGAATTATTATCAAATGCTGTGTTACAAACATTGAGAATTTCAGATCTGTGCTACCCTCTTTGAACATTCATTGCAACCTGCACTGTTTATATTCCTACATTGAGGGCAGCACTATTGATTTCATCCCCTATGCTTTACAGCGTGGAAACAACCCTGTTAGTTCGTGAATAGAGGGTAGTCGAGTTTTAGAAATTTGCCAATAGATGGTACCCATTTTACCACTAGCCTTTATTCACATAGTTTGCTACTTTACCATCACATTTAAGTAATACTTCACTTTTAGAACTGATTCTCATTACTAGAGTTATGGTTTCTTTTTATATAGTAAAGATGGCGATCTATAAAAAAAATTATTTTAATTTGAAATACATTATTTGTCGTTAAATGGATCAAACACAATCTTTACATTGAAAATAGCAATATAATCGTATCTCTAATAAGAACAATTTACAATGTAGTATACGTGGTTATACCTACTAGTTGTAATTACTAATTATATGCAAATTCGTCAATATATTTATAATGTTCGTTTTTCAAAATTTAACAGGAGACTGCTAATATTTTAAAATTAAACAAATTATAATATTAATAATATTCTATTATTTTATAATGTAATTAATAGCGGACTTTTCATAAACCTTTCATAATTCATACATTGTAAAAATCATTGTTTTAACATGTACCTAAAATTTAATAATTATTGTATATTTGCTGTTTATAAAAAACATGAGTAGAATATAAAATCGTTGGAAAGCTAAAAATCTTTTTCCCACGACATATAATTTTCTTCTATAACATTCATTTGATAATTATAATTTTGATATAATATAAATCTTTGTTTTAAATTTTTTCTTTGTACCGTAACAATAATAATAATAATAATAATAATAATAATAATAGTAACAATATTGTACAAATAATAACTAAAAGCACTGATTTTTTTACAAACAAATGTTTCATATTTACATAGAGGGTACAAAAAAATGATAAAAAAATTCTGAGTGGATTTTGATGTGTTGATTCCAGTCAAAAATATTTTCTATCAAAAATTAAAATTAAAGCATGGTTCTTGAAATGTAGGTACATTTTTAGCGGGACTGGCTAACACTATATACTTATGTAGACATTTACAGCCCGATTCACAAAAAAGTTTAAGCTAATCCTCATTTTTGGATTAGCGAATTCTACTCTAATTTTGACAGTATATAACTTAAAATATAGTCTAATCTATTCTTAGTATCTACATTTATTGGTAATATCATGAAAATTAAATTTAAATACCGGAATAGAATAGAATTCACTAATCCAAAAATGAGGATTATAGTTAAAACTTTTTTATGAATCGGGCTGTTAATTTGTTAGGTAATTATAAATGGTAAAATACAATCGGTAAAGTTTTTTGGATAATGCTATTTAAAGTGAAACAATAGAATTTCTCTAAATGTAAAGACATTGCAACCTTAAAGTAGTGATGGGTCAATTCCCGAAAGTGAATGATAAAGAAAAATTCCCGGAAACATATCGGGAAATTAAAAAAAAATTCTTTGAAAATATCCCAAGGACTTTCAAATATTGCGAAGCATCACAATGTTTGTTGACGAAGTAGGGGTAGGCCACAAGGCACAACCAAAAGATCAGGCTTCAAAGAATATTTTGTAAAAATGAAAAAAAAAAAATCCTGGAAAAAAGTCAAGATATATTTTCCCGCATATTGTGATTTAAGAAATATCTGGGAATTTTCCCGGGAAAAGTCAAAAGTCACTACGGCAAAGGAATAGAAATAGAGAAACAAAGTACGTTATCGTTCAGATAACGAATTTCAGATTCCGTATAAAATTTTGTTTTTTGCCACTTGCCATTACTAGCAAACATCAGTATTATTTTCATTAGAACTACGAATATTGTGACGCCAACATTACTGGTTCACATGAATATTTTAACTACATAATTATCTGTATGAAAATAACGAAAAAATAGCAATTAGCAATATTTATTTTGGTATCATTTATTTATGTATCTATATAGTACATATCCAATTTAAACAAAGACAGTGGAACTTGTACTGTCATATTATAAAAACTTTCTGGGGGTAAGCAGACGAGCATTTCTCTTTAAATTTAAAATTTATAACCCTCCCTTCATGTTTAGACCAGCACAATGAGTCACCCCTAACTGGACATCATCCCTGCTTCCCACCCCAGGAAAGCACCTTGAGTGGGGGCGAGGTCTACTAGATCGCTCCGCCTTCGTAGCCAATAGCAGCGTGTCGCCGACCCCCACCCCCGTATGTTTCGCATATTGATTCCTGGTCGCACTAGCCAACGGCTAAGGGTAGAATCATCCCTTGAATTGTCTCAGCCGCAGGACATGAGGGATGTTCTAAGGAGAGGAAACGATCATGTAAAACTTCAAGAGAAGAATATAATATGTATCTATAAAACTAAAAGATAAAAGGAATTAATTTGGATTTACATATACTAATATATTTGTATACTCCTACATATACAATCCAAAGAACAAATAATAATTTTTCTTACAAATACTTTTCTAAATATAATATGCATATTAAAGTTACATATATTTTACAAATGGAAATATATTTTCCAATCATTTATTTAACTCTATTAGATTAATATAGATATACATATAGAATAAGTACCTAAATATCTACATACATATATGCGAGTATAAAATACGTATCTATATGAATGTGAAAACATGAAAATATTTATATTTACTTAAATATATGAGATGTAGATACGTATATAGATATATCCATATAATTTTCTTTAAAAAAAATTACGTTTAGGTAGAATTTATTAACCATCAATATAATTATAGAGATACATAGATATAATAAATTAATAACAAAAAAATTATGAAAGGAAGAAATTACTGGATGTCAGTCAACTAATTGCTTTATTTTCCGCCTCTACCGGTTTCGACACCTCATGTGTTTTCTTCAGGAGTTTCAATAATTTAAATACAAACATGTGTAACTTACGTGAAAATGTAGAATTTATACAAAATGGATAAATACATAAAACAATAATAAATAACATACTTCTTAATATACATACAATGGTCGTCAAATTTAAAAAATAAAAAAAAAAATTAATACATTAAAAAACACATGAAGTCGTCAAAAATTTTATGTAACCGTAAGCAGTACATTACCGTCACTAATTTTGTTTTATTTTAAACGCATGAAAATACATCGACATCAACACTTGGAATACATACCTACATATATACAAATTTCCGTCTACACGTAATTTGAATGGATCAAGATTGAAAAATATAGGTAGGTACTTAACTACCGGGATAATTTATTTCATTTCTTGAAGGACAGGCATACCGACATAAGCATAATAAAATCGCTTACAGTCCTAGCTGATTAATCTCAACTGATCCAATAAATGTTTTTCGTACCATTATGATCCGATCCACTTCCTGCTATGACCAAGAATTATATATGATCACAGAGCACAAATTAATTGTACTAATCTGTGGTATGATTTAATCACCGCGAGTGGTTATAAAAGTAGAATATTTATTTTTATATCTAACTATTTTGAGAGAGGAAGATATTTAAGATAAATATGAATATGGCTTAATAAATTTATGTTATTAAATCATTTTTATTAATAGCAATTATAAGGATTTTTATTGAATAGTTTTGTCAATATTTGACCGTTTATCGCATGGAACTCAAAAATACCTTAACGTACCATAACCTAACGCACAAAACTTGGGCCGTTGTTACTGTCTTTTGGGTAAGCATACCTAATTGTAAAAAAATCTGTAATATAAAAAAAATATTTTGTTTACATTTTGATAATTGAAATAAATTTTGTAGCATATTTATTATAATAATTTATAATAAAATTCCATATTGATTTTGATGTTTATTATTGATCTTTATAGATGTAGGTACTTAACTAACTGACGATACCGCTTATTTGATACCAAACGCGGCATGGTTCTGACAACTTTATGCAATAAACAAAAGCCGATCTAGCTGTTAATTTTTTGACATTTCTGCATAACATCCCTTGACTATACCTTTCATTTAATACCAAATGTGTCAAATTTTTGATATTTCTGCATAGCAGCCCTAGACGATACTTCTCATTTGATACCAAACACGACATGATTTTGATAACTTTATGCAAAAAACAAAAGCTGATCGAACTGCCAAACTTTTGACATTGCTGCATGGCAGCCCCAAGACGATACCTCTTATGTGATACCAAATACGACATGGTTTTATCAAATTTATGCAAAAAACAAAAGCCGATCTAGATATCGAATTTTTGACAATTCTGCATATATATTTCATTTGATACCAAACACGGTATATTTCCGACAAATTTATGCGAAAAAAAAAACAAATATCGATCGAGGTTTAATTTTTTTCATTAAATGGTTGATAACATGTATTTTTTTATGCAGTTTTATGTAATATTTGCTATATTATAAATGGCAGTACGAGAATTAGTATACACTAATGTATTTACTTATACATAAATAACTAAATAAATATATCATGGCATATTACCCAGTACTGGGCGTGCTAAGTCACGCCAGAATGGCAAGTTTGGAACTAGGGTTTCTTCTTGACAGATATTGTGAGTTGTCCCGGTCTTGTATTAATAACGCAACGTAGGCTATGACCCGAAAATCGTGACGCATCACGCGTGACGCAGATTACTGCCCCGGAAAAAGTGTCCAAGGTGCGCCTAAAGAAGTTTTCAGCTATAATATCCCGAGGACATTGATAATTACGAAATAATTTTATCACAGTTAGTGAAAACGCGTTGCTTTGTAACCGCTCGAAACCGAAAGCGGGGGGGTTGTTACATAAAAGCAACGTGTTTGAGGAAGTTGTGATAAAATTATAAATATTTATCAATGGTCAAGGAGTATTCGGAGAGATATTTTTTTGCAATTTTGATTAAATTTATGAAGAATTTGTATTTAGAGCGAAACAACGCTTGGCGTATTTTGATCGCAAACAAATGAATTATGTGTAATCATATCATCCATAAATATAAATAAACAATATATATATATACGAATTTATCTACTTATAACAAAAATTTATTCGAACAATAATAATTCATTCCTATAAATCAGGAGTGCTCAAACAGTCGATCGAGATCGACCGGTAGATTGCGAGATATTTTTAAGGTGATCGCGTACACTCGCGACATTTAGTTTAACTTTTTGAAACAAATTAACATAGACAAATCATATATAGTTAAAAGTTAAAAAATCTCTTTTCAATGGTGTAACTTTTTAATATGGCAACTATGTAAAAATTAAAACTGTGCCATTATAACTCAAAATTCAACAGTGATAAAAATCACCATTTGAAATGTAACACTACGACGGGTTTAAAAATTAACGGGACTATTTAAAAAGAGGGAAACGCGAGAATCTAAATTAAATAATTTGGAATTAAAAAGCAACTAATAAATAATCCAAATTATTGGTAGCGTGCCACCAGGTTATTTATAGGTAAATAACCAAAACCTAATTTTGAATTTGGATATAAACTATAATTTTATTTGTTTGGAGGGCAAGGCGATATAATGATGAAACGGTTTTCTATTAATTAGCTATATTAACAAAATATAATTAAAATAGAAGATAACAATACAATAAAAATAAAAACAAGTAGAATTTTATAAAACAATTTAGAAACCGAGCGGAAAAAGTTACATTATGAAAAATATTATTATTAACTTACACAACTATGAATATTTACACTTACATCTTGACTAACTAACGGCTTCTTACTCCGACTAACTCCGACCAACCAACTGACTAATTTTTCGATCGTCAATTTATTGTCCATGATTATCCCATTGTTTGACACTACATCACCAATCTGGATTCTTATTGGTCAATTCTGACGTCAGCGCACCAATCAAGTGCCGCGTTCATCAGAAGCATCCCGAGAGAAACAACCCTTGTCAAGATCAAGATGACTCACATTCTCATGACCCATGAGAACCAGACCGATGATGTTTGCCAAACAACGAGATAACAATAATTCGGCAAATACAATGTCTGTTATAAGAAAATTCCGAACAGTACTTTAAATATTAAGTTTTTGATAACCAACAACAAAATTTAGATTAATGACTTTTGCCGAATTATTTATTTACTACAATTAATTACAAATTAAACTAATAATACTGAAGAACATTGTTACAGAAAGAAAAAAAGAAATTCCTTAAAGTGGTACAAACCAATATTATTTCACATTTGTAAGTTATTCGCAAATTATGTATTTTTCTCAAATAACGAACATCACTAAAATCGTCCCCTAATAGGGAAACTTTTTTCTAATTTAACTGACTTCATATTTTTATAGTCCTGTACACCTGTATATTACTTTTTTTTTATCTAGGCGATCTCTCACCGCCAAAAAGTTTTAATGTCGAGCTTCAATAGTTCAAGTTAAAGTTTGAGCATCCCTGCTATAAAGGTTTTCTTCTGTTCCATATTCTACAATCGGAATAAACGAATCACGTCCAGCACGCGACGAAATCCAGGTAGTGTGGCAATGACCAGTGTCCGGATTGATTGACGGGGCGCGCTTGTTGTGATGAGCGTGCGGTCTGGGGGCACGCCTCACTACCTGCGTGACCCCTGGCCTTTCCCGGCAGATGTCCAGCACTGGCACCAGTCGCTACGCTTGCTTGGACAAGCCAGGTCATCAGGAAATGGGATGATTTATACCTGGAAGGGACCAAGGTACTTCATTAAAATGTTTACTTTGGGCTCCATCGTATGTATTCTACAATGTTCGGTTGGTTAGATTATTGTCAGTACAATGTCTATTTGAATTTTTATTTTACAATTCCAAATATAAATTTTATTTACGACGTTTTTGAATATGTGCAAATAATAATAATAACTTACAGAAAATACTAAAGTCATTTTCAGAAATATAACATAATTCTCATTTTAATTCCTATTATTATAGCCCGTCATGTGTGAAACTTTAAGAAATAATACAGTAAATTTCATTAGTTATAACTTACTTCTCGTAAGCATAACTAGAAATATGTTGATACAAAATTATAACAAACAATAATTTTTATAAAAAAAAAATATTAATATGTATATATCACGTCATATTACCCATTGCTGCAGTACAGCATAGCTAGCTAATAGGTGGACATTAAATAGTGGTAGTTATTACAAAAGCCGACAAATTGTAACAGCACTAGTAAGCAGCCAAATACACATTTGTTCGGTCAGCATTTCCCCGGATTTGTGGAAACAAATATTATATATATATATATATATATATATATATATATATATATATATATATATATATATATATATATATTTAACGCATCCATGACTACGTTTAGCTAGCAGAGAAGTAATCCGCTTAAACATGCAGTGACTTAAAACGAACTCTTAACTCCAGTTTGTTTATATCATATTTTTAAATGTATGCATGCACCTATATAGTTAATTGCCTATTGTTGTTTTACATTACTTATACTTCTTTAGATTCAAAATTCAAATCTAATTTCAATATTGAAACCAGTCAGAAAAAATCTGTTGTGGCCAGCACAAGACCTTCCGTCAATTCCATGTATTTTGTACAAATCCCATACCAAAAGGTCCTTAGAACAGATTCTATATAATATCATGTAAAATCGAACAGGAACACATACTATTTTTTACAAATTCCATACCAAAAGTTCATTTGAAAAGGTTCTATAAATCCAATAAAATTATAACATAAGCTACACCAAGTAATGTCCTTCCATCTTCTCTTTGGCCTTTCTCTGCGTGTCACTTGCGAGCAACACTATGACATACCAATTTTAGATCCTATACTTTTTTCCATATTTGGTTTTGCACTTGCAACTGACATCTGTCAATTAAATTTTTTTGAATAATTATGTCAGCTGTTTCCATGATAAATAACAAAGCTGACTAATTTTTGAAAATTAATTTCTTTATAATGCTTTAACTCTACATCTATTGAATATGAAGGAAAATTAATAATCAAACCATATAGAGAAGAGTATTTTCTTTAATAAATATAAAAACAAAATGTCAAAAAATAATATTTAACTGCGTTTTTTTAAGAAAAACTGTTAAAAACTTCAAATAAGGGTACTTCCGGTGGATCAGTTATAACCAAAATCTAATCAACTCTTCATATGGATGTACAGAAGAGGAATACGAAAGAATTATAATTTTTAGAATTATAGTATTGGAGTTATCGTCGGAGAAAAATTTGTCACACACGGACACACATACACACACACACACACACGGACACACACACACACACACACACACACACATACATACAGACATCATCTTAAAAATAGTAAATTCGTATTGTAGGGACCCTAAAACGTGCTTATTCATTAAAAACTCACCACCGAATTTTTTGACCAAAGACAATACCTTCCTTACCTAAAGGTGACGGAAGGTAAAAAGTATGGTGTATAACAAGATTTAAGGAATCTAAATTTTATACTAAAATAAAATTCGACCGTTTTTACCTTCCGTCAAAAGGAAGGTATTGTTTTTGGTCAAAAAATTCGGTGGTGAGTTTTTAATGTATAAGCACGTTTTAGGGTCCCTACAATACGAATGTACTATTTTTAAGATGATGTCTGTATGTGTGTATGTGTGTCCGTGTGTGTGTCTGTGTGTGTGTCTGTGTGTGTGTCTGTGTGTGTGTCTGTGTGTGTGTCTGTGTGTCCGTGTGTGTGTGTGTGTGTGTGACAAATTTTTCTCCGACGATAACTCCAAAACTACAATTCTAAAAATTATGATTCTTTCATTTTCCTCTTCTTTACAACCATATGAAGAGCTGATTAGATTTTGGTTATAATTGGTCAACCGGAAGTACCCTTATTTGAAGTTCTTAACAGTTTTTCTTGAAAAATCGCAGTTAAATATCATTTTCGACATTTTATGTGATTATCAATAGAAAGAATATCTTATTCTCTATACGGTTCGATTATACATTTTCCTTCATATTCAATAGATATAGAGTTATAGAGAGATTAAGAGCGATTAACTTTCGAAAAACAGTCAGCTTTGCAAAAATTATGAAAACAACATATATTCAAAAAAATCTAATTGACAGATGTCAGTGGCAAGTGCAAAACCAAAGTGGAAGTGAAAGTGATATAAGTGTCCCTCGCCAGTGACTTGCATTTGCGGCCTCGCCGCAAGATAGGAACTTATAATGCCAGAAGTACGAGAAAGGCAAAAGAGAAGATGGAAGGACTGTATAGCAGAAGATTTGAGAGAGGAAGAACTGTGTCACGAAGGTGCTTTGGACAGGAATGAGTAGAAGAGAAGAGTAAGAAACAGCGACTTCTGATAAAATAGGGAAAAGTTGAAGCAGGAGGAAGTATTAAGTGCAATACATAATGTACGTTCGTATTCGTATTAAAATTTTATTACATTTTAGAATCTTTTTACAGGAACTTTCAGTATGGATATGTAAAAATAGTATGTGTTCTTGTTACAATTATACAGGATATATAGAATATTTTTCAAGGAACTTTTGGTATTTTGTGCTGGCCACAACAGATTTTTTAAATAGATCCGACATCCGACACAATTTTTCAATGTATGCTGAGCTGCAAATTGTGCACAAAGTAAAATAATGCTAATATAGATATAAATATTAAAATATTTTAATGAATGGATAGGATATAAGTTTAGAGATATGAAATGATTTATATTTTCTGATTGTGCTTGTATGACTGCACGTTTTTTCGAAATTTTTATGAGTACTTATTCCAGTATTTTGATTTCCAGAAATAAATTGTACGAAAATAGATACTTATAGTCAATAATGTACTGTAGGTTGAAGTAGATTCATTGTACTTTTTCTTTGCTTAGATAATATTCATTACTTTTACATGTGAAAATATAAAATCACTTAATTTGTGTAAATCCTAATTATTCTTCTGAAGGTTGTCAGACAGTACGGTCTGAGGAAGTTATTTTGCATTTTCGATTGTCTGGAAAGAAATGAGCTTGTTTGCGATGCGATCGGTAAATGAGTCAGTGAGTCAGTGCAGTGCTGTCTGGCATCGATCGTTGACGAGTCCCATTTAAAAACGGTAGAGGAACAAAAGCTAATTATGAATGAGAGGAGAGGAGTGTTCATCACTCGCGAATCGCGGCGGCGGCGCGCAACGTTTGTAGTAAGGGCAGGTCGCGGTTCTTTACGACGTTTTTCTTATTCAGCGCCACTGTTTTTTACTCGTTTTTGGAAAAAGTTGAGGCTGTCTCGCTTCCGCCCGTAGCAGAACTGCTTTTAAATCGCTGTTTAAAATTCTAACTTTGTTTTAGTGCTTTCGCGGTGTGGAACGACGAACGAAGCAAGGGTGGCGAATGTACCTGGTATTTGGGTAACCCATTTTCATTTGTCTTAATACGTTGTGACAAGAAAAATGAATGAGTGGTTTTTATTAGTAAACTGCGAGAAAGGGAAAAATCAGATTAATTAAATTTAATTATATGTGCAATAAATAACATTTTACACTCATTTATCTGCCAATGTCTGTTTTTCCGATGGGGTTCCATTGGTTTGAAGGGGAAATCTCAGTCCTAATTAATGCATGGCGACGCATCAGGTCTAGTTGACGCCTTGGACCTTGGACCACAACTAACTGAGCTGACCCTGAAGTAATGTAGATATTAAAGAAGGAAAAGAATATACATAATTCAACAAAATTAAGCAAAATTTAAAAATAATAGGGCAATTACAAGAATTTTTAGACGACTTCTAAGTACTAAATTTTAAAAGATATTTTCTTTAAAGAGCCTCAAATTTGATAAAAACATGATACTCATTGTAAGTATGGGTATTTCACAATTTACATATTGAAATTTGTGTAAAATTTAGAAAAAGGCACATGATCTGAAACAGAATGTGACGTCAGAGTACATACAGTTTAGCATGTGACGAACTATCCCCTACTTTTATTTATATAAATAACGTAAGCTGATTTCCTATTGGCTATGAATGATGGGCTCTATATACTCCGACGTCATAGGAGTCGCGGTTGTTTTTCATAACTATTTCTGGCGCCAATCTTTTATTTAATTATTTTATGAAAATAATAAATGATAATTTTTTTTATTACTATAAAAATAGTGCATAAACTTTCATTTAAAATACAGTCATACCGTAGGCAAGGAAGATAATGTTTTCGGTCCAAAAATTCGATAGTGAGTGAATAAGCACGAATTAGGGTCCCCACAACACGTTTTTACTAACTTTACAATGATGTCTGTGTGTGTCACGATTTTTTCGTCCACGATAACTCATATCAAACTTCCAAAAATCTCTATATTCCGTATTTAAACATTCTGCATTCCTAATTAGATTTTGGGTAAAATTGGACAACCATAGAAGTAGTATTTTACTTATCCATAAGAGTTTTTAATGAAAAACTATATTAAAATATAATCCAAAACTTTTCAATTTTAGTATTTAAGACTTCTATATCAAGAGGAATAACATATTAGATTTTGACTAAAATTGATAACCCGGAAGTGGTACTTTACTTGAAGCTCTGAACAGATTATCGTGAAAAACAAATTATGATATAATCCAAAACTTTTCAAATTTGGTATTTAAAACTTTTATTTAATAAGAATGACATATGGATTTTGGCCAAAGTTGATAAACCGAAAGTGGTAGTTTATTTAAAACTCTAACAGATTTTTTGGAAAAAAATATTAAAATATGATCTAAAAATTCTCAAATTTGGTATTTGAAACTCCTATATATCTTGAAACAACATATTTTGACTATACATGATAAACCGGAAGGGGTATTTAATTTGGAGCTCTTAACAGATTTTCGAGGAAAAGCATAACAATATGTTCCAAAATTTCGTATTACAGACTTTTCTATTTATTTGAACAACAAATTAGGTTTCATTTACAAACCGGAAGTGATACTTTACTTAAAGCTCATTGCTATTTTAAACATAGAATTGACACATAATTTTATGGCGAAGAGACAAATTTTTACATTGTTTTAACAGTACATTAAGAAACAAATATCATGTAAGACAATCTGTGAATGTACCAATTTCACATTTGACAGTTTATTTATTGCTTGTTGTGAACTTTCTCTGATTGTATGTTGCAGAAAAAAATGACCGGTGACCGAATTCGATTTAGTAACAGTAGAGCTTTTTGGTGGCATATGTACCTATATAATATAAACCAATTTTTAAACAAAGCATAAAATAATAATAATATAGGGCTACGGCTCGGCAGCGTGCATTAGTACCCGCACCAGCTCGCTCGAATGGCGCAGTATCGTAATCAATAGTTTAGTATCGTTTAGTAATTGTATGGTGTTTTACCACTGCCGTGTACATGTATTGTAGCTGTATTTATTTTTTCGGGTAATTCCAGTGTCCTCCTACTCTTCTAAATGTTCGAGATTCTTCCAATTCATTGACGAGAATGGCAGTATTTCTGAAGGGTATATGATGAATTATATGTATAGTAAGCGCGTGTTTAGTTGAGACTGATACTGTACATACTTTGCCTCTTAAATGAATCCTCTTTCTTTTTATACCAATTTTAGATGTTGACGGAGTCTTTTCCTTATTATAACAACAGTATATTATATTACTATTACATTTCAACTTGTTCATGTTCATCTGTCTATAATTTTAAATATTTAATTAATGATTAAATAAGAAATACTTATAAAATGTACTTCCCAGAAAAAGTATTCAGTAATGTTTGGATTTTTGACACTGACATTTATGTCAATTACAAACATTTTAATTTTTCAACTGGTTCCATAGGCTGACTGATTCATTATACAATGGGTTATTTTATATATTTATAATTCAGTCTATCTCTAAATCTATAGAAGATATAATAAAAATTTTAAATGTATCAAATGTAGAATTTTATGTTATTCAATATTTGTAATGATACATATTTTAAAAAAATAATATTTAGAAGATTTTTTTAAAGAAACTATTATTTCCGGTTGTCCAATTGTTACCAAAATCTAATCAGCTCTTCCCAGAAATGTTAGATTGAGGAAACTGCAGTTAAATATTTTTTAAGTTTTATGGTACTTGGCTTGACTATTTTCTACATTTATTGGAAAGAAATAATGAAGAACAAGAATAAGTTCCGCTAGTGACAAAATACACAACTTCATCTTTCTTGGAAACATCCCCTATCCGTAAATTTCTTTTCGCACGCCACTGGGTGGCCTTGATGAGAGGGGTCGCGGGTGTAGAGAAGTTCATTTTAAAAATACACTCCAGTTAACGCGAGAGTGAGAGTACTTTCTCTCTCGAGCCACGCTGCAGTCAGCTGATTCACTCCCGCCGAGTGCGAGAAAGAACAACTGATATTTACAATGGTAATTTCTTTATGCACTTTCTCCGCACCAACGCGGAAGTACTTCGATATAAGACTTGTTTTCTTTATTTATGTCACTTGTTGAATTGCTAGGATTTTCCTCAAAGCTATGTAAACTTATTAACGATCTTTTCTTCTTTTTTATACAAAGAAAGTTATCCAACAAAAAATGATGTTATTTACTCGGATATTTTTTTACTCATTTAATTACAATTAACAACGTGCAAGATTACTGATCAAGGCTCAATGTAGTTCTAAATGCCGTTTAATCAGAAAAGTTTCTTTTTTGGATTACCGAACGACATGACAAAATAAATATATTAAAATTAATCAAAACTACAAAAATTCAAACAATGTGATTTTTATGTTAACTGAGAACTGATTCTTACTGCCGATACGGATCAGAATGCAAGTTATCGTATCAGGTAAATCATGTAAACTTAGCTTCGAATTAAATAATATCTTCGAGGTTTTGCAGGCGTGAATTTCGTGTATTAGGTTAGGTAATGTTTCGCAACACAAATTTATTAAATTTATTATAGCCGCATATTTATATAATACATCTTGCCACCAAACATAGAAGTAACAAACGTATTCTAAATACTTTTTCCTACGACCACTGTTAAAAGTAGTCTTCTTAACGGTTGCTTAGCGAGTTAAAAATAACAGTTTATAACACAGTGAATACTTTTAAATCATTGTCATTGACAATGGATTAAAAGTAAAAAACAAATTTACTTTTAACACTAGTGTTAAAAAAGAACTAAATCTAGTTACATTTAGTGTTAAAAATATAACTAAATCTAGTTACATTTAGTGTTCATAAGTAAATGTAGTGTCATTTTATATTTATTTTTCTACTGAAATTATTTATATAGGTATTTTATTAGAAGTACACATTATTGTGGAACGTTTATTGTTATAGTACAATTATTACAATTGTTTATAGTAATTCCTTGCAAGGCGCTTGAAGAATTGGAATTTAAAACAGTATTGTTGGAAGTAGAGGTTAGAATTTTGTTGGAAGTAGAGGTTAGAATATTATAACCTGTCATAAATGTCATTCTATAATTTTTAGTTTTTACTAATACATAACTAGGGTCGTAGGAAAAACAGTGTATGATATTCGTGTTAAAAGTGATTTTATTTCGTTCGTGGGGTTTGTTTTACTCGGCTTCGTCTCGTTTCACAAACTTCCCCACTCACTCATAAAATGTAACTTTTAACACTTATATCATAAATAACTATTGTAACTCCCTGCTATGAATAAAGCATAATTAATTCTTGAAAGTGGACGAATCAGATATGTATCATAGAATAGTAAAATCGAAACGTGAATAAATTGCAACGGACTAAATAAGACTTCTCCCACCAATTACTTATATTGTGAATTGATATAGACTTTTTGAACTTCCAAATAACAACCGTAATATGTAATAACATTTTTAAAGGTAACATCTTTTCAAGGAAATGTATTTGAAATAAACTGAAAGAAATCAATCCTCATTCACTGTAAACTTTAAACTCTGATGGTTCTATAGTCCGTAGAAAAATTCTTTCAAGGTGTAATAATTGCGGTATTTAACAAAAATTGTTACTCAACAAATTCTTTTCTCTCACATTTTTTTATCAATCGAATAAATAATTGTCATATTTAACTATTATGTTACGTGCATAAATATAACTTAAAATATGAAGCTGTCCTGAGACATTCAACATATTGTGACACTTATTTTTTAACACTCTACCGTCAGAAGCATATATTGAGCAATAGGCCTGTTTTACACTTTCAAAGTTGGGATATAACTATAAGTATTTATTTTGCAATCGTAATTAAGTATTAGGTGCAGAACGCCAACACAAAAGATATGTACCTACTAAGTTCATCCATTAAATTGTCGTTCCACAAATTAATTTTATTTTACAATACATCTTTAACACTCCTATTGATTTATTACTATTTACTTAAATAAATTCTAGGATGTGTTGGAGACTCCATCTGTACAATTAATTAGGCTTACTTTGTTCGAAGTAAAAGCTGATAAAATATTCTTTGAAGAGAGTGTTGTAGGATCCGTTTATAGAGAATATAAAAGGCTTCGACGTGTTATTGGAAGTTAACCCAACCTCAACCTACAACTGGTAATGAAGTTAGAAGTTCCCAAATGAATCCTTTATCTAAAGTAAACGCAAAAGCGTGTAAGCCTTGATCAGTATGTTGCAAGTGACTCGACGGTGATGTATGCTGGGCTTGGCTTGTTTGTGCTGCAGTTGCTGCCGACTCGACAACATCCAGCTACGCCCGTCGCTAATTAACATCGCGGCAAACAGGCAGAGGTTGCGTTGTGTTGCCTCGCCGTGGAGGAGCTTTTTGTAGAGCTTCCGCCTGGCTGCTCGTGTGTGCCTGTGCCTGTTCCGCTGCACTGCCTTGCTCTTGCTCCAAGCTGCACACACATGTCGCCGTCAAAACTAAAACGCAAATGAGTTTCCCACTGTGGCGGCAACCTAAACAATGGGAGAAGGATGGTAATTACTATTAAATACTAATTTGGATGCAGGTTCGTAGGATGCAAACACAACTACGCCTTTCCTCAACATTAATGTGCGATTTATTCAAAAACTGGGAGCCGTTGTGGCACCTATTCTATAAGGTCGATAAGTACACGACATCACGACCAATAAGGGACTAGATACATATTAATTTATAAAAAAATATGTACGTATATCTTGTCTGAATAATATTGAATAAAGTGAAAATCACCCTATATAGATAAGTACATAAAATTTCAGGCAAAAATATTGTAAACATGTAAACAAATTCAAGAGAAATTGAATTAAACGAAAATAGTAAACTTTCATTAGTTTCGGATAAGTATTCTTATACTTAACCAAGGATTAATTCCATTGAGTCTTTTCACACATTTGACAGAAACAAATATCTATCAGTCGAATAATATTAACGTTTATGAATTGGTAGCCTTCTGGTGCTAAATTTTCAACGTTATAAATTTACCGGCGATCAATTTTCCTTGCGATTAATTTTTCACGCAATCAATTTACCGGCGATCACTTTTCCTCGCGATCAATTTTCAACGATCAATATTCAGGCGATCAATTTTCCCCGCGATTAATTTTCCTCGAGATCAATTTTTGCGGCGATCAATTTTCTGGCGATGAATTCTCCCAGCGATCAATTTACCGGTGATCAATTGTCTCCGCGATGAATTTTCCGGGAATCGTTTTTGACTAATGAGCGTATTCGGTCTTGGAGCTTAACATAATATATAATAAAGAAAAATATTATTCTTAAACTACTTTTGGAATTCACATAGGTACATACTTATTAAAAAAAAAATTGAGTATTGTAATAAATGTAAAGCCTACAATCTACCCTATCCCGTATTGGGTTTTCAAAAATGTTAGCACAAAGAAGAAACCTGTTACTTATTTTAGGTTAGGCAAATATATATTTTAATTATTGTTACTTATGAATAAATAAACTGAAATATCTGGCTCGCAACTGATATCTATTATGATTTTATTAAAGCTGCATGGGTGGTAGATATATTCAATATTGTAGGTACCTAATTTTAATAATTTGCTGCATATGTAATATGTGATTTTAGCTGCAATATGATAAAATAACAAAACCAGCTGCAGAGTTGACGAATTATGCAGGTATAAAGTAACATTCGAAGGTGATATTTGCGTACATAAACAGACTTGGATTTACATATACATAGACCTGGAGTGTGGGGTTGTCATTTATGCTAGGGTATCATCATTTTTCATCCCTTGCTACATGCTACTTCGTCCCATTCCGTAATTAGTAACTGATTTTTTTTCTTAATATATAAATTAAATATTAAGAATTAAGTATAATTTCTCATTTTTAATTGAATTAAATGGCCAATTTGTTTAGCTTTTAGCGTACTCGTCTTAAATGTATGATATTACAAATGTTTACTTAAGACACAAAAATTGATTTTGAAGATAACATTTAATTTTTGTGGAACGGAATGTTTGAGAGTGAGAAAAATGCGATAGAATGTTTGAACGTGATTATGAATGTACACGAAGTGAAAGGAGTGAGCTTTAGCACTGATGTATATAACTGGCATAGCACTGGGACAAATATGGACGGTACATTCAGGATGAGTATAGAGCTGTGGGTAATTTGCATAGTATACCTGCGACACCCAGAAAGGCAGAAAGGGTTTTTATTCCGTGTATGCATTGCGCACGTGTATGCGAGTCTGATTAACCCGACGGTCCGTACAGATGTTCTACGGAGATAGGACCAGAAGCAGACTGTGAGAGGTTCGGGTCGCGCTGCTATTGAACCGCATACATTCTAAGCGCAGCCCATAGAATTACATATGCGCTATGCGGACTACATAATTTGGTTACAACATTTGCATATGGCGGTTGCAGGTTTGGTTAGCAGTGCCGGATGGATAGAGGTGTGTAGTCCCTCAGCCCTCCACCCCGATGGAGTCGCGATTTCCCGTCGCCGATAACGTGGTGAGACTGTGAGCGAGTGGGGAGGACCGCACGTCTGTCTGCGCATCGCGGGAATTGAGAGCGCTCACAGTCTGCGTCCGGAAAATAGCCCGAGGCCCTGGATTTGCCCGCAGCCGTGACGCGATGTCAAGTTTGACGCGAAGACGCGGCTAATGGCGGCCCTTTGTCGCTCCTCGGCTGCGCTCGACCAAACATACACTGCACCATCACCGTGCTTCTCAAACTTTATTTACCTTCATCCTCCCCACCAACACATACATACATACAATATTATCCTTTTCATGTAGTGTGCTCGTGAACAACTAAGCGTATAATTTATGAAAGAAAATGAAAATTACTTGTAGTTTACGTTAGGGTAAGGGTAGCCAAATTAGTTCATCAATAAACTTTTACTAACACCAGAAGAAAATTAAGTAGTATTTTTAAATACATCTTCCTTACAGAGATACAAAAATATCTTGTTGTTCTTTTCATTCATATTATTATTTTATTATTTCTAATTTCTAAAGCCAGATTTACACTGCACGAAAATGACATTCGCCAAGCCACGCGCCGTAGAACGATTTGTCCACTCTGGCTCGGCTTACTTTCAGCCTTATCAATAACGGTAAAAGTACACCAAGCATAGATGAACCGAGCCTTGCAAGCAAGCCAAACCACGGAATCCAGCTTTATTCAAATAAATATATAGCAGACCTTAATAACGGTAACTTATTTCTTTAATTACTGTATTCTTGATTTGTAATAGGTATACGAGGGCTGCTGGAAAAGTTTACAATTTCAGAAAAAGAAAATTCAGTTTCAGAAATAGTAACTTCAATTTCAGAAAAATAATATCAAAATATCAATTTACCTTTTGCGAAATTGAATTTACTTTTTCTGAAATTGAAGTTACTTTTTCTGAAATTTAATTTACTTTCTCCGGTATTGAATTTACTTTTTCTGAAATTGAAGTTACTTTCTTTGAAATCGAAGTTGAAAAGAAATAGTAGTGATAGCGATTTTCTACTGTCATATTCATAAAATATGACATGTTTTACTTACGATTCAATTATCAATTGTTACTTATGTTAATTCGTTTTGCTTAGATGGAATTTGAAAGTCATTTTGCGAAAATATGGAATTTCGCGTAAAATTTTTGTGCCACGATTTTTTATAAAAAAATAAATAAAATAAATATATCATCACGGCATATTACCCATTTCTGGGTGTGCCAGTCTCTACAACACATGTAGACATCGGTAATGATGACGATATATTTTACCGTGTGGGCGCTTACCAGGCTTCACCTCACGGGCACTCATAGCTGGCGTGGAGAGTGCACCACAGGGGTCACTTTTGTGCCATTTAAAATTGGAAATATTTGGCGTCAGTCAACTTGATTTTTCAATTGATTTTTTATGATTTCAAATATAATCTGACGCCGAAACAGTGCATCGATCCACTTAATTTGGCTTTTAAGGGTTAAGCACCATCCAATAGAATAGTTTATAATTGGTTTTTCGAATTCCAGCGTGGACGCACCATTCTCTGTGACAAGTTTCGTGAAGTTGATGTTGTGCCCGAAATGGTTGAGCATGTGACATACTGTGAAATTCAGACATCCCTGGGTATGGGCATGAAAGCTATACACACGATTTTGCATAATCATATGAACTTACGGAACTTTGCAATCGTTGGATAATGGATGTCGTATAATTTGACTGAAACTCAGGTAATAAGTATCAGGTCGAGAGTGGAAAAACTGCTTTCAAAATTGTCGAGCTTATGCAAAAAAGCATAAATATTAAAGGTGATTATTTTGAAAAACAATTAAGCTATTTATAAAATTCTTTAGGTCTTGTTTTACACCGTTTACAAAAACTTTTCCGGCAGCTCTCGTATTAACTTTCTAAATATTCAAAATATTATTCGAGTAAAGGGAGATAAAATACAAATTTCGCCTGAGAAAAAATATAAAAACTAAAATAAGACAATTGGCAATTCTGCCATAAATATTTCATGTCAGTGTCAGTAAGTCACATGATTCGTAATAAATAGTTAATACATATTCATCATAATAACAATATCATCTCAGAAGTTGTAATACTGCCCAAAACACTAAACCATTATTTTAATATGATCCTTATCCATAAATAATTCGTTTGTATAACAGTTTGACAAGCCCTCGTGTAGGTGTATCTGCCTCCACAACGTGTTCGGTCCGCTGTAGCCACGTCCCGAGGCACCAAACTCCAACTTCCTAAGATACACTGTGCCGTAGTGTGCTGTGCTAGGTTCCTTCGCCACCGCCACCGCCACACCGCCGTCGTGGCCGCCTTGATGGATGACTGTAGCAAGACACCCACCCCCGTCCTCGCTATACACGCTGATCAATATGTGGAGCGAGTGACTGACTACCCTGATAGCCAGGGAGGGAAATTAGTTGGGTTATCACAAATGGAAGTATCACCGAGGGCGTGAATTGAATGCCTGATAGAAGAAGCTATTTTATAAAATAAACTTATATATCACAATTTTTTAATTAATAGATTTACATACGTCTCCTAGATAGGGGACATATTGACTACGATAAAAAAATCGATAGTAAATTTAAAAGTAATAAGCACTTTATAGATTATATAGATTCCGCAGAATATTCTATTTTACGCTATATTTTTACAACGTATGTGCGTGTGCGCGCGAACGCGTGTCTGTGGAATATGTAAGTGTATGCGTGCATCTATGTGCTAGAGATTTTTATTTAATTGATCTATATTCCATTCTATTGGTCGAAAGAGAATAATTTTGGAGCCGAACCAATAGAATAACTTGTTTCATTTCTAGAATTAGTACCACATTCTCTCACTATCGCGAATAGAGTATAGCAATGAAAGAAAACAAATATATGTTAAATAATCGTTTATTTAATTTCTTCCAATATCCTCACTTTATTTGTGATTACAAAAAAACTTTCATATTATTCTGTAAAAACCAAATTTTCAACAAATCCTATTTTTTCTTTCGTTCTTTTTTCTAGGTCTCTCATCTTCAACACTAACTTTAGACCATCCTCAATCGATTCCATGCTCCATCAAAGTTGTTTGCACCAAAATTTCGCTGTAAAATGTAACGGTGCACCTTATTCATATACGCCAATCAATAATATATCTTTAATATTGTACATCATCTTCTACTTCACATGCAGCAACGGCCTTAGAGGAACATACAGAACGGCTATGAAGTAAAAAATCTTACTTTAAACTATGGCCAATTACTAATTTTAATTAATAATTGATAATAATTAGTAATTTATAAATGACGGAAAATTTAGTTTTTTAATTAAACTTTGCTATGTGAATTTTCCGCTACCACATTCAATCAAATAGTTCAACAAAAAATATCACAAAAATATTATTTTTTGTGTTCCTAATTTTGCTGGGTGTGTATTAACGATTTTTCGCATTCGAAGAAAGTTAGTTGGTTAGTTTTGTGTGATTCTTAAAATATTAAAAACCAAGGTTTAATGAATTAGCAATAGTCATTGTAGGAGCAGCGAAGAAATTGGATTTATGAATCATTAATTAATAAATATTTTCTAAATTTATTTTCATAAGGATTTAGTAGTTTGCTTTCTTTATTCGAACCACATGTTTTATACATACGGATTTAGCGTGACAGTTAGCACGTTTAACTTACGAATTATTTGGCCTTGCTAGGGAAACACAGTTCAGCTATGAAGCCGGTAGTATAAAAAATAAATTCGACATTACCGATATTACTATCAAACTCGAAAATACACTGAAAGTAAATTCATTTCATTCAGTCATTTATTATTAACAGTATGTATAAAATTCAATACATGCTTAAAGTATCTGTAAACATGAGACGTTGTAAAATTGTTTGTTATTAACTTATTTTCTTAACAAATTAAAAAATAACTTCCATCCAATTATCTAGTGCCTCTCCACTGTCATGTAAACATCAGCGGTATGAAGTATTAATAGCAACCAGTTACGGAAGAACCGGCTAGTGGCACTGGCTGACCAGCCCTAGTCAGCGGCTTGGAAGTGATTTATGGACTGGACGAGAATTTAATTAGCTGGAGCGGGCGCGAGTGGACACGTGACTGGACACTGGTCAGCACGTGGAGAGAAGAGGGTAGTGCAGGTGGAATATGATTTATTCAAAGGGTGAGAATGCACACGACTATATTAAGCGTATAATGAACTGTGATGCTTCAGTAGATTTGTTTTGCTAAGTTTATTGGGTGAAACAATTATTTAATAATAATAATATTAAATAACCAATAAAAATATATTTGGCATCGGAAGAAAATATTTAATGAATATAAATTTTGCCTGGATGTATATATTTTTTTGTATTAATGGTGACTAAAAATTTTAATTAGTGCTTACTTTTGTTAATATTTTCCACATATTTAAAAATCCTTATTTCAAACAAAGTAAAAATAGTTCTATATCAGGTAAGTTGATTATTTAAAATATAAAAAAATCTGATGGGGTCCCGTGGCCGCGTGCCTGAGTGGCTGGTCGCGAACCTGGGGGAACCGGGTTCGATCCCGACCGACGAAATATTTCGAATTTTAAATGGCACAAAAGTGACCCCTGTGGTGCACTTTCCACGCCAGCAATGAGTGCCCGTGAGGTGACGCCTGGTAAGCGCCCGCACGGTTCAAATATGTCATCATCATTACCGATATCTGCGATAAAGCAGATTGTGGCACACTCAGAAATGGGTAATATGCCGTGATGATATATTATTATTATTATTAGTATTATTATTATTATTATTATTATTATTATTATTATTAAAAAAATCTGATGTGGCCAACACATTACCTTTTACCTTTCGTCAATTCTAGATAATTATGTATTTAGTACAAATCCCATACCAAAAGATCCATGGAAAAGATCTTATATATCCAGTAAAACTGTAACACGAACATATACCTAGTATTTTCTACAAATTCCATATCAAAAATTCCTTGGAAAAGATCTGTAAATCCAATAAAATTATAACACGGACATACACTATGTAAATTGCACTTGACACTGACATCGGCCAATTACAATTATTTTGAATATATCAGCTCTTTCTATGATTATAGCATAGCTGACTGATGTATGATAGTTAATCTCTTTATAATTCTTTAACACTATATCTATTGAATATGATGGAAAATGTATAATCAAACCGTATAGACAATAAGATATATTTTCATATTGATAATAAATAATAAAAATATAATAAAATAAAAATCTTAAAACTCTCATTCAAATTCATGACATGAAGAAGATATCTTTTTAGTTTATCTATTGGTGCACCAACGTAAGTTAAATTTTGAGGGTTCCTTAAGTTATCTATACTGCATAACTGCATCTAAACGAAATGTCAAATTTATCATTATGCTTTGTTTACAAAATTTCGATTTACATTTTTTTGTTTAAGGGTCGCTAAAATTTAAGCCTTGTTGGTGCAATTGAGCGTTAGTGATTTTAATATCTCTGAATTAATAAACTTAGTCCATAAGTAATTGTAAATTTATATTTAAAAAATAATATTTCTTGAATTCCACCGTTTTGTATTAGTTACATTTTACATTAATTGGTTGCTGAAAGCAACGCTGCTGTATGTAACTATAAAGTTAGAATAAGACAGAGTATCAAAATCAATATAATCACAAATGCTTCAATGTAATTTATTTCGTGTTTGATTCTGATTGCTGTACTTATATAAGATATTGAATGCTATGTTACCTAATCAAATATATGAAAAAAATAATAATTGTAACTATTACCCTTAATAATTTTTTTTATTGTTTCATCTCCACACAACAACTCATTTTATAAAAAAGTGTGTTACATTATATAAAAATGTAACTAAATATTTTTGTTATATTCGTACTTAGGTACTGCAGAATTTAAATAAACTAAATATTTAAATTTTATGAAAGTAAATATATAAACGCATAATAAAATACAGACAAAGTCGTTTACAACCGAAATAAAAAATATATTGTTCAGTATATTAAACTATAACAGTCAAAAGCAGAAAATTTGAAAAGTTTATAATTATTGATATATGTAAAGAGAAATGTTAATGTCGTTTATTAGAAATTTGTTTGAAAAATAAAAAAGTATGTTACTCATTTGCTGCAACACTGACTGACAACTCAAAAATTGCCTTTTTCGGGTTAGCCTAACAAAACTAAATGTTTGTGCTAGTACTTTTTGCTTGTAGAACGACATAAATGAGCTACCAAAATTCACCGAGAGTATGATAGCGGTTGTCACTAAAGAGTTTCAACTCTAAGTGCGTTCATTAGAGTTAGCAAACTAGCGAAACATATAAAAGAAATTTTCGAATGATTCCATTTTAAATTTGGTATCCTAACAGCACTTAGCAGATTAAGCTAGCGAAATATGACGTCACTTATGACGTCATATACAATTCGCTGGCGTAGCATGCTGGTTTGCTAACTTCATTGAACGCCTACTGACTTATCTGTTTTAAATTATGTAATGTTGTCCACTTTTTGTAAATAAATAAATATCAATATATCAGTACGGCATATTACCCATTTCTGATCATATCGCAGATATCGGTAATGATGATGACATATTTGTACCGTGCGGGCGCTTACCAAGCGTCACCTCACGGGCACTCATTGCTGGCGTGGAGATTGCACCACAGGGGTCACTTTTGTGCCATTTAAAATTCGAAATATTTGGCGTCGGTCAGTTTCGAACCCGGTACCCCCAGATTCGCGACCAAACACTCAGGCACGAGGCCACGGGACCACTTTTTGTAGAGTATCATATTTAATTTTATTAAATTATATCAATATAAACATTTGCACTATAGGTATTAATATTAATAAAAAATTATAATACCGTACATCTTTCAAAATTGATTTTCGGAACACAACAAATTTTAAGTTGCCATTTTCTGATGTTTTTATCAACAATAACATAAAAATCATATGCAATTATTAAATCCGTGTAGGTACAACTACATCCTTTGATAATTACTCCCAGTTACTTATAAATCATTTACTAAGTCAGTCTATGAATTAAACCTCTCACTCCTACAACAAAGATAGTCATCAATATCATTACCATACATTTACTTCCAGAATAATATCACATAAAACTTATCTTCTAAATGAAACCAATTCTTCATTCTAACTCCCCTATCTTTCTCCCCTATATGGTTGAATGTCCGGCTCCCACCCGCCATTGTGTAGGGGGCGAATGTTGGCTGTTGCGGGACGAAGTGGAGCAGGCAGTAGGCAGGATTAGTGAGACCACGCCCTCTTGTCGGTCACTTCCGGTCCGGCACTGGACTGAGGATGCTGTACGGACCAAAGCCGCCTAGAACGCCGGGGGTGAATAGCCTGGGGACAGGACAGAGTAGCCATATTGAGAAAAATGAGAATGGTGATTGTTAGACCAACATTATACTTATTTAAACGTGATTATTGGAAAATAAAAGATAGGTTCAGAATATACCTAAATTAAAAATATGATAACATTAAACTTAATTACATATTACGTTTCGTATAAAATGTTAAATTATAGCCAAACGAAAAATAAATAACATGGTAATATGACTAATATGGTAGGTACCTCTTAGTATTATCAAGGTTTATAAATAAATACGTAAATGAATAATCAATTCGCTTATTACCTGTTGTTAGTACTATACCACTTTTATCTAATTCCGTTATAAAAAGTCGAATTTTATCTAAGTTTTTGACGTTATGAAATGTCACATTTTACATAATTGATGCGAAATGAATTTTGTAAAACTCTTTCATGAATTATTGACTTACACCCAATACCTCCACATCAGAAAAGCAAGACCTATATCGGTTTCAGAAGACATTCAGAACTAATTTTCAATGATGATACGCTTGCACTGACAAGCTTTTGGTAAATAGATTTTAATATGTATATTACCTGTCATAGAAAAACCTAGAATTTTAAGTATTTTAAAATTATTTAGAGGAATTCACATAATTTGCAAAACTCGCTTCGCTAGTTTTGGCAAATATTAGTATATGTATATCATCACGTAATTTGAAAAACTCGCTTCTCTCGTTTTGGCAAATATTAGTGTAAGTATAAGTATATCATCACGGCATGTTACCCATTTCTTTGTGTGCCAATCTGCTTTATCACAGATATCGGTAATGATGACATATTGGTACCGTGCGGGCGCTTACCAGACGTCACCTCACGGGCAATCATTGCTGGCGTGGAGAATGCACCACAGGGGTCACTTTTGTGGCATTTAAAATTCGAAATATTTGGCGTCGGTCGGGATCGAACCCGGTTCCCCAGATTCGCGACCAGACACTCTGGCACGCGACCACGGGAAAATATTATGTTCCTCAAACAATATCACTCCTTTCATAACTGACTATGTAAATAACTATTACGTCCGCTTTTACAGCACGGCCAATTTAATTTTTTGGCCGTAGTTGCTTTACAGCCGCTAAAGTCACTCGTTTGTAAAAATAGCAAATATTATTATTGATTACTTGCATCTTCATAAGATTCAGGAGGAGTGTTGATAAAATAGTTCACGCTATTTCTATCGCTCTTAATCTTTTTCAACAAATTAATTATTGTACAGTTAATTTTTAAAAGATATGTGATCAAGGGTCATCTACGAATTATAAGAGTTAAGATTTTATCCCCGCCCATTCTCTCGCATTCAGTAGTGTCGTTTACTTAGTTTTTGTGGGAGTGTACATGATGATACTGAAAAATGGGCCACGCAAAAAAAAAAATAGGAACAAATAGCTATATTTTTTTTATTATTAATTTTAGATCTATAGTTTAAATTACGTAGTTGTGCGCGAAGTTAAATACCACTTTTTGCGGTAAATTCTATTTTCGGTTTCGCCGGAAGCGAAAACGACGTTGATTTTTCAAATGGAATGGTGCATATATTTTCGGAAAGCATTTAAAATTCCCTTTACAATTATGTCAAATACTGGCATTTTCATTAAAAAATAACCCAGTTGTTAATGATTTACAATTAAGATATTTTAACGTACTATCGTGAAAATACAAGTACTTGGCGTCATTTTAAAGCTAATTTTAAATTTTTTTCCAAAATATAAAAATATATATGTACCATTCTATATACCTAAGAAAACAACGAAGAATACACTTCCGACGAAACCGGAAGTAGAATTCATGATCTTTTTACATTAAAAAGTGGCATAAACAACACTACCTTCTTCAAATCCCATGCGTAATACAGATGATCATGATCCGACTTATTTAAAAGTTAAAACTGTAGTTAGGTATTTTATATTCACTTTTGGGTAATAAAATATTGACAGTAAGTAGATTGTTTTGTGAGTTTTCTAATACAGTGTGTTTCAAAATATTTGCAAATGTACCTGCCTTCGTAATGACGCTATAGACCGCATAACAGCAGAAAATTTATGTTCTTATACGTCAGGGAAGGATTATCAAAATTGGCAAAAAAATGTAGCGGTATTTTCACTTAATAGAAAACTAAAAAAGTATTTGTGTTTTTGTGTTATTTCTCCCACATAATTTATAAATATAACTTTACTAAGATAATTATATTAAAAGTGTAATAATTTAAATTTGTACCTACATAAAAAGCGATGAGTGCTCGTGAGGTGACACCTGGCAAACACCCGCACGGTACAAATATATCATCATCATTACCGATATACATACATAATTATTTTACACTTCATACCAATCCTGAATGTAAATGATTTTATAATATATGTAAATGATAGTGTTGCAAGTAATAATGGTAATAGTGACGAAAGTATACTTGTAAATACTGAGCAAATTCTATTAAATATAAGGTATGTGTTGATAACATTTTGTTTATATTCTTTGTTCTGTATTTCTTAAAATTTAAATGAAACATAAAATTCCACACAAATATTTCGTGTGCCGGATTTCAAATATTTTGTTACAACCCTGTTCTGTTACCCCTCAACCCCCATTTAAGGAGAGCCACCCGCTGCGTAAGTCGGAGCAGGTACGTTTGAAAATATCTTAAACTAGCTGTAACTGCAGAGCACTCTGCAAGAGACAAAAAATCAGATATAAAGTAGTATATTATGAAATAAAAATTATATTTTTTTGTGATCGCCGAAATCTAAAATATATTGGGTGCACGTTGTTTTGAAAGTTCTTCTTTTACACGCATCTGATATCCTTGGCTTTCGCTTCGGTTACAAACTTCAGATTCGGTCAAAAAGATCACATTTATAGCCCTGATAAACAAATAGCTATTTCACTATTTCTATCAAAAGAGCTATTTTTAAAAGCATTTCAATTTTAAAATTATTTTCTTTGTAACAATAAAGAAATACATTTTTCGTATTTTGACTGACATTTGTTTGGATATGCAGAAACAGGTATAGTACGATTAGCGAAAGAAAGTTGGCGTTTAAATTAATTTATAGATCTGGTTTCTTTCCATAACTTTGCCCTATATTCTGTTAGAGAAGATAAGAATTGTACACAATACCAATGGAATACTAGGAAGCATTTATAATGACCTTTGCAGCATGATTCAGGGATATATTGAAATTCAGAATATTTTGTTATAATAAAAATCAACAAAATAAGTTTAAAATGCAGGTGCCGTAGTCATCCACCTATTTTAAGCAAGACATAGTAATGTATTTCTGGGATTTCCTAGTCCAGTATTTAAATGGATACATGTAAAAAAAATCATACCTTAATATTTCGCCCATTTCTATTCTTATCTACGTTATGAAAAGAAACTACATCTATATTAAATAATGAATGTCATAATAGTCATTTTATTTTGAGAAGGAAGTTTAGATCACAACGTGTAGCGGAGTGATCGAACAAAATAATTGATTTGAGTTCTTTATTCTTTTCATTTTGCACTCCCTATGCCTTTTTTAAATGAAATAATGTCAAAATTTAGGGAATTTTGTCAGTTGGCGCTGGCGGTATTAATGAGATGTTTGAAAATTCATTTCACAACACTAACCTTATTTTTGTAACACCATATACGATATTTTCTATTTCATGCTAATTTTATTACTCTATTTCTTCTCTTATTCTTTGTTTTAAATTCAAAATTATATGAAAATAAAATTCTTAACGGGAATTGTACTAGTCTATTACTGCTCTCGAATGAGCAATTCTTTGGGTACTGTAATAGCTTTGAACTTTCATTCGCTAGTCGTACTATACTATACTTTAAAGTACCTACTATTTGTAATTTCTGAGAAAGAAATATTTAGATCATGACCTGATACTCATAGAGATACTATACACTTGTACTTTGTTTATTTGATTTTTTTAAATTTTAAATCTTGGCAATATTAGCTATTATTTATCGGCATTTTGTATACATACTCGTATATTTTATTTTGAAATTATAAGTAAAATTACAGTAAATAATGATTTGACAACTAATTCATTTCTAAAAGTAGAGATTCATTTATAATTGGTATAAAATTTATTTTTATGATATACGTATAATAAAAAAATGATATCAGGTTAGTCATTAAAATTAAAGTAGGTCATAAAAACCGTTGAAAGAAATTTAATTTCGAGTTGGAAATTTAATCATCAATATTCACTCGACAAGAAATATAGAATATAATGCAGCATATCATTACTAGCCGTGTGTCACCCGAGCCGTCGTATTTGTCCTGGGACTTAAGCATACCTTCCAATATTTGTGTCACATCGCCGATCTAAAGAAGGAAGCATTCTCATTGAGTCACGTAACCTAACCCGCACAGCACATATACATACAAATCACTAGACTGCTTATTCTCTAGGCACCCCTTTCTTTACTTCAAAGCGTATTCAAATAGAAATATCTTCGTGTGAAAAAAATATTCACAGACAACACGTTAGGAAGTATTGAATATGTATCGACTACTTATACCTGCCGATGCCGATCAAGGGTGCTGTGCTCCGTCTTCAGCTGCCGGCCCATGCATATGTATTTTTATGCAAAGGGGAGGCATTCCAACGCGAAGGGTTGAATAATTTTGCACGTAGGGGCGTTAGTCTACCGTGTGATTAAATTTCTCTCCAATATTGGATTGTATTTCCTGATTATAACTTGTGTATTGATTGCTGATAGCGAAGGAAATAGTAGGTACAGTAACGCAGATCCCATTAAGTTCCTGTTAATTGATTTTCAACTTTGTTAAGCACATTTTCACCAACGAAAAATTCCTGTTTAGTTCCTAAATAAATTTATTTAACTACCCCAGTCTTTCCTAAACATTTTGGGGTGTATCAAATAAGTAGAGAAGGGGTAAATCCAAAGAAAAAAGCAGTATAATAATTAAAGAATCACGGCTTATTTCAAAATTTGAGTGTACCAATGGTCAATCTGCTTCTATTTGCAAAGTTCGGTAATGTCGAAGACGATACAGTTGAATGCGATTACCAAGCATCATCTAAGGCACGCAGCCACAATTATTGAAAAAAAACTTGATGCATAAATTTTAATTAACATTTGTAATAAATCTTTTTTAAGTATTAATGAATCATTATTATAGAATTCAATAAATAGAATCGATGCTTGATGCTAACAAAAATATTTAAGTGCATTCTCTTATGGGTGCATTTTCTCTGCAAGTAATTATTTAATTAATAATAATATTATAACAATAATGGTAATATATATATATATATATATATATATATATATATATATATTTGAGCAGCTATTACATAAATAGTTGTTTAAGTATTCTTTAGCAACATTAAAGTATTCCCTTTATTTTAACATCTGTCAAAGACCACTTTGCGGCCGTATTTACTGTACGACCGCATTTATTTATCGAACTCAATTGCTAAACCTTTGTTTATATAGCAAAAGCTTCATAAATTTTAAACGAAGTATTGGCAAATCTTTACCGCTTAGCTTATATTCTTACTCAACAAATTAATTGGTGTTGTTATAATATTTTCATTTATAACTATTATTATTATTATATATTATTATTATTATATTATTATTATTATTATTATTTAATGAAAGAACATTGCTATAAATGAAACCATTATTGCCCGGCTACTGTAAAAGAATAAAATATACCTGTAAACTTTAGCAGAAATGTCTTTATAACTTAAAGTAAACATTGTGAACAAGTGAATAAATATACCCGTGGGGAACGTAAAGTCACTCAATTTAAAACTTTATTTTGATAAATTTATTAATAATATTAAAGCAATCAGTATACACATTAATACATGTTAATGAAAACAATTATAAAATACAGATCAATCACATTTAACGACAAATGACAAGATTACAATCTATTTAGGTAGGTATGTTAATGTCAAAAATTAACCCTTTAACATTATTAAGTTTTTCTTTGTACTTTATTTATGGACGGCTTCTCAACTTTTTGATCATTTATACGAACTTGGGAAAGCGTGTGTGTCACTACGCCTGCAAGGGGTAAGGGAAGTAGCAAAAAGGGGTAGTTGTTATCATATTTGACGCAACACAAAAAGGAAAGCATCTATAGATAATTTTAAAATTATTTGTGAGTAAGAAGACAAATTTCATCACGATAGAATAAGTTTTAGCATTGTTATATTTTTAATTGCATTCAATATTTTGTTGAACATATGACATATTATGTCTCCGTAGTGTGCAAAAGATAAAAACGAGTAGGTAATATTTTTATGGAACTTGGCTAAAAGATATGTTTTGATTTATTTTTGATGATAGGTACCTACAAAGATTGAATTAGATTGCAGCGATGATTATATTTAAATACAACAATGATAAAACTTGATAATAATAATGTTCAACGACGCTAGAAGACTATAGCCCCATATGAAATCAAGGATACAGCACAATGATAGCTGAAGATTGTTTATCAGGATTATTTTCTTTGTAGTCTGCAAAAAATATACAAGACCAATTTGTTGACGAAGTAATAAATCGTTAGTATTAATAAGAATTTTTAAAAATAAATCAGTGGAAACATTTCTGAGGATGCCTATGTGGGAAAGTAATATTAAAACGAATATAAAAAAAAATATATAAAAAATGCGTCGCTCACATCAACCCCATCCACTTCTTTGGATAAGACTGTCTTTTTTGCGACTCAAATATACCTGATAGTAATAAACCAATGTCGCCGGTCTCCATAATAAATTGATCAAATTAAATAGTGACATTATATGAATATACATTAAATTCATATATGGATAAAAAAATTATAAGTGTTTGGTTTCCTTTGTGAAGCTATTAGGAATATTTGTATTGGGATTGTGAAGAAATTCTTTTGTAAGAGTTCGTTTAAAACAAAACCGGTACGAATGCATGTAAGAAAAGGCAGAAGAGAAAATAAAACTATTTGTGCAAATCCAGCATGTTCGCGAGAGAGCAAATTCCTCTATTGATTTCAAAATGGGGCTGAATTCATGGTTTAAACGACCCTGAGGAGGACCAGTGGCGTTGCGGGGTTAGTGGGGGGCGGGGGGAGGAGGTTTCCGGACGCGAGCGTGTGCGCACACACGTGCGCGAGCCCGGGGACCGAACGAGCCCGGAATAATAACAATCCGGGGGAGCCGGAATAACATCGTACGACTGCGATGTCCCCGGCTTGCCCGGACCCGAGGGACAAAGAATTGAAATCAGAAATGGCAGAATCGCGAATGAAATACGGATATTACGTATTCCGGGCATCGGGGAGCCATCCGGGATACGCCGTCGCCCGTCGCCCACCACCGCCAGCGATATTGAAAAACGGCCCAACTCTTTCTACCGAACATGAGCGCTTCAGACTTGTAGCGCTGCACCTTACACTCACTACACCTTTGCTTCTTCGCATCACTAATTCCTATCTTTATATTCGCATTCCTTACCTTGCCTGACGATCAAATTCATATATCTAATACCTACTCCACTCTATCGTTAGCAAATTTCCGTACAGTAATACATATTAGGTATAGGTACTTATTGTCTGCAATTATTCTACTATTATACAGTTATTTGTTGAGTCAAGAAGGATCAACTGGATCGTGGATAAAGCGAAAAAGGCCTAGATGATCAAGAATTTCTTTATTTTTAACATTTGGACGTTTCGAACCTGTTCACCTCAGCACATTTACAAAAACTTTTTGCAAGGACGTTCTTGTCGAACTGACTTAAGTTAAGTTCGACAAGAACGTCCATATTTATTTATTAATTAATGTTCTTGACAAGATGTTATTCACATAATATATTTATTATATTCATATAATTGTAAATGTGCTGAGGATGAACCACTACAGATTCGAAACGTCCAAATGTTAAAAATAAAGAAATTCTGGATTACCTATGCCTTTTTCGCTTTATCCAGAGAAGTTTCATATAATAAATAGCGTAAACGTTAAAGCTCACCTTGGCTTCAATGCGCATGCATACGTAATTTTTTCATGGTATCTAAATTAGCATTTAACTTTAACTTTATTTGCCCAGAAATAGCGTTGAAAATCACTTTATATACCTATGACTTAAAACAGACATAACCTTACTTTGATATATATATATATATATATATATATATATATATATATATATATATATGTATTTATTTATTTATGTAAGTGTATGTACGTTTTTATATATCACATGTTTTGAGAATGTTACTAACTCTGATAAAATTAATTACGATTAAGTTATAAAACCTGTTGTACGAATTTATGCCAACATAAATTGTCTTGTTCTTTCATAAATGAAGATAGAAGGTGAAGAACGCTGATTGTACAGAAAATAATCATCAAATCGTGCGTTGAAATTCAAGGTGTAGTCATCTTGGTGGCATAGTATCAGCATCAGCAATAGCAGAAGCGTGCTGATTTAGCTAACCTGGTTGTCAAGAAACGTTTTCCACTTGAGGGGCTTCATATAGACATCTACTTAGCCATTGAAAGCTTCAAGTCTTTGGTTTTAATTTATAAGAACTGAAGGTAGTTTCGTGCTGAGGAAGTATATAAATAAATGATCAGATGCTTATCGACATGTGTATACAAGCTGAGGCATAAAGAGGATATTAATGGGGAAACCGCTAATGATTGTACTGCACGGGTGTTATACCGTATATAATCCATCTCGTATGAATAGGACGAGTTTTTAATCCTGTCATTGTGTTACGTGGACCAGATGAATACTTCACGTCAACATTTCTATTTACTTTTCAGGTTTCTATAACCTGAATTTCAAGCTATTTATTACGCGAAATATTCAAACAGAATATTTTTGGAAGCAATATTCCGAGTAATTAAAATTAGTAATAATAATTGCTAGTTAGTAGCGCCAGTAAAAGTGTCTGTAGATTAGATCATTATAACTTTTATATGCAACTTTCTATAATAATACATATACCTATGACTATTGACTTTGTATTTACGTGACATGATATTTAATAATCAATTACAGGGTTTCTCAAACTTATTTGTACTACTATGTCTACATGTATTGTAATGTATCTTAAAGATTTCCAAAGAATTATTTGATGTATTAATATATAATTTGCAGTCCCTAAATCGTGTAGAGGAAGCCTAGGTTTCGGAGAACACTAACATTTATCTACTATCTAGATCTAACCTAGCATAACCTATAAATATAATTATATAAAATTTAAGTATCTTAAGAGTTTATAAAACGTGTCAGGTACTATTATTATTCTACGACATGAAATTAAGACAACAGAACTAGTTAAGTCATATTTTAATAATGTGTGTAGAAAAATAATTGTAAAAACATCATTTTAACAAACGAACCCCGTCCCATATCGGCCGGCACACTTCAATTCATTTATCATCACTTAACTAAAAAAAATTGTAATAATAATTAAATAAATCTTTACTTTTTATTTAAAACGAAGATTTTCAAAATTTTAACGTAAATATCAATTATATTTATAGCTAAAGATTAAAAATTTCACGGTATAACCATAACAGAAATCGATATATTATTTTTTTTTATTAATATTTGGTAATAACGCTTTTTATTGAAATTTACTGCTGAAATAATTTTATGCATATTATTTATAATACCACACAATCTTGGGACTTAAATTCGTTTAATTTTTTTTTTAATTTTTTTTTTTAATTCTTGGGAAATCTAAGTATTATTTCATTTTATATTATATTTCACGTAACTTGAAGTATAGAATCTTTATGATAAGTAATAAATAATATCATCCGTACGTATTTTAATTAGATGTCTAGGAATGAATAATAAAAGAAAATATAAATAATTACATATTAATTTATACGATAAAGCTAATGCGAATGAATTTGTGGTTTTCTTTCCAGTAATTATGTCTGAAATCAGAAATCATAATAAATGAAAGTAGAGTTGTAAGAAAGTTTGGCAAAGTTTTCGCGGAGAACTGCACTGGGCGATTGCGTTTTCCTTGCTTGGGGTAAAACGTTAGACCGTGAACTAATACCTTTACAGAAGCGTCTCTCTGAAAGGGAGGTTATAGAGAAACAGAGTTTTGGTTTAAAATACAAACAAAATACAAACTAAACCTTTCTGTTTATTTCATCAAGCATTACCTGAGCGCTGATGTGCTATTCTCCCTGATGCTGGATATCGTGCCACGCCAACTTGACTTTGAGATACACACAATGCTGTTTGTATACAAAGTGAAGCGGGATGGATGTCGATACCCATATTTATATATTTAGGTTTAAAAGCTATTCAAACTGACAGTATTAAATCTACTTACAACACAAACATACACGTCAGTTATTTTGACTTATGTTATTTCATCTTTACAATTTGAACTATAAATAGGTATATTTATTAAGATGAATTTAATTTCATCCCAATTTATTATTTTTTATTTCCATGTGGTACTCTCTCCAGAACAACTTTGATCTCGTGAACTGATCAGAAGTCACCTCACGCGTTTATCTGTACAGCCTATAGATATGTACATACGAGTATATCATCAATTCATCAATATGGCACTCTGCGAATAGAAGGAAATTGACACACTCAAAAATGAGTAATAAACTGCGATGTCCATGACTGCAGTCCAAAAGTTTCCAAACTACATATTTTTATTTGTATAATCAAGGCCGTGTCTTTAAAATATATAAAGGGGGAGGGGGGGGGGGGGTTAATTTCTTCTTTATTTATAAATATATCTAATAGAAAATTTATATGTGTAAACTTAACAAATGGAACACCCTGTATATTTTATCATTTTTGAATTTTAAGTTCAATTATGTACCACAAATCAAATTTTGCAACAAAAAGCTTAAGAACTGTACCTATTTTTTAATTTTTGTGCCAAGCAACGTATGAAAACACTGACCTAATAAAACATTGAATTGCACCAAACATTTTTATTAAATTATCAAAATTGTTGCATAAATAAACAATTTCAGCAAATACAGAAGCTGTCAGTTTCCAAATTATATGATGCAATTAATTTAAATAAAGCAACAATCAACTTTTATTGTTTTAATTTGACATGTGGCACATCATTGTAATCAGAATTTAAGACAGTATTTAAAAAATTAAAAATATGGTGTTCTAATTAAATTAGAAAGTTGATACCACTTCCTGTTAAACTGGAAGTGATATGTTTATCATCATCATAACAATAATAATAATAATAATAATAATAATAATAATAATAATAATAATAATAATAATAATAATTAATAATAATAATAATAACAATAATAATAATAATAATTACTAATAATAATAGTAAAAAAATATATTAATAATAATAATAAATAATAATAATAAAAATAATAATATTTTTATATATTATTGTTCATATTGCTAAATATCTTCAATATATGATTCTGCTACACGTTGATCATGTTATGTTGTTAAAAAATCATATAGAATGCTAGGATTTATTTTAAGAATTGGGGATACATTCAAAAGTAGTAGAACTTTCATATCTTTATACTACTCACTTGTTCGTTCACATCTTGAATTTGCCGCTTTTTATCAAATATACACTGATAGAATTGAAGGAATCCAAAGAAAATTTTTGTACATTTTAAGTAAAAAAATTCCAGATAACTCTATTGTGTTAACATCTCTACAAAAGTGTCGAACAATGATGTATCTAACCTTTTTATTTAAATTGCTAAACAATATCATGGACAGTCCAGCATTAAGTACTTAATAAAATATCATTCCGAATACCGTCATATTCTACCAGATTACGAAATTTATTTGCTGTTTCAAGCTGTAGAACTAACTCAGCCGTCAATGCCCCACTTCTTAGAATGATATCCACATTTAATAACTTGTCAGTGATGTCTAATTTACCTGACATATATAACTGTTCATTAAGAACTTTTAGGTCTTTTATATTTAAGCACTGTATTTAAAAGTATTTTCGTGAATTTAAAATGTTTTTCTTTTCTTTTCTGTTGTTATTTTTCACTCTAACTTTATTCAACTTAATTTGATTTAATTATGCACCTATGTATTTAAATATGTTTATGTGTATTTGTTTTGACAATGATGTAGTAATTTTTGAATGTTATTAGTGCTGCACAGTTATTGGGACTTGTCCTTTTGTGCGGCCTTCTTCTTATAAATAAATTGTAACTACGTTACAGAAATTCACTGCCGAAAAATAGAATGTTTATTAATTTTCTTCGATTTGTTCTTTGTATCAACAACGGTACACCGTTTCAAAATGTGTCAGGTTTGGCTTAGGAAATATATAATACAAATCTGCATGCTTCAAGTCTTTTGTAATTATTTTCAAATTTTCTGTTGTTCACTACTAATGGTTATTTATGATCTATGAATAAATAAATACTCAAATTTTCTATGTAGATGTAGAGTAGTGCGTCCGGATATAACCCGGGCAGCGAGCGTAATGAGGAAATTGCTCAGTGATTGAGTCTACACTAGCGGTTATCGGCTCCGCCAACTGACTTCCTGGTGGCGCAACGTAATTATCAGCCTCGTTGCGCTACCTGGTGACGCTGATGTTAACTACGCCTACTTCTTTAACCTCCACTGCTAATAAAATCACCTTTTTCCATTACCAGACACAACCACCCTCATATACAGAGATGGATTCATTCAAAATAATGGCATACAATTTAAAATAAATTCATAATTCAATTAAACAATACAGTTTTCTATGTCCTATAGAACCCGTAGCTCCTGTTTAACTTTTGAAAAACAAAAGAAATATGTGAGACAGAAAGTTCTGTATGTATTTCTCCTATAGTACGAACCCGCTCCAGTTTCGTGCATGAGCAATTTTGAATTTATCGCTAAAAATTCTTTAAGATCTTTAGGCGCATAATGCGTCCGCTTTCAATAAAACGATGACATTTCCTAAACTTTATATAAAATTTATATAGGTAGACTAGTCTAAGTATAGTAGTATAATACGTGACGAGCTAGGTTTTACATGAAACGATGAAGTTCACGACATACGTAATAATGCGAAAACAACCAAATTCCTATTATACGAATATTTCTATAGTACCATAATAAGATGCTCCTTAGAAAATATTTTATGTTGGAACCGGTTCTGCGTTGAATGCACGCTACATCGCATCGTGCTTTATCTGAAGAGCGACTTAGGAACATTTTGCATCCCGGTTCAATTTATGGACATCAAGGGGTCGAAGGGTGAGCCGGTTATCGTCTTTCGAAGGCCGTGGTTTCACAAAATCGATATTTTAAATTATATTTTCCTTCGTCGCTTTTGCTATATATTTTTTCTTCAAAAAGAAACTACATTCATAATGCTGTTATAGGTATATTTAATTTTATCTTTTGATCCATCTTATTTCACAAATATACTCTTTTTTAAAGTATGTTTATTCATTTGATCTTTCATAGTAATTATATTGACATATGTACTTTGAAACTGATAAAGCTTTAAAATAATAATGTCAAGTTACCGCTAATATATTATTTACTCACTTGTAGACTAGTAAATTATACAAAAAATGTTTTTATGAAAATAAGACAAATAACTGATTTATGATTATAGTTACAAATAAAAATTATTAGGTATTGCAAAATTATGAATGACAATTAAGAATCACATCTTTTAATGAAAATATTAGTTGAAATCTAAATGTAAATGAAAAGAGAAGTAAGTACGCCTGTTTTGTTGCCATCGTTGATTAAATAAAATAAAATTTCGGAACTGGTGCAGATACTACAGAAAAGAATTAATTTTCTTATGATAGCTAACAAAACATTTTTAACGACAAATAAATGGTAAGTTTATAATATATGTAGTCACGTTAATATCTGTACTTAACTCAAATGAAACGTAAAAACTGTAGTTAACTAAAATTTTATGCATGTTAGTTAATGACATTCTTACCCAACAGGGATTCATTAAGCCAAGCTACTTGGCTTGAAATAAAAAAGTTTGGTTTGGCTTAAAACTTCAAACTTTTTTTAATGTTAGGGGTAACTTAGTTTGGGCTTGATGGAAACAAAGCTTGGCTTGGCTTGAAAACTTCAAGCTTTAAATTTTTTTGGCTTGGCTTGATTTTCAAGCTTTATCATGCATTTTCAAGCTTTCAAGCTTTATAATACTCATAGCGAAATCATTTACCAACGCATATAATAGTTTTTATTTCGTCTTATAAACTTAAACCAGTAAGTACGTATCAATATATCGGGTGTACCGATTTATCAATATTTCATTGTATCATTCTAACGATAAATAAATCACGTTTTGTTTTATATAAATTTATTATGATACAATTAAAAAATAACTACGTATCAAGTGAAATAACACGGTAAAATATAAAAATATCGAATTGTACATTTAACTCAATTATTTTATTTTTGAGAATAAACAATAAACAATGAAGAAACTCATTATCTTCATAATTTTTATTCACTGCATTTATTCAAGTTTTATGGTTTATGCAGTGGCGTAACTACGAAAATCCACAGGCGGGTTTTTTCTCAGGAAAAAGGCGCCATATTAAATTCGTAATTTATTTAAAGTAAAGTATAAAAAAAATCAGCATCAGTTATATAACCTTAGTAATAAAAATAAAATTGTTTTCACAAAAAAAGTAAGAAATAATTGGTATAATATTATAATTAAAAGTTTAACCTACGAGTTTTGAGTTTCTTAAATTCATCCAACACCAGGATTACTCGTTACTCTTTTTACAAACTTCCGAATTGTCTGAATTATTACTGATAAAAAAGTATTTATTTTAAGAACACCTTTTGTACTCTCTTTTAATGCATTTACTTTTTTCACTGCCATCCAGACATCTTTTTCTTAATTGAACTCATTATTAAAATGATATTTTGAACTTAATAAAACAGCACAGAAGATAGAACACAGTAGACAGTAGGATAGAAAACACGTCAGACGCCTGCATTTACAACTTGTGTCTTGTCGATGTGGCGATGTGAAAAGGAAAATAGTATTCAACAAATAAAACTAATTAAACTTAATATTTAATAAATTTATGTTAAAATTAATAGATATATTAAAATATTAAAAATATTAGGATGAAAAGGATTGCAGATTGTATTAATATTTTTTTTATTTATAAGATCAAATTTAAAAAAAAAATATTAATGATTTTAATTAAATTATTGAAAAAGGCGCCTATATCTTGAAAATCTTCACAAGGGAGTGAGCGCACCCACCTAACCCCTCCTTAGTTACGCTACTGGGTTTAAGCATTAGTTTTACTTGACTTTATTATATTTTAACAATTAAAATGAATAGGACCTATGTTCATAATGCCATTTTCACTCAAAATGACCTCCCCAACAAACTCCATACATATATAAAAACAGTATTCAAATAAATACATAATTTTGGAACACACAATGGGATGAAATCGAGGATGAAACTGACCTGTTATTTCCTTTTCGAATACATTAGGAAATCATAAAGCTCTACAGATGTGAATTTTCTCGAAAGTTTGTTTGTTCGTGAGATATATACTCGTCTCTTTCTATTTTGAAGGCTATCAAAATTGTACTAATTATGTAAATACATAAATATAATTACCGCGTAGTTTCCAATTTTTAAATAGCATAAAAGTAAATATCCTATCCTCAACGATTACGGAAAATGTAGTCATTACCGAAATTTGCGAATAAAAGCAGATTGACATCCCAAGAACTAAGTAATAAGCCGAGATTATATACTTCTTTGTTTAACTCATATTTTTACAAACAATGAGTATTTGTTTAAAGAAATATTTAAAAGGGAAACTCTGTCAGATTACATTTTTATTTGTCAATTATGCCATTTTCAGAAAAGGTCGGTTTATTAGGGATTTGTGCTATAAATAGCATTGAAATCTTTGTAATATCCACAAAGAGAAAATTTACTGATCTCTATAATTAGGAACTACTATAATAAAAAAAAACTTTCTAAATCCATTGCTGACAAAAAAAAAACTCAATTAAATTATCATATTTATCATCATATCATACGCAGTTTGTCACTCAATTGACCTTGCGTGTTGAGTATATTATTTCTTATAATATTTATTTTGATATAAAATTATCTGTTTGTAGCAGTGCAATAAATAATAAATATTATTTTCTAAAGCTTGATGCTTTGTATTTAAAATCAAGTTACCATAATCAGTTAAATAAATTCAAAAATAATTCTTTTAGTTTGAAAATTGAAGCTAATTTCTTAAAGTTTTGTGCTTTTATAATTTATTCCAGTTACCTTACTTAATAATATAACAACACAATAAAATTATCATTCTTTGCCAATAATTATAAATTTGTTTTTTACTTGATTGTGTGCGTGAACTAGGGTGCAATTTGTTGGTTCAGATTGTGAAAATAAGTGATCTGTGCATAACAAAGATGATAAAAGATATACTTTCATATTTACAAACGTTCGAAGCCAACTAAATTGTTGGGAACTCCAGTTCATAGAAATTTTGTGACTATTCCAAAGCAATGAAAAAGTCCTTTACCGCCATAAAAATACGGTTTTGTCAACTTCGTCAACAATTCTTATGAAAAGCTTGAAAAAGCTTTTTTTTAACCAACCTACTTGACAATCAAAGGCTTGGATTCGCTTGAAAAGTTTTTTTTTAATTTTAGACTTGGTTTAGCTTGGGCTTGATGAAACAGAAGCTTGGCTTGGCTTGAAATATCATGCTTTTTTGAACGGCAGGCTAGGCTTGATTTTTCAAATTTCTTCAAGCCAAGCCAAGCTTTCAAGCTTCAGGCTAAGCCCGTGAATCTCTATTACTAAATTTACAAAATAATTATTTTACTATAACGTCTATATCTTACAAGTTTTTTTGAGCATTTACCCAATTTTAATAGTTATTTGTATCACTTGTCTAAAAATGTACTTTTGTGAGAGTGAGTTTTTTGTGACAGGCCGACAGGCTGAGCCGAAGGCAAGGCCTTTAAATACGAGCATTCACAGAGTAGTGTCTAGACGTGTCATACTTATATAAGATTTTTTTGTGCCGATTTCTCACTAAATTTAATACATGAATTTGATTTATTATCCAAATAAATTTTATTATAATGTGATCATTTAAATTACAAGTATCAATTTAGTATTAAAAAGTTGTAAATATTTTGCTAATTCTTGTGTTGAACATACTAAGCTGACATTTTACCAAAATAATACCAACTTAGGTAAAAGCATAAAATTCCCTAAATTTTAACCGGACGAGACTAGATTAATCATATTTTCTATACTTTAACCAGGTCTATTAAAAAATATGTATGACTAAATAATATTATAGAAAACCTACATGTAGTTTTCTAAACATACGCCATCATGACATAAGCTAAAGCGCAAAATTTACGTTTTGGTCAGTTGGTATTTATTAGTTTTTTAAACATACTTCAACCTAACCTAAAGCACAAAAAATATATAATTTCGGTCTTTGTTCGTTTTAAATTGACCCACATTGCATTGTGGCTTAGGCTCTGTGGACAATTTCGGTCTTGGAGCTTAGCAATTATAATATAAAGTATTGTAATATTTAAATATTTTAATTTTAAATACATAGCCTACATTATTGAAACTTTTGATTTATATGGGAATATTTTAAATTTTGAATAGGTGTATAATTATGTAAAATGCTCGAAGGACCAATAGACTTTAAATAGTAAACAACAAAAACTCGCAAGCTGAGATTGTGGTGATTGTCAAAAAACTAAAGAAGCACTGACCTTGACTAGAAAAAACGGGAAGTGACTAGGAGGCAGGATCTTGATGGGACTTGGAAGACTGGATGAATTCTGCAGACGGTAACTGGTCTGGAAGCGGTGACGGCCAGATTCAGTAAGGTAGGAGGTTCAGAAGGAGGAGGCCTCACACGTGGTTGTGAGGCTGGCAGAGTGACGCCACCAAGGGCGCAGGGCTGGATACGGGCAGAAGCTCCTGCAGGAGGAACTCGAGAGGAGGGCAGTGTAGAAGCAGGGGCGTAATTCGCCGGATTAAAACCGCCAAGTGGCGACAGCACGGTTGGTCCAATTCGTAGATTAAGGTGTGTCCGCTGTTTAGTACAACAGCGGTCTCGGAGCACAACACAAATGCACAACACTTTACACTTTCCTGAAAATATAATTTTGCCCCACTACTTGACTAGAAAGAAACGATTTTATGAGAATTATAATTTTGTATTAAGATAAATTGAGGCCCAAAAAAAGGAATGAAAGAAAGTGGAGCTAAATGACTTCTGAACCCTTACTTGGTTCATTACTGACTTATTATTATTTTTTTATTTATGTTGCTATGAAGCTTTTTCTTTTGTTGCATTCCTTTTTTTTCAGATGCCTGTGATTTTTCAAAATAAACAATACATGGCTAACTTTTAGCTTTAAATTAAATGTAATAACAAACATGTTAGTCGCTTGCCAGCTACTCCGATAGTTGTCTTGACAGTCACCACAATACCTGACTTTACAACTTTACATATTCCCGGGCGCCAGAAATTCGCGTCTAACAATGAATTATTTGATCTCGCAACAATGCACTGCAATTGAACGGTTGCTAGGAAGCGAGAAGGAACGAATGATCAACTCGACAGAAAAATCGAGTGACAATGAACAAATGATGTTACGTCTACTTGACAATGTGTCAAAGTGACGTTGTGTCAGAGTGACAGTAAATAAATTAATAACAATAATGCAAATTGATGACAATTGAGCTGTCTATTGCGCTGGCAGTGGGCACAGTTTATTAACTGGGCGTTTGATGACGCTATTTTCCAACTTAACCAACGCGACGCGAGCTATTTTGTCATTTCCAAAATATAATTTGGTAATAATACCTAGTGGCCAGTCTAAAGGGGGCAGTCTATGTTCTTTAACTATGACTATTTGCCCCAACTTTATTGGACTACTTGACGTTAGCCATTTTTGGCGTGTTTGTAATGTTGTCAAATATTCTAACTGCCACTTTTCCCAGTATGATTTTATTAATGAATCTAATAAGTATTTACGATGGATTAAATTGGGATTAACTTCGGCAATAGGTAAATGCTTTAATGGGGTTTGAAGTAAAAAATGGGCTGGGGTCAACAATTCTGGATTGTGCTCTGAGCCTTGGGCACACAGAGGACGGGAATTTAAGACTGCTTCTATTTGTGTTAATAGTGTTATCAACTCTTCGTAGCTTAACAATTGTTTACCTATGACCCTAAATAGATGTTTCTTACAACTTTTTATTGCGGCCTCCCAAATTCCTCCGAAATTAGCACTGAAGGGAGGGATTGTTTTCCATTCTATTCCCTTCATTGCTAATTCGCTGGATAGTGTTTTGTGGAATATAGTCGACTGCACAAATTTATATAGCTCGTTGAATTTATTTCGAGCTCCTATAAAGGTGGTGCTATTATCTGAGTATAAATGAGAAATGGGCCCCCTTCTTGATGAAAATCTTTTAAATGCGTTAATAAAGGAGATTACTGTTAAATCCGAGACTACTTCAATATGAATGGCTTTTATTGTTAAACAAATAAAAAGACAAATGTATGCCTTTTTTGCGTGCTGACCTTTATGCCTAGATTTTATGAATTTTTTGATTGGATATTTTTTAATTATTTTTTCACTGACATAATTTACCAACCTTGCCATAAGTAACGCCGCGCAAAGTTCAAGTCTAGCCAGGGTAATAATTTTCATGGGCGCTACCTTTGATTTCGAACATAGTAATCTGCTTGTAATATTGTTAACTTCCGTTATTTGTAGGTAGATGGCGCAACCGTATGCAACTTCGCTGGCATCGCAAAAAGCCACAAGATTTACTTTACAGTTTTCTGAAATACCGATATGGCGAGGAATTGACATTTCCTCCAAATAAATAAATTCTGACATGAGATTGACAAATTTTGCAGAAATATTGTTGGGAGGGATGTCATCCCATGATATCCCAGCTTGCCATAATTCCTTTATTAGCAGCTTGGCATATAGTATAACGGGTGAGACTAATCCAAGTACATCAAACAATCTTGCAACAGTTGATAATATAATTCGTTTCGTACAGTGTGATGTGTCAAAGTTTGACGTTTGGAAAGTAAATGTGTCAGTTTTCAGAGCCCAGGACATGCCTAGAATTTTTAGCTGTTCTCCATGAGAGAAGTCTAGATTTGTTTTGTGTGAATTTGGTAAGCTTTCAATGAGTGATTCATTATTACTGGCCCATTTTACTAATTCGAATCCGCCAGCTGACATTAAGTTAATTGAATCGCGTATAATATTGCTGGCTAAGTTTGTATTTAATGCCGATAAAACTAAGTCGTCCATGTACATTTCAGAGGTTACTAATTGCGCGACATTTGGATAATTTTGACCTTCATCGTCAGCTAATTGGTGGATAGTTCTCATTGCTAAATAAGGGCTAGATTTTATGCCAAAACAAATACGATTGAATTGAAATACTCTGATTGCTTCAGAGGGATTAAATCTATAAAGAATTTTCTGATATTTTCTGTGATGTTCTGACACCATAACTTGTAAGTACATTTGCTTTATGTCAGCTGTCAAAGCTATCGGAAATAGCCTGAAATTTAATAATAAATTGAACAAGTCTGCTTGTAAATTTGGGCCCGGGTATAATAAATCATTCAGCGATAGCCCCGTATGAGTTTTAGCGCTAGCGTCTAGCACTATTCTAACTTTCGTTGTAGCCTTGTCTTCACGAATGACAGCGTGATGTGGAATGAAGTATCCGTCTTCGTTTGACGTTACTTCTGACAGATAACCCTTTTCTAAATACTCATTTATTATGGCGTTATACTGGCTTTGTAAATTTAATGACTGGGAAAAGCGTTTTTCCAAATGAGATAGCCGGCGTTCGGCCATTAAACGAGAATTCCCCAGCAAATCTGGATCCTTCTGAAATGGTAAGTGTACCATATATCTGCCATTCTCCAAACGTTTGGTCGTTTGTACAAATATTTTCTCACATTCAGCATTTTCAGGACTCATTATTGCATTGTTTGGCATTTCTTCTAGCTCCCAAAACTTATGTAAACAGGATGCTAAGTTATTTTGAGTGAATGCAGAAAAGGACGAAAAAGACTCTTGTTGTAATAATTTATTGTCAAGTTCTCCTAAAAGAACATAACCTAACGTTGTTTCATAAGCTGTAGGAGCTCTTCCTACTCGTTTTGAGAGAAGCAGCGACGGATATATTTGAGCCCCCAATATTACGTCGATTTTTCCCGGGATATTCCAAGTATTATCGGCTAAGAGAATGGATTTGAAAGACGGATATTTGGAAACGGTTAGCTTGCAAGAAGGTAAGTTATCCGTTATATGTTCGACTACCAGAGCCTTTAAATTGTATCTATGGGGCGAAACTCGGGATTCTATTTTAAGATTTACATACCCGAAAGCCGGGCGACTTGTCATCCCGATCCCCGTGACTTTTGAATTTTTAAGGGGGGTAATTTTTAATTTTAATCGTTTGCAACAATCTTTAGTTATAAGGTTATTTTGTGACCCATTATCCAGCAAGCATCTGATAACTTGTTTACCCTTGTTTATATCTGTAGCGTAAACTTGTGCAGTTGACAATAGAATATAACCTTGGTTGTTTATGGATACATGACATGAAGTGTCATTCTCCGATTCCGCTATTTTTTTGGCGGGAGATTTTGGAGGAGTTGAAAAATGCAAAAGTGTATGGTGTTTCCCGTGACATACCCGACATGTGGTGAGCAAGGCACAGGCTTTACCTGCATGAACATTGGATAAGCAATTATAACATGCATTTTTAGATTTGATAAACCCAAATCTGTCTTGGACTGACATTTTAATGAATTTATCACAATAATACAGTTTGGAATGTTCCGCACTGTTACACAAAATACAAGATTTTGGTTTGAATGGTTTGATTGGGGTTTCATCTGCCGCCAAAAATGTGCGCTGATGCTTCGCCATTTTTGGTGGGCCTTTTACAGATGAAGACCGCTCCAGGATTTTTGCTTGATCCCGGACAAATTCTAAAAAGGTTTGGCAAGAGGGAAATTCCGTTTTACGGAATATCGTATCAAATAGTTGTACGATCTCTGAATCGACCTTTTTAGACGCGCAGTTTAATAAAACAAAATCCAGAACGTCTGGAATTTTGAGTTGTTTAAGAGCTTCGACTGAAGCTGAGAATTTATTAACAAATGTTATTAAATCATTTGGGTTTCTTGAACTAGACTTTATATTTAGAATGTTATCTAAGTATTGCTTAGCCATTGTTCGATTATCCTGGTATTGCTTTACCAAGCCATCCCAAATAATATTGTAATTTTCGGGTGTGGGCAATATCCCTCCCGTTACTTCCAAAGCATTACCAGTGAGTTTACCTATAAGATAACTAATCCGTTGCTCGTTTGTGAGCGCCACGTTCTCGTGAACGTTTGATTTAAACGACTGGTAAAATAATGGCCACATTTCTACTTTTCCATTAAATGATGGCAGTTCAATAGGGGGAAGTTTTTTAATTTTATTAATTTCCGTACCTGACTTTGACTGTTGTGCCTTGGGAGACGACAAAGCTAGCTCGCTACGCGTTCGTTTGATTTTCGAAAAATACATTTCAATAGTCATTAGAGTTTCGAAGCTAGGTTCAAAACCAGTGTCATTAGCCAGCTCAAGGTCATTTATACGGATACAGGCGTTTTTAAATTCATCTCTCAACAAATCGACTTCTTGGGATTCGTCCAAGAAGCGTTCATTATTACGCGTGTCAGTTGGAGTGCATTTTTTCGCGAGTTCGTGCAATTTTACTATACGAGATTCATAGCCCTTTGCTAGGGCTTTCAATGACTTTAATTGGATTTCCATATTATCAAATTTTTACCGTGGAAGATCCGGCTCGAAGGACCAAAGATTATGTATAATTATGTAAAATGCTCGAAGGACCAATAGACTTTAAATAGTAAACAACAAAAACTCGCAAGCTGAGATTGTGGTGATTGTCAAAAAACTAAAGAAGCACTGACCTTGACTAGAAAAAACGGGAAGTGACTAGGAGGCAGGATCTTGATGGGACTTGGAAGACTGGATGAATTCTGCAGACGGTAACTGGTCTGGAAGCGGTGACGGCCAGATTCAGTAAGGTAGGAGGTTCAGAAGGAGGAGGCCTCACACGTGGTTGTGAGGCTGGCAGAGTGACGCCACCAAGGGCGCAGGGCTGGATACGGGCAGAAGCTCCTGCAGGAGGAACTCGAGAGGAGGGCAGTGTAGAAGCAGGGGCGTAATTCGCCGGATTAAAACCGCCAAGTGGCGACAGCACGGTTGGTCCAATTCGTAGATTAAGGTGTGTCCGCTGTTTAGTACAACAGCGGTCTCGGAGCACAACACAAATGCACAACACTTTACACTTTCCTGAAAATATAATTTTGCCCCACTACTTGACTAGAAAGAAACGATTTTATGAGAATTATAATTTTGTATTAAGATAAATTGAGGCCCAAAAAAAGGAATGAAAGAAAGTGGAGCTAAATGACTTCTGAACCCTTACTTGGTTCATTACTGACTTATTATTATTGTTTTATTTATGTTGCTATGAAGCTTTTTCTTTTGTTGCATTCCTTTTTTTTTCAGATGCCTGTGATTTTTCAAAATAAACAATACATGGCTAACTTTTAGCTTTAAATTAAATGTAATAACAAACATGTTAGTCGCTTGCCAGCTACTCCGATAGTTGTCTTGACAGTCACCACAATACCTGACTTTACAACTTTACAATAGGCATGAATATACCCGTTTCGTATTTCACTTATAGCGTGTCGTAAACATTGGTGTAACAACGAATTTTATTGTATGTATAATTTCTGAATAATATGTTACTTAAATAAATTATATATAACATTTTCAGTAGTAAATATTATTGATATCAGCAGTGAAGTAATTTCTTCTTGCAATCATGGATTTAACTCAATAAGTAAGAATATTTTTATGACAAAATATATATTGCTTATTGCAGTTTGGAGATGAGATTCGATAAAGCATGAAATAGTAAAATTTAAAATGGTGATTGAAGTCATGTAGGAAGTAGTGGTAAATCAGAGTGGCATATAGCATCAGAAAATCCAATTTATAAACAGACAAAACCTGAGTATTCCGTGACATGATATCATATTTATTGCTTATCGATGCGAATGCGATTTTTACGGTCGCCTGGGTTCAATTTTAATATGAAATAAATCAAAAATGAGAACCGTGACAGACAGACAAACGGAATCGCCGTATGGTTGTCAATAGACGGACTCTGACATCTATCAATTTCGCATTGATTAACGTTGTACACACTGACACCGATTTGAATAGAGTCTAGTTATACATTCATACAATCCACAAAGCGAGGATTCAAATATATTAAAAAACCGACAACGCCAATACGGGCTACATAATCCTTATAAATCTCCTTCATAAATGCGCGAATCGTTTGCTACGGTTATATAGAGAGCACCGTGGTACCCGCACCCTTTTTTGCATAGGGTTTTTTCCATAACCCTTTTAAAAAAATTCCCACCCCAGAAATAATGTATGCGCGTCACCCTGGGGTTGTCTTCAGGGTGTCTCTCATTGTGCCTCTAACCCTTTCACCCCAAAATATGACACCGATCTTTTATTTTTGCGAACACAAAAAAAATTGAAGCAAACGAACTGTGTCAAGATTCTTTTACGTGCCGTTTCTGGATGTCCTACACTGCTAAAAAGTTCGCGAATAAATTATCATGGGAAATAAGTTAGTGTAATTATATAAATTTTGGCACTAAATTTTATTAAAATTCATCACATACGCAGGAAAGTAAGCAGTATAAAATAATAATGATGCACTGAATATACAATCTTTGTGATTTTAAAATAAAAGATACAATTTTAGCGACGTAGATCTTGTTTATTATTATAAAACTTTTTCTTTTTTGGTCGTTTCGGTGGTACGACATTTTAATTCCAAATCTTTGTTTATCTAAAATTGTTTGCCAGCCCGTGGATAGTAGAAGAATGAATGTTTAAATAAAAAGAAACTGTTGTTTTGAAACGAGTGGTGTTATTTCAAATTATTTAAAAAAAGCGCGTTGTTTCTAATTGTTTTCATGGTCTGTGTGATTATTTAGTGTACTGTTTTCGTTAATATTGATAAAAAGTGTTTCATACATTAGTCTTTTGTTATATAATTTTTCCGATTTTAAAATTTCTAGATTTTGGAATTCAAAGGTATATCTTATTTCGTTAAAATACCGATGCCGTTTATATTCTTTTTGTTACATTTTTTATTGTGTTGATACATTCTTTTATCTACAACTATTGAATTACAAATACATAATATAGCCAACTTCAAACTATATGCTACTCCTATTACACTACTGGAATATGAAATATTCATATTCCACTGTACGACTTTTTGTATTGTATTTATTGATATTTCTATAAACATCTGCAACTAAATATTTATTAATAAATTTAAAATATGCTCTTAGTTCAACTTATTAATAAAGAAATTAGTTATTCAAGCCAACGTGTGACATCAACATCTGACATTTGACAGACGTCTATAACAAAACCACATAAAATATATTTATTATGTATTTTTAATCTGTGAAATTGATAGTTGTAGATAAAGTATAGTATTTGCCTCGCATATAATAGGTATATTACTCTCTGATGATTACAATACTCGCCTACAGCTCGTATTCTAAATTTCATCCTCGTGTAATTATATTATATGCTCATTAAATAATATACTACTTATTATTTAATAGCTGATATATTTCGCCTATGTACAACTTATTACAATTGCTACATTTGATTTTGAAGTGATCGTTTATCTTTTGTTCTAGTATAACAATGTTGTAATGTATCTATATTTGTATTTGCAACTTTGATAATTGTGGTTTTATATATGGTTGTGAGTTATTGTTGTCCTACTTTATGGTCCTGAGTATATATTTAAATACTTTGTATAAATGGGGAATGGTAAAAGGGTAGCTATTTTTTTGTAAGGTTTGGTAAATGTTTTGTTCAAGGTACCTCTCATGTGACAGCAAAATGATTCTGTCTACCAATTACACTATTTTTATAAGCGTTATTAGTATAAAAATAACAATTTAGGTATCTACTGGAATAAAATAATTTCTCGTGGAATACTGGAAAATAAATTTGTGACATCAATTGAAAATAAAGTGTCACTTTCTATTAATTTAAATGTTTAAATGTCGGTTGCAGAGTCAATCGAACCCTTAGTACTGTGAGGTGAGTTTTTTGTGACGTTGTTAATTATATCAGCTAAGAACTTTGTCTAAAGGGAGCATTTGGTTTATTTATGTAAAGAACTGTTTAGATGTAATTCAACAGTGAATTTCTGTAACTTAGTTACAATGAACAGTGTTAAGTGTTCAAATTAAATTGTGTAAATAACGAAGACAGATTTGCGAAAAATTCATGAATCTCACTGGGATTTGAACCCAGGGCCTTCCGATATCTAGTCGGACACTCTACCAACTGAGCTATGAGATCCCGTGAAGTTCTTGAATTTTTCGCACGTCGCATACATCGTTGTAGACAAGTTCCGTCTCCCACTTGGAGTATCGTCACCGCACATTTATGTTAGGTGGCATGTACATCTCGCCCGTAGAAGGATTCTGTGTAATTAATTCGGCGTGGTTAATTTTTTTACGATAGGTTTTTTTATTTAGAATTTGGATGAGGTTTTTGATTGAAGCTTTGTGTCATCTTTGAGGACAAAATCTGCTTTAGAGAGATAATTGGGTTTGTTTAAGATTACAGTTTTTGAGCCTTTATCACATTTTGTTTCAATAATATTTGGATGTAATTTAAAAAATGATTTGGTTTTCTTTAATATATTTACTAGTACCATTTTTACATTTTTAAAATATTTTTTATGTTATACTAAATATAATACATATAAAACAAATAAAAATAAAAGTTTATCTCAATTTTACCAAATTATGCATAGTGATAAACGAATTTAAATGAAAATATCTGAGTAAATTTATTAGATAAACAACAAACATAACAGGGTGTTAAAAACAAAAGTAACAACTTTTGAAGAAGTATAGTACTGAAAAACAATAGAATTTTATATGAAACACTTTTTTCAATTTCTAATACTTACGAAGTTATTTGAAAATTAAATATTGACCGCCACATCATTTGTCTTAGTATACAATTATTATTATTTTTTTTTTGAGAAACAAAAGCACATCTAAGTTAACATCCAAAAGATAAACAAAAAGTCTTATTTAATCAAAATCTTACAGTTTTCGAGATAACAAAAGTATACCCCGCAAAAACTCATTTTTCTCTACCTTATATCTCGGAAACTATTAAAGATCGCACCCATGTTAATTAAACTTGTTTTACTCAATTTGGTCGGTACCATATGTCTTCAAAAATTGTTACACATATTTTTTAACATCCTGTATATGTTAAGTATTTTGTGTAGTAGGCATTTTTGTGTTACTGGTTTTGCCTGTTGGATAGCATGTATCATGTATCAGTAAATAATAAAATATTAATAAATAAATAAATAAAAATGTGTTTCATTTTATAAAAAATACACACTTTAATTTTTAATTAAATAAAATAGTACACCGAATTGGAATTTAGTAATCAATTATTTTTTCAATATTACGACGGCTGCGCATCTGCTTTGATCATATGCAGTCTACAAATAATGATACTTACTTGTGATCTCGTGTGGTTAGTTATCCCATCCAAACATTGGGCGCATTCAGCAGACATGTGATCGCTGAACATGTTCACCATTTTTCTGTTGAATGCACTGTTCACTAGAGACCGTTCACTGACCGGTCACCTACCAGCTGATCGTAAAAAAAGTACGGTCAGATATTCCTTGTCACTTGATCACTTGTTTCGCGCGCCATATTTAAATTCACTGGATTTTCTTCTGCTAGTAGAAATAAACTAAGGTCATCCATTATACATATATGCAGTAAAAGAAAATAATATTTATTTACATGTAAAGCACCGAAAATAAATTATTTGTTGTCATATATTATGCAAATATCAATAAGTAAATTGATTGAAAAGTGAAATAACTACTACATATTCTCAAATTATTAAAATTAGTTTAACAAATAACATTAAAGTTATTGTAAAATTAAGGTTACGATTATTTGACGTTTCAATCACGTTAATGTGAAAAGTGCATTCAGCAGAAACCTTCTTGTTCGGTGACCGGTTGGTCAGGTGTTCAGGGACCAAAGAAATCTGCTGAATGCGCCCATTAACAGCGTTTAATTTTGTCTGATATTAGTGTTATAACAAGACAAGACAAGATGTGGTCGATCTTGTTTTGGTCTTGACTTAGTTTCAAATACATTGGTGTCTAATCGAGTGGAGACTTGAAGGCAGTCTCGTCTTGTCTCGAGTCTTGACAAGACTCTCGACTCTGCGTCCATCGAACAATTGCGGTATAAAAATTCCCAAAAAGGATTTAAGATATTAATTTTTAAAGTTTACTATGAATATGAGTAACTTGATCTTTTCAAAAAAAATATTTTTTTTTTCTATTGCGAGTCCTAAACATAGAATATATATATAAATAAATAAATATATCATCACGGCATATTACCCATTTCTGGGTGTGCCAGTATCTACAACACATGTAGACATCGGTAATGATGACGATATATTTTACCGTGTGGGCGCTTACCAGGCGTCACCTCACGGGCACTCATAGCTGGTGTGGAGAGTGCACCACAAGTGTGCGTACTTAACTATAGGTACAGAATAATAATTGATAGCAATGCATAAATAGTAAAATAGAGAGATTGAAAAATATATAACAAACATAATAAAGCTGATATTACATTATTTGGGGGTGGGTGAACTTATTTCATGGGAAATCTGATATAGGCTCGTAACTTGTATTGCTTTATATGTACTTTCCATTCTAGAATATAGCTACTTTACTGTTACTGTACTTGGTTATTATTTATCTTTAAATTTAAAAAATACCATAATTTATATATAGGCATGTTAACACTTACAACAAAACAAAATGATTATTCCTGTAATTTGTATACATAATAAATAAGTAAAAGTCTGCTCTATTTCTGCTGTACCGTGTGAATTTGGTGTAAATTTCTTTACTTAGGCACCTGGTACCTGATTTAACAGTGAAGTTCCATTAAATTGTAATATAATTATTTAAAATATTCCCGGTATATTTTATGAACGGTGAGACTAACAATACATGTGACTCACAATCAATGTTCCTTACGTACACCACAAAGTCACACTTTGTTGAGATAAAGATTTTACTTTCATTGCCCATAACTTTTGACTATTTTATCAATTTTTGTTTTATTTAATTCCATAATATATAAATATTTTTTTATTCATATATTTGAAGTGAATTGATAAATAAGAAATACATTTTCGCACAATTTTAAGAATCATAACAGTTTTTTTTTTTGTAATAAATTAAAAATAATTAATATCTCTCACGAATTTTTAAACAGTATTTAGAGCATTATTATAAATTAAAATCGAGAGACTTGTCGAGATTTCAAGACTTTCTCAACAAGACTTTATACTGCTCTCGTCTCGTTCCAAGACAAGGGTGTTGCGGGAAAACTATTTTAAACTACAGACAGATGAATCTTACGTTAATACTGAATCTTTTTAATATATCACCAAATTATAATTAACTACCCTTACTGTGGCCGGAACAGTCCAGAACGTCATTCTAGAACTTTTTGAGACGAAAATTTTTCTCAAAATTAAACTACAAATTCCCCTTAAAATTGTATAGGTATTTTTATTTATCGTTAATAAAATAAAAATTAATGTAAATTAATTAATTCAAAAATAATTCCTTATTAAATGGTGATTTAAAAGTTTCAGAATTTTTTCGTTGGAAATTATCGTTCCGGTATTTTTTTTAACAATTCACACCGGTGTCGCCGTAAGTGTTTCGTGTCAACTGATCCAATAGTCGATTTTACTCGCAGATGATGATCTACTACTATCTAATAGCCGAGACAGACGACAAATATTAATGGTCATTAGTATGATTAGTAATTTATCTAAATTCTTTATTATGAAAATACATGACAGACGATTATATAAATTTCGTGGTGCACATGCGCAGATTAGTTTAAATTTTCGCCACTATTAGTTTTATAAGTTATCACGGTTTATATTTTTGGCTTTAAATGTCATATCACCAAATGTTATTTAGTAAGTTTAAGGCTATAATAAATCATGAAAAGATTTTGACAGTATCAGAGTGGCGATTATTGCCGAATACTTGCGATCACAAGTTATGTAAGAAAGACTATTACAAATTTAATGAATCTGTATTGGAGTATTTCATTACATTCAAATTCATAAAAGAACGAGTAGGTAAAACTGGCCGAATACTATGGGTTTCTATGGTCCCCGCTGTGAAAAAGGCATACCTATTTTTGAAAGTTAAATTCTGAAACTGAGTAAATAAATATCTACAAATAAGAAGAATTACGTGCAAAATATAAAACGATAAGAAGGTGTTTGGTGTTTCTTGTACACAAACAATAAGCTAACATGCTTAAAAATGATTCTATATTAAAATTTCTGACTCTTCGGACGTGTAAAAGATAATAATCAATAAAATGTACTTCTTGTACATTTAACAAATATCCCATTTTAGTAATTAAAATATTAGTGTGTACATTGTTTCAAGTATGTAGTTGCTGGGTAGCTGCAAGTTATTATCCTGGAAGAGGGTAAACTTAGTGAATAATTATTAATAATAACATGTTATAAGTTCATACAGGGAATTATAATGTTACATAATACACTAATTTAATAAAATATGATTCTGCGGAGCTTAGGAACAACACTTATTGATTTCCAGTAACAGTGTAGTAAATTGCAAGTGGAGAGGACAGATACATACGGTAGCGATGCGCACGTAGCACGAATATATTTAACCTGAATCTATAACGGAAGTGTTTTGTGCAAGCTAACGGGTTAGTAGAGGGTTGCATTGCCAATGTTGCTAGTAATCCAGGTATTACCTTTGTTAACTAACCGTGCCGGAAATGGGATAGTTAGTAAACATAGATAAATATGTAGCTGAAAAATATTTTATGAAAATACAGGAAAAGAAAGAGCTACGCCATTTTTTAAAAATAAATGTCACAATTTTTCTATTATGTAATATCGATATGCCTGTAGGTTGATAGGGAAAATAAATCAATACACAAAGAGTTTAAAATATACTCGTAAGATATCGCAGCAACGTTTATTAAAAAAAATTTTACCTTCCGTCACCGTAAGCACGTTTTAGGGTTCCTAGGATACGAATTTACTAGTTTTACGATGATGTCTGTATGTGTGTATGTGCGTGTGTCCGTGTGTCCGTATGTCCGTGTGTTCGTGTATGTGTGTTTGTGTGTGTGTTTGTGTGTGTGTGTCTGTGTTTGTGTGTGTGTGTGTCTGTGTCTGTGTGTGATAAATTTTTCTCCGACGATAACTCCAAAACTACATTTCTAAAAATTATTATTCTTTCGTATTCCTCTTCTTTACATACATATAAAGAGCTTATTAGATTTAGGTTATAACAGGTAAATTGGAAGTACGCTTATTTTGAGTTCTTAACAGTTTTTCTTGGAAAAACGCAGTTAAATATCATTTTCGACGTTTTATGTGATTATCAATATGAAAGAATATCTTATTCTCTATACGGTTTGATTATACATTTTCTTTCATATTCAATAGATATAGAGTTATAGAGAGATTAAGAGAGATTAACTTTCAAAAATCAGTCAGCTTTGCTAAAATTATGGAAACAGCAGATATTCAAAATTCTAATTGTTAGATGTCAGCGTCAAGAGCAAAACCAAAGTGGAAAGTATAGAATCAGAAAGTGATATAAGTGACAGAGTGTCAGTCGCAAGTGACTTGCAGTGGCAACCTCGCCTCAAGATTGGAACATTCAATGCCGGGAACACTAGGAAGGCCAAAGAGAAGATGGAAGGACTGTGTAGCAGAAGATTTGAGACAAGAAGAACTGTGTGAAGAATATGCGTTGGACAGGACTGAATAGAAGAGAAGAGTTAGAACCAGCCACCCTAATGAAATAGGGAAAAGCTGAAGAAGAAGGAAGTGTCAAGTGCAATTTACATAATAAACGTTCGTGATATAATTTTATTGAATTTATAGAATCATTTTCAAGGAACTTTTGGTATGGGATTTGTACAAAATACATCGAACTGACGGAAGGTTTTGTACTGGACACAACATATTTACCATCTATGCTATTAGTTCCAAGAATGGTTATGAGTTGTAGTTATGCTTACTTAAGTAGTATACAGTATATGTATAACTGTACAAATTTGAATAATTTGTAGTTAGTATAGAACAACAACAACAGTGTGTATTTCTTAAAATACTGTTTTCATTAATTGTGAGAATAAACTATTACCTTGCCCATGACATTTATGGCTTTAACAAATACATTTAACTTGAATATTTCAAAAAATGTATGTATACGCGTATGCCAAATATATCATAATTTTCACAAACATTAAATATAAGTATATACAGTCGTTTAAAAAATCATATATATTAAATATAAAATAGATACCCAAAGAGAGGAACAAAAATGTTCCAGTTATAATAAGATAGGTATACATTGGGATACCAACCCAAGTTTTGAATAAACGCACCTAGTAGCATGAATATCATTCTAATCTAAAAAAAAAACTCATTACATAGCGCGCTGGTCGAACATCATTGCAGCACTGGGCATAGATTTGATTTTATTTATGGTGAGATCATTGATAATGTCCATAATAGAAACAAAAGATTATTAAAAGAAACGCTGTACATAAATTTAACTAATAATAGGAATGTTAATACACATACGAATTTTAATTAATTTAAAAATTACCTTGAACCGTGCCTTGAACGCGATAAACAATTCATAGCGAATTTACGTTAAACTCTTCTTCTTCCCTCTTTTCTATTCTTTTTTGCTGGACTTTCACGCATGTGCAATAATTTTTGGATTTTTGTCACATTTACTTTTTCTTTTAGAAACTCTTTCGCAGTACACCCACACACAACATAAGTTCAAGTGTATTATACCGAGTGTCTAAAATGATAAAATTTTGATTTGGCGATATCTCTTTACCTATTAGTTTTAGAACAAAAGTGTAATGAAGAAAATGTTCCGAATGGAAACTGCATCGATTAACTATTTCGTTGTACTAATTATTTATAGCTTTATAATACACTATAATAGACATTAGGTACATAATAAGATTTAATAACAAAGCAAAAGAATATACACGATTTAAAGCAATTGTCAGAGTGCCGTGGAAAATAAAAAAATTATTTTGTTTCTTGTTTCTGACATCTAACAGATTTGACATTTTCTTTTTATTTTATTCTTATTAGAATTTGTAATTATTTTTTTTTCTTCTCAATTAAGTCTTCCTTTTTTTAATAATAATAATAATAATAATAGTAATAGTAATAATAATAATAATAAAAAGAAATGTCAGATATGTCTCAAACAAGAAATATAAATTATTGTTTTTATTTTCATAGCACCCTGATAATTACCTAAATTCGAGTATTTTCTTTTGTCTAACTAGTACGTAAAAAACAATTAGCAACAAACTTGTACTGTACTCAATGGATGCAGTTTTTCATTCTGAACATTATTTTTCATTACACTTTTATTCTAAAATTAATAGGTAATGAGGTATCAGTATTATATATATATATATATATATACCATATAATTTTCTTTACATTATTTTTTGAAAAGTGAATGGTGACAATAAATTGTTATACTTTTATTTTTAATTAAAAACAATTTTATATTTCTCTGGTTTTTACATTGTAATTATTTTGTAGCTGACGATGGACTACTATGATCTGAAACGTCCTTAAATAATTTTTTTTTAACAACACATGGATCATTAAAGCCTTAATACTTTATACATTCAAGACATAATTATTAATTCAAAATTTCTCTGCATAAAGCTGTATAAACAGTTTGGAAAGAAACTGTAATGCATTGAGAACTTCAAAGCCATCTTGCACTTTCCGTAATCTGTCTTTGATAAGATTAGTGTATACGGTTAGTTCAAAGTGCCATCGTGCTCATCTGAATTCTTTTTATCTGATAGATTTGATAGGAAAGCTCCATAAGTTTTCTCCTCTCGCTTTTTCTTTCGGCTTTCAAACTGGATTCTTTCACCCCATATGCGTTACCCGCGCATGCAATATTAATTCGGCAACAGAGCCAATTCTGCTCCTCCATTGCTGCCATTATCAATATCAGAAATTCCGATTCAGTGGCAGTCCCCGACGTCCTGGGGGACTACACGTACTTTTATGTCCCGTGCTGCATCGTCCTTTTGTTATTGATTAAATTAAATTCATTCTGGCTCTATTCATATTTAAAATAAAAAATCGGTATGTGTCATTGTTTCATAAATATTTATATTTGTTAGTTCCGTTACATATACAGTAATTAAAAATATTAAAATATTCAAACTACATACATATATTTTATTTTTTACATATAAATAATAGTGTTTTGTCCAATAAACAAATTTTTACATTTCAAAATAAAGTATATCATGATATAGGTACACATCACCATACACTCTAAGAAATATTGTCCGTGTAAAATAACCAAATCGGTTGGTTAAGTAATTTGGTGTTAATTTTAACACAAAAATAAGTACATTTTTCGTCCGTGTTAAAAATACGGTTTGGTTAAATTTTGTCCGTGTTAATTAAAATAATTTTTAAAATTTTAACCACATATAGAGTAAATGAGACATATTACTCAAAAATATGGTTACTTTGAATCATAAACAAATTTTTGAGTTAATTGTACTCTACTTTAGGGTATATTTGCACAATATGGTGTTGGAATTACACTATATTTTGTTAAATATAATAACACCAAATGGTGTATATTTTATTCCGTTCTTACCTGAAGATACAATTTTATTCCAGTTTAATACACGCAGCGAGACGGGCAACAGTAGTGTATTGTGCAACTCAACTTTGAGATATACCTACATCACAGACCACATTTGTTACAAAAGTATCATTACTTCAAATATCGATATACCCTGTGACATTAAAATTAATAGTGCTAAATGGATTTCGTATGATTTTTTGTACAAACCAGGTTACTTCCTCGTACCAGAAATTGTTGAGTCTTTGCCAATATTTCACCAAATAATAGACATTATTACCATAGAAAACACTGTCATATTTGTTACAAAATCTTGGAATACATTATATCTTGATGAAACTCTACAGGCATTTAAAATTGCAGAATTTAATGTATCTGGAATAGAACTAATATTTTTGAAAACCTGTTTGTACAAAGAACCATACGAAATCCTCTCATGTTCCGATGGTAATTATATTGTACCTAAACATATTTTTGTACAGCACTGACAGTCAAAATGTAATATTTTTTTTATAGAATAAAATTATACAAATTATATTTCAATGAATTTTATTTACCTTATTTAACACATATCTTGTTAAAATTTACTTAAATACGAGTAAATGGATACACCGAGTGGTGTTATTGATATCCAAACTTACCCATATATGTGTAAATGGTAACACTATTTAGTGTAGAAAAAATAAGATAATTAACTCGTACATTTAGTTAAAATACTGTTTTCAGTGTAAATTTTAACACGCAGTATTATTTTTAACCAGAAATTTTGTGTTAAATTTTAAACCAATTTCCAGTGTACTTTTTAACCAAACAGACAGTTTGTTAAAATTACACCTAATCTGGTGGACCTCCTGGAACCAATTTTAGTGTTAAAATTGGTTAAAAATTTCTTAGAGTGTAGTGACAATCAAGGGGATTTTTATACTATTTAACAGCACCATATATCATTTATAAACATTAAAAATTGTATCTGTATGGTTATAAGTTTGTAAATGGGTAGCGTAACTATAACTATAGTGACATTAATTATAACTCAATCGTTTTCACTTATCAAGTAGTTTAGAATGCCATAACGTATCAATAAGCAAAAATATAATGTGCGTATACTTCAAAAAGATTAGATAAATAATTATAATTATTAAATTTCGTAATTAATAACTTTTTTTTACTCTAGAATTAAATTAATGTTTATATGAATAAAAATTGCTTATTTTTAGATATATTGAGAAACATCCTAATTGAATTCATCAAAAAGAAGATATTAATATAATGGCGTCACTAATAATGTAAAATACTGTAGTCATAAGAAATATATTTCCAGAGTACTATGAATAAGTAATATATCGTCGGTATCTTGGTAAAAGGGATCAAGTCCAAAATTTATACTTTTGAGTTATAGGCGTTTTAAAGTTTCAAGTCTTACCCGTAATTCATTGTATTATTTTTATTATTATTAGTATAAAATTTTTATGCTAAACAGACAATTGTACAAAGTATTTTTGTAAAATTTTATTTCGTTAGGACGTAGAATAAAACAAAAGGACTTATCATCCACGGACTCAGTCATAGGGCACATTTTTGTAGTGACGTCAGAAGATCAATATTTGGACATGGGCAGTTTTTCCTAGCTAAATATGTGTCTTCTCTTGCAGATAGTCATAATAACTCATTTTACAAAAAAAAAAAATGGACTTGGTCACTTTTACCAAGAAACCGACGATATGTGTCTTTAAAAGTAAAGGAAACCAGGATTAATTATTATTTATATGATTTATATACTGACAGAGGATCGATACGCGACAGCTGGGCGACGGATAACTGAGTGTCTCACTGGGCGATGTACAAATGGGCGCTGCGACATCTGGGCGATGGTTAACTAGGAGAAATAATTTTGCACGCTTGGCAGGCATAAAATTTGTTAAATTGTTTTGCAGCAGTAAAAATGTTACAAGTGACGTTCTGATTTTTCCAAACAAATGTTAACAAAAATATTAACTACAATTTCTTTGGCTTGTGATTGAAACCCATTCCCCTTTATACCAATTTTAATTGTTGAGGGAGTGTTTTCCTCGCTGTAATAATAGCATGTAACACTTACTAGTAAATAAGTAACAAGTATTGCAAATCTTCGGCCAAACGTCAATAACACCTAAACGAGCTAGCTCACATAATTTCTACATTATTAAATTTACAATAAATACTACAAGACAATAGACAATCTTATTATAGGAGACCACGGAGGACATCTAATTAGAGAAGAAAATATTTTTTAACAAAGTTATATTTTTAAATGGATGGTTCATATTTCTAGGCCCATGCGATAGAGCGTTTTTTTTTTCTTCTAAATTCAACTATGTAATAATTTTATATCATTATATAACAATATTGAGAAAAATTCAATTGATAGTTAAATAAATTTGATTTTATAATTATTTTTTCAATTACTATGAAAAACAAAAACTGCTACCTATTTGTTAATATAAATTATTTAGGATGGAAATCAAATAGAACATTATTTATAAACTTATTAACAAATATTTGTTTCGTTTTAATTTAAGCTCAATTGTTTTTCATATAGCCTACTAAAAAATAAAAAATAAAATTTATTTAAATTTCAATTGATTTTTTCCTCAATATATTTGTTATGTAAGCTTATATAAAATGATTGTATGGTTCAATTCAGAAGAAATGCTTTATCGGACGGGTTTAAAAAAATATGTATTATCCTATTTAAAAAAATATATAATTTTGTATTATTATTTGAGAACCACTTGTATAAAAAAAATATTATCTTTCCTATTCGGATGTCCCCCTTAGTCTTATCTCTTCTTTAGGACTGTCATAGTATTTTCTTGTATCTTTAATAATAAAGAAATTATTTGAGGTAGTTCGTTTAGATGTTACATCTTGTATACATTACCTCTTATTTATTACATTTCATCCCGTCCATGTAAGTTCAGCGCATACTAGATTAGTCTCAACATATCACGCGCCAGCTATACCAATTACCAAAATTTAGAACTAACATATTTTGGTTTTTGTTCTGAATTGCAAAACAAATGAATATATCTATTTGTTTTTTTTTATTATTATTTCGGGTTCTCAAAGTTGACGCTGACACTATTTTTATCAAAAACTGTCTTACAATAAATAATTTTGTATAACTGTTTTTGGGGATTTTTTATTTGTAAAGCTGGCAACTTTTTCTAAATGTCAAATACATATTTTTCATTTTATTTGACATAACCTTTCATTACTCATTTCATTAAAATTACTGCAATTAGATTTTTTATACTAAAATAATTTCACAAAACAATAAAGCACTCTTTAAAATTAGTACAAAATATTTAATTGTAGGTTCCTAATATAAATTTGAGCTCTCACTTAACTTTTAGTTCTACCTCGCCTACGGCACGACTAGATAACGTAAACTGTACTCGAATTAGGTACAATAAAAATCATTGTAATACTTGGCTTTCAATATACTATTATACTAATAAATTTATTACAAAGGAATATATGAAGACCGCACCAATTTTTTTAGAACATATCTATTGTAAAAAGATATTTCTTGTTATAAATTTTTCATCCCGTACATATTCGAAAAGTATTAGTGTAATTTCGACTAGACCATTCTAGCCCTGAAGAAGACTATTGTATAGTCGAAACGTCGGCGTGAATAAATTTTATTAATTGACTGCAAGTCCGAAGAATTCTTACTTTCCTGTATCTACCTCCATCCTAACACAGTCGAATATTGATTTTTCAATTAGTGTAATGTTTAAAGAAAATATTAATTTCTTATATTGGAACAAGCAAGCACAGGATGAACAAGAAGAAGACAAAGTCTTACATCATCCTTGGGGACTGGGCTGAACGCGTAGCCCCAGCAAAGCGCCATCGGTGTATCGTTTCGGCCCATTTGGTGCGTCGGTGTAACCCCTCGAGCTCGTGTGAGATATGAGCTCACTCGCCCCAACCCCAGCAGGCCGTCCGCAGGACTGACATTACCGCCATGTTGACATTTACACTAGCAGGGAAATGTTTCGGCAAAAAATATTGGAAAAAGCACGCTCAGGCAAGCTCCAAGGACCAAGTATATTTTTTTTAAGATTAATCTAATGAAGGTATAGGTAATAACTGAAAAGTCTATACACAAATATTTTATTTAAACTAAAGAAATTTTATAACTGTCGAGTTTTCATAACTGACTAAAATCATATGCCTCTGTGTAATGTATGCGATTGACCGAGTTACGGTTCTAGTCATATCGTTTTCCGAGGAGCTTTGTACTACCCTACTAAAGAAATTTTAGTTTTACAATTACCTGTATAACTCTTGTTAAACTGGCTTGCAAGAAAATCGCGTACACCTAGGTACTTTTTACTGTATTGAGTCGGTCTTGATTGTCAGTGTCATTAGTGTCAATTAAAATGTCAAAATTAATAGACACGTGAATGTTTCAATACGGTCTAAGTTAGAAGAGGAGTGGTTAATTTTTCTGGAAAATATTTGTAACATATAACTAAAATAACCACAAAGAAGAACTTTCTACACAATAGAAAAAACAGTGACATGATAGTGACAACAATGACAACTATCAATTGACTGATAACCTATTTTAAAAAGTTCGTAATTACACAGGTAAAAAGAACTCGGTTACTTAAATTTTAAGGTCTACACGATATTTTTGCAAAGTCAGTGTATCTCCTTCTACAAGCATGTTGATACTCATCACGATTTGTAAACACTTTTTTCTACTCCCATGCGTGAAGTGAGTACTTAACGTATCAATTTTTATGTGTGAAGTTTGATTTTTTGCACACTGTGCTTGAAGTGTTACTTCACGCACAGTGTGCATGAAATAGCACTTCACGCACCGCTCATTATTTTAAGTATTACAAACTGAATTGTATTTTAATAAAACAAAGCTGTTAAACATCCGTAACATTGGTAACCATGGTTACACAAGTCGATAATACAGAGTCTTTACGTTAAAAGAATGGCAATGTGAAAAAAATATATATTTTATTGCAAGGTCGTAGAAAAAGTATAGTATGTAACACGTGTGTGAAGCCTATTTTACATTCGGGTGGTTTACAACACTCGCCTTCGGCTCGTGTCGCAATCTCCACCCTCATGTAAAAATTTCAGCTTCACGCACTTGCCACATAATGTACTATTTTGTACTACCGAATCAATGAACTATATTTTTCAGTCCTGGTCAAAGGTAGTTAAGTTCAAAATTAATTTACTGAATTGACAGTAAAATGAAATAAATATTACCTATATTAATTTTATCAATAATTATATTTTATAAAAATCTGATGTGGCCAACACAATACCTCCCACCATTTATTTTTTATTAATTGGAATACATACCTACATATTTATTGATACTGCTCACTATATTATGTTCTACATTCGTGTAACTATTGTTTTACGAGTATTTGCTATTTCCTTTTTAAAACGTCTTCATTATTAATTTGTAATGATAGGTTTCTTAACAGCAACATTTATCTGTCAGTTACATACATTTGAAATCTGAATTGTGTAACAGCAATTGTGCTTATATAGGATTTATAAAACAGATTATTTTATAAATATATCTACAAAATGTATAGAAAAGTATGAATGCATAATGCATAGTTAAATTTAATAATCTTTAATTTTTATAATAACACATAAATCGCAAAAAAATAATATTTAAAGATAAGTATTTTTCAAGGAAAAACTGTTTTGATCTTTAACATTTGCGACTGATAGTATTTGAGTTAGAGCTTTAAGACTTTTAAGAGGATCCAGACCCACATGCATATATATATACACACACACACACACACACACACACACACACTCACACATCACCGTGAAAATGTTAAAATTGGATTCTAGGGACTTTAAAACGTGGTCTTCATTTAATAAAATCTCGATATGCTATTTTTAGTACGAACCCTAACCTCCCTTACCAAGGGTAGCGGGAAGTAACAAAAAATAATAGAATTTTAAATAAATTCACAGTGAAACGTAGGGTTGCCAACTGACCTTTTTTGGGAAGGACTGTCCTTTTTTAAACATATTTTATCCTTGTCCTTTTTTAAACCAGGAAAGGACGCGATTTGTCCTTTTATAGTAACTTTTTGTTATTAATAATATTTTTTTTATTATTGTAAATATGAAAATGAAATAATTAATTCACATTTTATGTAATGTAATGAAATAACGATAGATTTTTTTATTATTGATGTATTGTTACTATAATTTATCTACTAACATTTAGTTTACATTCTTTAAAAGGCAGTAGCAGACGCAGAGATGTATGCTTTGGTGTTTGGTGATAACTTCACACCTTAGCCTCGCTTCAGCAGAGTTAAAAATATCTCTGTTGACTTGTCAAATTTGTTTATGCTCATGCTCTCATCTTCATCGAAAGACTATCCGGATTAGGTTTTACTCGTTAATATTTTATTATAGTTTATTAACGCTAAATAACTGCTTTGTAAGTTTAAAAAATTACAATGTAAAATTAGATATTAGCAGCTAACATTTTAAGGTTAGATATCTTATTGTGTTTTACTTGTTTTCGTTACAAAGTATTGATTTGATTTTTTTTAAGAATTTGTTAAATTTGCTTCATTGTAAAAAAACTCTGTATCATTTAACTTTGCGTTAAAACACGTTTGACCTTGAAAATTTTCAAAAAATCGCATTTTGCTCACATATTCTAAATCTTACACATAATTCAGAAAATGATTGCCAAAAAAATGTCCTTTTCTATAATTTTGTAAAGTTGGCAACCCTAGTGAAACGTGATACAACTCGAAATTTTAACAGCAATATTTACTTTCCCATTTGACATTTCGTTTCAATACGATGCTGTCAATTTAAGAAATACTTAAAATTTAAACGTCAGCGGTCCTGCATTAACTTACTTAAATGTTTTATATTTAAGAGAAAATTTTTATAACCATCATTTCTCATTTTTCATAATAAAAACAAAATACAGTAAACTTCGCCTATATCGTATAAGTTTCTCTCATTATTTCGGCGAAATGCCACGTTGTCTACAAGTAAACAGCATTATGTAAAGAATTAAACTAGCTGAAAACCATTGTCCCAGGCATATGGACTTCCAGGCAAAAATTAAAAATATTGCAAGAAAGTGATGGTATATTTCTATCAATTAAAAAAATTAGAAAACCCATTCGACAGGATGTGAATACATTTTTTCTTAAAAGGTTTAAAACTCAGAGATCAAAACATTATTTCTTTTTTAACGTACCCTCGGATATAACGTATCTAAAACTAACAGGCCATTCGAGTCCGTTATAACCGGAGTTTACTGTAGTATTATTCTATAACAAGATTTATAAACGTTACTTTACTTGAGTCACGAGTTTTTTGACACGAGACGAGCGAGTGTATAAAATACGAGTGTCGAAAAAGTTTATAAAACGAGTCACACACAATTTTTTCTACGACTATAAATTAAGACCATTAAAAAAGAAATATTCTTTTTAGGTTGGTTAGGTTGCTACATAATGACAGCTGTCAGCTCCAGCAACTACATTCGGGCTTTGTACTGCATGCACTAATTACACGAGCCATAAATAGGTTTAAATAAGAAATAAATAAATATCTTCATAAGTTCAAGTCCATTGGTTTTAAATTTCTATACATCTATCTAGAAAATAAATTACCTTTTCTGCATTTTTTTTTTGTTTTCATAGTGTGACAATTATATAAAGCATTCATAGTTTTTATCAAAGAAAATATAACTCTTTAATGGAAAAACAAAATTCTCCCTATTATGGGTAATTTTATTATCTTAGTGTTCCAGTCTGTAGTACAGATTTGAGGGAGGAGACGATATGGTTTAATGGTTTATCGTAATTTTTGTTTTAGCTGGAAAGCGTTTCTGAACCTTTTTTCTCAAATAAGTTAAAAATTATGATAGTTAAACTTTTGCAGTTTTTTGTGACAAAATAATTAATTAATTATGCTTTATTAATGATAATTTGAAAGTTTGAGCGGCCCTGAACTATTTCGTTGATGATATCCGTTCCGGTACTTTATGATTTATCAATGCACTGCTGCTTATAACTTATAATAAAAAATTGTTGCGGCCAGCACAAAACCTTCCGTCAATTCGATATTCGATGTATTATGTACAAATCCCATAACAAAAGTTCCTTGAAAAAGGTTCTATATATCGTGTAAAATTGTAACACGATCACACTATTTTTTACAAATTCCATAACGAAAGTTCCTTTGAAAAGATTCTATAAAACCAATAAAATTAAAACCCGAATGTACATTATGTAAATTGCACTTGACATTTCCCCTTTCTTCAGCTTTCCCTATTTTATTAGAGTCGCTGTTTCTAACTCATGTCCTACGCATATTCTTCACACAGGTCTTCCTGTTCTCTCAAATCTTCTGCTACTCGTCTCTTTGGCCATCCTCATATTCCCGGCATTGAAAGTTCCAATCTTGAGGCGAGGCTGTAACTGCAAGTCACTTGCGAGGGACACTCTATCACTTTCTAATCCTATGAATTCCATATTTGGTTTTGCACTTGATACTGACATCTGTCAATCAGAATTTTTTGAATATATCAGCTGTTTCCATGATTTTAGCAAAGCTGACTGATTTTTGGAAGTTAATCTCTTAATTCTATAATTTTATATCTATTAAATGTATAGGAAAATGTATAATCAAACCGTATAGAGAATAAGATATTATTTCATATTGATAATCACATAAATTGTCAACAAATGATATTTAACTTCGTTTTCAAGAAGAACTTCAAATAAGGGAACTTCCGGTTGACTAATTATAACCAGAATCTAATCAGCTCTTCATGTGGATGTAAAGAAGAGGAATACGAAAGAATCATGATTTTTAAAATTGTGGTTTTCGAGTTACGGTAGAAGAAAAATGTATTACACACACACATACACACACACATACACGCATACACACACACACGGACACACACACACATACAGATATCATCGTAAAACTAGTAAAATCGTATCCTAGGAACCCTAAAACGTGCGTATTCATTGAAAACTCACCATCGATTTTTTTGACCAATGCCTTCCTTACTAAAGGTGACGGAAGGTAAAAATCTCCCAAAATAGAAACCCGCAGTAATCGACCGTTATTATTGGGTTCCATTGTTCTTGAAAATCATTCTCTTTGACTGTAACGGTAAGGGGAGGTATGGTGTACAATAAGAAGTAAGTCTAAAAAAATTCTTTAAAAGAACTTAAGTGATACTAAATGACAGAAAACAGACTCAAATTATTTAAGTAGAAACTGATGTTAATACTTTAATTAAATACCAAATTTTCGTTGAATAATGCTATTGACGCGATAATTAACTGAAGTAATAATATGAATGTAATTGTAAGAGAAAACCCCCCCAGTCATTGGGACAACTTTCACCGCTGACATGAGAAAAACGACATGGAGAGAGAGCATAGTAAGGATGTGGGGTCCGCCTGGAACTAGTTCGCAACTAAATTAAGTCCGGGAACCGAAGCACCGAAGCTCCGGAGGCATCTGTGACCACACCCTGAGACGTAGCACTTGCTCGTGACGCGTTTTATTGCGTGGAGGCGCGACGCCTGGTGAAGTATGGCCGCACAACACCCCTAACGGACAGGGAAATGGAGTTGGACGAAGGGAGGACGAAGGACGAGCACTAGGAACGTGAAATGCTATAGATTTACTTTATTGCACGGAATCTAACATGCTGATGTTATTGGTAGGGTAGGCGGTAGACTTGCTGCTATCTAATGAGATTCCCTTGTAGATTCATTCAACTTCGTTGTTATGTCCCTGATTGAGTATATAACTTACACATATTTGTGGTTTACGCAGGAGTGTCAATGACAAGCAGCAATGTTGTTTTGACAAAAATATCATTTGCTAAAATAAAATATATATTTCTACCTAGTTTCTTATAATAACTTTAATAACAATGTAATAATAGCTAAGAAAGGATCAGAATAACAATTTTGAAACTATGCCTCACGTACTCAATTAACTGGATGATAATTCGTCCGAATTTTTTTACAATTGGAATACTTTAGGAAGAGTAATGACAACATTTTTACTGAATCTAAATACATAAATGGATGTGGTAGAAACGTAAAGAAAGTTACTCAACATAGATTTTCAGTTGAAATGTTACAAATACGGAGAGTCAATTACACATTAAACAATTTTTTTATTTTGTTTGTGATCTGATTGTGTAATGCTATATATCTATCGCGCCCAGTTGACAATCGCGTCACGGCGCCCAGTTGTCCATTATTTAGTTGACCATTGCCCACATGTCGCGCCGCAAAAGAAACTTAAAATTTTTACCCGCTTAGCAGGCATTCAATTTTGGTGGATTTGTTGCAACGGAAAAATATGTAATTAAAAGTGGGATGCAGGGTCGCTGCCGTGTACAGTATTTAATTTCATATTGTGATCTGCACTAAGAGATGTCTGAATAGGATTCTCAATAAGTGTAATCTTTGAAAAAAACATTGTGTTGTTGCTGTTATAAAAACAAATATAAAAATTATTGACAAATTTTATCCTATAAAACATTTCAGTTATCACGGGTTTTTGCATTTGATTACCTACTTTTGTAAATTAAAAGAAAAACATTTCTAATTTCATTGTATTAAATAAATTGCATTTTTAAAATTAAATTTCATTAGTTAGTTAATATTGTCCTATTCTGTAAATTGCGTTTCTCCAAACTTTGATGCACTTGTGTCGTACAACTACATATATACAATGTATGGAAGATTGTTTTGTTTGAAGAACATTAATCTAGATCAAATTGATGATGCATATGTAGGCGCACGCCACTGGCAAGAACCTGTCAAACAATCACCTCGCGGATAAGAGACAGTTCGAGTCCCCGGGCCTAGAGCTCAAGCCTGAAGGACTGGAAGGTACAGCAGCGAACACTCGCGCTAGCAATATTCTCTACGGGCTCTGACAACTGACGCGTAGCCAGCCAAATTGATCTCTGGCCTACACCAGCTAAGCTACACGTGTGCGGTGTGCGCACCGGTATGGCTGCTCCCCAATGCCAGTAATTATGTCACCCGGGACACAGAGCACTAATACCAAGCCATGGAAAACTAAACAGGAAATATGGATACTTGTCTTCATTTTACGTAGGTACCGTACATTAAGACTGATTGGCTATCAAATCAAAAGATGGTACCATATTTTCATAAATAGTCTCGGGAGTAGAGCATTTTTAAACTTAAAATAACACTAAATACTCTGCAAATTAACCACTAGTTTACTACAAGCTAAAATGATGTATTTTCTTTCGCTTGATGCAGTTAATAGGGCTCTCACCAATGAGGGGATGGCTTACATATGCCGCCGACGTAATTTAAACGAGTATTAGCCGTGAAAACTGTCGACTACTAGTACTGATTTTATATTTGGAAATATAGTTGTAGAAAAGTGTTTTGTGCCAGTCTATCCAAAGAGAACTGATAATAATGAAAAATATGTATTTCTACAGTCACTATAGAAAGTAGCCATTTGCGCTCTCTTTTGTCAACGCAAAATGTCACTTTGCCGCTCATGCGCGACAAAGTAGAAAAAACGCTCGCTGTCAAATTTCCAACTATACAATGTTGAGAAATGACACTTGTCTACATTCTTAATAGACACGTTTAGTTACGAACTAATGGCACTGTAGTTACACATTTACCACGTACACAAGCTTTTAATACACAAATAGCTATTCTAGTATGATACCGATATCACTTTTTTATTATCTTTCCACTTCAATCATTGGCTAGTATCTCTTGGAAGTCACAGGCAGAGTAATTTAGCACCAATGAGCCCATAAACCATAACAAAAAGTAATGAAATGTACACTTTATCCTGAAAGTACTACTCAATAAATAACGATTAAGATAAAAAAAACATTTTTAAAATAATTTTTCACGAGATATTTGAATTTATTTTCAGGGCCACAGATGACGTCACTATTGCATCTTTCTCTCAGAAACTGGTGTGAGAAAGATAGCAGTTATAAAAAAAATTATGACTTTTTGATACCACGAATTGCTTCAAAATTAAACGAACTTTTATTTAAAATTATTTTTAAAAATTGGTTAATGAGCCCATTTAAAAAGAATACTTTTAAATTGCTAGTACTCTTAATATATCCAAAAATTTAAACAGAAAATCATATTTATTTATTTATTTCTTGTTCAAGCCATACATTATACTTGTAATAGACATAAGGTACATAAGAGTAATGATAATGGCATACATATACATGGTATATCCCACTTCGTTTTAGATTCTAGAAGTTGTAACCATTATATCCTATGCTTATCGGCCAGTTCTTCTGAAGGCAACAAGCAAGTGACAGTACAGCCTGGTGGTAGCAGAATTCCAAGGGTCGCGACGAATACGCTTCTGCTGTAACCCGGGTGGATTATATATTGTAAATACACATTTCTAACGTAAAGTCTTGTTTTAGTACAAAACAAAAAATACATTTGTAAAGTAATTATTGTATATAATAAAATATTTAAAAATAGAAAATCATATTTCATAATACTAAAGAACGTACTTATTCGAATTTCAGAAGAAAAAAGATATACTAACAATACCTCATTCTCTTACAACTTCTTAGTTATAAGTTATAAGATGATAATCAAAGGCCGTTGAATGAATTTCGGAGTCAGTATGTGCTAAGATACTCTAAGCTTAGGTATATAAAAACTATGCATATTAATGAACACAACAGAATATAATTTATTAGATTATATACAGAATATAAATTATTCAAAGATGTATCATTAGTTTGGAAAAGTTTTAAAAAAATCAAGCCAACTCTAAAATTTTAAAAAACTTGAAATTTCTAGTCAAGCCAAGCTTTTGTTTCATCAAGTTTGCTAAGGTGAACGTTTTAAAAAGCTAAAAAATATCAAACGAAAAATTGACGGTAATACTTGTGTGATAGAAAAATTTACTTAAATTCATATACAGAGTGATCAAAAATAACAAGATCAACGTGACAATTTTTGTTCGAAAATAGTGCCAAATTATATTTCAATTTTCCATTATTATCAGGTGCATAACATTTGATTAATATCTTTGTCGTACGTTGACTCATTTGTATTTGCTTCGCCGCTCAGATTAAAGAATCCAATCAACGTCAACCCGAGTAAAAAAGATACTTGGTAAGAGTACAGCCTCAACACGGCTGCATGTCTTCAGATGAGATGTCTACATCAACAGAAGTTCACACCGGCTTCGTTTGGCGAACAAGAACGGCAGCAAGCTTTTTATGTGCACGACACGGCCGTACCAGGCAAACACTGTCAAATGGACAAGGGCGACTGGGCGATAGTCAACTAAGCGATGATCAACAGGGCGATGGCCAAGTGAGCGATAAAATAATAGATGTGTAGAATTGTGCGCTAGGTTATGTTATGTTAAAGTATGTTTAGAAAACTCAGAGCGTCAACTATTTCTTCTGTTCCTGCAAAAATATTCTCCAAATTGTATAGGTACCTCCTAAGCATGCAATTCTTTTAAGTTTCTGGCGCCCAGATGACTTTCGCCCAGTGTGACTCGCTCAGTTGTCGCGTACCGGTACCAGCAAACAAAAAAATAAAAAGTCTGCACTCACGGCTTCAATATGGGAGTACGGCTGCAAACTTACGAATTATTTTCAATTTTCAAATAATTCAAAATAGACGCCTACAAATAAAAACAAATTCATGCACCTAACAATGACCAGCGGTATTATTATATTTTTATACATTTATAAATACTAATATTCTGCATCTTTCATTCGGAATTTTTAGTTGTTTTATAAAAAAAGTCTACATTAATATAATCGTAGCCGTGTTACGGAAGTAAACATATTAAATGATGATATAAAACAGGATTACTGCCATATCAAGGAATGTGGTACAGTAAAAGTATAGCTGTCAACAATGTAATTAAATACAAGACCCTACAGCAAATTATTGTTTTAATAGGCGAATAAAACGTGAGAAGTGGAAAACATGGTTAAACACTCAACGCATCAGTAAATATGTTACAGGAAACTATTATTCACGAGAGGGAGGCTTCAAAGAAAAAGACAGGTAATTCTTGACATAATTAATATCGACGTCTTTGTCGCCATCAGCGTCGCTTATTCATCCTCAAAGGCCTTCTGCGCTAGGCACGGCTCGTGTGAGAGTCTGTGAGAATAAATATCGTTTTACGTAACCTGAACATAAGACCACAGTACACATATTTCATATATCGTGTCTGTTTTGACGCAAGTACAGATTTCAAAGACAAAGACGTATTATTACAAAGTTTTGTTCAAACAAACTGTACTGTTTACTTATTGGTAAAGTAGTTGAAATGGTGTTCTACGTAAAATACAAATAATTTTTTACAGCCGTGCAACTGCTACGGTTATTTGAATCGGTTATAAAGAAGTCAACCATTAGATCAACTCTGGTTCACAAAATTTTACAGGAAAAGCAGAAACTTACACTCTAAGAAATTTTTAACCAATTTTAGCACTAAAATTGGTTCCAGGAGGTCCACCAGAATTTTAACAAACTATCTGTTTGGTTAAAAAGTACACTGGAAATTGGTTTAAAATTTAACACAAAATTTCTGGTTAGAAATAATACTGCGTGTTAAAATTTACACTGAAAATAGTATTTTAACTAAATGTACGAGTTATTTATCTTATTTTTTCTACACTAAATAATGTTACCATTTACACATATATGGGTAAATTTTAACACCATGAAGTGTTAAGTTTGGATTTCAATAACACCACTCGGTGTATCCATTTACTCGTATTTGAGTAAATTTTAACAAGATATGTGTTAAATAAGGTAAATAAAAATTTCATTGAGATATAATTTCTATAATTTTATTGTATAAAAGAAATATTACATTTTGACTGTCAGTACATACATACATACATACATACATACATACATACATACATACATACATACATACATACATAAAATCACGCGTTTCCCACTTAGTGGGTTAGCAAAAACCCGAAAATAATAAGAAAAGGGATGAAAGCAAGAGCTCCACAGAATCACTTAACTCTTTAAAAACATTCTTCTTCCGCCTTGCCCAAAATCATCATAACATTCATTCAAGAACATATTATTGTGACCGATTTTCGGTAGCGAATAACCGCATCCGGACCACAATAATAGTTACGCAACAATCATCTTTCGCTACACATTCCTGTACATACATACTTCATTCTTCTCGTCCACATAAAAGTTCAGCTGTCTCTCCATTCTTACAAAACATTCTTACTAACCATTCATCTTTACACCACAATAATTACGAAACAATCATCCTTCGCAACACATTCCTATCCATGCATACTTCTTTCACCACAGCCACATTCATAAACGTATTCATACAAAATAACGTATTAAAGTGACCGATTTTCGACTGTCAGTGCTGTACAAAAATATATTTAGGTACAATATAATTACCATCGGAACATGAGAGGATTTCGTATGGTTCTTTGTACAAACAGGTATTCGAAAATATTAGTTCTATTCCAGATACATTAAATTCTGCAATTTTAAATGCCTGTAGAGTTTCATCAAAATATAATGTATTCCAAGATTTTGTAACAAACATTCTATGGTAATAATGTCTATTATTTGGTGAAATATCGGTAAAGACTCAACAATTTCTGCTACGAGGAAGTAACCTGGTTTATACAAAAAACTATACGAAATCCATTTAGCACTATTAATTTTAATGACACAGGGTATATCGATATTTGAAGTAATGATACTTTTGTAACAAATATGGTTTGTGATGTAGGTATATCTCAAAGTTGAGTTGCACAATACACTACTGTTGCCCGTCTCGCTGCGTGTATTGAACTGGAATAAACTTGTATCTTTAGGTAAGAACGGAATAAAATATACACCATTTGGTGTTATTTTACATTTAACAAAATGTAGTGTAATTCCAACACCATATTGTGCAAATATACCCTAAAGTAGAGTATAACTAACTCAAAAATTTGTTTATAATTGAAAGTAACCATATTTTTGAGTAATATGATTATTTTACACGGACAATATTTCTTAGAGTGTATACAGGGTTAGTTAAAAGTATGGAGACGGCGATTTATTGTCGTTAATATTCATTTTAGGAAATTATGTTCAATACAAAAATTGTTTAAGAAATTTTGATTTATATTTGAGAATATTTGAATTTCTTTTTTCTTCAATTGTTTTTGAGTTACGCTTGTCCGCGTATTTTTTTTAAATGGGAACCTGTAATTTTACTCTACCATTCGATAGAGCGTTTTTTTTCTCTTTACAACAGTATTTTTGTTTGTTTTTTTCAATTTATTTTAATAATATTTTTACAAGGAAAAACACCGGTTCAAGTATTTACGAAAAGTAGGTACATCTAAGATAGATAAAAGCGAAGCGATAAACAAACTCGAGCGATATAACTTTATCAGTGGTTATCGTTTACGTCAAACACATTTGTGCTATAAATCGCCGTCTCCATACTTTTAACTAACCCTGTAAAAACAAATTGGATAGAAGCGTGTGTTGGTACTAGTTGAAATAATTTTAAATAATTAAATAAATTTTAACACTCTCGGTGATCTTTCAAAATATCTTTGTTAATAAAAATAGTTTAAAACATCACCCAGAGTGTCAAAACATAATTATATATATATATATATATATATATATATATATATATATATATATATATATATATATATGAGCCCTGTCCCGTAAGTGTTGGCCCAGTCATAAAAAAAATGCATTTCTTATACTTGTGCTCAACTGGAGAAGCTGCATCCAATTGCATTAGTTAGTGTAGATCTGTTATTTCCAGTATTTAAGGCATTAAGTTATAATTCAATGGAAATAAATTAGTAGATGGTTTGATTTTTTGCAACTGGGCCAACACTTATGGGACAGGGCTCGTATATATATATATACTTCGCAAATAATTCAGTAAAATGTATTTAATCCGTCTAATATTTATTGAAATTATTACTAAATAAACTAAAAATGTAATAGAGAGACAGATTAATATTTTGACAAGAACAACTCTCAACTGTCTATCTTCTACCGCCGAGTCACCCGGACACCACGGCTTCATGTGGTTGACAGCAACGGATGTTCGGTTGGGACCCTCGGTTGCCCCCACTTTGGCTACATCGTAACGGTTGAACCCCTTGTTTTTTTCTATTCGGTACGGACCTAGAAACTTAGACAAAATTTTAGCATTGGGTGTAAATTGCGTTATTTGAATGGCGACTAAGTCACCAATTTTATATCTTTGAGACTGTTTTCTTCTTTTATTGAAATTTTTCCGAATTTCTTGCTGCATCTTCATGATTTGTTTTTTCACGTTTTGTCGTAGGTCTTCTCGCTCTTCTTCAAATTGTCGATCACACCGTCCATTGTTTTCTTTCTTTTTCTTGTCTTTTTTTCTTGCTCTTATTTCTCTTGTTTTGCCCAATTTGCTACCAGGGCAATCTTTCTCGTTGAAGTCTGTTTACTTATTCTTTACTACTTTCTCGAATTTAATATTCTTTTCATCTCCAGCTTTCTTTACCTCCTTTACTTCCTTGACCACTTCTTTTGGCTTCTTCTCTTCTTTGATAGGTTTTACTTCTTTAATTTCTTTGACTTCTGTTTTTTTCTCTTCCTTCGGAGGTTTCAGTTCTTTAATTTCTTTGTCTTCTTTAACCTCTTCAATTTGTTTGTCAACTTCTGTCTTTTCCGGAATTGGCAATCTTCTGGGATGTTGGTAAATTGGACTGCCTTCTGTTAAGATAATTCTTGTTTGTTCGGTTGGTAGTTTTTTATCATCTTTTTGACTTCATTGGGCTGCTGTTTCGGCATTTTCATCTGTTTGTATTGCAAGCAGGTATTTTTCTTCTGGGTAATGTTCTTCTCTGACTTTTACGATCTTCAGACCTTCTTTGTCTATCGTCACTTGCGCTTGATTTAATAATTCTCGACCAGTTATTAAACCAAAGGGGACTACATCATCTTTTACTACGTAAATTTTCGTGTAAAACTCTTTGTCTTCAATTTTTACAGTAAAATTTCTAATGGTACTTGCCTTACTATTTCTATCTATACCGTGCAGGATAGTTGTTTTATTTTCTATGGGAATTTTTAGATTCATAAATTCTTCAATTTTGATTACGTTAATTTCACTTCCGGTGTCTATCAATGAATTTATTCCATGATTCCCAATAGTTACCGTTTTGCACATATTATTCCTTATATTGGATTTAGTGACGTACATGATTTTCCTATCGTAGTTTTCAATCTCACTCTTTTCTTTCTTCACTGGACACTTCCTAGTGATGTGACTGAATTGGTTACAGTTGAAGCATTTCATGCCTAACTGTTTTGATTTGCAATCAGTCCTTTTGAGGCCTTCTCCGCAATTAAAACAGCGTAAAATCTTTTTGTCTTCTAACCTACTGCCCTTTCTGTAATTTTCAAAATTTTGTGTAGTGTAGGTTGTTTTCTTAATTACTGACATTGATGACTTCCTGTCAAATTTCGTTTTAATTTCATCATAAATTATTAATTTTCTTCTAAATTCGTCCATACTAATTGCACCGTGTCAAATTATTTTGCTGTTCATGTCATCTACTATTCCATCAATTACATAATGGAACAATGCTTCCATTTCAATGTTGCCTCTGCTAGCTAACTCTTTCATTGTTAAGAAATATTCTTGGACAGTTTCATTTCTTTTCATCTTCAGCTAAGAGACGGTGAAACTCAGCACTATTTAACCTCAATGAAAATTCTTTTAACAATCTTTGCTTTAATATAGACCAGGATATGATTCCTGTCTCACTTTGGATGAACAATTTAGCCAGACCTCTTAATGACTCTTTAGCAAAAATGAAAGTGTGTAACTCACCCCATCCCAGTAGATTTGACAAATCTTCAAAGTCGTTAATCCATTACTGACAACATTTTTAAGTTTACCTTATAAAATAGTGTAACTTTTATATGAAACATTTTTTTATATCTCTTATAATTAGGGAGTTATTTGACATTTTTAAAAATCGCGATTTTTTTTTTTGAATAATTTTCAGACTGTTCGGAATTTTAAATGTTTCTTAACGGAATCTGAATCAACCCTCAAAACTACACAACATTGCCCATTTAACCGACCTCGTAGCTCTTATAGTTTCCGAGATCCCAATGATAGCCTAATCAATTTAGGACGCCCTGTATATATATATATATATATATATATATATATATATATATATATATATAACTCGTTTATTATAAAAGATAAAGAATAAACGTTTAGATAATTTTTATTCTGCTTTTTACGTAGAATAACTTGAAGAAATTAAATTTTTCTAAAACTTAATAATTCTCGAGATATAACAGAAACATATAATTTTTTAACTGGGCATATCTGTTGAAAATAGTTTCATCCGTTTCCTTATTTTATAAGCTTTTCAACGATATACAAGTTTTGCGGTTGAAAAAATTTAAGTTTTAGCCTGTAGCTCAAAAACAAAAGATGATCGAAAATTCCAGTGGTACCTATTAAAGTTGTCTCAAAAAGTTGGTCCATAAAGACGTAGGTACATCAATTTTCTGTAGCGTGCTTAATAAGAAAGTTTTTCATATAAAGAACTTGAATTTGTTCCATCTTGTATATAATTATTGTCAATAGTGATCCTCGTAGTAGTTCTATCTTAAACAAAAATGATTAAAATGCAAACTATTGATTAAAAACAAACTATTGATCCAGAAAACTTACTTTAACAGAAGCTAAAATTAGTAAATAAAACTAAAACATTAGTTAGCATTGTTCAGCATTCTATTGAAATTTTTATAGGTGACCAAATGAACTAATGTTCTGTTGCTTTCAATTAATCAATGCGTGTCTGTTAATTTTCCTTTGTTTATTGAAAGTTAGGTGTATTCTCAATCTCAATTTGCTCTATTCAGCTTGTTAGTACGTTACGTAAGGAAAGGTGTTCTTTGGTTGGGGTTTCACATCAGATGGTATATGTATTTTGGACAAAGGAGTAATGGATCCGACCATGCTACGAGTACATACAGTGTTGAAGTATATATAAGTTCATAGCTACGTATACCTCAAACATAAACTGATACATATGAGCATCGCCCTAATGAACATAGTAGCAAATGGCGCATAACGAAGCTAATTTCTGTGCTCTCTGTAATCAGGCTTCCGTTTGAATGGTTACAGAGAACCGCGTTTCACTCCCGTAGTAGAGTATAGCAGCTTCTATATAGACACCAAGTACTCCTTATATTTCACTATATAGATATATTATGTACTCGTACTTGGCAATAAGCCTGTGCATACATCCGTATAATTTATCCTACTCGTCTCATCTACTATAATTATGCATATTGGAGACAGAGTAGTTACATCACAATATCTTTCACAACAGAAAACTACTATTGTATTAGAAATATGTACAGGTATAGTGCGGGTCACGAATCTTGACCTGAGGGGTAAGGGAAAGAAATGCTCATATCGTGATATTCCATAAACGCCGTCAAATAATAATTATTACAATAACTTGGAGCTTCTAACTCAGATCAACTGCCAATGTAAGAAAGGCTGTGTTGCTTTAATACTTTTTTTGACAACTATTATATGTTATTATATATATTATATATTAGACAGTGATTTGTGCTAACATATTTTCCAGAGTTCTTCTTTCGTGTCCCGTCATCTCAGTGGCAATCTGTATTCTCGTTAATATTTTGAAATATTTTTTTTCATCGTAATGACAAAAAATTTATAATAATCATATTTGATATTTAAATTGTATGTTGTATGCAATGCTTGAACAATTTACAGCTTGTACGCACGTAACCCTAACTCAGGGCCTTTTTTTAACAAAAACAAATACACATATTTATTTAATATTATAATAAACGAACAATTTTTAGCAATGTATTTCTTATACCTGGGGGTAGACTACCACTGAAAATCTAAAATCTCATTTTGTCATTTTTAACTGGTTTGAATCGAATCGAAGACTAGTTGACTGCCCTCGTATTTATAACGTAACATTGTATTTATATAAATAAAATGCAAGATTGCAGTAATTTTGCTGAATGACAAGTGCAATACCCTTGCGCATAGCCAAAAAGGTTAATAATATTTAACATTAAATTGACATTATTTTATTTATTTGTTATTTTAATGTATAAGCGGCGATGAAAGATTTTTTCTGATAATATTTCGAAGGATTTTACATCATTTTCAACGGTAATGAAGAAATTGTAAAAGACGCTCACAACAGCCATACCTAACTCGGAATTTGAACCCGGTACTTTTGGAGCGTGAATCGACAGCGCTACCATTACTCCATCGATAATTCACATAAATTACAAATAATTTTATTAAAACGAAATATTTAAATAAACCTGGTTTGTTATAATTGCCACTTCTTAAGAATTTAAAATATTTTTGATGAAAATATTTTAATTCTCAATTAAATTATTACAATCATCTGCGTCGATATAACCATGGCCTCCCACCCGATTCTATAAACGCAGGATCTACCCCGTATAAAGAAATACATTGTTAAATTTTAAACGCGCAAAAATAAGTCCAAGATAAGAGTTAACTAAATTATAATCCATGAACTCAGTTTCAGGTTCGAAGATTGGCAAGGAAATCATAATTTGATCCTTCCTACAAAATATAACATCCCTTAGAAAGAATAACTAGCAATCCTATAAATATACCGATCTTGTCCGCAGAGCTAGTATAATAAATTACTCCATGGTGTAATCAATTTGCGGTCATTGATTATAAATAGTTATACTAAAAAGTAAACAAAAATATATAAAATTTTATTAGAGTTAAATAAATACGAATATATTTAATTGATATTAAAATAAAGGAACGATATTTAGCAAGGTATTTCTCATACTAAGGGGAAACTACCCCTGAAAATCTAAAGCCTCATCTTCGGCTGAGTTGTATCGAATCATATTGTATTGAATCTCAATCTAATTGACTCCCAAATTTTAATTTAACATTAAATTTATATAAATTAAATACAAGATTGCAATAATTTTGCTGAATGATAATGCAAAACACGCGCATAACCAAAAAGATTAATAACATTTAATTGACGTAAATTGAAAATATTATTGTTAAAACGAAATATTTATATAAACCTGGTTTGTTACATTTGTATCAGGAAAGATGATACTTTTAACTAGAAAAAAAAATCCCTAATTACATATCCTATATGACGAACTGACTAACTGACACATTACAGGTTAGTTATTCCTGTACCACATAGTAAAAAAAATATCTGTTGTGGCCAGCACAAGAAGTCTCGCCATTTCCATATAAGGCTATATAAGTATTGTATTGTACTTCTCTATCGAACCGTCGATTTATAACAAAAAATTACAAAACTTTACCCAAATATTGTTTTTTATTATATTTAACATGTTTTCTGCACACATATAATTCTAATTATATCTATTTTTCGTTGTATGAGAAAGTTCCTATTTGTCATATTCTTCCAATTCATTAACCATCAGATTGGCGGTATTTCTGATAGATATATGCATTTTACCTATAATTTCAAATATTTCATTAATAAAATAATAAGAAAGATTAAATATACTTCCCAGAAAAAACTATCAGAATGTCACTAAAACTGTTAATTTTTGTCACCGACATATGTCATTTACGAACTATGTTATAAACATTTGAATTTGTAAAGTGGTTTCCTTAGTGCTTTAGCCTCTGCGATTAGAATATTCTATATATTAGATGGAGAATTTTGTTCTTCAATATTTGTAATAACAAAAATTTCAAAAAATTATATTTAGAAAAAAAATTCTAAGAAACTACTACTTCCGGTTGTCCAATTGTTACCAAAACCTTTTTAGCTCTTCCCAAGGATATCAGATTGAGGAAACTACAGTTAAATATTTTTTAATCTTATAGTTTTTGAGGAATCGTCCCTCCAACATCCAGACACACATACACACATACACACATCCACACACCCACACACCCACACACACACGCACGCACGCACACACACACACACACACACACACACACACACACACAGAGACATCATTTTAAAAATGTTATAATCGGATTCTAGGAACCTTAAATCGTGCTTATTCAATAAAATCTGGATATGCGAATTTTAGCATGAATCCAATACTTTATAGTGATTACGAAAATTAACAAATATTGATAAAAAAATTTGCTGCTGGTACTAAAGTTTAGTATGTAATCATAATGTATGTAAATGCATTATTATAAAAAAAAAATTCTTGGTAAAGCTGTATATATTTTTCTCTATCACATCACTTCTGTATGTATATGAATTGTTTAAAAAATATTCGAAAGAATTTTAAAACCTTTTAAATATTTATTAAAATTAATGGCGTAATAAACGAACTGATAAAATTGCATATGCATATCTAGATAAATATTACTGTATGTATATGTTTTAGGAATTACTAAGTAGAATATTGGTTTGTTACAATAAATTCTATTTCAGGGCAACAAAATTAGAAACAACATTATAAAATGTAATAAATGATAGAGCAAAATGCGTGACTCAGTGCTTTAAGTGATGGGTTGTGTTTCTAATGGGCCGGGTTCGAATCTTTAAATTAAATTTATTATAAATTCTATGAAAAATAATACGTCTTTATTTTACATTAAGCTTTTTGGGTTCAATGCAATTAACACATAATTTTTATAAACCTATAATTTTTCATCTAAACATTATTTTTAATAATGACTCTAGTAATTAACTCCGAAGTTCAAATGTTCACATATCTTAATAGGTATAATAGTTTACACGAAAATATGCTCAAATTCCAAATTACACAAATATTTGCGTGTAGTATCCTCGAAGTTCGCACCAGCAGTAAGCATTAGTTTCGGGTTCGTGTTAAAGCATGTGGGGCTAGAAATTCCCTTTGGACGCCTGAGTGTCCACACACCCTCTCCAATCCTGCTTTCTCGGCCCTCAACCCTCTTTCTCTCCCTTCCAAGACATCGCGGGCTTGCAATTCCTTTGTTATCTCTCACTACCCACTCGGTTAGACTGTTCCAATACTTCCCACCCTGCGCGGGGTGAGTCACATTCTCGCGGCGGAATGTAACAGTAACCACCCTCTATATGCTTTCTGTTTGATCCGAGACATTTCCTGAGCGCCAATGGACCAGCTCTGCAGTCAGCGTGAAGGGGTGATACAACCAGCAAGACTCTCAAGGCTTGCTATGTTTGATACCTACAGGCATGCAGGCGCTTCAAAGACTTGCATATTATTTATTGCGTTGCCACGGCAAACATTATATTACCAACACATCCACAAAGGTACCGATGTGTTTTTGTTATCCATGAAGAAATATATAGGGCTTACAAGCAGTGAATTTTGTAATATGTTTCATTTTGCCAATTTTACACGACTATAATTTTATTAATAATGTTCTCATATTCAATGTCCTACTTTCAAACATAAAAATATTTATAATTGAAAGAAAATTTGTAGTCGGCACTTGGTGGAACATTTCTAATAAGTTAAAATAAAATAAAATAAAAAAATACTGTTGAATTATCTACTTTAATAATTACTAAGTGACAATCGTTTCAAGCTTTTGGACGAAACAAACATACGTAAACGATCATAATAAAAATAATTCACATAATAAAAATATTTGTTGCTGCCTCTAACACAAAAATGAAGATTTTAATATTTCACTCTAACGGATATTTATTCAAAATTTTAATCATCCCAACTATCTAATTACCAATGCTACCATTTAAAAGTAAATACAACCAGTCGCAGTGACATCTATTTACTCGTAAGTACTTATTAGACAAAATAAATTTTAAAAATTTAGTTTTGCTTTACATTCCCAAAGTCCTGAATTCGAAAATTAAATCTAGCTTGGACGGGGTTATTAGTAAGTTTAATATTGTTTGACAGATATTAAGTTCATATTGAAGTTCTCATTTCTCATAAGTTTTGATTGCCACTGGCAGCCTACGTCATTTAATATCTTTTCACTTTCATACAAACACACTTGATTTCTAACTAACATACGGCATCATAAATTTAAACAAGTGTTATTTGGTTTGCTTTCGTTGTTTCGTTATTTTCTCCACTCGTCTACTTGAAAATGGATTGCAAATTTAAAAAAAGCTGTAGCAGAAGCAGAAGTTTTGAACGTAAGAATTTGGAAAAGGGTAGGTGCTAGATGTATTTGACGTAGATGTTAAGGGCATACTACGAGTAATAACTTTTTTGAACTTGTCTCTTTCATACAGTTTTAAGATCTAGTTTTAAAATAGATAAATGATCAATTTACTAATTTTTTACTATGATGGTAGACCTCCATTGAGGTATAATTTAAATACCACGTTGTTAAAATTATTTTTTGGGAATAAAATTACAAGTATACAAGTAATGTGGACAATTTCTCGACTGTGGTATAGATTAGGTGTTAACAATTTACTTTCTCGAAATCGTAGAAAAACAGCATTTATTTTCTTTCACAACCGACGTTTTGGTACTTGGTACACTTTTGTATCTTCATCTGAAATGTTCTGTACTTACTGTATATCTATATAAATATTTTTAAAACTTAAATTATACCAAACTTTATAAAAAAAAGTAATGGCAACATAAAATATCGTTGTTACCACTGTTTAATAATTGTTTTAAACCTGTAGTTTACGTCGAAATCTGAGTTCTAGTCATTGACTATCATTGCAGTTCTCTGACTAGTTTATTTATACATATACACTCTTCATAATTCATTTGGTCAGAGCAAAAGTTGGCAAGAGAAAATCTTATAAACTAAATAATTTTATTCAATGTCAATATTGCTCCAAGTTTTCTTGTTTGTGTTAAAAGAAACATTTACTCTTTTTATTTATATATCTTTGTTCACTATAAACGCAGATCTGCCTTTCTTTTGTAAAATATGCGATTAAAACTTTTTCTTCTTTAAAATCAGTGTCTACTTGATTGCTTCATCAAAGCTATAATATAAAGAAGATATTTAATTTTTAGTGGCGGCATGGGTCAGGTTGTTCATGCTATGATCTTTTTCCGGGCATTCTGATCCTTATCTCCTTGCCTATACGATGGATTTTCCCTTGTAATCGTACATAGTGTGGTATTTGCAAACTCGCCGCGGGCTTTCATAGAATGGAGGACTGTATATGAGTAAGGATTAGTTTGTGCGGCGTCTTATACCCTTCTCTCAATAATTCGCTATCTATGGACGCCTCACACCACTTACTATCCCGATTACAATCGCCGAATATTCCAAAGGAGTTATCATTTAAACTAAGTTTTGATTTAGCTACAAATTATTCCTTATCAGAGTTGGACAAATATGTTAAAATGTATCTATTTCATAAGTCATTAATATTTCGCTAAAACGTGTTTTCTGTCCTTAGAACAATACCTGGCCTAATAGTTATTTGTGGCCCGATTCTGAACAAAACTGTAAGTCTTGCAGATCTGTAAATCTGTGAATAATGAAGAAAAGCGCAACGAAACCAGCCACTCTTATGTATAATTTTATATTGATCAACAAAACTAGATTTGTTTTTACAGATCTGTACCTAAAACTAACAGATTTGTTCAGAATTGGCCTATTAAGTATTGAGGGCAATAAGTGCTTCCTCCAAGTAATTCATTGATAAGAATTATTTGTGATCGAATCTAAATGTTTTAAATACAGAAATAGGCCTTAAATATTAAGTAAATCTTTCTTCGGTAATTAAAATTTACTTGATCATTAAGGCCTATTTTTACAAGGTATTAAAAAATAAAGTGTAACAAACTATGAGGACATGAAGTACTAACCAAAGTGAGTGAAAAAAGCTTAATCAATATGGGTCTGCTCTTCAATTGTTTCTGCGAAAGAGGTTATTTTGTATTAGAATCGAAAAAAAACTGACAAAGATAGTGATTGAACAAAATTTTGTCTATGTTAGTAAATAGACCATAAAAAAATATATGAAACATTTTTTGTCTTCCTAATAAAGTTACGAAGTTCTTTGAAAATGAAATATTGTCCATGGTCACTACAACATTTGTTGTAGTACAATTATTCAATTTTTTTGGAAAACAAAAACTCATCTAAGATGACATCTGAAAGGTAAACAAAAAGTCTGATTTAATTTTCGAGATAGCAGAGGTAAACCCCGAAAAAACTCATTTTTCAATGCCTTACTTCGGAAACTATTGAAGATCGGGCCCGTGTTGATTAAGCTTGATTTACTGATTTTGGTCAGTACCATATGCCCTCACAATTTGTTACACTTATTTTTTAACATTCTGTATATTTAAAATAGGTAAGCGATTTTCAGTAATGATAACTCAAATAGCGCTTTTCTAACAGGTAAAATATGTCGCAGTCTGACAAATTACGTTTCTGAAAGGTAAAACATGTCACAATCTGGCATACGTTTCTGACAAGATAAAATGTCATATTTGTTTGTAATTTCACCTATCAGAGAAGCTCTGATCATTATTGAAAATGAATAATTATTCGCACAAAGAGTGGATAGTAGTATTATTTTAATGATACGTTAATAGATTTATTTAAATTTCAAAAACTTGATTGTCCCAGACAAAACTATGAAATTATTTTTCTTCATAAATTAATCCATAATATAATAGACAGCCCTAATATTCTGCAATTTATTAATATTAAAGTACCAAACCAACCTTTTCTTCCAGAAATCAAACCTCATTCATTCCATTTCAGTCCCGCACTAATATATTGCTAAATTCCCCTATCAACGCAATGTTTGCTAGTTACACGAATATTCAGGACCATTGTGATATTTTTTATTGTAACTTTAAATATTTGCAAGCCTCATTACAGTTGTAATATATTCATGTTTACTTTTTCTTATCTTGTATGTATTTGCATTATAGTATTTATTGTCTAGAAATTTGTAACGTATAATTATAATTTTGTATTTATATTTATGCTCACTGTAACTTTTATTCAATTTCATGTTGTATTTTCTTTGTTCTTTAGTCCATAATTTGGGTTCGCCTGTTGGACAAAGTATTCAATAAATAAATAAATAAATAAATAAATAAATAAAACTATATTTTATAATTTCTGACAGGTAAAATGTCATAAAATTTGTTTTAAATTTTATTTTATTACCATGGCTATCACTCTAATGAAAATTTTTTTTATAAAATTTTAAATTCAATTTTCTCGGTTACCAAAAATGGAAAAGAAAATATAACTATTGGTTTAGATGCAGAATTTAATTCTCTACAACATGTATTTGAAGCATTTTTGTCTCAAATTAATAGGCCACTTTTGGCCACGGAAAAACTGTTTTCCAATGTTAAACGCCTATGGCCCGGTTTCCGTGTTACACCCGGTATATTATATTTATCTTCGGGTTCAATTTCTCGTTATCCTAATATATATTTTTATTACGAATGAGCTTATTGAGTTTATAATCTGTCTTTGGAAGCCAAAGTATTTTAAATCGATTAATTTAAGTGCATAATTATAAATCCTTGTACATTTTTTTTGACAAGGATTATAAATGCCCTCCAAAAATCAAAATGAAATCAATAATTGATTATCTAATTTTTAAACCTCCGTGAGAAACGACACAAATATGTTTTTTTTTCTATTTCTATTTAGGTACTAAAATTTTTTTTTACTGTAGCACATTAATAAATATTTCTAACTTATCTTTAAGGCACAGCCTTCAAGAATTTATATATATAATAAAAAATGTAACAAATATTTTCATAGTTTATTATCTATATAAAATATTATAATTTTCAGCTATTTATACTGCACTACCTGAAATTATTTGTTTTATGTTTATATCCAACAACATTTTACATTTACATTTATTTTCTATAAAGCTTTGCGGACAACTGAGCACGGGTGACTGGGTTATGGTCAATATGACGATAGCCAAATGGGTACGTCGGGAATCTATATGATAAAATAATAGATGAGTAGAATTACTAAATTGAAGGACTGAATGGAAATTAAAAAGTACCAAAGATACTAGTTCATTTTAAAGGAGAAAAAGAATAAGAAACACAAAATCAGCATGCATAAAGAAACAATTATCAGGAGAATGGAAAGAAAAAAAAATATTTAATATTATTGTATATTTCACGAAATTACAAAGTGAATGAACATTTTACTACTGTAATTCTGAGGCGAATACATTTTTGTAAATTTAATATGCTAAGTGTGAAATAAAATCTTTACTATTACTTAAATTTTATTTATGTTTTACAGGAAGCAAATGCAGTAGATGTTTTCAATTTTTATTTTTAAATATAACAGTTTCACATGCGGATGTTCATAAATCGAGTATTTATTAAGTGAGTTATTTCTGTAATTTAAAAAATATTAAAGAAGAGAATGTGAAGGAATGAATGAGAAAATGTGTTGTCACGTGTACATAAAGCATGAAAAGATTAGGACTTGTATGCATTATGAATACGTTAATACATACAAGGGAAAAGAAATACATCGTTTGAAATAATATTTAATTTTTGGTAAAATATTTATTTATTATTTTCTTAAGGGCTATGTTGTTGATACTGCATTATTTATTGTTAGGTTGAGGGCTTTGAACGCTGGTCACTTCTGTCACTGCGATCTGTAGAAGTAATTTCAGAATTCTCATAACGCCAGTTACTGCTCCAGGAGACTTCAGGTCAGGAGTCAGTTTCCTAATCATATTTGCCGTGAGATACCTTTTACTCCGATGGTTGTCTTCTTACGGCCACAGCTGGACATTCACAAATAATGTGTTCCGATATTCTAAAGTACCTTCTTCCTCTTTTCAGACTCGACAAGCAAATCTTAAATAGATGACCAGTAATTATACTTGCCACAGTTCTAAGGTCCTTTTTGCTGAGAGATAATAGTTATTTTTATTCAAAACTTGACTACTCAAAATTATATAAGTCATAATAATAATGTTTAACTATTCAAAGCAGCCTGAAGATTATTTTTAGTAGGAATCGAAGTGGCTACAGTACTCCCCTCCATCTATTACCTAATACAAAATCTTGATGGATGTAGTGGCCACAATAACATAAACAATTCCCCACCAACTGCCCCTTCCATCCGTTCCGTTCATAGTTTTCGTGTGTGACTCTTACTCGTGGTTTCACCTCATGGAGCGTCGGTGGCGTCGCCCATGTGCGCGCGTGAGGAACGACCGGGCAAAACCGATCGAAGGCTCAGGGTGTGGCCGCCGTGTCTCGGACTCCACCGCCGCCGCCGCCGCCAGCACGTGTGGGGACCGCAGCGGACATTCAGCTCTTACCCTCGCACCCTCTCGAGCAGGAGTTAGATATAACAAAATGGAGCTGTAGAGAGAAAAGTTTAGGTAGCAATGATGTTATTGTTGTGTTTGTCTTTTATAATCGTATGGCAGTAGAATTTAACGATGAATGGAACCCAAATTAATAATGATATTCTAATTCTAAAGTGATTCCCACATTCTTTTTTTTTGTATTTGGTTAGGTTATGTTCGAGTATTTTTACGAAAGTGTAATGTGTATATTAAAAATAACCACACAAATAATAAATTAACAGAAAACACTCTTAGCGCTTATGAAATTAAAGAAAGTATGAGTTGTGAAATTTTTGACGATGAAAATCTACATTGTTTTCATTATATTCACATAAAAAATGAACATTTTGACTTGTCACTTTTGTTGCAGAGGTGCTTTATAAGCAGTTCACCTCAACAGAGATCATTTATATGGACGAGATCTACTACTTTTAATTTTATATTGAAAATAAAGTTCGTAACAATACGAGATACCCGTAGGTATTATGACAGCTAATTACCCATTTCTAGGTATACCAACTAATTTTTTATTCTCAAACTTTGGTAATAAGATATATCTGTACGATACAGAGCTCTTATCATATTGGCTATCAGGGCTGTCACAGAGACAGCACTACAGAAGGATCACTTTTATACCATTCGAAAATTGTTTGATTTGGTTGGATACAAACTCGGATCGCTTGAACGACAAGCGGTCATGTAACGCAGAATTGATGGGTCGCTGATTATATTTCTCTTTACTTTTTTTTCCTCCTAAAATATCCCGCCGAAAGTATTATGCCTTAGTTTTTATTTCGCAGGTATTTCCCATCAATATGGATTCATTGCTGGGCGGTCTATACCCACGAACTTGAGTATATTCACAAACTTTGCATTAAATTCTTTTCGTGATAATGATCAACTTGATGTCTTATATACTGATTTTTGCAAAGCCTTTGTTAGTCAATCATAAAGTTCTTGTCTTCAAACTTATTCATTTTTTAATTTTTCGCCTGCACTCGCTTCACCTATTACTTTTTATCTCTCTAAAAGAAAACTGAAAACTCCATGTATATTACAATAACTTCACCTCTTGACTATTTACTGCCACCTCTGGAATTCCACAAAGTTCGGGTCTTGACCCACTTCTCTTTAAGTTATTCATCAATGATATTGTAATATAATAATAAATAATATATCATCACGGCATATTACCCATTTCTGGGTGTGCTATTATCTACAATACATGTAGACATCGCTAATGATGACGATATATTTTACCATGTGGACGCTTACCAGGCGTCACCTCACGGGCACTCATAGCTGGTGTGGAGAGTGCACCACAGGGGTCACTTTTGTGCCATTTAAAATTGGAAATATTTGGCATCTGTCGGGATCGAACCCGGTTCCCCCAGGTTCGCGATCAGACACTTAGGCACTCGGCCACGGGACCCCATTCATATTGTTGACTGTATTAAACATTCTTACTACTTACTGTACACCGATGTCAAAAAAATATTTCAGTTATAAACACCATTGATAACTATCTTTAACAGGACAATGAAAATCTGTTGACTTGGTATGTCTACAATAATTTATTTTCGAATTAATAAGTGCACCGTAAAGAGAAATATCATGGATTTTAAATATCAGATGAATAACATTTCTCTAGTCAGAGTTAATGAAATTAAGGATTTGGGAGTAATTTTCGGTCCAAAATGTTAATTTAACCTACGCGTTAACTACATAACCAAGATAGAAATCTGGGATTTGTCTGGCGACATGGTAAAAATTTTCTAATTTTCAAAATTTTTCTTATTTAATTGTTATGTCCGACCAAAACTGAGTATTGTTATTTAGCTTGGAATCCACTATACGAGATCTCATTTAGAGCTATTAAATACGTTGAAAGTATTTTTTTACATTATTGTTGATATAAATTTATGTCATGAACCTTTCACTTACAGGTATCACTTAGCTCTAAATAAATTCAATTTAGTGCACATGAGGATCGACGGAAATTTAATTCATATGTATTTTTATATAAAATATTCAATAATATTGTCAATGACGTTAGTTTTGTTCAGTGATCCTGCTGCTAAATCAAATTATGAACTTGGTAGTACTTTCGGACGTATTTTCTGTATTTATAACGACATATCTCACAACTTAAATGAAGTTGATTTTTTTACGATTTATTGAAAGTATCAACACCAAAATATTATTATTCTTACATTCGTAACTGTCTAATTGATTCGATGCAAATTTAAAACGTATATTGAAATAATTTGATTCTTACATGTGTATTGTTGTTTCGTAATTGTTTTCTTCTGTATTTTACCATTTAGTAATTGGGGCTTTGCCCTGTTGAGTGTGTATAAATTACATAAATAAATAAAAATATTTATTCCCAATTAAAATTTTGAAAAAAAACAACACTTTTGCAAGGCATTCGATTTCTGGAATTGATGGAGATGCTGGACTTTCTGACTTCTTATATACGTTGATGATATTATTATATGTGTATTATCGAAAATATTCTGATCTATTTTAATTTAAAAGGTTGTAACTTTTAAAAGCGTATAAATAATTTGCAAACTATTTGACAAACGCTCTCCTGGCAACCGAAATTCATTCTCACGGTGGAACGTGCGTCATTCCAGCGTCTCAAATTAAATGTAGGTATAAAGTTGCACACCTACGCCTGGTCGGGTGTCGCGCTACACACGTCTTCGTCCGCGTCGCCGCTGCTGCCGCCTCCACCACAGTTCGATTCTACGCAAGAGAAATGTCTTCCAACGCGGTAATTAATATTTCGGAACAACGGGGATGGGGCTACCGCTACATGGGCTTCGCTTTGTTACAAACAGGGTGGAACTAAGGTAGAAACAGAGAATTATATATTTAATACCCATACAACATTATTCATTACAGTGTCATCAAATTCGGATGTTCGTGATGATTTATTTACTTGGTGCATTTAATGTGATGTTATTACTCATCGTTTAATCAAATCTTAATTTGTCAAATAAAAATTTACTTTTCCTATAACAATCAAAAGAAAAAGTTATCTCTAAACAAATAGTAATAATGGGTTAACTTAGGCACTTTTTTTTAATTAATGAAGCTTATTTAAATATAATTAAAATAAAGATATACAATGATACATTATTAAGAAAAAGATGCAAGCTATTTCTATGGTTACTAGAGACAAGCACTAGAATAAAGAAGAGGGCTGAATTCGGTCCAATGTCTTGGTTTGTTTCACCGTTTTAATTATTACTGCAATTCCAGTCCTAACAGATAAGTTTCATTGAGCTTGCGCGTGTACATTAATTATCATAAGAGCACTAAAATAAATACTTTACCAATTTAGCATGTTTCTTATATGCGCATGCGTCAATAACATACACACCGATTTTTCACACTTGACCGTTACGTCATAGTTTGATGTTCGTATATTAGATATACGTATCGTATGTTTATCTCTGCCTTACTTATGGTTTCCTACATTCTGTCTTCGATACGTATATCTAATATACGGACATCAAACTATGATGGAACGGTCAAGTGTGAAAAATCGGTGTGTACCGCCAGTGCTGCCATAAAATTCATTCTCAGACCAACTGTAAAAATTTTTGTCCCGCATCTTCACTAGACCCTTTTAACACGAGGATAGTTACAGATAGAATAGAGCAGCAAGTTGAGTGCACTCTACCGTCTACTCTACCGTTTTATAATTTAGGACGTTTACACACATTAAAGTATTGTCAATCCCACTCTATTAGCAAGTCTATTCTTCTTCGCGTGTTTACACGGGTAGATTGGGGAAGCAAGAAGTAATTTTAACGATAGTGGAGTCAGGTAGAGTAGAGTTGCTTTAACTCATGTTGCTAGGAACTATACTGTATCAGCTCTTTTTCGCTCTACTCGCTACTCTACTTAGCGTTTTGCGTGTTTATAGGGGTAGAGTTGCTCTACTCTTCCCAGTACCCGCCTCATTACTCTACCCGTGTAAATAAGCCTATAGAGTAATGCGGCGAGTAATGGGTATACCTGTATAAACTCACTAAAACGCTCAGTAGAGAAGAGTACGAGTAGAGTGGAGAGTAGCTGGTAGAATAGAGTCACTAACAACATGTAAAAACTCTATTTTACTTATACCTAGCAAGTTGTTTAATTTAAATTTTATTTATCCTTATATTTAACCGCAAATTTGTGAAAATGTTTATTAAATTTGGACCATTATCTTCCTAAACAACAAAATGTACATATTTTTTTATAGAACAACCAAACCTATAAAAACAATTTATTGAAATTCCCTATACGTTTTTGGGAAATATGGTAATAAATTTGAATCATGTATGGACTCTCAACACCAGATAACACATTAGTACAACACGCATGCGTACTTCTGCTGTACTTCTTTGACGCTGCGCCTAAGGATGCACTCGATCTCGAGCTTTGACCCGAGTCGAACTGAAGTTTTTATTTTGGCCAATCATTTGCAAAAGTTCAGGCGTGTCGTACTTTCTATTTTTGCCTGGCTCGAACAGAGCTTTTCGGGCCAGCCCGAAAAAACTTACTACTCGTATACTTAATTAAAATTGATTTTTGTTCCTATCATAATGATTTCTTTTCTTATTTTTGAGTATAAACATAAAATTAGATAAATAAAGCCTTACGGAAATGATCATGCAAGATTTGATAAAAGAAAAGTTATGTTAAATTAGATGCCTAATTCAACTTAGATTCAAACAATCAGTAATCTGTAATTAATATTATTCCCAATAATCTGCACTAACTTGATGTAGTTCTATCAGAATTGTAATAATGAAAGATGTGATCAGAAGAACGTCAAATTTTATATAATTTAGAATTTGAAATAATTCTGAATCCACCTCTGTGCAACGTCGTGAAGCAGTTAGGAACACGTCTCCAGGTTGCTCCCCTTCCCTTAGTACTGTGTTGGGGTATTGGGGATCTAGTAGCTGTAGCAGGAGCCAGCCGTGTATTGATGTGCACACACACAGCTCTGTCATATGCAACTTGGATCGCTTGCTGGAATCGCTCCCGATGCCGAAACTAATATATAAGGTGTATGCCTGGCTGTTGTCTAGAGATAGCACACGTTCTGCGCCGAACTATGCCTTTAATATCTTCGATGAGAAAGACGAAAGACGAGCCAACGTGCGAACGAATCTCTTTTAACCAAACTTTTCTTTTTGTTTACTTTCGCTTGACTTCTCGTATTTTTTATTAGAAATGTTGATAACATCAAACCAATCTTTCCAACTTTTTTACACGTAGAAAATGAAATTTATGTCCGCTTCGTTGAATTGTTTGTCCCACTTTTGCTCTTATTGAGGAAAATATTTATTTCAAATAATGAATACACTAATAAAATTAAACAATATTTGGGTATAGTTCTGTATAAATTTATTAAATGCAACAACGTTTCGACAGCAAGGTGCTGTCTTCTTCAGGTTTTTATAATAATAACATAAATAAATATGTAGTCAAGACTACAAGTATATAAAATCATAGATACATTGATAAATGGTAAAACATTAAACATACAAATGATTAAGAAAAAATTACGAACGAATAACAGGGTACCATGATTTATTTAGTTCATAGCCTGTGTTAAGATTGATATTATTAGGTGACTTCTGGATTTCAATAGCTTCTCTTATCAATCTTCTAATCCAGTGGTTTTCCTTAGCTAAAATTTTTGTATTTTCAAAATCAACTCCGTGAGTTCTGAAAACATATTTCAAAATGAATACACTATTTATTCATGATTTTTACTTTGTAAATTAATTTCTTAACGAATTTATCTCATTGTTTGCATGTATTTTATATTAAAGACATCTTTCTTAATTAAATTTAATGCCTTCTACGTAGGAAATAATGAAATAAAATAAAACATACAAATGTATATTTAATCTGACATGAATTGTTTTTATTTTTTGACAACCCTTAAATAGGACTTTTGAACTCAATTACTGAGAATGAAAAGATGGAAACACACGCCTACACATACACGCTATATTAGAATTTGGACCTGATCTCAACATGCTCAAACTGAATGATTATTAAAAAAAAAAAAAACAATTTTCTGCATATATGTTTTAATGATATATTTTCTTATGTGGTAACGAATATAAATGAGTAAGATAAAAATTAAATTTCAATTTTATGATATTTCAAAAATTTCTGCTTGATGGGTCTTTCGGATTCTAACGGTTGATCAGAAACTTTTCGTTTCTAGATATCGTTCAACTTGCTGCTCCATTATAAAGCTGATCTTGATATGTTTATAGAGTCATTTGTCACTACCAGTAGACATGGACCTGATTCAAAGCAGCAGTAGAAACAGTGGATATTGATGATGGGGTGGGTTACCTTCCTAAAGGTCAAACCATAACAGAGGAATATTACTCGAACTTGTTATATCAACTTCGTGAAGAAATAGAAAAAAGCGACCTAGAATACTAACGAAAGATGTGCTGCTCCATCAGGATAACTCTCCAACGCACACATCAACATTAGCGATGAATGTAATTTATCGGAGTGACTTTTAACCGATATTACACTACCTATTTCCTTAACTTGAAAAGCATCAAGGAGGGACACGATTTTCAATCACTGAAGTTGCAGAAATCATAAAAGATTATTTTATACACTCATACTAGGACGAAGTATTTTATAAGAGCATAACATTGCAGCATCGATGTGTAGTGACTTGAAAAAGGACTACGTTGAAAAATAACGTTAAAAAATATTTATAAATTCCTACTATTTTATTTCATATTTTCATTATCGTGGATGATGTATGATTTTAATTTTAATAAATGTTTCAGTTTTTATGTAAATTAAATATTATTTTTAAACATCTCCACTTCGTGGTTGTAAAGAATAATACTTATAAGAAAGTAATTTAATTATCAACCTCTCCATGCATTTAATTATACCTAAAGCATAAATGTAAATATAATTTCCTTCATTGTAATGGGCTGAAATAGGAAGGGACGATTTGTACAATATTTCATAACATTATATTATTTGTTCTTGTCCGAACTTTAATTACTCTAGACATGTTTCATTCAGTAGCAGGGAACAACGGGAAGTTTCACTGCTATTGCCGCCGTTGGTGCATAGCTAGCGACACCAGTAGATCTGGGCACTAAAGAGTATAAATCAGTTTATGCCAGTTAGATGGCTCACTAGTCCCAAATTTAAAAATTATATTTTTTGAAGCTAATTAGTGTTGTATATTACCTAACTAATTAAATTCATTTTGTACGAGAAGTTGTGAAGAGCAGAACAAAACATGAAATATTGTGATAAAATAATATTATATATTTCCGATTTTTGCTTTTGTGAGTTTAAGGGCCTTGTGTGATAGTGTTTTTTCGAATATTTGACTTGTTGAATTTGGATTTTTCGTAGTAAAGCTGTAATCTACATTTATAAAGGTAAGTTTCAATTATTTATACAAATTAGGGAAAGTATGGAAATCATTTATTTAGATGTTATTGTTACTCATTTATTATTATTATTATTATTATTATTATTATTATTATTATTATTATTATTACAATAATTTTATTTCAACAGATGCTTTTCCTTTGTTGTGTATCAACGTATTACACGTAGAAATCTTTTACTTTGGTACGATTTGCAAACCCAAAAAAGATATTGGAGTTATTACTAAGTTGGAAACACACCATCAACATCTAGATCTATACGATAAGAAGATAGCGGAGTTCATTTACAACAAGATAATCGTTGAAATATAAACAACGCAAGTAAATTGTAGGTAAGTAATTTTCAATGTGTTGTCATAAATCATAAATAATATAATACATTATTATAGGACTTCGTCACCAACTGGCTCCTAATGTCATCACTTCCTGATGTGCTGTTCCTGCGACCGACTCTATGTGGTACTCCAGGGACTCCAGAATTCATCATACGAGGCAGTCCACAAGCAATTCATCCTTGTACTTGTACCTGTTTCTTCATTTCATCATCTCTTTGTTCTTCTACCGCGACGAATTTATAATGGGACAGCCCAAGCTTTCCTTCGAAAAACTTCCTTTGCTCATCATTGTATCACAATTATTATGAAGTAATTCTAATATGAGAACTCGTAAACATACTCATCGTTAAATATCCGAAGACATATAGCAGATCAACGAACAATGTTTTATGTTTTTCAGTGTTTTTAACACATTTAAGAAGATGATGAAATTGAAATATGATCAAACTATAATGATCGAACAATAAGTTTTATCATGTAAAAATTCTAAATTATTCGATAATATCAGTTTGAGAGTGAGTTATTTCACATTAACTTTTTTATTAAATTGCTCGTCATTCTCAAAGTAAGCGATTTTTATTTTGTAAAAGAAAATAGTTATAGGACAATATATTTAGAAAGGAAATTACCATAAATGTCTATGTTATGTCCATATGGTTAAAATTATTGTATGTTATGTATATTGCATGAAACAGTGGTTAATAATGAATCAAATTACCGATTGTGTCAAAAAGTAACAAACATATTAATCACTAAATGAAAAATATGTATTACACGTTCATTTAATTTCATATTCATAAGAATATTGAACATTCATTCAGTAATATTTAGTATACTATTTAATATTTTAAACTTATGTAGATATTTCATATGTTTTGTATGATATTCCTTGATAATCTACCAATTTTGTTATTGCACATGGAGAAATAATTTCGAATTATTTGTATAAGGGTTTGTTTATGATGTTTTTTATTTATGAATTAAAATGCATTTATTGGTTCATGATGCATTTGAATTTGTAATATAGATTTACAAATTTTTATATTTGAAATTTTATAAATCTTACTAACGTGACAGTTGTTGACATCAAAAATAGGTCATAAAACTGGTAATTTATATAATAAATGTAATTCATAATGGATACTCAATGTTAATTAGGTATGGAATTGATTTCTGATGTAGAATTGCGCAGTATTTTGTACAACATGATAACCAAAACATTTATTTGATTCGATTAATTCATAAATCTAAATTCATCATGCACCAGTGCGCCAAATCTAATTTATAAATCTAAGTTTGTAAATTCAATACATCATACACAAACATTAAGACACACTGAATGAATAAATATGTACATATTCATATTCCAATTGATAATAAAATGAAAATATATCAAATTTGTAAAACGTAAACTGAGAAAATATTAATGTAACAAAATGATAACACTAACTACGCTGTGAGAGATATGCAATTATTATGTTTTTGCTAAATTTACAATGTTTATAATCTATATATACACATATATTATATTTTTATAACGCAACTTTGTATAATTTGTATAAATAAAAATTATTTGAAAAAAAAACTATATATTTATTTCAAATTTAATTTACAGGCGCGTGGAATATAAAAATTGATACTAGCGCTTACATAGCGGCCACGGCACCAACTAATCAACAAGGACGTTTACGTGGTTAATTGGTTATATCATTGAATGCCCATTCCCGGTATTCCCTGTTCAGTAGTACGCTTATAGCTGTAGAAGTGTGTAATGCATGTATTTATTTTTCTTTCTATTTAAAAAAAATGAACTACATACTGTGAACTTTATGATGAATACAAGTAACATGTGTCTGAGATTGATTATAAGTAGTGGACAATTATTGAAGATATCTGCAGAGTCTGTCGTAACAATGTAAGTCCAAGATTTATATTTAAATATATTTATTTAGTTTGTAATAATTTATTTTATTTGTCTTGTAAACCTTCGATGAATATAAAAACATTAATCACTGAAATAAAGTTAAATTTATGCAAATATATTAAAAAATGAAATTGGATCTACTCGTATTCAGGAATTTGTTCTTAAATGCCTACTTAAAGAAAATTAATGTATTCCGAGCTCTGTACAACTGAGTGACCGTTTGTGAATTAGATGACCCAAGGTGAAATTCGGTGATTATGTTATATGTTCCGTCAAGAACAATCATTCCTGTTGTGAAGAACTTTTCAAGGAAGCCTTTTTTTTGTGAAAAGATAATTTTTAATATTTTGCTTGTCTAGAATTCAAACCATAAGCGAAGATATCAAATAAATATTACATGAACAAAAATTGTGAAACATAAATTTAAAAAAACCGTAATTTTTAAATTAACACGTTGACTGTCCCCATAAGAAATTTATTTTGGGCCTACCACATCCAACTACTTTTTTGTAGTATTTTTATTTTATCTATATAGAATATCATATTTTACCTTATAAAAAAAAACAAACAAAACTTAACTATTGTTTTTGTGCGTGTTCATATATGACTCATGGGCGTGTGAGGAACTTTTATCTTATAATGAAAATCATTAATGTATTGTTCTCTGTATTTTCTATATGTTGTATTATACGAATAATATTTAATTTTCGAAATAACTGTGCCTTGTAGACATAAATCATAAATATTTTATGAAATAACTGTACCTTTTAAGCAATATATGAGAGTCCTAAAAAACTTACACCTCACAGAGTCCTATGAATCACATACGATGCAGCCGAGCAAAAGATCAGTCTGTACTTCCTTTAGACGTCCATACACCATACAGTACCGGGAATACAGCGTGTAATACACACAAGCAAATAGTGTACGGGTAGGCAAATGAATCATATATGTCTCAGGGACGTGTATGGAAAACTTGTTATGAATCATGAATCATATGTGTTTCATGGGACAGCCAACGTGTTAATTGTATACAAAAGTAGACAATAAGGAGAAGGTTCCTACTATTTTAAAGCTATAGTACCTCACCTTTGAATTCTCATCATATGCAGATAAAAAAAATATTTCTGGTGGGATATGAAAATCATAAGAACCCAGTACCTATATTTTTGGATTCTACACATTGAGCTGAGTCGATCAGTAATTTTTTTTTAAATAAACAATGTCTAAAATTGAATATTTCAATGTTGTCTCTACGCAAAATGTCTAAATATGAATTTTGGCATTCATACGTACCTTAACCCTTAACCTGCTTGACAACGTCCAAAAGCAATAATTTTATTTTTAACAACAACCGTTCTGTTTTGTCTGTTAGTTCCTGTAACAAGGTGAGAATAGTGAAATAACTTTAATATAAACTCTTCTAAATTATAGTTTCAATTTCAACATTTTAATTCTGTTATCTTTGTAAGTCAAAATTCTATTTAGAAATAATAATCATTATTCTCTCATATATTTATTTAGTCTAGATGTCAACCGCGTAGACATTTATTGTTTTGACAATTAACTATATAAGTTATTGCCTAGAATACGTGAAATCTTGTTATTTTGTTATGGATGCTACACTCTCGCACCCTTCATCAGATATGCCTGTTGAAGAGATAACCCTTTTGTTTTAAGGCAGTCGAGATTAAGGGCTCAGGCAGTTCAGACATGTAGTCCGAGTTTAGTTTTTGGGCGTTTTCCGCCAGTAATCATAATTAGATTACAATGTAACTGCAAGAGTATAGTTTTGTGTTAGTAGTTTAATTAATAATAATGATTTAGTATTATTAATGTAATTATGTAAATAAAGTTAGTTAAAGTTTAGTAGCATCAAAAGATTGTGTGTGTCATCCATTTAAGATGTGTTCATCATCTATCATCAAGTGTTTAGTGATAGTGTGAGTGTAAGAGCGTGTTCCTCCTCAATAAAGCAGTAGTCGTTCGGTGAAGCGTCCACCAGTGAGATAAAGTTAAAAAGAGAAGAAAAAGAGTAAACAAAGCCTGAAAGACCCCCCCCCCCCCCCCCCCTGTTACATTCCCATAAAAATTAATAATTTTACCAAATCAATTCTTTTTAAAAAAACTTTCTGCCTGGTCATCTAAACGAAACGAATAACACGGGAAATGGAAATTCAAACTTTTTGCTTAAATCTCACGTGATTATATGAACCTTGTTATCCTTTTTAATCATTTAAATTTTTATGATAAAATATTCGAAACTAATATTAAAGGGGATTATTATTTATTCTTCTTATTCTTATTGATTTTTCTAAAGCTTTTGACATGGTGGACCACAGGTTGCTATTGGCAAAATTAAAATACTATAAATTTGGGAATACAGCGTTACAATGGTGCAGAAGTTATTTTACGAACAGGTATTTTCAGGTAGCAATGAACTCTAAATCCTTCGTATCCAAATCTAATGTCTTCCCTACAGTTAGAGGTGTACCCCAGGAATCTATTTTAGGCCCTCTGTTCTATTTATTGTATGTTGCGGACTTACCTAACTCATTAAAATTTTGTATTGCACATTCCTATGCAGATGATACGCAACTAATTGCAACAATTAATAAAAGTGAAATTTATGATAAATCAGTAAATATAAATGAGGATCTTGAAAATTTCTGCACTTGGGTACATAACAATGGACTCAAAATTAACGCATCCAAATCTTCACTGCTTATTTACGGATCAAGTGATACACCTAACATAATATTAAATGGAACATTAATTGAACGAAGTGATGTAGTTAAAAGTCTTGGGATGCTGATTGATGAAAATCTATTATTTCGGTTACATCTACTTAATAAGTTAACAGCCGCTAAATTAAAATTAAAACAACTATACCAATTCAGAAATTGCTTATCGTCGAAGGTCAAACTGTGTCTTATCAAATCTCTTATATTACCCCTTTTTGATTATCTAGCCTGTGTATACGTACCGAATTTGACTGAAGGCGATAAGCAAAAAATTAATCTTTTACAAAATAGTTGTTTGCGATTTGTATTTGATGTGAGAAAGTATGACCATATTTCTCACTATCGCTCTATAGCGAACATTGATTGTATAAATGACCGCTTTAAAATACTATTTCTTTGCCTAATACACAAAATTAGAACTACGGGTTATCCACAATATTTAATTCATAAATTAAAATTTAAGAATAATGTATATACCCTAAGAGACAATGATTTATACGTTGTACCTTCTTTTAATAAGGTAAAATATAAAAACTCTTTTTCTTATTTGGCTCCTAAACTTTATAATTCGTTACCATTTGAGCTTAAAGAATGTTCTTACAATTCTTTTAAAAACAACGTGAAAAGTGTGCTCCATACCTTCAAATAATTATTTTTATTTTTGCTCTAAATTAAATTAATTTTCATTTATACCCTATTACTATTACTATTATTAATACTTTAGTTTTGTATTTTTAAATTTGTTTAACTTTACGGCTTATTCTTCTACAATTTGTGATTGTTTATATATATATTTCGTGAAATTAATAATTAGTTAAGTTCACTAGATTTTTGGAACATATTTATGTGTGTATATATATTTATCATAGCTTAAATTAATAACTTAATTTAGTTTAGTTTATTCTTTGTTATACGGTATTGTATGAATTTTTGAATCTTTGTTTCATAATTGTTTTTGGAATATTTTTGTAATGTTTTGGTTAGGTGGTAGAACAGCCTTGGCTGAACCTCGCCTTTGACGTTTGTCAATAAAGTTTTTTATTATTATTATTATTATTATTATTATTATTATTATATTAAATACATGTTTAGCTTGCATGTTATTCAAAGGCATACAAGAAAACGTGATCAATTTATAATGAAAACAAATCTTACATGTAACATTTTGTTCAATGTTTGGTGCGCGGTTCACAATTTGCATGATAAACGTGTTGGAGATCCCACGTCTTCCTCGTTCTCGGCACGTCGCCTTTTATAAAAGGATGCAGTTTAACCGCATCGGGCGTATTTCATAACGCCGCTCTGATCTCGCTCGAAACTGGGTTATCTTTCAACGAGGAACTGATTCTACGGTGATGCCTCAAATATGCGCATTATAGGTTGGCCAATATACATCAACAGGATTAAATCTTGTTAAGAAAGTACATTAAATGATACAGAAATTTATATTTTTACCTCACGCTAAGAGAGGTATTGGAATCATGCTAAAAATTGCATATCCAGATTTTAGTGAATAAGCACGTTTTAAGGTCCATAGAAACTGATTTTAACATTTGTGTGTGTGTGTGTGTGTGTGTGTGTGTGTGTGTTGGAAGCACGGTTTCTCAAATTCTGTAAGACTTAAGATATGTTTAACTACGGTCTCCTCAATCTGACATTAATGGAAAGAACTGTAGATTTTGGTAACAATTTGACAACCGGAAGTAATAGTTTCTTTAAAAAATAATTCTAAAAATTATTTTTGAAAATTTGCGTCATTACAAATCTTAAAGAACATAAAATTCTACATCTGATACACTTAAATTTTTTGTTATATCTTCTATAGATTTAAACATAAAGAAAATATAATATCAGTTTTATTACTGTCATGTGTATGACGTGTGTATTCTGCTCTGTGAGTTTATCTAATATTGTGAGGTATATTTACGTTTAAAAATTTTAAAAACTGTGAAGTGAAATTTCTAAGTGTTGTGCTCTACTCTTGATGATAGTGAGAATTAACATTGTGCACTATATATCTCTAAAATCACTAAAATAAGTCGATATAAAATATTTTTTTGAAGCAATCCTACTTATTAGTATTGACTTGTTTACAAGGCCATACATCGTTGTCTAATTAATATTGCTTAAACAGCAAGTAGCAACTTTAAATATACACAATGGTCAACCAGTGCAGCATTTGTGATAGTGGTGTCAGTGGAAGATCTGGGGTTAAATGCGCTGGCGCCTGTAGAAATTTTTTTCATTTCACCTGTCTTCAAAGTACTGCCGAGGAGATAATATTTATGACAAATAATGCTAAAAATTGGATTTGTGATAGCTGTTCGAATGGAACAAAAGCAATACAAAATAATGAGCCAACTTTGAAGGATGTGATGGATAAATTATCTGAATTACAAACATCGATTGTATTTTTTGGTAACAAGATTGATGATTTTGAAGCAAAAATAAATCTATATTCTGCTAAGATAAAATTAATAGAACCTCTGCAAAGAGAATGTGACATGTTAAAAACACAAGTGCGTATTCTAGAACAGAGGTCTAGAATAAATAATATTGAGATAGTCGGTGTGCCGGAAAAACATAATGAAAATCTTGGAAAAATTATAGAGAACATAGGAAATACAATAGGATGTCCTGTAATTAATACAGACTTAGATGTTTACCATCGAGTATCACCCTTTCAACCCAATAAAAACAGACCAAAATCCATTATTGTTCGTTTTGTATCAAGAATTAAAAGAGATAATTTCGTAGCCTGTGCTCGTAATAAAAGAATTGCTTCAACTGATATAGGTTTTTCTGAAGGTAATGCAACTAATATTTATATAAATGATCATCTTAGCCCGGAATACAAACTATTGTTAAAAAATGCCAAAGATGTTGCACGAGAAAAAAAATTCAAATTTATTTGGGTTAAAAATTCTAAAATATTTGCCAGGAAGGACGAGCACTCACCCATAATTCTCATTAACTCCGAATCCGATCTTAAAAAAATTAAATAAGTTTATTACTAACCTATCTTAAATTATGAATATTTATTACCAGAACACACGTGGAATTAAAACCAATATTTTAAAAATTTATAGTGAAATATCAGCATGTCATTATGATGTCATTCTTTTTACCGAAACATGGTTAAATAATTCAATAAATAATTCGGAAGTATGTGATCCTAATAAATTTATATTATACAGACGAGATCGTGACCCTAATTATAGAAGTGAAGGTGGTGATGTTGTGATAGCGGTTTCAAATCTGTACCAATCTAAAATGCAAAATTCGTGGTGTAGTGACGCAGAAGACATCTGGGTAACAATAATTCTAAATCATGTGAAACTTCATATGTGTTGTGTATACATCCCACCCAGTGCTGACGACAACTTGTACCAAGCCCACTTCGACAAACTGACTGAAATTATATCAGACCATCCCAATGACTTATTTGTGATAGCAGGTGACTATAATTTGCCCCTTATTCAATGGAACCTCAACAATAAAAACTCTTATGATCCAATTATTTTAAGGAGGTCTAACCGTAATTTAAATTTTGTAGACAGTTATAATTTAAATAATCTGCAGCAATACAATAACATAAAAAATGTAAATCAAAGAGTTTTAGACTTAGTTCTCAGTACTATAAATCTATCTGTAGATATATGTGACCCACTTGTTTCCCCTATAGATAAATACCACCCTCCTCTCGAAATATTCCTTGAATTACGTAACAATACAACTTTACTGAATAAAACCTTTAGTATACTGGATTTTAATTCATGTAACTACGAAGAAATTATTGTAAAATTATTTTATACAAATTGGGAACAGTTACTATATAACGATAACGTTAACAAAGATGTTGAAGTTTTTTATAATGTATTAGAATCTTTATTTCGTAACTTTGTTCCTTTGAAAGAGATTAATAATAAAAGATTTCCTCCATGGTTTTCTAAACCGTTAATTAAAATTATTAAAGAAAAAAATAAATTTCATAAAAAATGGAAAACAAATGGTAATATTTCTGATTTAAATTCATATAAAATACTGAGAACTAGATCGAAAACAATGATGGAGTCTGATTATAAACATTATGTTAGCAATATAGAATAGAATCTTAAAACTAACATTAAGTCATTTTGGAAATATTCTAAGTCATTAAAAAAGAATAATACCATTCCCAATACTATGCAGTACAACAACCATGAAGCTCATACTGGTCCTGATATTTGCAATTTATTTGCTGACTATTTTGAATCAGTATTCATAACCTCAAATAATACTCAAAATCCAGTCCTAAACTTAAATTTAATAAATGCAATTGGTACAATCCATATTTCAGAACAAAAAATACTTGATTATCTTGTTAATTTAGACACAACTAAAGGCATGGGCCCTGACAATATCCATCCAAAATTTGTAAAAACTTGTGCTCATTATTTATCAAAGCCTTTATTTATCATTTTCAACAAATCTAAGTCTGGCGATATTAACGACATAAAAAATTATAGACCCATCACTAAACTATCAGTATTTGCTAAAATATTTGAAGCTATAATAGCGGAAGATCTAAAATCGTTTGCGGAAAAAATAATTATTCCAGAGCAACATGGTTTTTGTACCGGTAAATCAGTACCTACTAACTAATTTAATACCATTTACTCATTTCCTCATGAATAATATGAATCATCGCAGACAAGTAGATGTTATATACACAGACTTTAATAAAGCCTTTGATAAAGTCAATCATGAAATACTAATTACGAAATTATCGGAGCTAGGGATTCATGGATCTTTACTGCGCTGGCTTGATTCATATATTAAAAACAGATCTCAGATTGTTGTAACTAATGGTTTTAGATCAAGAGAAATACTTGTAACATCAGGTGTTCCACAAGGCAGTCATCTAGGCCCTATACTATTTAATTTGTTTATAAATACCATCTCAACTTGTTTTAAAAATAGTTCCTTTCTGTTATTTGCTGATGACTTGAAATTTTTTAAACCAGTATGTAGTGTAGATGATTGCCAAAAACTCCAATCTGACCTTGACAATCTAATCCATTATTGCTCACTTAATGACCTATCATTGAATATAAGTAAGTGTAGTATAGTAAACTTTACTAGAAATCATTCTAAAATAAGTTACAATTATAAAATTGCTGGAAATATTCTAACAAATAATTCCGTTATTCGTGACTTAGGTATATTATACGACCCGAAGCTAACTTTCAATGACCATATTGAGTACTTTAGAAAAAAAAGTTATAAATTAATTGGATTTATATTTAGAATCTCTAAAAGCTTTCGTAATGCACTGTCATATAAATTATTATATTATTCAATTGTTAGACCATACCTAGAATTTGGATCAATAATATGGAATCCATGTTACACCTCTAACATAAATGCAATTGAACAAATTCAAAGGTATTATACTAGAGTAATATGCTACAGACTGAATATTCAATATGAATCTTATGAAGACCGGCTTAACATACTCAATATGCTATCTTTGAAGACACGCAGAATGGTCTCTGATCAAACATTTTTGTTTAAAATACTAAATAATAAACTTGATGTTAGTGATTTATTACAACACATTAAATTTCATGTACCATCGACATTCACTAGGTCAAAAAATTTGTTTCACTTATCACATTATAATGCGAATTATTGTATGAACACACCCATACATAGAATTATGTTATCTTTCAATAATCATTTTCATGAAATTGATCTTTTTTGTACAATACACATACAATAAAGAAGTTTGTACGTCAAAAACGTATACATGAATATATAAAAAAATAATAAAAAATAAAAATAATAATAATAATAAATAATAATAAAAATATTCTTTGTTTTATACAAACAGCCAAGCAAAATATCCGGCGAGAGGTTTATGTGCTGGCCACATCAGATATTTTAATTTTAAAAAACGAAATATGTATTTGTTACGTCATTTTAGTTATATTATAGAGGAGTATTTGTCACTATTTTGATGTTACCTAATTCATTACTATATAGGGCAATTCTGAACAAACTGTAAATCTTACAGATCTGTAAATCTGTAAAAACCTGACAAAAACGCATCTATTTTTGTTTATTAATATAAAATTATACATTAGGGTGGCAACTTTCGTTGCGATTTTCTTCATTTATTTACAAATTTACAGATCTGTAAGATTTACAGATTTGTTCAGAATTGTTCCATTAACATATTTACAAGCAGGTATGATGCTGGTTTGGTTCATTGTCACGTTGTCTCATGATATGAAACAAACAAATATCGTGCAGGTGCAGGTTACATAATGACCTTTACTCTAAAATTGTAGGAGTAGCAAACTATACTTATATATGTATATAGACGTGGGGAGTATTCGCGACTGGTAGAGTGGTTAAGGAGACAAATTTTAAAGCAGGATTACAGTGGAATGGAAATTTAGTGAGCAGTTGACACTCTTTTTAATATAAGTCAAGCTTTCGGTTTATTTGAAACCTTCCTCAGGACTCTAAAATATGTTTAAATATTGTGTTGTTGGCAAAAAGAAATATCGAATTTTAAATGGCACAAAAGTGACCCTTGTGGTGCACTCTCCACGCCAGCAATGAATGCCCGTGAGGTGACGTCTGGTACACGCTCGTACAGTATAAATATATCACCATTACCGAAATCTGGTATACAAAGCAGATTGGCACGTTTTATTTTGTAATTAGTGATAATCTTATAAAAGTATTCAATACATATTTGTAACGAGTTGGTGTTCATTGTGAATTCACTAGAGAAATAATAATAAAATGTTATATTCATTATATTAAGAATAAACACAGAAAACAAATAAAATTAAAATTATTTAAAAGAAATAAATAATTATAATGCGAGCAGCGAGCTTTACGCCGCTTCGGCATAATTACAATACAGTGGAATCCGCTTATAGTGAACTTCAAGGGACCAGGTATTTGGTTCACTATAACCGAGTGTTCACTATAAAGAGGGTACACATTTTATTTTTTAAAACTTTATTAACATATATTTTCATGCAGGTTAATGTACTTATGTACAAAATATATATTTTTTTTAATTATATTTTAAAATAATCAGTAATTTTTGTTTGAACGTCTCTCATTTTCAGGAAAAAATTTTCTAATGTCACTTCTAATTTAGATGAATATATGTATATTTCTTTATTTGTTCCTTTCGCGCTTTCGCACTGAAAATAACGTTATTAAATATTAAATTTATCATTAATTGTAAAAGAACACCGTTTCTTATTATCAGCTTCCATTTAGGAAAACTCCGATTTTCAAATACTAAACTGAAACAATACGCGAACCAACAATCTAGACTAGCACACATACATATTATGGAAAATGGTGGAATATGTACCTCGTCTGTCGTGAGTAGGCATCAGCTTTACAACCACAAACTTCATTCAGTATGGCCAGATGATAACTTTGAAATTTCACTAAAAGATAGCAGAAAAGTCGTTGTCGAGTTCGTATATAGTGAACGCAAGAAGTAAATTTGGTCCATTATAGACGAAAGTTCACTATATACGAGTTCATTATACGTGTTTTGATTTACATTAGGTGAAGTATGTATTTAGTTGGGACTCAGTGTATGCGTTCATTATAAGCGAGTGTACATTATAAGCGAGTTCACTATAAATGGATTCCACTGTATAGTTTTATTGCTAGACCCGAAAGAGGCAATTTTTCTGACTATAGTATGTTTTTCAATGGAATTTATTTTGTGGTCTGGTCTTGACCTGTATAAAAGTTTTCTAAATTTTTAAGTTTTAAGAACATATGGTAAGTAGTTCACTGAACATTACTGCAATAATGTAAAGATGTTCGAAGTAAGACTAAATAACTGAATAATTCATTTATGCACTAAGTATATATTACCGTAAAAACATGAAATCAGTAAATACCGAATTTGCCTAATTGAAACTAGTTTAAACAAATCCTTTCGTGAATACTAATACTGGTATTTATTATAACTAGTTAATACCAGAATTCACTACGACAATTTAGGGAAAATTAGATTTGACCAAAATGGATCAGTTAAAACCGTTTTTGCACGTCCAGTTATATGTTTCTCTAATAACGAAAATAACCTGACATACAATCATATAAAAGTCACTCAGAAAACTCGCGGCAAGTTTTGTGTAATAGGTTAGGTAGATTACTGTTATTATCTTTAATGAAAACTATCTAATATTGACTAGTTGATACTAATATTCACGAAAGGAATTTGTTAAAACTAGGGAATTCGGGTGAACTCGTTTTTTTTTTTTTTTCGGTAACAACATATCAAGAAGATATTTTGTTTCTGCCTGCTAATACTCTACTATTGAAAAAGTAAAGTAATATACCTATTCCTGTAAACTTATAATATATTTATTGAAGTTTAAGTACCATGAATATAGAGATATGGTGTAATATAGCCACGTAGTGCATAATTTTGCATAAACATTGGTTTTCTGAAGTGCAAATACACTTAAGACCTTCGTATGGTAATCAAGGTAGGAATCAACATTTACATACGGATGCTAAGGTTAGGAATGCTCTGTATACTCCAGTTCAAAAGCCCTAGATCCTGGATCGCTTTACAAATATGCCGAATAAGCAGACTAGTTTTACTTAAGATAGGAATTACTGAGATTTGCCTAGTTAAATAAGGAATTTTTTTCCAACGATTTCTATGAAAACTTGGCAAATAGCATTAAATATTGGATTATATTAGAAATAAATTACTATTAAATTTTTATCGGCATAGATAGAATGCAGAAGAACCAAATTCCTACTACCTGTATCATAGGAACTATCAAAATTTAAAAAAGAGTTCTTAGTTTTTAAAATTTACGAATTCACTTAACCTCGCCTTGATATCTACTTCATATATCTACACTATTCCTAATTGTTACTGCTGTCAAACAAGCCTTCTACTAACGCCTTTTTAAATTCGGAATCCATTTTCAGCTGAATAAAGTTTTTTTATTATAAAAGTAGCACGCCCAGATTGTTGCGTGGCATGATGACGCATTCACGTGTACTATAACGTGGCACATCGTGCCTGTAGCTATGGCGAACAATTATAACTTGGTTATGTTTACGGCGGAATTTTTAAGTTATCAAGGAACATATCGCCGGCTCGCGGAAATCTACAGAAAGTAGATGTCAGGGTTGCCAGATAAGGTATATTTCCCGAAATTTGGGGAAATTTTAGGACGTTGGGGAAATTTTTGGGGAATAAAAAGTTGGGAAGAATTTTTGGGGGAATTGAAAAATTCAAATTAAACACATATATCTTCAGCAGAAAGTATAATGAGTGTGAGAATCATTTATCCAGATTGGGTGGATGTACATTATTGGAGCCATCCGAAACCATTTTAAAATTATCTAATTTAGAGGATATGTACCAATGTAACTAATATGATACATTAGTAGACGCATTGTTTGATGTTTGAACCTACTTGACTGGTTTTATCTAGTATCTAACAGGTAATACTAGTACATACTTTTCTGTGTTACGTTTAGAAATTTATGTTTATTCAATAAAAATGCACATTTTATATGTACAACAGTTTTTTAATAAACCTCTTTTTCTATAATAATTTTAAATTTGGGGTATTTGAGCTTCAATTTGGGGGAATTTCAATTTCGGAGTGGGGGATTTAGAAAATCGCATCTGGCAATTCTGTAGATCTATTCCACTGCGCCTGCTGAATACATAAAATTTGCCGACGGATATGTTATTATAATAGTGATAATTCCGCCGTACGGCGGAATTCTCGGTGTCTATGTAATACCGGCGGCGGACATTTAGCCACGTCGGAAAAAATTACTACGGCGAAACGAATAACAATTAAAATCTTCTAGGACTAGAAATCAATTTCAATTTATATAAAGTTTTATAAAAAAAAATAATAAAGAAATCGTAAACTATTATTTAAGAAAACCAAAGGGACTTTTTGAACTCAATTCCTCGGAAGTAAGATATTTCGCCGCCCTTTTTGTGTACATTTTGTGTGATTAGTCATTTTAAATATTGTAATCAAATTTCCATTATTTTAATTAGGCATTTATTATTGTAATTAAAATCTTTACTGTCAATACTCTTAAAAAATTAGCACGTGAATATTTTGGTTCAATTAAAATTAGAGTGTTTGTTTACTTATAATAGATATATTTCTCTTGTCTTGATAAAATCGTGGTGTGGTGATTGTATTTGTTTATGTCTGGTATACATTTCGGGTGTTTTGTCGTAAGCCTCCAGACATAATTTCTAGAGCGGAATAGGAAATGATAATAATTCATTCGAGGACGATTGAGCACGCAATCCTTGAACATTTCTCTCTTTCTCGTTTCTTAGTTGTATTCTACGATTCTACCTTTCCGTGTGTTTCTTGCTGTCGTTGGCTTTATTCTTCCTTTAGCTTCAGCTTCGTTTCTTCATTCTCTTGCTGTAGCTCTCACAAGAAGGTGGTATTCTGCGCTTGTCAAAATACATGTATCATAAATGCGAAATAGTGAAATTAAATCCCTACCACATATCTTAAAATTATTTTCTCTATTTCGGAATTAGAATGTCATATTCTAGTCGTAGGCGCCGACTTTTCATATTGGGTACGGATGCACAAAATAAAAAAAAATATCTGTTGTGGCCAGCACAATACCTCTCGCCATTTCCATTTTGTTACATAAGTATCGAATTTAACATTTCTTATTTACAAAAATAATTCTAATTATATCAATAAGTGCATCATGTCTATTATAACAATACTGTAATTAATTATGTAAAAATCTGAACGGTTAGTTTTCGTTTTTTGTTTTGAACTTATTTAGTATTATTTTATGTGTGTTTATATATTAAGCTAAGGCCAAGGTTTTGATTTATTAAGTAAACATGTCCCGGTGTATGGAGGTTTATTATGTTGTAGAACATGTAGCACCTAAAAAGGGAAGATAGGGATTTTCTACATTAAATATGAGAAAACACACACAGTAAGTTGAACAAATGACTCTATTACTTTCCTAAAATCATTTCATAAGTATGCTGAGAACTACTTCCAAATTTACCGCCATTCCCCAAAGCGACAGATGCGCACTACACAAATCTGCGACCTATTACATGAGATCTGTCAAATGTATAGATTGAGATGCATGCAAAAAATTTACCAATTGTGCATTTAAATTATAACGCAACTGGTGTGATCAAAAATGAAAATAGATTTTAAATATTACATATTGAAATATTACAGTTATCCAAAATACAGATAAAGCTTACGGGCGCCTATGATTCTAGTACGCATATTGATTCTGGAATAAGCTTCATTCTTTAACGATTTTTGGGGAAATTTTGTTATTTGGAATGGGTATGAATGCACTAAATACGAAAAATATCTTGTCAACGGACAGAATAAAAACGTAAATCAATGTTACCAATCTAACTATTCTGTCGAAAATTTCTCCTAATTGAAAATGCCAAATATTTTATTAAGAAATAATGTAAGTGAAAGCCTAAACCGAGAAAATGGTATAAACCACTTTTTACAGAAGGCTATTCAAGCACTCGTTCGTCCCCATACTCGCTGCTGCGCGCTCGTATGCGAATCTCAAACTATAGTGCTTAAATAGGTTGCCTTCTGTAACTTATGTTTTAATATACTTTTCTCTGTCACATTCTAGATTCTAGCACGCACATTGATGTTAGAAGAAACTTTTTCTTAAAAGATTTTTGATATTTTGTTATTTGAGTTTGGCATGACTGCAATAAATACACTAAATATCTAGACAACCGACAGAATAAAAAACACAAATCACTGTCACCAACCTAATAATGTAAAAGAAAGCTTCAACACAAGGCAATTCAAGCATTCTTTCTTTCGCCCACTCGCCGCTGCGCACTCGTTAGCGAATTTGTAACTCGTGCTAGAATACGTTGCCTTCTGTAATGTATTTTTTAATTTATTGCAGTTATAAACAAAGTAGCATTGTTAAGTTGAAGTCGTTGAGTTTGAGTTCATTGGAATCTAATTGCAAATACATAATTATTATTTTTATACTTTATTTCATAATATTCCTTAAATGAAAAATAAATAAAATTTATAGCACGCATTAACAATGGGACAGGATTTATAAAAAAATATTTAGGGTGTGCGTTGGTTTCTTGACTTAAACCCCCTCACCAACCCCTTCCCTTACTGCGCCCACACCGCCACACCAATGATAAGTTTATAATTTATATCTGCAGATATCATTCGACAAACACTTTATTGGTATATAATTTAATATTACTTTGAACAAAACACTCATCAGTACCAATACAATTCGAAATTATTTTGAAAGTTACGAAGATATTCGCATTCTGCATATGATATCTGGCAGTGCCGTCCAGATCCTCTCATAAAGTCTAAAACTACCAAATCTTGTCTGTAGCAGCAGCCGTGTAGTGGCTGGCACATAACTCCGTGCAGTTGACAGCAAGCATCAGGGAACTGACATTTGTACAAACGGCGCGCCGCGAATACAGACTGCTACGATAATCCCTCGTACATACAGTTGCGCGGAGCAGTCTCGCGGCCTCCTCGGCATAATATCTGTCAAGTATGATAAGAAGCATTCATGTATGTGATAATTAGTCTTGGCTGCGAGCAGTCGATCAATCGGCGACTGTGGATCAGCAAACAGGACGACATGCTTTGCATGGCCACAACGCAGCTGCGCCGCTGGGCCTGTTAACCGAGTACACAATATATTATAGGGCCATTGTTTTAGTGCGCTGCAATATATTAGTGTTCTCCGGATCTCCTGCGAGGCTCCCCGAACGCTAACGGTTTCAAAGGCTTTCAAACAGTGGTTACCTCGTCATTAAATCACCTATCCACTATATCATGTTGTTTTTTTGTTTTTCAATTAATCTTAGCCCAATAGGGATTTACACATATTTAAATCTAAATAATAATAATATTTAGTTCATTGCTTTTGGACATATGAAAACAGCAAGTTTTTGTACAAACTGAATTATGGCAAACCATATATCTATTAAAATGCGGTCTCGATTTTTTGGACATTTTTTTCCATGAAGGTCTTCTACTGCTCATATACGGTTAATCATCTGCAGAAAGTTTTACTCACAATTCTGTTCTGGGGCTTTTTGTGAATGCCGAAACGTCGTTCTGGAACTTTTTTCTCAATGATTTTTAATACATGTAGGTATTAAGATTTTGTTATAAATTAATTAAATTTAAAAAGAAAATAGTACAGGTAGTTTTTTACAAAGTCCTTATAGAAAATTGTTAGATTTTTGATGAAGAATACTTTATAAAAGGATATTTAAAAGTTTTAGCATTTAGGAACTTTTTCGTTGAAGGTGACCATGTTCATATTCTTTACTTCCTTGTACGACGTAAAGAAAGTATTGTATCGCGAAAAATTTCGGTTTCCAGATTTCACGGAAATATCCATTTTGATCATCCCTGAATCCATTTTGACTAATTTTGTCATGACGTATGTACGTACGTATGTACGTATGTACTAGGAATGACGATGGGTATCCGGGTACTCGGAACCTACCCGATAATAATGTACCCGGGTATAACATTTCTTACTCGATTACTCGAAATATACCCGCTGCCCGTTAATTACCCGATACCATTTAATTACCCGAACAGTTTTCAACTGTCGGAAAAATTGTGTCTAAAAGAAGAGTTTTTTATTACCATATAAAAATTAATATCAATTATATAAAGTATTTTATAGAGATACAGTAGGTATGTTATTTATTTGTATTACTTTTTATTTAATAAATATATATGTAAACAATAATAACGAATTTTATTAAAAAGTAAACTGCTAATATAACTAACGAAGACAGATTTGTGAAAAATTCATGAATCTCACTGGGATTTGAACCCCTGGGCCTTTCTATATCTAGTTGGACACTCTACCAAATGAGCTATGAGATCCCGTGAAGTTCTTGAATTTTTTGCACGTCGCATACATCGTCGTAGACGAGTTAGCCTCCCACTTGGAGTGTCGTCATCTGCACAACATCGCGACATCACCTGTAGCAGTGTATTGGCAGTGGCACTGCAGTATTAATTGTATAAATAACTGTTTAGATGTATTTCAACAGTGAATTTCTGTAACTTGGTTACAATGAACAGTGTTAAGTGTTCAAATGAAATTGTATAAATAACGAAGACAAATTTGTGAAAAATTCATGAATCTCACTAATATAACGGTAACAAATTAAAGAACTATGTATATGTACTTAAAGGATAACGTGTAATTAAAGGGTATCGGGTAATTAACAGATAAAGGGTACTATCCGTGTAGTTGTTTCGGGTACTCGGGTACCAAAATTATCGGAATTCTTCATTCCTAGTATGTACGAACGTACGTACGTATCTCGCATAACTGAAAAACGGGAAGCCGTAGAAAGGTAAAATTTTGTATTTAGGACTGTTATAACATCTAGTTGTGCACCTCCCTTTTCGGTCATTACATAACTTTCGGAAGTGGTACTTCACTTGAAGCCTATAATAGATTTTAATGAAAAACTATATTAAAACATAATCCAAAACTTGTCAAATTTGGTATATAGTACTTTTATATCAATGGGAATAACATAATAGATTTTAGTTAGAATGGTCTGTCGGGAAGTGGTACTTTACTTGAAGCCTATAATAGATTTTAATGAGAAACTATATTAAAATATAATCCAAAACTTTCAAACTTGGTATATAGTACTCATATATCAATGGGAATAACATAATAGATTTTGGTTAAAATAGTCTAGCCGGATGTGATACTTTACTTAAAGCTGTTATCAGTTTTTCTTGAAAAAAATAGTGTTATTTTGATTTTAATAATAAATGCTTAGAATAAAAGTTTTAGGGAATTGAATTCTGCGTCGAAAACATCAAGTATGATTAAATTAGCTCTTTGTATAAGCGAGATATGTAAATTTAAAAATTATGTACTTTTTGGTTTCTGTAATTAAGTTTGCTATGAATTAGGACAAAAATTAAAAAAATAAAGAATTTAATATCAATGTCAAATTATGTCAAATATGTGCAATTTTATGATTGAGTCTGTTATAATACATATTTTAATTATTAACAAAATATGTATAGTGTAAAAGGCGTACAAGGTAGTCAGGTGGTGTCCACATCAGATATTTTATTTAGCAATACACCACTGTTGACCCCACAACGTTCCAAAATGCCTTTCACTAGGAAGAGTGAAATTTTGTTACAACAAGTGCTCGAGAGGACTGATTGATCCCAAAATGTTCTAAATGTTCTGAATATTAACAAAAAATATTTAAATTTTGTTACATATAAAAATACAGTCTGTTCAGAAAAAAACTAGTTTGGAGTAGGCTATGAAACAGAAACATATGTCTGAGCATTATTAAATTCAAAAGTTAAGTTGTCGAAATTGATCGTGAATTGTAATTTTAAAGAGAAATGAAAATAAAGAAGGATATAGAATATTGCCATTCACCGTTTTCCAAATTATTTCTATTTCTAGAATAAGGATTCAAGAAGAATAGCTTTGTTTTCTTCAGATAACATTTTTGACCATATCTCGTGTCAAATTAATATTTAATTAAATACTTTAAAATTGACACTTTTTTGCCACTCCAAGTTGGGATTTTTTAACACGCTGTAGTTATTTTTGAATAGAGTATCAAGTTCAAGCAATGGTTTTTTGAAAATTTTGACGTTTAGGATTATTAATATGACGTCTATTGTCACTGTGACAGGTAGTGCTGCAACGAGATCTCGCATTTTCGAGATCTCGTATAAAAAATATCTCGAATATTCTAGAAGAGATTAGCTTTATTCTCGTTTCGATATTTCGAAACTAGGCAAGAGCAATGTCCTCTAGATTTGATAGAGACGAGAGTAGAAAATCAAGATCTCGTTACGTACGATTTTTTATATTATATGTATACAGGGTGGCGCGCTTAAGACGATCCACCTTTATAACTTTGAAACGAATTCTGATATACATATCCAGTTTATGTTTATGTTTTATCATCCAGGAGGCCACATTTTATTAATATATATATATATATATATATATATATATATATATATATATATATATATATATATATATATTAATTGACTAATCTCACCCCCACCACTTTCAACTTTTAAATCTTAAATGGCAATATGCCCCTTGTGACATATCAAATAAAAGCTTTTGAAAATACAGGCATATCAATAAATTGATATTGATCGAGTTGAGATGGAGAAAAGGCAAGAAAAAATATGACTAGACGAGATTATTATGAATATTTACTCAATTGGCTCTGGTGGCTCAATGGTTAGAGCAACGCCTCTTAGTCATGAGTGTGCTCGGGGTGCTGGGTTCAAATCCCACTAAGGCATAGATGTTTGTGTATGTGAACCTACTCAATAATTGGGATTTAATTCTGTTGAGTGGTTTTTGAAAAAAAAAAAAAAATAAATAAATATAGATATAATTATTTTTCTAAGCAAATAAAAATAAAGTGACAGATTTTATAAAATTGTCATCCTTTCTTCTATCAAAAATTTGGAATTCCTGTATTTTAAGTTAGCCATTAATGACATAATTTTCAACACGGGTTTCGATTCTCCAAACTACATGCTTGTAAATATCAACTTTACATAACAGTTTTCGAAAAAAATTTTTAGAAATGAAGTAGAGATAGGTGTTATAGCTATATATTTCATGAAAAAAGAGAATTTGGTAGTTTGTTGGGATGCGCTGGTGTCGCCACAGCTTTGCGTAGACGTCGCTGGCGGCCGAGGAACCGGTGCTCTTGATTTGTGACACCGCGGCCCCGGCTCTGACGACGTCTGCACATATTGCCGCTATTGCCGTGGCCCTTCCCGTCACTACCATATCACCCACCCTACATCTGTTATCCTGATTACGCCTTTCACCGATAATGCTACATTTCAACCTAGAAAATAAATTTTTGGTACTGGCAAAATTTAAAGGTCAAAACAGCTTCCTTTCTGTTGGTTTATTATAATGTAAATTGTGTTGTGTTTCAAATCAAATAGAGATTCACGGGCTAGTATTGAAGCTTGAAAGCTTGGCTTGGCTTGAAAAAGCTTAAAAAACAAACCTGCCGTACAAAAGAGCTTGATTTTTCAAGCCAAGCCAAGGTTCTGTTTCATCAAGTCCAAGCCAAGTCCAATATTAAAAAAAGTATTGAATTTTCAATCCATACCAAGCTTTCAATCGTCAAGTATCTTGGTTAAAAATAAGCTTTTTCAAGCTTTAAAAACGTACTTTGTCAATGCTTCAACAGGGTTTTGCGAATTTTAATGAATAGGGGTTCCCAACAGTGTATGCTATCATATTCCCTTCATTTCGTTTTCGTTTAATCGAATCAAGTTATTTAATACGAGAATAATAATATAAAATGAACTTGAGCGATAATCGACTGAGGAATGGATGAAGGTTCCCGAAGGAAAAATAATCGGACAAGCAGTCTGCAGTAAAATTATTTATTTCAAGCCGACGTTTCGACTAATACATTAGTCTTCTTCAGGGCACTATGAACAATACAAAAATGTACAGTAGAGGTACAGAATGAAAAACAGAAACATGACAATATTATTCACTGTAGTTTAAAATTATTGATTGAAGTGAACTCATGGTAAGGTTATTTTTTTAAATCAATAAATAATGGAACATACATTCTCAAACAGAACGATACCGAAATGTTCAAATTATTAAATCACAATTGATAAAGTATATTTTTAAAAAGATGTTTAATAATTTTAATTTTGTTATGGCAGATATTTTCTTTTAAATATTTCTTAATAATGCAAATTATTTGACAGTAAAACATTTATTCGAAATATTTTACTTCAAAAAAATACTGGATTGACCTTTAGGTTAGCGTTGTCTTTTCACTGATGATAGTGAAAGTATAATACTAAAACAATACACATAGTGACCTTGATACACTCTAATTAGTCTTATAAGTTGTGCTTTTTACAACGATATTACATAGAACGATTTTTATTTCTTTTTGATTATTTATTTCACGATATGTGTTGTATATAGTGTTGCCAGAAGTCGAGACGAGACGAGACTTGGGGCCGGTCTTGTCTTGGTCTTGACTTGGTCTCGACTAGAGTGGTCTCGTCTTGGTCTTGTCAAGACGAGACTTGATGTCAGTCTCGTTTCGTCTCGAGTCTCGACAAGACTCTCGACTTTGCTTCCATTAACATTTTTTTTATAATCCCATCTAATAGTACATAAGATTCTAAGAACAACAGTACAATCGCGATTCAAAAATTGCAAATAATATTTGAGATATTTATTATTTTTTCTGTAAATATCATCAACTTGATACTTGAGCTCTTGAAATAATTAATATGAAAATATACATACATACCGAGTGTTGTTTCTTATTAATAAACATAAAATATGAAGCAGTAAGTAAATGGACAAAAATCCCCGAAAAAGTAACTTCTTTCGCTATTTTTTTTATATTTTTCTAAATAAAACTTTCTAAAAAACTTAGCCTTGTGTGTATCCCCTAGTATGCGTACCACAGGTTGAGAACTTCTGCTTTATATCAAAATTTTGACGAATGTATTTAGAATAATAATGGTATATTCAATAAAACTGTAGGTAGTTACATAAACACAATTCTCTAACAAAAAAAAACACTTATTTGAAGAACAAATAAATTATAATAAACGTGCTTAAATTTATAAAATTAGTAAAAAAAATTAGTAACTAATAAACTTTAATAATAACAGTTGTACGGTTTAACGAATTATAAATAGATTAACTTTCCAAAATTAGTGTTGCCAGAAGTCGAGACGAGACGAGACTTGGGGTCGGTCTCGTCTTGGTCTTGACTTAGTCTCGACTAGAGTGGTCTCGTCTTGGTCTTGTCGAGACGAGACTTGATGTCAGTCTCGTCTCGTCTCGAGTCTCGACAAGACTCTCGACTTTGCCTCCATTAACATTTTTTTTATAATCCCATCTAATAGTACATAAAATTCTAAGAACAGCAGTACAATCGCGATTCAAAAATTCCAAATAATATTAGAGATATTTATTATTTTTTCTGTAAATATCAACTTGATACTTGAGTTCTTGAAATAATTAATATGAAAATATACATACATACCGAGTGTTGTTTCTTGTTAATAAACATAAAATATATAATTTCAAATCCTTAGCTACAGAATGAATCACAGCAATGCATTTATATTATTAGCAATAGTTAAATAGGTATGTATATGTTTAAATGAAGCAGTAAGTAAATGGACAAAAATCAAAAAAAAAAAAAAATTCTTTCGCTATTTTTTTTATATTTTTCTAAATAAATGTTAAATAAGTAGATAACTAAAACTTAACCTTTCGCGTATCCCCTAGTACGCGTACCACACTTATTTGAAAAACAAATAAATTATAATAAACTTGCTTAAATTTATAAAATTAGTAAAAAAAAATAGTAACTAAGAAACTTTAATAATAACAGTTGTACGGTTTAACGAATTATAAATAGAGTAACTTTCCAAAATCAGTCAGCTTTACTATAATCATAGAAACAGCTGATATATTCAAAAAATTGTAATTGACAGATGTCAGTGTCAAGTACAATATACATAATGATTGTTCGTGTTATAATTGTATTGGATTCATATTTTTTCCAAAGAACGTTCGGTATGGAATTTGTAAAAAATAGTATGTGTTCGTGTTATAATTTTATTGAATATATAGAATCTTTTCTAGGGAACTTTTGATGTGGGATTGGTACAAAATACATCAAATTGACGGAAGGTCTTATGCTAGCCACAACAGATTTTTTATGTACCTACTAAAACTTTTTTACATGTTGTAGAAGGTAGAGTTAAAAATAAAATCAAGCCATGGAGTAAAAATGGATAGAATTTTTTGGAGATATCTAATAATTCTTCATATGGTATTTCTTTCTCAAGAGGTTCCTCTTTCCACTTATGAAACCATAATAATGATTCCTCATAAAAATTGTCTATGTTATGTTTCATTTAATTCTTTATCATACGTTTATACTTTTCTTTATTACATATTTTTATATTTTTAGGATGCAAAATTGTTAGATTGACTAAAGTATTGTATTCTGTAATATTTGGATTTGGGTTGGGCAAACCTACCTACTTTTATTACTAGCAGATGTCTAAAAGTGGTTGTTATTGTCTGGTAATATGCAGCATTTATAGCACCGTTGTAAAATTTATTATTCCATTATTGGATTTTTACAAGAAAAGAAATGTTGTGTTATTTTTTACCCATTTTTTAAAAATTATATTATATTAGGGAATTGGAAAAACAGTTTGTTTTACACATTTGTGCATACAAAGTTTTAAGAACATTATTAAAGAAGGGCTTGTACGACTTTTATATTTCTATTTTCTTTAAGTAAACGTTGATTATTGTTTTCAATTTTTTCATATGAATGAATTTATACAATGTATTTTAATTTTCTCAGGGGGCGCCGCCCCCCCCCCTGGCCCCCCTGTATACGCCCATGGGCACCGGGCGAGTGTACTTGCATTTTGCATGTGTTCTTACGAGAAATGCTTAATACCAGTTTCTTAGAATATCTGATACCAATTTTCCCAAATTGTTATACCTGTAACTACATATTTTAACAATGTCCCTTACATTTCATTTTGTTGAGATAGTTTTACTTTCATTATACATGTAAAAGATACATAAACTTTTATCTTTTTTTTACTAAATGATACATGCGATATTATTCATATGTTTCAATGGAAGAATTATTTAGGTGAATAAGAAGTACATCCGTTGAAAATGTAGAATATGGTTATTTTAAAACGGGAATTTCCCTAAGATCGTAAAATCTTTGTGTGCATTTTCGCAAAATTCTAAGAATCACAATAGATTCTTTAAAAATAAAAGAAAAATAATGTATATTTGAAGGGAACGTTACTTTTGTTATAATATATTAATTTAATAAATAAAACTGAAGTACATTGCTAACTTGCAGAATGCACCACAGATGTAACTTTTGTGTGCTATTTGAAAATTGGAAATATTTTTGAAGATGAAGTCAGTATTTCATATACCCAATTGTACCAATATATTAATTGAGAATTAAACAAAAATTAAATTAAAATAACATGTGTAGTATAAAATAAAGGTTGATCTTAATTTAATAAAAAATATTGGTGCATTAAAATAACATAAGAATTCTAAATTGATACTGTTTTCATTTCATCCCACTTACATTGTAATTTAAATTCATTTAAAACTTATATCTGGATTATTTAGATGAATAAGGAATACATCATATTTACATAAATTAATGTTTCTGGGATACAATTATGAAAGTAGAAAATTACAAAATTTGAAAAATTAATATCTCTCTTATTTATTCGAATTTTCAATCAGTATTTACAGCAATACTCTCAGTTTTTGAAGGACTTTTAGAATAAGCATATGTTTAAAAAAATACCTTTGATCTGAAGTCGAGAGTCTTGTCGAGACTCAAGACTTTCTCGACAAGACTTGATGCTAGTCTCTTCTCGTCTCGACTTTTCTGGTCGAGACCAAATGATGGTCTCGTCTCGACAAGACCAAGACGAGACGAGACCAAGACCAAGACTGGTCTTGGTCTTGTGGCAACACTATCCAAAATCAGTCAGCTTTACTATAATCATAGAAACAGCTGATATATTCAAAAAATTGTAATTGACAGATGTCAGTGTCAAGTACAATATACATAATGATTGTTCGTGTTATAATTGTATTGGATTTATAGTATTTTTTCAAAGAACATTCGGTATGGAATTTGTAAAAAATAGTATATGTTCGTGTTATAATTTTATTGAATATATAGAATCTTTTCTAGGGAACTTTTAATGTGGGATTGATACAAAATACATCAAATTGACGGAAGGTCTTGTGCCACAACAGATTTTTTATGTACATACTAAAACTTCTTTTACATGTTGTAGAAGGTAGAGTTAAAAATAAAATCAAGCCATGGAGTAAAAATGGATAGAATTTTTTGGAGATATCTAATAATTCTTCATTTGGTATTTTCTTTCTCTAGAGGTTCCTTTTTCCACTTATGAAACCATAATAATGATTCCTCATAAAAATTGTCTATGTTATGTTTCATTTAATTCTTTATCATACGTTTATACTTTTCTTTATTACATGGTTTTATATTTTTAGGATGCAAAATTGTTAGACTGACTAAAGTATTGTATTCGGAAATATTTGGATTTGGGTTGGGCAAACCTACCTACTTTTATTACTAGCAGATGTCTAAAAATGGTTGTTATTGTCTGGTAATATGCAGCATTTATAGCACAGGCCGTTGTAAAATTTATTGTTCCATTATTGGATTTTTACAAGAAAAGAAATGTTGTGCTATTTTTTACGCATTTATTTAAAATTATATTATATTAGGGAATTGGAAAAACAGTTTGTTTTACACATTTGTGCATACAAAGTTTTAAGAAAATTGTTAAAGAAGGGCTTGTACATTACGACTTTTATATTTCTATTTTCTTTAAGGCTTTAAGTAAACGTTGATTATTGTTTTCAATTTTTTCATATGAATAAATTTATACAATGTATTTTAATATTCTCTGTATACGCGAGTATACTTGCATTTTGCATATGTTCTTACGAGAAATGCTTAATACCAGTTTCTTAGAATATCTGATACTAATTTTCCCAAATTGTTATACCTGTTATACCTGGCAACACTAGTTGTATAAAAGTCTCTACTCTTCAAAATTCAAAATATTCAATGGTAAAAAATATCATATATTTAAATTACACTATTTTAATTTATATTAATCAGTACTTAAATTTAAATTTTCAATAACATTAAATTCTATGTAAATCTCTTCAAAACCATATTCAATTTTATAAATTCATCTTCACAAACAAGACCGTTAATTTGATCACCCTTGTCCACTACCCACTTGAACCCTTGTCACTCTGAATTATCTGTGGACTTTCTTGATGAACTAGCCACTGTCCAGATATAAGTTAATCAAAGTCTTTTAAACGAGTTCTTCTACCCTTTACGTGCTATATGTGGCGTGTCACTTCCGTAAGCTTCGACTTCGTATGTCGGAGACTTCAACCTTTCAACCCTTGAAGAACGTTCGTCGGACAATAAAAGACAAGGGATTCAAGGGAAAGGGGTTCTAGGTGAGAAAGGTTGAGGTTATTTTAGGGTTAGTTGAAGGAAGGGAGCCTGACATTTCCGGATATGCATGAATATCGCTTCGTTGGTTATAGAATTTCCTATGTATAGTTAAAGGGTTGAAGATTTTCTCTATATTCTATTCTCATCTGAGTACTAGAGAGTAGAGATGTTCTTCTTCATATCACCCGTAGTCGGGTGGATAAAATTAGATGTAACCGACCTAGAAAACTAATATTTCATACCCTGCCTTGGATACTTTTGTTCTCAATGGATTTTAATATAAAAATCAAAGTAAATAGTTATTTATAATATTATTTTTTTATATTTTGCGTTCATAATGAAGTTATTACGAAACCCAAATGAATATAGAAAGAGCCTTCATTCCGGTACAAATTTTTTGTTTTAGAAAGTTGATCCTATATGGCAATCCAATGTTACCAACTACCTACATCATTACACATAAATTTCCCTAAATCAACTCGGTTTAATATATAAGCTTTTCAAAATATTTCAGTAGCTATATAAAAGAAGTAAAATACAAAAAAACAGTGTAAAGGACTCAATTCATAAGACTTTTTTTTGAACTTGTCATTTAAAAAAATCGCTCGTTTCTAAATTTTGACGCGTACGAAAAAGTATAAATCTCGTTCTTTAATATACTATTATAAATCAATGTATCTACCTATACGAAATTAGATAATTAATTAAATACATGTTTCATTTCGACAATATTTACTCCAATTTTTTTTATAAAATGAATGCAATGTTAGTAAGAACATAATATGCTTTATAATTACTTTCTCAACTGTTTTGTGAATACCTCAAGATAAATAAGTAACTATAATGTCTAATTTATATTTATTATCCCTTGTGTAACAAAAATATGTTTTGTTTTTCTAGATAATAGAATCCAAATAGGATCTCTTATTTCAATAACTAAATTCTAATAATTAATAAAATTTTCATATGTTGAACATTAAAATTAAATATTTCTAAATTACGTCATTTAATATGATGACATATTGGACAACTTGTTATTAAATTTGTCCATAATAGGTAATATTTTTCTACTCTTCTTGTCAAAATGTGCCAACGTATTGATTTCCATGGCACTATTCAAGAACTTAATCGAAATTTAACAAAATGTGGCTTCCATCATATGGGACACAGCGTAGAGTTAACAATCATTAATAGCTGATTCTCTAAATATGGGCTAAAAGCAGCTGACAGTTACCCTTTTTCAACAAAAGACTTTTAGTCTCAACGTAGGACATAATAACGTCCGCGTATTTTAAAGAGTTTATTCTATAACTGAATGATATAGGTAATGTGATTGAGTGATTGTATTTAAATTTTCACAGAAAATGAACATACATCTTTTGAACTTTAGACCATCGAATATTATAACCTTGAGACATATTACACAAAATACACTTTTAAATTTTATGATTACAGTTTTCAAATTAACAAGGTAATTTCCTGTTTCCTAAACTAGATGACGTGAGCGTCCAAGTTCAGTAAAAGCTCTGCTCTATACATTTATCTGCTTATAAATTATGAATATTTATTTGAAAGTGGATAAGTGCGAATGCAAAATGGCCGTGTTCGTCCACGTACGCAGTGGGTCCAACTGATGTATCGAGTGGCCGCCACCACCAGTCCCTCCACCGCCGCCGCCCTCGCCGCCTTCGCGCGCATGACAAAGACAGTGATAGGCGTCTTGCGTGTGCCAGACAAAGACGGACAGTGCGCGGAGGGTTACTAGTGTGATCAATACGTGTCCGTGGCTAGTGGCTAGCGGTTGCTAGGGCGAGGGCGGGTTGCTAGGCACGGTGTGGTCGCTAACAACCCTCGGGGGTAGCGACGGAACATCATGGCGTCACGCGGCCATGTTTACCTGCGTCGATATACCGTCCATTCGGTCCACGAGTCCGCCAACTAAACAATCATCGATAACGGAACGCATTAATTGCACTACTACACCTATTAACACCTATAAATTTCTTTTTATAAAATTATTGGAAAATTAATTACCTGCTCTTTAATTATACTGCTTTAATAAAACACTCATGATAGGTACATTTATTAATTTTAACCCGTATTAAGTTCAACTTTTTCCAATAATTATTTGCCAATGTTTACCTTTTTTACTTGATTTACATAATTTTAAATAATACTACTCAAATTATTGAAAATTATAAATTTACAATTACAAGAGAAATATTCCAAAAAGAAATAGTTTAAATAGTTTATTTGTTTACTCACTTGTAAAGTTCATTTATTCATACCGGCTACTACTTTTGAAAATTAATGTTTACTAGTTACTAACTTGTAAAATTGGTTCCTAAAAAAGTTCTTTCCCACGTTAGTAACCTAGTTGATGTGAATAGTGTGTTTTGTTACTGTCATATGTAATAAAAATAAGTGTCAATTGCAACTGAGTGGTTTAGGTTTTAATTTTAAATTTGATTTACAAGTGAATAACAAATAAAATATTATACAATACACGCCAAGGTAACTGTTTTTACTGCCTCAAGGAAGTGACAGGCCCGCCTACTCAGCTCGCCAGTCATTTCATATTATTAAATTCAGTTCATTATATTCATTTCATTTAACTTCTTTTAATAATATGAATTTTTTCTTTTCTATATTCCTTGCTCTTATATTTATACAATTCATTCTAAATTTATTAAAACTTTAAAATCAAATCTAATTTATAAGCAATTATCATCATTATTTTATAAAATTTACTTTACGTACATTAAATATATAATATTTTTAATTAATTCTTTTTTATTCATGCTATGATTTGATTTTTAATGAATACAATTAGAACCATTAACACATCTATTATTAGCTCTGTTCGATGAAAAGTGCTTGAAGTGTAGAGCAGAATAGTGCAGTGCAGTGTAGTGTACACTAGTACAGTCTAATTCTTGTGGTTTCATAAAACACACTAGTGTATATTTGGGCAAGTTTGCTCAGCTGTGAGTAATCAAGCCAAGCATAGCCAAAGGTGTAAAAGGTTAGGTTGTTTATAAACACAGTCATATCATAAAGCTGCAAAAAAGTGACTGCAGAAATGTATGTTTTAAAGAGCATAGTGAACTAATAAACGATTCTGACGAAGATCAATCATCCCTTGATTCTTCATCAGATTCAGAGACAGATATATTAATTAATTCTTTATATAGCAAAACAAAATTTTAGGTTAAATAAACAGATGTGTAGATACGATAGAATTAAAATGTCTACCGAACAACATTTAGCTACCCCCACTCCTAGTCTGCACTTTCTACACTACCTGGCGAGTCAGGTCAGAAAAGTGAGCACTAGTTCTTAAAATTTTTGTCATCGAACAGCCTGCCAGAAGCTGCCCGTTTCTCATAAAACATGTTAGTGCAAGAAAGTTAACACTAGGGCGGCCTAGTACATGTCATCGAACAAAGCTATTGTACTTTTCAAAATTGTCTTCTACTTAACTGTAATAAATAATGTTAATTAGTTTTTAGATTTCTTGTTAGCATTAAAGTATAAAATAATCAAACGATATTGGGTTTATTCTTGATCAGTGAATTTACAATAGAGATCAAGGTCAACGAACAATTTGATTTCTGTTGTAAAGTTATTAGCAATTATTTGTCAAGTGATAATTACGTACCTACTTATACGAGTATGTATACCTATCAGTTTAAAAAAAAAAAATCAGTTTAAACCTGTATAATTAAAAGCTAACTGATATCAGATGCAGATTTTGGTACCTAACGACATGTAGTTTAGAACGTTTACCAGGTATTACCTTATAGGAAAGTATACCTACCTACCAATGACCACAGAAGTCAATTTTATTCTATTTGAAAATTGGAAATAATTTTCAAGTTTATGTTAATCGAATTGGAATCGGCACCGAATAAACAACAGCAGGTTCACTTCTAGCTTATCGCATTCATGCGACCCCTTATTTTTGTTGTGACATTAAATTTCGAAACTGTGCTAACTTTGATATCTACTCTATACCTACTTTCTGACATTTTAAAGGTTGTTCACTGATCAAATATCTGTTGAATGTTGAATACGTTTATTACTGTCTTTATAAGTATTTATGTTGAACTAAGGACCTGCATTTCTACATACATTTTTAATTAATTTACTTTTTAATCAGAAAAAAAATTAACCTGAAAATCTGGATAATATTTTAAATATAATTTTGTTTGTTGAAAAACGGAATAGGAATGTATATGTGATGCATAGTCCCCATCAGCATATGTGTGGAAGTTTACATAGGTAGTGGATAGGGGTGGTGTGGGGGAGGGGGCGTAATACACGCGATGGCGGCGGCGGCACTAGTGGCTCAACGTGTAGCGCGTCCCGCTGAATATAAATGTAAATATTACCATGAAAACGGCGCCGAGAACGTTCAGATAAAATAAAATTATAGTTTAAAGATTCAACGTAAAGTAGATGAGTGGCTGCGCATTCAATTACAAAACTTTAAAATCTCGTTTTATTAATACACCCTTGTATACCAGGACCGGATTTTACATATTTACATGAAAAAGGTAAATAGGTACAAACTATATAAATATCAATGCCTTAAACCTAGGATAGGAGAAATGCAAATTGCAGCTTTAGTATTTGGACAGATATGTATTGGCAGGTATGTACGAATAGTCTCTGTTTTCAATGTGGCCATAATTTCATTTCAATAGTTCATTGTACAAGGCATGAAATATAAAAATTAACCAGTATAAATTATTAAAAAATCTTTCAGAACACATAATGCACTAGGATTAATATAACCTTTTTAGTTTTTGTTCTGTAATATTTTATTATTTCCAACGTTTCGGCACCATTAACTAGTGCTTTCTTTGGGCAAAATGACAAATTATAAAGAGACAACAGCAAAAACAACTAACTAAGGTAACATAAAATGTACATAAATGTTACCTATTTTGTAATTATACAATTTACTAGACATTATGCATGCCCGGCATTAACTAGGCCGGCGAACATGCATCTTCTCAGGAAAACTCTTCTTTTCATCTGATGATTTTCTAGGCTGGTTCAGTATGATACATTCATTCTTGTGGAACTAATAAATTATTGCAGAACAAAAACTAAAAAGGTTGTATTATTCTTAACCAATATAGTTTCTCATTATAATAATAAAAATTAAGTTTTATTTTGTAACAATATTATTTCTAATTCAAAGTTTTGGAAATACAGTACCTATATGGACGTTAACATGACCAGGAGGTATATTTCTAAATCGTTATGAATTATATATTGTATCTCTTTGTCTTCCACGTTTGGTCCATGCTAACGGCACCATATCCTATGTCCAAATTTTTAATATTTTTTATTCTTGTATTAATTACGCGATTTAAAAAAATACGGGCATTTTTTACATTTCTGTACTTTAAGCAACATTTTCTATTATTTGTAACCGTCTTGAACACCATGATAGCACTGAGATATTGAGACCCCGTTGTTGTCGTTATGAAAAACTGCAAAAGTGGATTTAAAATAAAATAATGAAATATTACGACAACTTCAATATATAAAGTAAATTAATTTAAAAAGAAAGGACATATGACAGTTCTTCATTTTAAATATACAGTCATACAAAAAAGTCTCCGTACAACAGTAGTTTTTTAATGTATTTCAGGAAAAATAGCAGTCTAAAACCCAATATATTTAATTTCCTTTTAATCCAAAATAAAACGCAATATATTACGTTATTATAAATATAAAATAAATATTTTAAAATTTAACACTAAAAATAAAAACAAATAAAAAAGTATAATACATTAAAACATTAATAAAATAAGAATAATAATAAGAATAAAATTTTTTATAAAAAAAATTGGCGGTAAATGTCTAAAATAACTTCGGGAATTTACATGTTTAAACCAAATTAAAAATTTTCAAAGGGTGCTAACTTTTGTAACTTTTTTAACATAAACTAATTTTTTACATACCTATTTTATCATTATTTTCTATTTATTTTTTTAACTATTGACGTCCAAATGTGTGTTGTTTCGTGTTATTTATTTATTTATTTGTTTATTTATATATTCAGAAAATATTAATGTCACTCTGTGCAAAATTCACTATTATTAAAACAAAATCATGTAAGTAAATTGTAGCTAAATTTGTAAAATAGGATGAACACTATGTACATTAAAATAATTTATAGCTCCTGAAGAAGGCAAATGAGTGGCCGAAACCGGTAGAGGCCGATTTTGAAATAAATTATCATTGACTGCAATTCAGGACTTTTATTCAATTATCCCAAACATCCATTCAGTCAAGAAGCTCTCAATACACATAAAATAAACAAATAATTTAATTAATTTATTTATATTATGGGGTAAACATTGAAAGTATTCATAATTTTATGACAAAAAACTCTCCGTACGATAACCAAAACATTTAAATAATAAACCATTTATTTATGTTTCATAAAGAAATATAATATTTAGAGGGTTTTCCTTCGGTTTTTCCACTAGTAACTAAGCGATGAGTCATTGAATCCACCAAATTTTTGGTCACCGATGGCATTATATTCTGCCATTTTACTTGTAATTAATTTTAAATTCTTTTTTGCTTTATATTCTTATTTATTTTAAAAAATTCCGCACTTTCTCAATTTTATTAAAGTCCGGAAACTGTGAGGGATGATTAAGCATATTTTTAATATTATACAGTACGCATTGTCTTATAGACGCGAATTATTTGTCGAATTTTTCTGATGCACGAAATTAAAATTGTCTGTTAAGGCCCTATTTTTCAGCAATTTGTTTTAAATTTGCTTTTAAAATATCGAGGTAACCTTTGCTATCCATTGTTGCAATAATTACTAATTTTCGTACTCCCGCTGAGAAAATATAGCCCCTAGACATAATACTGTCACCGCCGTATTATTGGGTTTTAGATTGTTAGTTTTTCTAAAATACATTAAAACTACTGTCGTACGGAGACTGTACATAGGTACATAGATGCATGGTGCTAGCTGCGTAAGGAATATCAACTTTGTCGGCCAGATGGTAAGTAGTCAGTGGTTATCATATGGATTAAAGACTCTAATATTAGTACATATTAGTACTAATTGGACACGAAACGAGGATTTCGTATTCTTGAGGCCTTGGTCGTTCATGAGTTGTAGACCTAGTAATTATAAACATTCTTACTTTAAAAGTTTTCATTTATATCCAATAAATGAAAATAAAAATAACGAAATTTTCATGGTGATAAAATTTTTAAATTTATGTACGATCTACCAGTTATTACTACATTATTATTGTACATAACTAAAATATTTGTAATGTATTACTTATGTAAGTAAATCTAAAATTAAAATTAAGAATTAGGTATTTGATAATGAATGAAAGAGTTAATAATAATGTATTATCGAAGTTACACAATTTAAATTTAAAAAAATGTGTTTGCAGTACTTTTTATTGTGAGAATTGTTATCCGTCCGGTCCTGCCGAGATGTTGGAGCTCCTCAGCGGAACGTTGTTTCTTGCAGCTTGAGTAGAAGTTCTTTATGTCGGCGGAGGCGTCTTGCTGCTCATTTTTTAATGATCGGCGCTCAACAGGTCTCTCCTGCTCCTGCTCCGACAACTCACAACTTCCCAAGCACTCTGATAATTTTTAATTTTCTTAGTTTGCGACGCCGTACGCCACGGCGCTTACGCTCGCTGTTACGACGTCAATGAAATTTCATTTAGATTTAATGCAATGATAATAAAATTCTGCTACTTGCTTTCTCTTCCTTTTCTTTCCCGCATAATTTCTCTTCCTTTTTCACTTTCCAAGCCAGATGAATTGACTTGTAATTGTTATTTAAACGCTCTTCTCTGTCTTAATATCTCGATTAACATGAATTATACACACCACGCAAATGTTTTACAACTACATTACTATTCACTTACTTAAACTAATTAATTTATTTTCATGATTTTATCGAATTTATATTTATTATATTTTAATTAGTAAACGCATTCATTTTTTATAGTTAGATTATGCTTATGTAGTGCCTTTGTCAAACAATCAGCACTTTTTAACATAAATTTGTAAATTTGGAATATATAGAAACATTCATGTTTTAACGGAATTCAAACCCAGAATTCTCATAGCATGCTCAAGAAAGACTTTAGAACCGTTCTCTTTACTTTAGCTGAGCTCGGAAAATAATGAATAAAATACGTTGTCTTGTTTAAATACATTTATGGTTAGCCTTCAATGTTATATATCCTTTTTTATAATAAAAAAACGAGAAATTAGCTATTTAAATTTTAAAATCATAAGTGCGGGGAATAATTTTGTCCAAAAGATTTGAGTTCGATTTTGTTTAATTGAATGATGTATCTGTATCCACATTACTCCAGGTTTTCTAATGACATATCATAATAGTATGCCGTAGCCAGTTCTGCTTCTATTCGCACATTTCGATAATGAAGATATGTCTGTACCGTTGCGAGCATTACTAGTTGGCACCTCGCGGACTCTAAAAGTTGCACCATAATATAAAAATAATGTAATTTTAAAATATTATTTTGTAAAATAGGTAAATCATTTTTAAAAATATTGCAGACTGTATTTGAAAAATGATATAATTTGAAATAAGAAAAATTAAGCTTCGCCATTCAAAAGAGCGTAAACAAATGCTCCGAGGAAGAAATGCAAATAAAAATCAAGTATTATTTTACACTGACATAACAATTTACAAAATTATAAAACTGAAAAATTTACATTTTCGCCTACATCCAGTGACCAAGGATTTTTTTTTAAGTGAAAACTATAGGCGCATCTTGCACACTTTTTCCTGGGCAGTGAACAAGGCTGACCAGTCACTCGTCACGGTCATTCGGGTATAATCGGGGAAAGCCGAACGTGACGTCATGTTAATTCGGGTTATAGCCTCGTTATTAACACAAGACCGGGAAACAACAGAATTTCTGTTAAAAGTCAAAATATTACATACATTTGTATTTGTTATAGATTTTATTTGTTTATAATTTAAAAAAAAAACTATATTAATAGCGTTATAACGTGGTTGCAACCGATAAATTGATTTTTTGAAAGTATAAAAATGACATTTAAATGACAACGGGAATAAATCGCGCCCTCATAACCGGTTTTAAAACTAGAATTTTTGGGGTTTTTGGCCAGATTTCAAAATAAAATTTGAGTTTTGTCCCAGCCTTCTCCCAAGAAAATTAAAAGTATTTCTTCAAATTTTGTTAGAATTTGATTTTTCACATAAAAAATATGAATGTAAGCCCAACACACAAACATTTAAGTTTATAAAGCTTCCAGGAGCATCAAGAAATCCAAATGTCAACCATTTAAGTTTCTGAACCTTGAGAAACATTCAAAAAGGGGCTGAAATGTAGGCGAAGAGCTGAATCATGAAAAATATTACTGGAGAGTGATTCAGTCATTGTGTTTGTGTATGTAGGTAATGTTGAATAATTTATATTTATTTAATAGATATTTACACACCAAGTGAGCTAAGGTAATGTTTATTCATGAGAAGAAAGTTTAGCTCACGAGCCCGTAAGGGCGAATGAGTTAATTTCATTGAGTGAATAAACATTCTTAGCTCACGTGGTTTGTACAATATTTTATTCAATTTTGACGAAATAATAATAAAAACCATTATAATCTTGACAAAATAAAAAAAACTGATCAGTTAGTAGGCTGAGCATGACAATCGTCGCTGATAGACGTCAAATCATATATTTAAAATGCTTTATTGTCTGTCATTTGTGCAGTGAAAAATAATGAAAATGGCTGATAATGTCTGATAAATATTATGGTAAGTGTGTTTTTCCTACCTGATGTTATTTTAAATGCATTATTTGTTGCAGAGTGAGTTAAAATTTTGTGAGATTGATTTAAAATTTTGTGACAGTGATTTAAAATTTTTTTTAATTCACATGTGAAAAAAGTGTTACTTATAGTTGTTGCTATGGAGTTAATAATGACAGTTTAAAACGTCAAAATTGAATAAAAGAATATAAAACCAAAAGCAATTTTTATAGTAATATTACAATAAAATAGAAGTTTTCATTTCGGACGTGCAACACACACAATTTTTTTTCAATTAACGATACTTCATGAAAATGGTCTCTATTGGCAACTTTTGTCTAACCGACTTCGTATGTTTCATAGTTCATTGTTAGGAATACTCTGCATGCAATTGACAATTATCACTATCAACGAAATAAATATATTTTTAGTAATAATGGCAGTAATTTGAGAAGATTATAGTAGATATGAGAAAATAAATTATTTATAATTGCAGTTATTATTAAATACATATCAGTTTCCTATTAAACTCGAAATGGCTGGGGGTAATATACTAGCCACATCAAATTGAATCAAATAAAATGCATAATAGTAGTATGAAAATAATTGAAAACTTTTTTATTTGAAGAGATACGAGATTGGTTAAATGAGCAAAATTGTGCCATTTTATATTAGAAAATTGGTCATTTAGACAAAATAAAGATTGTATCAGCGGTTCCCAAAATAAATATTTTTTAAATGGAACTATATGTTTTTTATTGTTTTATTGGAAAGAGTATTTTTTTCTCTTTCCAATAAAGTAATGTTGTTTATGTACAATTTTTTCAAATAAACGAGTTATTTACGTTTAAAGATAAAAATGATCTTTTATTAGTTTATTTAGTCTAGTAAACCATGGAAACAATTGTCTTTTATATTTTTTTTATTTTTTAACTTATTTTACAGTAATAACAAAAAAATTAAAGAAAATATTCACATTGAAGGCCATTTCGCACATTTCGGCTCTTTTGGAAAGAGAGCCGACCGTTCTCCTAACTGGTGTCTAGATATAACTTTCCATATAGCAAGATCACATCTAATTTTCTTCAAGTTATTAAACATTATTAAACACAGAGAACTTTACGGGAGAAATTATTAAACGTCAAACAAACAAAAAATCAATTGTTTGCATGGCTTACTTGGCTAAATAAACTAATAAAACAGTTTACAAAATTTTAATTTTTAATCGTAAATAACTTTGTCTACCTGACCAATTTTCTAATATAAAATGACACAATTTTGCTCATTTAACCAACCTCGTATCTCTTCAAATAAAAAGTTACCAATATATATATATATATATATATATATATATATATATATATATATATATATATATATATATATATATATACACTGGTGGCCATAAGTAAATTGACAAATGAAGTCTTGTCTGATATTATTGTAGATATGTGTTCACTTTGAAAGTAACAATTGGATGTAATAACACTAAGGAAAGGTCATTGCTGTATATTAAAAACATATTTAAATTCTTGTTAGAACTCTTACTATGACAAAAAATATAAATGTGTAGTGGACAGAAGTAAATTGACAGTACAAAATTGAATCGTTTATTGTATGTCAGTAGCGAGAAATCGAAATTAATCATTTAACATAATGCTTCTGGAGTTCCTTTTTCAACAGGTTTGAAAAAACTAATTATATCTGATTACGAAGTGGGCATGAAACAATCAGACATTGCCAGAAAATATCGCCTGCTAAGGGCCACCGTTTCCGGTGTTTTTAAATGTTTCAATACCAGAGGACACGTATTGCCAGTGAAAAAGACAGGAAGGCCTAAAGAGACCAGCGTTGTAACAGATAGGTACGTTTTACGGGTAGCAAAAAAAGATCGGTTTTCACTTCTAGAGAAATAAAGTCTGTATTAGATGGAAAAGGGCTTCCTTCAGTGAGTTCACGTACTATAAGAAGAAGGTTGCAATACAGTGACTTAAATTCTAGAAGATCAGCAAGTTCACCTTTGCTCAGTAGAAAAAATGTAAAAGCGCGACTAATATTTGTAAGAGAGTACGGACACTGGACATACGAGGAGTGGAAAAAGTCATATTTAGCGACGAATCGAAATTTAATTTGGTGAATTCAGATGGTAAGTTGTATATTACATATCCTAAGAACAGAAGGTATGACCCAAAATATACAATTCCAACATTGAAACATGGTGGCGGTTCAATAATGGTATGAGGTTGTTTTTCATCGTACGGTATGGGTCCATTACATTTAATTGAAGGGAAAATGAATCGAATTGTGTATTTGGACATACTAAAAAATCAAATGACACCTTATTCTGATGAAGTTATGCTTTTAAATCATTATTTCCAACAAGATAATGATCCCAAACACTCTTCAAAACTAATTACTGACAGGATAAGTAAGGAAAAAATTAAAAAAATCAAATGGCCATCGCAATCGCCGGATTTAAATCCGATCGAGAATATGTGGGATCACCTAGACAAACGAATAAGAGACAAAAACTTCACAAATAAAGGGCACTTCTTCATGGCTCTTCGTAAAGCTTGGAATACAATTAATCCAGATTATATCCGGAAATTAATAGATTCTATGCCACGGAGACTGTAGGCAGTTAACAAAATAAAAGATATTCATCAGGATATTAACTGAATTATTATTTCTTTTTACATTTTATTTGCTTTTTGTACTGTCAATTTACTTTTGTCCAATATATATTTATATTTTTTGTTATAGTTCGAATTGTAAGTGTAATTTAAATATTTTTTGAATATACAACAATTACCTTACCTTTCTGTTATTACATCCATTTGTTACTTTCGAAGTGAATACGTACCTATAATAATATCAAAGCAAACTTCATTAGTCAATTTACTTATGGCCACCAGTGTATATATATTAATCCATCTTGTATATTCTATTTGCCATGTACTTCATATTGTATGAACTGTTATATAGCACAGACAACATTTCATATCGAGCTCAGTTGTGCCCCTTTGTCCCGTGCCGGGCAATTGACCCAGGGTCGCGCCCCTTGGCGCATTAGGCTGACCAGTGTCCCCTCCGACCTTTGCCCGCCCCTTGGCCGCGCGTATAAACACGCCATCCATCATGCGCGCACGGTCTGCGTCACCACCAGCCCCAACTATTAGATTCGTATTTGCCCGGAACCAAGCTCGGACCCCAGACGATGACCACTGCCCATAAATCATAAGACACACGGTACCTAGTGGATGTTTGTGTGCGTTGAGGTGGATCATTGGGTAGCGAATGGGTTTAACACAAACAAAAATTTAATGCAGTATTTGTATCAAATTTAAAAGAAATAATAAACGATAATGGCAAAATGGAAGGTTTCTAAGAAAAAAAAAAAACCTTCCTTTTTTCCATTTACCATCATATAGTATGTCACCAGAAGTCGAGGGATCATAATAAACCGTTTACATATTCCTCAATTACCTTCACAAAGAAACCTTAAATTCTATCTGCCATAAATAAAAATGTAAAAGGAATGGTATCACTTAACAATCTTAACATTAAAAAATAAATGAGTGAAACACTGCGTATGATGATGATAAATGTAGTTGAGTCATATTTTTGTTAATCTACTATTTCCGAAATTTAGAAAAGAGAAAGTTTTTGTTTGTAAACAAAGATTTCAACACTATTTATAATAAAGTCCTTAATCCAGCTCTAATAAACTGACCTTATCTGTAGCAGGTACAATATAGACAACAAAAGTAAGTGAACAGTATTTGTCTTACAAAGTAGCAAAATATCCATCTGTATAGGATTTTATGATTGCCAGGTGTATTGAATTAAAAGGGATAGCAAGATCGATACATTCCATTGTAAAACTCCAATAATATGTATTCAACACTGTTTTTCTGTGACTTGTAATCCTCTTTCTTGGGAGTCTTAAGTTTTTAATTATGTAAGATGAGTATGAACTAGTAAACAAACTTTAACAGTTTGTTGGGGAGGGGGGGTCATTTCGGGTGAAAATGGCATTATGCCTTTTAAATACCAAAATACAATAGATTCAAACTAAGGAATAAGTGTAATAAATAAAATTTATACATTCTTTAATTATTTCAGCTCTTACTTGGTGAAACTTATTATTCATTTTAATGTATTAAAATCAGAGACCTGAAACTGAACCCGATCCTGAATCGAAAACCCGAATTAACCGGAATTTTTAATGAACCTAAACGTAAACCGAACCATTATTTGTCACGGTCAATAAACCTAAACCGAATTTAAACCGTTTTAAATTCAAGATCTGTGAAATATGTAATTAAAAACTATAAATTCAAATTAAATATGATTTTAAATGTACTAATACCACCATATTTTTGTTAATCATTTACCGCTTTGAATCGAAAATCAAACCTGAACCCAAAATCGTTGAACCGTTATAATTCTTATATTCTTGAACCGAAATTTCATCTGAACCGGCATTTATTTCGTGAACCTGAAACGAACCTGAACCATAAATACATTCCAGTTCAGGTCCCTGATTAAAATGCACGGTTTCTAGTTTCATAAATTTTATTAGTCGATGACTAGTTTCGCTAATACAATAATAATAATAAAAAAACATAAAAATTGCAGATTTACTTAATTTTCGAAAGTAAATTTCTAATTATTATAAGTAACAGGCATAAAAATTTGAAATATTTTTATTTATTGTTATTGGAAAAATATTTTTCTATCTACACTTTTATACTTTTAATTAAAAATAGTTATGTTGATCGTTTACTCTCAAAAATAAAATTCAATTAAATGTTCATATCAATATTATTATATTTTACTGTCTTACTTCACCTTTACACATAGTTATTCTTTAGTACGTAATACCAGAATGGAATTATGTAAAACCAGTGTTAAACATTTATCGATGCATCGGATTTATCGGTATTAATAGTTTAATTTCCCACATCAAGACAAAATAAATGACATGAAATAAAAATATCATATTATGTGCGTGCGTAAATGAGCTCGCGCATGAGCTTGAAAAACCTTGATAAAGATTGAAATTCAAACCAAGCCTAAAATTTCAAAAGCTTGAAGCCAAGCTTTGTTTCCATCAAGCCAAACCTTGGCTTGGTGTATCCCTAATCAAAATTGCGGTGTTCTGCAATAGAAATTAAAGTAGTGAAATGAAGAAAGAATGAAGAATGGTGCTAAAAATAAGAATAGAAAAGAGCATAAATTTAATTGTGAGATATCTAAAATACATATATGATAATTTTATATTACATAATATTTATTGGAATTTGTAATGGTACGAAATACGTTAAACGTCAAAGAGAATTTCGTCGTCGCATTTTCATAGAAATATGAGGTACAGTTCATTGAGGTTGATGTTGCATTAAATGTTGCATCCATAAAGCACGAGGCATGTTAGTAAGTCTTATACGTTGATTAACATATATATTAAGTTGCCGCGGTGTATGATGCTGAATTTGTATGTAGAACTATTCATGCAGATAAATTTATGGAAAACACTGGCTTTATACACCATACCATACAAATAGTTTCATTCCGAGTTTAGCTCAGGCGTAGTTTCTATCGCTTCTGGCTACGAATCTACCACTAAATTTGATGCCAATGCATGATAATGCCACTGCAGCAAGCTACATATCTTAAATGAGATTAATCAAACAATATTGCGAAACATCAATATCAACATTTGGTTATTCAAAATATGTAATTTAGACAAATACATTACATTACTAAATGATAATGAAATAATATCCAACAACAGCATTTCAGCAACCATATCATAATGACGTTTTTACTAAAAGGTCTTTTAAGATATTTAGATCCCAATTTTAACATTTACATCTTAATCACTTTTTGTTATAAGATAAGGCAATTAGATTCCCATGTTAATCTAAACCAAAGTAATTTTCTTTTAAAAGTCAGTGATGTATAAAATACTTGAAAAAATATATTTCAAATACAATATAACAAATATTAATATTTCAAAAGTTCAGTAAAATACATTTTTTTTTTGTTACGAGTATTTGAAATATACCAATATTTCAAAGAAAATTAAACACGGTTAAGAGCACAAATTTCATATTTTTAATATATTATGTAGATTATTTCATATTATATATTTTTATAATATTTTGTATAGAACATGGAGAACAAATTAAGAAATCTATAGGTACTCGTAAAATATTCAAATAATAATAAAAAAAAGATATTATTATTATTATTATTACCCATTGCTGGGTGTGCCAATCTGCTTTGTACAAAGATTTCGGTAATGTCATCACCTCAAGGGCATTCATTGCTGGCTTGGAGAGTGCACCACAGAGTTCACTTTTTGTAGTATTTAAAATTCGAAATATTTCTATTTGGAGTCGGTCGGGATCGAACCCGATTCCCCAGATTTGCGCCAGACACTCAGGCACGCGGCCACAATAATAGTAAGTAATTTTCAGCATATGATTCGATAAAAATGAGGCGGGAAAATATTACTTATTCAGTTTCTTTGACACCCATCATATTTTGCATATTGGCCGGCATTGGGCGGAGTCCAAGATTTTTGATTTTTTTATGTTATTCATAATTTAATAGTATATTATAGACAAGGTTGAGAAGATAATCATTATTGACCCAGCGCCAAGATTGTAACTCGAGGGCGAAGCCCTTGTTAAAGGGTCCAAGGAGAATAATCGGACAGGCAATCTACTGTTGAAATATTTATTTCAAGCAAACGTTTCGATTATTACAGTAGTCTTTATCAGGATAAGAAATCTAAATACATAGGCTGGTATTCTGAGCTCCGACTAAGCCCGACTAAGCAAGCTTGTCACCCGACTAAACATTGTAACATTATGATAGTTGGACGACTAGCTTGTCGCTTGTTTAGTCGAGCGCCGGGCGCTCAGAATACCAGTCATAATGGTTTATAACAAACTCCCATGAGGAACTATTATAAAAAAATCACAGAGTCGATCGTCGTAAAGGGTGAAAAAATTATATGTAAAAGTGATTTTTTTTTCAATAATTTGTAACATGACCGCATAACATTTCTTTAATGCAACGCTAGAAAACCGACAGCGGGTGGAACACTGTTCTGGTACGATGTTACGATGTTACGCTGTTACGATGTACCGTCCACACTGTTACGCGTTACGCGACGGAGTTCTGTTACGGTAATTTGTACATGTGTGTACCCAGCCTAACAGTCAAATTGTAACATAATAAATATTAAATAATCTAAAAGAAATTTTATTTTTGGACTACACAGTTTTACATTATTTAATATTTTACAATTTGACGTTGTCACTATTACATGTTATTTATTTATTTCTTTTTTATCCTTTGCGACGGTCAACTTTTTAGAATTGTTCCTCAAGTGTTTGTTACAAACATTTATGTATTTAGACATTTCTTGCCCTGATGAAGACTAATGTAATAGTCGAAACGTAGGATTGAAATAAATATTTCAACAGTAGACTGTCTGTCTGATTATTCTCCTTTGAGCCTTTATTCATTCTGAAGTGGACCATCGCTCTATTTATTCAACTGTTAACCTCGTATGTTTTAGAATTCCATATGTATTCCTATATGGTGATTTGTTAGTCACCATTGACTAACAATATTTAAGGTTACTAAATTTTGAGTAAATAATACATCTCAGAGTCTTTATTTCATAAAATGTAGAAAGATAATATGTTAGCAATTAAAGGTTTTTAAACTCTGATAATTCACAGCTTGAATATTGCATTATTATGATGCTATTAACCCCAATTTCTGAATGACACATTTCATATTTATGTATATTTTACAATCAACGTAACAAATTTTATATAATTTACCGAGCATCTGGTCGTGATGTGCGTTAGACATTTATTACATCATGCATTACTGCTTCTCATATACACAATAAGAGAATTAAAAGCCGTCGTTTCTGGGATTACTACAGCACATATTACCCATTATGTTACCTAAATTTCCAGACATGTACACTGGGGCGCCATTGTCGCACTTATTAAATGGTAGTGTCTCAAATACCAGGAGGAAAATGACAGAACATTGTCGTTCATTTGATCCCTTGATATACCGGTCCCTTTACCTTAACGGTAACAGATTCCTTGTGAGGCGTTGGTGACATTTTCTTATTAACCCTTAAATAATAAATCATCTATTAATAAACATATTGCACAGTTAAATTATATTAATACACTACATCAACCCTACCTTAATTTTCAGAGTACGTTCTACAATTTAACAATTAAAAAGGTAAGGTATATTTGACTCATTAATTTTATAGAAACATAAAACAGATAAAATGTCATTCAACTACACACGAACTTACCACTTTATGAAACCCATTAATTTTAAATTATTTTATTATGTTTTATATCAATATAATTTTTGTGAGAATATACATAGATGATTAGTTTAATAACTTGAAAGAATTAACATTATTAACGACGGTGTTCTCACTTTTCAAGCCTATGATTTTGGTGTTTCTTAATTAGATTAGATTAGATTTGTCAGATTTTTGTAAAATATCAATGCTCATTTACCAAATAAGTAACTATACTTTATGTCTCTGAACTGAATAATGTTCAAACCAACCAAAGTAATTAGTATATTTCTTTACGCACATGTCGGCTCCAATGGCTCAATGGTTAGAGCAACGCCTCTTAGTCATGAGTGCGCTCGGTGTTCTGGGTTCGAATCCCACTAAGGCATGGATGTTTGTGTATGTGAACCTACTCAGTAATTGGGATTTAATCCTGTTGAGAGTTTATTTAAAAAAAAAAAAAAAAAAAATACTTCGACTGACTGTAAGCTAAATTAACATAACTCTTTTAGGAGCAGGAAGGATTCCAAATGACAAATACTTGCTCGGTAGAGAAAATATAGAAAACCATCCTTTAAAATTAATTTAAATTCGACTTATTTCGTACAAAATTCTCAAAAATAAATTAATCAAAAACCTTTTTCTGGCTAAAATCGAATTTCAATATATTTATCTTGTAATTAGTGTTTAGTCATTAAAGATATTGATTGATAATGTAAAAATTCATACTAGAATACTAGAATCTTTCTTTGAATTCTTTTTCAAATTAGGTCAAACACTAATTTCCAATTTCCATCCAACTTCCATGCTAGTGCTGCCAACAAAATAGCAAAATAAACGTAAGTATAAAAGTCAAAATATTTGGTTTGTAAATATAACGATGTATATGATAGTTAAATAAATTAAATATTTTCTCCTTGTTTATTTTCTTCCACTATAGTGGAAAAACATAATGGGAATGTTGATTAACTCAGACAACGACATATTTAACTAAGATAAGCACTAGTACAGTCTGCATGATTTTACTTGGCGAGTTGAAGCATTTTCGAATTTCTATGCGGTAAGAGAAAAATGTACAAATATTTTTTTCTTTAAGTTTTAAGTTTCTTCTATTTCAATATTTGCTGGTTGGAAAAAGAGTATTGATATTACGTTCCTATAATAATTGCATTATAGTTATTTTCATAACAAGTTATGAAATATACCAAATATCATGCGAGTGTAAATTGACGCACGACGCGTAGCGGAGTGCAAGTCAATACACACGAGCTAAGATATTTGAATTTCATACAAGTTATGAAGATTATTTTTTAGACGAGCATAAAAAAATTTAACTTTTTTTTCAAAACTGATATTTAGGTTCAAACGTACTGACAGCTGACAAATGAATAATGTGTACATATAGCCAGAAATAATGACATAGTAACCTAGCAACCGTGTCAACTATTACGATATGAAATATATCGTAACATTAATGTGATAAGTCCAACTTTCAGTGTTAGGATACTACTTTGATATGTCATACTTATTACAATGGTCGTCTAAAAAATAATTTACCTATGTGTTTTTCTTGTAATATGTATTTAAATCATCGTCTGTCTAGAGTGTTATTATTAGCAGATTTTAGTTTATATTATAATATGTAGAAGTTTATTACTAAGCTATAAAATGTAAATGTTTGTCAAAACGTTTACTTTACTATCATATTATACATAATATGTGATATAAATATTTAAAAAATTGAATCATTTGTAGTTTTCTTATCATCAGCAAGAAAATTTATGCATGCCTATGTGCAAACAGAATTGCTTGAGTATGTCTACTAAAAACTCAGGTTCGAAAGGTTTTTCTTTAGTGTTTAGTGTTATAAAAAAAAATTCCCTTTTAATGCCAGTCCGGCATCTAAGAAAAAGTACACATTTAACAAAACGCATCGTAGAAATAGTGAACCGGACTAGATTCTTTCTGCTTGCCAAGTAATATCGTCTTTTAACAAAAAGTTTCTTAAAATTCATCGCCAAAAATGGTAATGCAACACAAAACAATTTTTAACAATAATAATTGATCCCGGAACTCTAGTTTATAACTTTTTTATCTGCAATTAATAACTAAAATATAGTACTGTTCATAATAACCGTACCTACACCAGCCAACAGCATAGGAATATACCTATACGAGTTTAATTAAAAATTAAAACTTGGGTAACCTTCTTATTTAGGCGTGAAAGTACATTTACAATTGAATAGCTGGTTAATGAGACGTACCGACATATTTTAGCGGTCATTCGTTGCAGCCTGACCAGTGGCCAAGCAAGTTCCGCGCAGCATGCGGTCAACGCCTTCCCCATTGGTCAATCGAGCGTGTGTCGGGGCACTACGCGTGTTATAAAAAATGGCGGACATGGGTTACAGATTAAAATTTCAGTATTTACGCCGAATACATATTCAGAATGTTTACCTATATAATTTTTGAACCGTCGGAAAATATAAGATTAGAATAATTATTATTTTCACTATCCAGTTAATTTGCAGATAAGCTTTCTTCTAGAATATAAGGTGATTGATCTTTAAACTTAAGGATATAATTAATTAGTTTTTATTCAAACTAGGTACTTTTAACTTAATAAATATTTAATAAAAGTTAAATATTCCTATATGTACCTAATGATTGATATTTGCAACAAATTTTGTATTAATATGATATATGTATATTTTATCATACACATATTTTATATTAAAATAAAGAATAAAAGAATACTACTAAGTTCTCATTAATACTATGTTCGAAAATTCAACCGCGGTTATCCTGGTAATTTTACATGGTAACTGAAATATTACGGTTCTCGCGGTAAGCGGTCGAACGCATTGGTAATTCGTGGTTATTAATAGCTGCCAAAATCATTTTAGTATACATCGCAGGATATTTTTGTTTAATTCTATTTGTTTTTGGTACCATGGAAGGATAGTTGTTTTTAAGTTTTTAATAAATGAACATGCATACAAAATTATTTGTGTTTACATCAAAAGTTAGGTTAGACTATAAATTACCTACCACAAAAACCGTGCCCTGTGCACGGTGACGGCGGTAATTAAAATTTACCACACATTTCAGTTACCGCGTTCGAAAATAGTACTGGTAACCTGAAAAATTTTACCGGTAACGTCGTGGTTCAATTTTCGAACATAGTATAGTGATCTGTGAATAATAATCAACCTTTTTACTATTGAAGCCAAATAAACTGACAGATAATGAAGGCTGGTTCTTTTCGGAACCTCAAAGTTTGTTTTCAACCAAGCTACTTGGCAACCAAAGGCTTGACTTGACTTGAAATATCAAGGTTTTTTAATGTTATGCTTTGCTCGGGCTTGATGAAACAGAAGCTTGGATTGGCTTGAAAAATCAAGCTCTTTTGAAGGGCAGGCTTGGTTTGATTTTTCAAGATTTTTCATTACAAATATTAGGTACAGTAAAATATTTGAAGGAGGTCCGATCAAGGTCATCTGTGTTGTGAACAAATTAAGAAATTGGCGTACATTTATCTCTCTCATTTGCAATTACCATGTATGCGACAAGGATGGATATAACACGCTTGTCTTTCAAAAGTTCATATTGTTTCAACTAAGTCAGGATATTCTATTTTAAAACGATGCTCATTGTTGACAGTACTTTCGCTGTGCTATGTAACGTAAGTTTATTTATTATTTTAGATATATCACTGACACTGACACTGTCTCAATAACTTATTTTTCAAATATTTGGTTTTACATTTTTAATACATAACTTACCAATTGACTTAGTTTTGATTTTTTGTTTTTACTGTAATACATATTTTTACAACAATAAAATAACAGTAGTATTTTCTGTACCGTCATAAAAAACAGATAAACAAAATTAATGAATTTGTCAAATAAGTGGAGCTAAAATCTTATTTCATATTTCGTAGTTGACCTTGATTGGACTTCTTTTAAAAATTTTACTGTACATGCCATAGAACGATTCTGGGAACCAAGTTCACACACGAGGTTGGACAATACTTTTTGTACGAAAAGTATAAAACTAATATTTATTTTTGCATAATATATTTTATTTATTAAGACTTTATTACCTACATAATATTATACTTACAGTCATACAAAAAAGTCTCCGTACGACAGTAGCTTTAATGTATTTTAGGAAAAATAGCAGCCTAAAACTAAATATATTTAATTTCCTTTTAATCCAAAATGAAACACAGTATATTACGTTATTATAAATATAAAATAAAGAAATAATTTACTTAATTTATTTATATTATGGGGTAAACATTAAAAGTATTCATAATTTCATGACAAAAAAGTCTCCGTATACGATAACCAAAACATTTAAATAATAAACTATTTATTTTTATTTCATAAAGAAATATAATATTTGGAGGGTTTTCCTTTGGCTTTTCCACCAGTAACTAAGAGACGAGTAATTGAATCTACCAAATTTTTGGTCACCGATGGCATTATATTCTGCCATTTTACTTGTAATTAATTTTAAATTCTTTTTTTCTTTATATTCTTATTTAATTTAAGAATTTTCCGCACTTTCTTATTCTGGTTAAAGTCCGGAGACTATGAGGAATGATGAAGCATATTTTAATGTTATACAGTGCGCATTCTCTTATAGACGCGAATTATTTGTCGAATTTTTCTGATGCATGAAATTAAAATTGTCTGTTAAGGCCCTATTTTTCGGCACTTTGTTTTAAATTTGTTTTTAATATATGGAGGTAACCTTTGCTATCCATTGTTGCAATAATTACCAATTTTCATACACCCGTTGAGAAAATATAGGCCCATACATAATGCTATCACCGTACTAACACAAACAAACACCATTTAAGCACTAAACTGTCCAAGATTCTAATTGCACACAATATGTTTATACAAATATCCGGTTATTCGGCCAACAAATAAAACGGATGTCCTTTATCTGGTATCCGGCCAATCACTAACGTACATAATTTTTTAAATATTATTACCTTACCTAACTTACTTATAGTATAGAAAATGCCGTAACTGTAAAATAAATATTCAAAAAACTAATGAGATGAAGTTAAGAAGTATAAGTTATCTATAAGCTATCGTTTTCTGTTTTGAAGTCTGAATCTTATGTTTTATCGTGACTTTTTGCTAACAGAGCTCAAAAATAGAAAAAAAACTATTCTTTAGATTTTATAATGAACCCATGTTTAAAAAACATGTTTACTGCAGAAAATATTTATATTTGGTGTATTTCTGTGGCAAGTTGGTAAGTGTAGAAATCTCAGTGATATGGTAAACAGGGTGGATTGTAAAGCGAGTGAAACGTATATTTTTACAGCTGATATAATTTGTAATGAATTTTAAAGAGCGAAACGATGCCGGGCAATCCCGGAAGAACGTGCCTGGAATCTGAGAGTGTCCGGAGTCTCTCCGACGCTGCACAACGCCTTATCTTCACAGCGTCAAATAAAATATTAAAGAGGAACACAATTTTTATGGCCATTCCGTGTTAAGCACTTTCGGATGGCTTATCGCACTAAACGGGGCACTGATTATGTTTAACTTGTGGGAGCTTTTATAGCTTCTCCGCGATTTTCTTATTATAGTTTTAGTTGGTTAATTAATTTTCTCCTGCACATTCTTTTGAAGAAGATGTTGCATGGAAATTTATCGGCAAGGGGATGTAAGTATTTTACATAGATATCATCTTTTCTAGCGAGTCTGTTCTTGTCAAAATTTACAAAGTCTACAATTTATTTTATTTTAAGAGCTTTTCACATGCAATCCTTTATATACATTTTTGCCTTCCTCTGCACATTTAAAAGTTAGCTATTTTGTACATATTGCAATTGTTTGAATATTTAAAATCATGTTAGTGAAATCACATGGGCTCGTACCACGATCACGGTTTTAACCAAAACACTGTTTTAAGAAACGTCAAATTTCATTATTTAATGATAATACTATCAAATTTATCAAAATATGATTTTAAAACAGAACATAGTTTGTATTAAAACAAATATTTTTAAATAAATCGATCTTCTAACATAAGGGTGAAATTACATTTTGAAATTTGAATTTAACATTTCTTAAAACAGTGTTTTAATTAAAACCGTGATCGTTGTACGAGCCAATATGTTGGAACATTTGTACTTCAAATTGATTTTTTTCTTTCAAATTATTTTAACAAAATATTTCCATTTTTTATTTACGTTAAAAAAATATTCATTTCTTTTCAAATTATCTACATATATATAAATTTCCTAATTTTTACCAATGCTAAGATTAGGATTGAATTGCCGACCATTTGTGTAGATTAGGTATCTATTAACAATTAGGCACTTGAAATGTCAATCATACAACATTTGTTATAAGCAGTGTCGTTGTTTTGGCGACCGGCTGCTGTTATCGTTAGCTTACTTAGCTTGTATATTTCTCTAAAATAACAATAATCTCACCTAACGCACAAAAGTCACACTTTGGAAACTTGGCCCAAACATGAGAACTATCAAACGACAAGCTTGTTTATTTCTCTAAAAAAAAAACAACAATAACCTCACTTAACGCACAAAATTTACTCTTGGAAAATTCGAGCTAAATATGACTATCGTTGACTGCCGACTGCCTTAAAGTGTATCACCGTAGATGGCGTGCCGATTTTTTGGTTTCGGCGTAGATACCTTCATCAAGCTAAGTGCGATTTTAGTTATTTTATGATTATGAAATGAAAAAATCTAATAGATAAAAAAGAATAGTCTATATACGAGTATGCCGAAACATCGGTTTTGCCTTGTATTGTATAACTGGGATTTCGAGTAATTGGTTAATATTTAATTTACACCTACAGTCAAGAAATTTATCCCTAATGGTACTATGGTACATTGGTAAAAACCAACTTTTAAAATACGGACTAACATGCTGTGTATGTACACTTAGTTTTGAAGCATGTAGCAACAAGCTGAAAATTTTAGTATCAATCTTACTTTGGGATATAACTGTTTGGTTAGGCATACAGGATTGAAAGAACTTTTATAAGAAACTTGACATATACGAACTTTATTGTTGGTTGTCACATTTAGCGTAACGCATGCAAATTTTATTTTTTTGGTCATTACTGATCACTTTGAATGCATAATTATTTTAATGTATCATAAGTAACTAAGTCAGAAAATTTTAAGAAAATTGCAAACTAAAATACTTATATAAATACAATTTTGTAACTCACCATATAGTTTAACTGTAATGAACAAAACTTCACTCCAAATTCACAGACAGCTAGGAACTAACTTCACCATATGTAACGCTACCTAGAGATCCGCTAACTAACCTCCCATATGCATACATGCATTGTTAGTTGTCCCGTGGTCTGAATGCATTATGCTAACATTCAAAGCTACCTCTTCCTAAACCTATCTCTGTCTAGCATGTTGTTCTAACAATGGTTCCATCTCTCTCTACCTGTACCATCAACGGGTGAAAGGGTTACGTCCAACCCTTCGTGTATTTCCGGGACGAATATTTATAAGGGATGATTTTTTTCTTTTCTTTACCCTTGTCGTAACTGTATTTTAATTTCTCGTATTTGGGTGATTCTGCTTCGGCAGGTACAAGATTGGTGCATTGTTGTTGATCTGAACTGATCCGGGTTTTATGGGACAGGAAGAGGAAACTACATTCAAAGGATATGATGAAACTGGGTCGTATCTTTTGTGAGTTTGATTAGATGCAGGGTTTTACCGCTCCGAACGGAAGTCGTGCTCGGGTAATACGGATATTGTTAATAAAAATTTTAGATTTGACCTGGAATATGAAATCATAAATGTATTATTTTAAGTACAAATACTTATTATGCATGCCATAAAATTCATTTACATCACAAATAATAACTTTACTATGCAACAAAGAGCATTTATTAGATATTAAAAATTATTAAAAGGTACATAAAATTATTGAATTCATTTCTATTTAGAAACAATATAATATTTTAAATTGCATAAAATGTAAAGATAAATATGTATTATAAATTACTTACTTGTACAAAGTGTCTGACTTATGATGATTTAAAGACTATTTGTCATGATTATAAATTTTTATCAGTGTATTACGAAATTTGGTAGCAAATTGTTTCTCTAAAATTGAATGTTATGACTTTATGACAGATAGGATATTCAATTCTATTACAAATTTCATTATACATAATGATATATCTATTTGACACTATCACAACATTTTCATTACAAATTTTCTTGACAAAATTATGCTTCTATTTTCATAGTCCATAGTAATTTTTAATTTTTAATTATTTCAACTTTTACAGCCCGAAAAAAAATTTAAGCTATTCCTTATTTTTGGATTACCTATAGTGAATTCTATTCTATTTCGGTATCTAAATTTAATCTTCATAATATTATCAAAAAAAGTAAGAATGGATTAGATTTTATGTAATAACTGTCAAAATTATTGTACAATTCTCTAATTCAAAAATGAGGGTTAGCTTAAACTTTTTCGAGTATCGAGCTGTTACTCAAAGGTGAAATATTAACCTAAACTCATTAGCAACCATGTAAAATAATAATTTTATGTAGCCATAGAAATAAATTTAGAATGAAAAATTAAAAATATTTATAGTTGAATGTGGTAATTAAGAAATTTTGTTCAGTGTGTTTGACAAATATATAAAAAGAATATGTCATATATTTTTCTGTACAAAGTTCAATAAAAAGACACTTCTGTAATAAAGGTCAACGATTTATTTAAAAATAATAAAATCTAATTATCGAATCGGTCAGAATTAAAATTAGGGATTCCCAAGCTTGGCTTAGCTTGAAACTTCAAACTTTTTTAATGTTAGGCTTGACTTGGCTCAGGTTTGATGGAAACAAAGCTTGGCTTGGCTTGAAATTTTCAAGCTTTAAAAATGTTTAGTTTGGCTTGATTTTCAAGCTTTATCAAGCTTTTTCAGGCTTCTTCAAGATTTATAATGCTCATGCGCATGCGCGAACTCATTTACGCGCGTGCAATAATTTTTATTTCATTCCTTTTATTTTGACTCTTAAAAACTTATACCAGTAAGTAGTAGGGCTATTCTGTATCAGGATTTGAATACATGTAAATATTCGATGTGAATTAAATCCGATGTATCGATATATTGGAATATAGATGTTTCATTTTATCGTTGTAACGATAAATAAATCACTTTTGTTTTACATAAATTTATTATGAAACAATTAAAATATAGTTATAAGTAAATATGAAACAAAACGGTAAAATACAAAAATATTGTATTCTACATTTAATTCAATCATTTTACGTTTGAAATTAAACAATGAACATAAGTTTATTATCTTTATAACTTTTATTAGCTGCATTTATTCAGGTTACATATAAGAACAACAGTGTTCAAATAAATACATAATTTTGGAATATACAATGGGATGAAACCGAAGATGAAACTAACTTGTAGTCCCTTTTGAAATACATTTGGAAATAGTAAAACCCTGGTAGATGGGAAATGTTGTTTTTTCGTGAGATAAATATTCGTCTCTTTCTAGTTTTAAGACTATAAAAATTGAACTGATTTTTCAAAACGGAATCATGTAAGTACATAAATATAATTACCAAAATTATTTCCAATTTTTAAATAGCGAAAAAGCAAATATCCTCAACGAAATTTGAGAATAAAAACAGATTGACACCCCTAGTACTAGATAATAAGCCGAGATTATATGTAGGTATAACTAGAATCCAGGAAATATTTTATAGAGCATACTCTGTTTATCGGATTACATTTTTATTAAAGGTTATACTCGTATTTTAAGAAAATAATCAAATTGTGGAAATATATTGCATTATAGAATTATATATCTACATTTTTATTACCGGTACTACTTGTATCATCATAAAATTTATTTGATGGACAACGGAATCGAGAATAAGATCAAAAACATAAAATCATAAACAAACTTACAATTTATCCGAGTATTGAAATGTATAAGTACAGGAAATGAAAATAAAAACAACATAAATTACGTATGCAAATTTATATTCTTACGCAAATAAACATAAGATAATATTGAGTTACAGAAGACGATATTAATAGCAAATAAATCACAAGAGCTACCTACAAAATAATGTTTGTTTCTTGCGAGCAAACATAATAATCTCAAGTTAGTATTTGTCAAATACTGAGTGAAGGCATACGTGATAGACAAGGAACTGATAAAGAGAGTAAAGTGGAGTTTATTTTTGTCGGGTTTACACCGTGGGGCAAACTAGGAATTCTCGTAGCTCATTAGCTTGCTGAAAAATTGGCTTTGTCTTCCACATAAAGCGTTAAATTTATAATTTCACTAAGTACACTGTGAAGTTTGTGGAGCGAGTAATCTCACACACACTACGCAAACTAAACTGAGCGGGACATATATGCGACGCAGGCGAGCGAGCGAGGATTATGACGTCACTGTTATTTGGGATTTTCAATTAGAACATTTATTAATAATACTCGTATGCTTGAAATATTGTCATTTCTCAAGCCGAAATCTTAATTTAAATAAAAATATAATTAAGAAAAATTTCTCGTTTGTGATAGATTAGGTGTAAACAATTACTCGAATGGGGGATTACGGCTCAATCGAATTAAAGGAAAATAGTAAAAAAATACGAATGTATATGCTGAGTAACGAATATTAATAAAAAAATGAAATGGTATAATTGAGATATTTCGGAAATAAAGGGTTTTTTGTTATAACGCTTCGACACTAATATGAAAATATTTTGATTGGCGACCGAGAAACCGCCTATACATGCATTACAAATAGCGTGTTAGGAGGTGGGATTACTACCAATGGAAGTTAAGAAATTCAAATTCGAAAGGACGGGCTAACATTCCTGTACTACAGTTTCCAAACAGTTTTTATTTTAACATAAATTTCTTGCATTAAACTTAATAATTTAAATACACCTGTAATTATAAAGTATGTATACTTATACAGTGTTATAATATTCATTTATTTTTATGTAAATATAACTTAAAATAGAATATATTTCAAGAACATTTAGGTCCATGATGAAAACAGTTTGATATAAAAACACATAAATGTGACGTCACGTCAATCTTTTAAAAATTCGGGAGACCATAACTCGCTTATTAATAGGAATTTTTCACCGGATTTTCATCAATAGTCTTAGTTTTCCTAATATTTTCAGATGAAATTATATAAAAAAAAAATGGTGTAATCCCCCATTCTCAGTGCATGTATTTTCTTACAAGTTTCGGCACATAAAATTCGTTGTCAAATTTGAGAGCAAACTGATCTGTAAAAACGAATGTGTACATGAGAGAATGTAAATTTTTGTAAGATCTTATTAAACTAGATGAAGGTATATGAATGAGTGTACCGAAATGTCGGTGCTGTGTATGACAAATGACAATATACATATATTACATATTTTCACTACTTGTTAAGAATTTACTTATACCTACTTGTTTTTTGATTAGGCAGATGCCTGCTATTATAACTACGGCATGGTCATCATGGTTTGTCTTTCCATATTTTCGTCTCCCAGCTTACGCTTCATCTTCTGGGTGGACGTCATGGCGGTCTTCTGCTTTTCGGTTTGTTATTTCTGTTGATATTTCTTTTCCGACTTTATTTATTTAGTTATTCCATTCTTTTCGTTTCGTTTTTATCAAAGTTTTAGCATAACATTGCTAAAAGATTACCTGTTTTATTATTTTTGGTATTGCACTAATACCATACTATAGTACTGCATTCATATAAATAAAAATATAAAAACACCTCCCGCTGGGTACTTAAAAGTGATCTCTATAATATAAACTCATAACAAACTTTTTTTACATTTAACAAATATATCATACACAAAATAAATTTCACAAATATTGAAAAAATAATAGAAAAAACTTTAAAGTAGGTATTGTTTGTGTTTGACTCATAGGCATGATGTATAAAAATAAATAATTTTATAAATTTATATTTAAAATGATTTCAAGTTATTTATACCTCGTCCAGATTTCATTTGAACAAATGACTTTTAAATCCTCTGTGTTAATCCTAATCTCTGCTACTGTGAATATTTTTACGTTTCACACAAATATAGTTTCTTCTCAAAGTACATTATATGTCTATGAAAATTGAAAATTGCTTAACTATTTAAAAGGGGAAAAGTTTTATTGGAGTATTGGGGTATAACTCAATACAATCCTGTACCTCGTGCATATTTACACTTTGGCAGTACCAGTTGCTCAATTCAGTAATGAGCGTTCATTGTTAAAGCAAGCATAACATCTCGGATAAGAATTTTACAGGTCAACTATGGTTCTCAGGAACCCCAATAAAACTTTTCCCCTTTTAAATAGTTACATGCAATTTTCAACTTTCATAGACATATAATGTACTTTGAGAAGAAACTATATTGGCGTGAAGCGTAAAAATATTCACAGTAGCAAAGATTAGGATAACACAGAGGATTTAAAAGTCATTTGTTCAAATGAAATCTGGACGAGGTATACTAAATGCTATTTTCGTAGAATTGAAGATGAAGATTGAACCATTATATTCAATTTTCTACGTAGTTTCGATGACAATACAATATTTATATTATCTTCATGTTTATGCGTTAAAAGTATGTAAATTATTAATTTTCGTTGATTAAAAATAAGCAAAAAAATTACACCATTCCAGAAAGGCTAAAAATAAATATATAAAAACTTTTTTAAAACAGAAAAAATAAATTTCCTTGGACTTTCTGCCTCGGTATTTCAAAGTGTAGGTGTAAAAATATAAAAATTCTCATTTTATATATAAATATTTATATTCATATTTACTATTATTTACAGAGGCAAAAAGCTTGTTTTTAAAAAAAGTTTTCCGGGGTTACTCGTCAAACGTTACTTTGAAATTAGTAAAAAATTGCATAAAGAAGTAAAAAATGCTAAATAATACATACAATAAATCTACAAATATAAATTATACCTACATTAATTTATGTATAAGAAAATTTTTAAAAAATAACTTGTAAACAAAAATCTGACAATGGTTAAACGAGACGAATTGCGGGTCATACCGTCTACCTAGATTTGTTCGTTATAGGCAATAAATCCAAATAACAAGTATGAAATAAGCAAGTAAGTTAGGTAACAGAACACCACTGAAATTTCAACGTTAGATTTATATCTAGGCGCATCGAATTGAAAACATATGCCGTTGCACATATGACCTTCTCCCAACACTGTATTATAAAAGGCCAGACGAAAATATCATTTGAATAAATAATACTTCGTCACACCTTTGAGTGCTGTCGTCCAAGTAGAACTTTCACCCTGGATCACTAACCCTCAGTTCATGAACTCCACTGGTCCAGCTGCTGACAATACAGCACTCAGCTTTCGGTGCCTTATCGAGATCTGTCAAGTTGCCAAAGAGTGGCACTCAAAATGTGCCGTGCAGTGTCATTGACTGATTCGTTGGATTGCCGACGGCGTAATTTGGAAATAATGTTATCTGAATGGCGATTTACTTAGAGATTTCTCGATTTGTTCATTGGGTGAATGTGGACCCTTCTATTGGAATCAAGTACTATTCATTTGAAGTAGATTATTACATAACAGATTGTAAAAAAATATAATAGTAATTAAAAATATTTGCTTTTATGTAAATCACTGTGAGATATAAACATGAAAGTAATATTTCGTACTTAACAATTCTACGATAATTTACCTAACTGGAATCTTTTCTAATATATAGAATTTTCAAGACAAAAATAGCGCATTTCTAGTCTCGACAAAGTAATACTTTCAAGATTAAATATTCGAGATCTTGATTTTTTTGCTTTGCAAATAAACGTATATAATATTTCATAAATATTGGTTAAATAATATATTTGTATTTAAAAAAATTAACGCTCGTTAAGCTAAAAGTCACTTTAATACTTGAGAGTTCAGATGACAAATAATAATATGACAAAGACGTTTTTAAAATGTGACAACAATTCTTCATTTTTTTTTTAATAAATACAATAAATATTACAAAATAATTATTTCGTTTTGTTTATCAAATGTCAATCCTATGAAAGCCGTCTTTCTTTTTCAACGAATTAAACCGTTTAAAAACAAAAAAATTGTAATTACCTACATATTTTTTACGATTGCAAAAAAAATATTGTGCACGTCTTGTCCGCGAAATAGAGCCGGAAATGGCCTCGGCAACAATAATTTTTCTCTCGGAACCATAAATAAAGATATATGTATAAACGAACGTAAGTGTCGTACTCCTCGCACATGGCAGCTTTATTCTAAGAATTTTTTTTATAACTTATTTATGTTTAACATTTTTGATAATAATTTTGTCATTTAAGCAAATAACGATTTAATATTAATTATTGTGCCGCTAAATATAACATAATTAAAAAGGACAGGATGATACATAAAGCACAAATTAAGCTACACAAGTGCTTATAAGATTGTCAATTTACTGATAAGTATTAAGTAATCAATTTTGTTTTGTAGAAAGTTCATTTCAGTTCACTGAAGTAAAAAAGCTGTTGAAAGATGAGATGAAATATGAAAATGACCATATCTTACGTACTATTCTAAGTAATCAAAGTCAAACCTTGGGTTTACTAATTTTGTAATTAGTAAAAAACTGAATCTTACAATCATATCTCTAACAACCAGTATAAAATACTGACATTTTTTTATTCAATGAGAATGAGAAAGCAATAATAGCGCCAGTTTCCTAATTTAACAGTGTTGGATATATAAAATGAACGTAAATCAATAATTGTGGGGTTAAATATCAAAAATAGAGATATCCGGTCTATACTCGCCCACTGATTATTATTGTTATTATTATTACTGTTATTATTATTATTATTATTATTATTACTATTATTGCTATTATTGCTATTATTACTATTATTACTATTATGTTGTTGTTATTATTATTATTATTATTATTATTATTATTATTATTATAAATTATTGGTTAGAGGTTGTTCGTAAAATGAGTAGGTACTTACAGAAAAAAGATAAATATGTATAAGACGTTTTATTTGCACTGTATATACATAAAAATGAATGGAGACTGCTGGTAGCAAACTCTGATCAATATTAATTAATTTATGACTAACTACTATACCATTCCTTGATCATACTTGCACACTTAGCATTCTTTTATTACCGGCACATACAAATACATCTAGGAAATATCTTAAAACTAAAAATTTGGATAACTATTACTTTTTTAGCCTGATCGTTCAAGTTTTACTTTCGTCAGTGGTTCCCAACCTTTTTTCCAGCGACCCAAAATTTAAAAACAAATTTGCTCGCGACCCAACGTATAGAAAGAAAAAATTAACACGGAACCTCAATTAAACTTACATATAAAAAATACAAAACTCAATATAAGTATACAACGTAACAATTAAAAAAATAAGATAGAAAATATAATATAATATACACATAAAAATCTTAACTACATCCCAAAAATACATAAAATTTTAAAAAAATAACATTTGTATATCAACGAGATAATGGGTGATCCAATAGGGTAGTTGCGCATTTTCCAATTTATTTATTTTCTGTTAGAATCGTTCAAGTTATTCACTTTAAAACATGTTTTACATCTGGCAACTGTATATTTTTCAAAATATAATTTTAAAAAAAAATTATTATTTCAAATTTTCCCGTGTTGACGTTTTTTATTAATACCAATCAGAGTCTTTCTTGCCCTAGCGGTACACTCTCGTTAGTACACTCTGTACACAATATTACCATTTTTATCTGAAAAGATTTATATGTTTGAGAGAAGCACTATTTCAAAAGAAATTATTCATTTTTACACAAATTAATTAGTTTCATTACCTTCTCTTAAATTTGCTGATATAGAAAAGAAAAATAAAATATGATTTTAACACGTAAAACATAGGTTATGTCACTAAAAATGACATGTACACATGGAGTGTGTAGCCATCTAGTGGCAAAATTATGAAGTTATCTATATAAAAAATAAATACCTTGAAAATATCTGGTATTCAAGTAAATAATTATAAAATGTACGTACTATTAAATAATACTTTTGTATCTGTTATTTTTCTTTTAGAATTATACTGTAAATATTTGTATGATACAATTAAATATAATTAAACGTTTTCGCTTTATCGTGGTATGCTAACAAGCTTGTATGAGTCATACAGACTTGGTTGAACTATATAATTATTAATAGCCTAAAAAAAAATACATTAATGTGTTTAGAATTAGTTTATATTTCATATTTAATAGGAAAAAATAACATTTATTTTCTTCGCAACTACCCTATTAGGGTTTCCGTTTTAGAACTTTTTTCTTTAAAAAAAAAAAAACATGTATTTAAGGAAATATTCGATTCTTTTTTATTAGTCGAAAATGTTATGTATTTCATTAATTATGAAAAATAATTTTTTTAGGTGCTCTACCGTTTTAGGTTTGTTGGCGTAGACACGACTCTTAGCAGCCTCGCAAAAAAATGGAACGGCGTTAAATTGCATGATATTGGGGGCCAGTTGACGTCACCAAAACGTGAAATAATGCGACCTGGCAACTTTCCACGCAAAACACCCAACGTTGCATCCGTTGTGCAGCAAATTGCCGTCTTATTGGAACCACATGTCTTCCACATCAATATCGTCGATTTCGTGCTAAAAATAACGGTTACAGTTCGACCATCATCGTTTTCAAAAAAGTAAGGTCCAATGACGCCGCCTGACCACATTGCACACCAAACAGTAACTATTTGGTCCTGTAATAGTGCCTCGCGAATCGCATTTGGATTTTCCTCACCCCATATGCTGCAATTTTTCTTATTAACATATCCAGATAGGTGGAAATGGGCCTCATCAGAGTAGAAGATTTTTCTCAGAATCAAATTCCTGGTGCTCTAAAACGCAATCTGTGTAAATTCCTCGCTGCTCATGATGCATTTCGTAAATGTGTAATTGTAAACTAATATTTGATACTTTGAAAACACGTGCTTATTCACAGCTGTTTGATTTATAGTGCTGCAAACATAGGAAACTCAAACTGGATCAGCCTTTATAATGCAGATATGCAAGTTCTTATAATCAAAATTTAAAAAATAAAATTATTAGCGACTCACCAAAAATTACTCGCGGCCCAAAGCTGGGTCGCGACCCAGAAGTTGGGAACCACTGACTTACGCGCTTAGAATTAGAAACGATGGACTAGCACTTATGTACGTATTATTTAAACGTTGTTAGCTCAAAGCTCTCTTACGATTACAAAATTGGTTGTAAAACAGTGTAACTATGTATTTGTATTTATTCATATTAATGTTATTCAACAGAAAAATAATGTAACACAGTGTTCTAACACACATATGTAATTTGAAATTACATGTGAACATGTTGAATTAGTCAAAATCTGCATAGATTAGCATTTCATACATGATATTCGATCACATTTGTAAATTAGATCTGCTAATAAATTCGCGATCCTTCACGTCAGCTTGAATAGAAGCTGGATATGCAGTGTTCGGAATAGGACCTCACAATACTCCATACAGAACCCGGTGTCTAACTAATTAAAGTTTCTTAACTAGCGTGGCTTAGTGCGCATAGAGGAGATGGAGAGATGGTGGTACCTACCTACAGGACTCTGAGCCAGTGCGCAGCAGCAGCTAGACCGCAGGGACTGCCACCCACGCTACACTATACCCACACATTCGTACAAATGGAATAAGCAGGTGTATTATATGACGATATGTAATTAGTGTTCTGGTTCAACAGACTTGAATAACTTCACACCCACATTGTTCTTTGCTTATTCTTTCTTACTTGTATTTGTTTTACAAATATTATGCCTTTTTAGAATAAAGGACTTTAGTCGCCTACTCAAGGTGATGTCGAAAAAAGGGAACAAAACACTTTCACTTTCTCATTTTTATTATTTACTTGGACGTTTCGGAGGTCCAATAATATTATGACTTTTTTGTTAGTATTTTTATGGAATTTTAATGAGAAAACATGAAAATAAATGAAGGAAGAAAATATAAAACGACCATTGTATGTTTTATATGTTATTTATTATTGTCTTATATTTGTATCCATGTTTTGCAATCTTAAAAAAAATTTTACCTCCTGAAGAAGACACATGAGGTGTCGAAACCGGTAGAGGCGGAAAATATATTTAATTATTGACTGAAATCCAGTAATTTTCTTTCCTTCATCACCTTTCCGGTCAAGAAGTTCTTGCAGCCATGAAAATAAATAATGTTTTCGCGTTTAAAAATTTGATTTTTTAAATTTAGCCTGTATAAATTGTCGACTCCGATGGCTCAATGGTTAGAGCAATGCCTCTTGTCGTCAGTGTGCTCGGGGTTCTGGGTTCGAATCCCACTTAGGCATGCATGTTTATGTATGAGAACCTACTCAGTAATCGGGATTTAATCCTGTTGAGAGGTTTTAAAAAAATTGTGACAAGCTTACGTCATCACTAACATTTTTGTTTGTTAAATATTTCGAATTTAGTTTAAATTTCAGAGGCGTTATACATAAATCATACAATTAAAATATATATATATTAAATACATATTTCAAGTTAAAGTACGTCAGTCTTATAATTCATTAATAATGTATGTAAGTGTTCTTCAGATTATTCTCACAAGTGCTCACACGTAACGAATTAAAGAAGCTTCTTCTAAATATAAAATAAACGACGCTACGAGGCTGTACTTAGAAAAGTATAGTTTTATTTGGTTTTGTAATTACCTACCGGCCGAGTACAATGATTTACAATTTTCACTGTTAACTTTTCACTACTTTCTATTTAAAATCAGTTTTATTTTTTAAGTGACTTTAAGCAGTTTTGTTTTATGTAATATCTTTCCTTATAAATTTTACTTTTTTTTAATGATCTTTAGATGCGCAACTTCTAAATTAGTGTAACCTATAACATTATTTTTTTTTATTTAGTTCATGTTTTTCAATTTTTATTTTTATTAGTACATAATATGCATATAGTAATAGAGTGCGTTGAAATTTGTGGTACTAAATATTTTCTATTTCTAATGAAACGATAAATGTTGTTAATTTTGTTCTTCCCTTTTCATTTTTGGTTATGTTTCTCCCAAACCGAACTTGTCTAGAATGCGGACACGGTCAACTGGATGAATCCAACTAGGCGATGGTCAACTGGGCGATAGCTGACTGGACAATAGTTGATAAAATAATATCTATGTAGGTATACAAAATTGTGCATTCATTTGGTTAAGTTATGTGAAGGTATGTTTAGAAAAATCAGAGAGCCTTATTTAACAATTTTTCCTGTTGCAAAAAAATCAGCCAAATTGTGTGCCCGCTAAGCTTACAAAAAAATAAAGTATCTTTCACCCAATTCACCAACGCTATTGTGACTCGCTTAGTTGGCCGTCACCTAGATGTCGCGTACCATCTATGATATGATATAGACTCTTCGATTGTCTTGAAAGTTCTTTGCAATTGTAATAAAATATATATTAATGACTCCTTAGGTTTGTTCGAACCTACAGTTCTAAGCAGTTCACGAACTAGTGAGCATGCGCATTTCACTTAAAAGCGTTCGAACTCTGTAGTTCTGAAATTCGAAATTCTGAGAACTATCAGTTCGGCGTTCGAACAGGCTAGAACTTTGAATTCAAATTCTCGTGGAACGGTTCTACCAGTTCGAGCAACGGAGCAAGTATTTCAAATTCTAACTATGCGCAGTGAAGTTTTAAGATTCTATTTGACGTTTAGAAGGCTATATAGAAATAATAGATTAATATACGTACCAATTTTATTATTATTTTTTTTATTAATTATTATTTTGGTTAAGGAAAATTTCATAAGTATTGTATTGTCTGATATTGTTAAGGTTAAATATTTTTAATATACACGAAAAGCTACAGGATTGTAAGACGTTCATTCATATCATTAAAGTATTAAAAATTCTTTTCACAATCAGCGACACTGTAATAATATTTATTTCGTTTAAAATATACATTTTCATTCTTCGTATTGTATTTGTTTCTACTTTTAACTTTTACTTTATACATATATTTACTTCGATTTTGTTGTCCATGCTTTATACTCCTTTTGAGGAGTATGCACGTCCATTTATTATTAGGTACAATTGAAAATTTAAAATATGATATTTACAATTATGTATACCTAATTTATTTAATTATATGTATATTTTCTCCTTGATCGCACATTTTAAAACAATTTTCGTTTATTAAAACAAATGTATGTGACAAATTATATCCAATATGAGCGTTCGAACCTGTCCATGAGAGAACAGTTCTGAATTCACTTTCTTATATGCCATGCGCAGAACTCCTAATTCTGGAACAGTTCCGAATTGATGGTTCGAACAAACCTTTTATGTTCGCTGCAGAATCTGCAAGTAGTATCTTCTTTTTTCGTTCAGTATTTGTTATTATTTTTTTGTCTTTTCCTATATACCTGTATGTCTGATATTTTCGTATTTTTTTTTGTTGTATGTGGATTCCTGCCTCTTCTTGTCTAGTACTTTCTTCCGCTTCTTTTAGTCTCTTTATTTATTTATTTAGTTACTTAGCTAATATTAGACGAATCTAACGGAAATTGAAATCAGTTTCACATTCTGCGAAAACCTGTTTTTTTGTTTTTAACTCTGGTCGTTATATACTTCAAGAGAAAAATTTTGAATTGAATCTCGACATAAAGAATTGATAAATATATGGTCATTGTAATGAAGAGAACAATTTACGGTTGCAAATAGGTACTTTACTAATAATATATAAGCAAAAGAAATAAAAGTTGTTTGGGAGAACGGGTGGTAATTTTACGTTTGCGAAGTAATTTAGTGCATTTCTAATTTGGCAAAGAAGCTCATTGGAGTAAAAATAATTAATAGCCGTTTAGAAAGTCAGGCAAACGAGAACACTTCGCAATGTTGCTCACCGTTTCAAATCAAAGTGGAAGTTCTGCGCGAAGCCTTGAAGCCGCAACAACTCAACTAAGTCTGCTCCACGCGCTCGTTCTCTCGCAGGCTGCGGTTCGAATCCTCCGAGGGGCAGGGTGCTGGGCTGGTAGGAGGCAGAGGGAGCATTCACACACGTACACACACACCGGCGCGAAGCCGCAGCAGCGCAGAGGAGCAACTTTGTTCGCTTGGAAATTAATTTAGGGGGCCAGACACAGCTTGAGGGGGAGGGAAACGGCGGCCATCTTGCTTTGAGGTTACACCAGCGCTTGTCAAACTTACTACACATTAAAGCTATGCAAGGAATTGCACAGATTACTCCATAAATCTTAAATATGCACTTACATCTTTAATCTAGAAGTTGTAAAGTTTTTTACAAGTTTTATAACTGATTATTCTGAGCTTCCTTTATGCGACTATCGTATTATAATAATAAATACCTAATCAGGTGACTAACTACTAGCTAGTCACCTATTTTGGCGGGTGCTAAAAATAGCATCCAATGTTTCTTACAAGAGCTGAGATTTCCATTCTTTTCATATCACTTCATAAGATACAAATAATAATTTATTACTATCAAATATTTCATTAAATACTTCTTCTTCGAATATCGATTAATATCAATATAATTTAAATGTAGATATTTTGCATTACATTTTTAAATTAAAATTTTTCATAATTTATGCTGAAATAACAATGGAGTGTGCTCAAACACAAATGAATTATAAAAATAATAGTACGAAAGTAGTTTGTATTATCTAATATTATTTTTCTCTTTTTTATATTATCAATATCGTGAAGTAGGTATTCCTATTTTTATTTTAAAGCAGCGATAGAATGAATCTGAATTAGAAAATCTCTTTCCCGTGAAATTAAAATAATTTACGGTTATGTTAGCTAAGCATTAATTTTAATATTTTCTTTGTCACGCACGCACCCACACATACACACACACACACATTTATAAATAAATTTCTTAAACTTCACATTATAAGCATAAAGAAAGAAATAAATTCTATGTTTAAATAAAAATGTTTATACATTGTTAGTCAAGAAGAGCATAAATAATTAGAAACGTACAATGTATGTTATAGTTTGAAGAAAATACTAAACTATAATCAATAAATGAAACTAACTGGAGACTTGAAGTACCACCTAATGATGTATGTGTCATATTTATGAATTTTTTTTTTTCAGAAATATTAATTAAGTATACCTATACCTATATATAATAATTTAATCCTGCTAGCTATGAACACCCAATACAATGATAAAGAAAGGAGTCTGGACTTCGATCCTTATTTATGTTACAGGACTAGGTACTTATATTATTATTCCTGTAAAAAGCAAATGTCACAAATATGGCACATCATTATTTACAGTGTGCGTGGCCGGACGGCCGGGTTCGATCCCGACTCATCAGTCACCAGATATAAACTTATTATTATTTCTAATTTTTAAATAGCATAAATTTAAATTTTGAATTAATTCAGCCGTTACTTTGTGATATATTTTTACCTCTCGCTACCCTTGGTAAGGGAGGTATAGGGATCGTGCTAAAAATCACATATCAAGATTTTTGTAAATGACCACGTTTTAAGGTCCCTAGAATCCAATTTTAACATTTTCACGATGATGACTGTATGTGTGTGTGTGTGTGTGTGTGTGTGTGTGTATGTATTTCTACCCTATTCTAATATGGAAAGACATCATTAGATTTTGGTATAATTCGGATAACCGGAAATGGCACTTTACCTGAAGCTCATAATGGTTTTTCTTCAAAAAATACAATTAAATGTTATTTTTCGCATTTTTTGTCATTATAAAAATTAAAGATTATCGAACTTTCTACAGGGATACATTAATACCTACTTTTTCTATATATTTTACAGATAAATTTAAAAATTTTTTTTTTTAATCCCGAAGCTCAGATAAACACAATTCCTTTGTTACACAGTTCATATTTCAAATGACTGTAACTACAGGTGAATGTCACTGTCAATTGTTACTTTGTTAATATCACTACTTTATTCAATATTTTGTTACTAGTTTTGACCAGTTCGGTCTTCATCAGACTGATGTTTTTATTAAACAAAACGTTTTACTAGATTTTACTAGATACCTACTTAATTGTTAACTGTATTCAAGTTTTTTCAAAATCTTAGCAGACAATAACATTTTCCTATCCTATTTATGTTACTATTTAGGTAACGTAGGAAAATTAAACAGTTGAGACATAATTATTACAAAGATGGCTTCGAATGCAGCTAATGAGTATAATGTAATTATGTAATAATTATGTAGGTATATAGTGTTCTCGTTGCATATTGAGAATCACTGCTGCAGGGCCGCGCGCTAACGGGCTCACCATGTGACGACGCCTACCCTATATGCCATGTACGCTGTACCCGTGTTATGCGTAATTAAATTACAGTTTGATTGTGCCCGGGTTTTGGATGGACTTAGTCGGTCCCGCTGCCGGATTGGCCCGGATTCTGGATTAAGATGGCTCTGCTCGAGCGATGGATGTGTACGGAGAGATTAGAACGGTTTTTCCACACCAGCTCGCTCCACAGAAGAACACGTGTGGGACAATGTTCTATAACGAGCTACAAACTGCCTGTAATGAGGTTAATGTGCGATTTAAAGCTGAATCGCTAGTTTTAATAAACCTTTACACATCCTCTTACCTTTAAATATTATACATTTTCTTGTATTGTTGTATTCTTGAGTATCAAATATGTAAAAAAATTGTAAAAAAAAATGAAAAACATCATCTTGATTATAGCATACAATGAGATGTACTAGAAATAAATCACGATTGTAACTACGCTATTTTTATTATTTGTATGTTAGCAGTTACCGTATAGCCATTTCATTGTACAGTACAGAGCGGGAAATGTTCTGAAGCGCTTAGGACTTTGACGGACGTGGTTCGTCACTTTTATTTGTCAAACCCCTGCGCAATATAGTGTCTGCTAGTCCACTGTCCAACAATAACCCCACCCAATGCACAAAATTTGGTCCGAGTTTTCCAAGCGTAACTTTCGTGAGTTAGGTTAAGTTATTGATTTTATTTTTAGAGAAATATACAAGTTAAGAAAGACGTTTGTCGTATTAGCATTGATAAATGCCAGTGTGTCTCAGAGCTACCACAATAACAGTGGACTACTAACAAGTGAACTCAATAACGCGCTGGGGTTTGTCTAATGAATGTTAGAATTCACCTCTGTCAGAGTCCATCTAGACTCTAGAACATTTCCTGCTTTAAACTGTGCTGCGGAATGTCTATACGCTACCAGTTACATTCATTTCAAACGAGTTTGAAAATATCCTGTTTTTCTTAAAATACGTAAATTAAGACGTACCCGTTAGTCAAATCTAAAATACTGGATTAAACGGTTATCTGGTGGACCGGTTTAGAAGTAATAGAAAATCGGTTGCTCGGTTAATTGGTTAAGACGGTTAAAGATTTACTGGTTATTGTATTCCAAAATATATTTATTATTTTTATTAGACGGTCAACTGATTCGGTTATTTGTTGTTATATGGGCTCAATGGACGATGAATAGCCGATTTTTCGCAGTTATCTAGTTTTCGCCGTTAGAATGGACTAATCGTGGTTAGCCAGCCGGTTCCGTTAACCACGGTTAGTAATCACGATTAATCGGCTATTATTTTCTATAGATTCTGACACTACTATACTCGTATCTTATAGAGAAAAACATATTTAATAGTTATTTGCCGTATTGCCGTGCACTTGGGGTATATTGGTAGAGTATTTCCTGAGAAAATTTACACTTGTGCAAATACCCGAGTATACGCTATGCACAAGCGCAAATATTCACGGATATCTGATTGTCATTGGTCGTAATTCAAAAAATACTAAAACGTGATTGGTTGAAATTTTTCGACTGGAATATTCTGTAATATTTATTATTTTGCAATATTTATTCTAATATTAATTTCCAACTTTTTGAAATTAATAGAAAAATCGCATCTATGGAATATAATGTACTTATTACATTCATACAAGCAAATTTTCCATCCACACATACACATACGTACTCAGTCGTCCATACTTATATATTACATAGTCGTCAATATCATATGTGCATATCTCCTATACCGCTCTTACTATGGATAGGGTAGGCGAGGGCGAGGGTTACCAATAAAATTCAATAAAAAATAAATAAAATACTACAGATCAATTATTTTTATCACTTAAATAATAATTACACATAATATTTATAAATTTATTAATAAATCTATATTTTATTTTCATAGATCACAAGCAGTCGTCGGATGAGGTTAGTTATAGAGGGTTAGATAGGTTCCTATAAGGTTAGACAATGTTAGATTAATTCAGAGATTTTCTGGATACTTATAAAACAAAATAAAAGATCAAAATTTTAAATTAATAATTAATGAAACTGTATAAAAATACGAGTAAATAATTTACTCAGCGCTTACTTACATGAAAATACACTTTCACGTAATATAAATAATAAAAATTGAAACAAAGACAAACAATAAACAAACAAAACACAAGTTAGCTGAATAGTACACTCTGATCACATTAACCACGTGACAGTCGCAGGTGACAATTGTTGCAGCAATTAACACAATCACCCGAAACCTCATTTGTTCAGCTGGCACGAGCACCGTGTTCGCGTACTACGCTGTGAATGAACTTCTTGTCAGGGTAAAAATGGAATAATGAGTGAGCAACTGACTCCATCTCCATCGCTTCGCTGGCGGATGAATGAACGAAAGTAAAGAAAACGGAACGCCTTAATGAGCTCCTCGCCTCGCTCCATCCTTTTTCTTTTCTTGTGTCAAGGCGAAGGATGCAATTAAAAATCGATCCGTCGCGTAAAACTACGCCAAGCTGGGCTGGGTGGAGAAACTCTTGCTTGCGCGCGCGTAAGCTCTGCTCAATGAGAGAGTTTTTAAGAAGTTGTGATGACGTGGCATGCAACAGATTGTTGCCCTACTTCAAATTCAACTCTTCGGATTTTTAATGAGACTGCTTTGAGGTTTAAGGAAAGGGAGACCAATTATAAAATCTGATTTCCATACAGTTTTAATTTTGATATGACAATTAATCATTTTTCTTTTCTTCAGGTAAATTACGTGATCTGTCGAACCAGTACGTTACAATAATGAAATAAGTAATTATATCAAGTGGTTAATCATTGAGAAATGACTTCAGAAAACTTAACAGGGATTTAAACAGGCAATAAACAATGTTGATTTGTTTTCATTTATTTAAATTGTTCAACATCACTGCTTGCTACTTTGCTAAAAGTTTTTACTTGTAGTTTTCGTTTGTGAAGATATATCTGTACCACTGAACCTGCCACTAGGGGAACCCCAGGCGCTCGATTCTTAAAATATGAGATACGGTGTGAGATGAGAAAAATAGTCTCGTCCAGTGAGATGCAAGATGTATTCGTGAGAACCAAATTTTTGTATGCCCTATATGTATTTGTAATCACAGTTTTGACAAGTCTATGTATGAACAATCTTCGTGTTAATTAAACTATTTTTAAGGTCTGGAATAATATTAATTATTTTAAATTCGGGGGTTGAAGTGTTTGGAATATACTCGTATTTAAGTTTTATATAAATAAATTCTGTTAAATTTTGTTATTTATTTCTTATTGAGTAATTTATACACAATATACAAGTGGTCTTAAAGTGTACCTCAAAATTGTTTAATTAACAATAAGATTTCTGTCCATTCATGGCATATTTTTTGGAATGTACTTTTCAAACACTAGTGCGTGGAAAGTACTTTTCAAGCACTAGTGCATGAAAAGTAAAGTTGCTCGGTAAGATGCACTCTCGGTTAATTTACTTGGCAACTAATACTAACAATATTTGAAGATGCCTTTATACTCACTCACACACAGTATTATTAGAAATAGCACTAATATTTCGATTGTAGGAAATGTTGTATGCAACTCATATGTAATAGTATTTTGTATAACTAGTACTGAAAGTTGGATATTTCACATGAGTGTGAAATACCCTTTCAGCACGTGTTGTACACGATATTTTTCCGACGACCACAAAGAAAACAATATAATATTTACATAAAATTATTAAAACAGATTATGTTAACATCATTGCTATCAGAATTCACCAAAAATTATGTTAAAATCTGATAAATCAGGGTCCAACCTTCTTAATCCGTGTAAATTCAGCAAAATTTACTGGGCCTAATTTAGGGTAAATAACGCTTATGTTCATTCAATTTTTTTTCGATAAAATTATTAGGTTCAGAAAATAATTAAAGCACGTAAACAGCACAAAAAAAATTTTTTTTGAATAAAATTTACGGTTGTTTGTAGGAAGTTTTAATAAAATAAAATACACACAACAACTTCCCACTGGCCATAGGGCAGTGCAAACAAACGAGATGACATTTCTGGATTTACCTTTACCGTCATGCATGAGTGTGTAGAAAACCGCACAGGTGCAACTAATATAAATGTGAATTTTGGTACATGGATCTTAATACACGACGCGGGCCTTATTTACCTCAGGTAAGAGTACCTTATACCTAAACAAGATTTTTGTTGAACCTTTCCGTAAATTTATTACATGAATATGATTTATTGTCCATGCAACGATTTAGTCCTAAAATTAGTAAACATATTGTTAAGTATTTTGTTAAAAATACTCAAAAATTAATAGATCACAGAATAGTGATCCCAATTTATAACCATAAAAGTCTTTTGCCTACTTATTCCAGAGTGTATCTAGACTATCTAGAGATATGTTAATCTAGTCAAATCGAACGAAGGCATAAGAACTTTTTTTTTAAAAAAATTGTTAAAATCTTCAATTTAAATAAGTATCTCTTCCGGTTATTTAAATATAATCAAAAACTAATCATAATTAATTGGAAAAATGTAGCATAGCTGTTAAATTTTGAAATTTTGTAATTAATGTAATAATGTTATACCTATAGTGCAGGTACAGGGTACTATCAAACTCACCAAACCTGTAATTTTTAGTAAAGATATAAAATTTTCATAAATTTGGAATGTTTTATTAATTTATACAGGGTATTAATCAGTACAAATTACAAATTTATGTAGGGCATGTAGGGAATGCAAAACAGAACTATTACTAATAAAGTCATATCAGGAAATGCACCGTTGTGAGTTACTGGCTCTTAAGAGAGTAATTATCTACCTTAATTTTGAGTTTTCTGTGCCTTTTTATTTTCACTTCTATCATTGAATTTTTTAAATAATTTTATACATTTTTGTAATACATATAACCTACAAATATTATAATAATTGCTCAAAATGACGATTACATTCTTCAATGCAAGCATTCTACCATCGAATCATATTTTAATACATTATTTCAAAAACGTCAAGATATCTTTGAATTTCTTGTACTGCCGTACACTCGGCCGTACATTAATAATTAATTAATACCATGTTTGCTTAATCGCGAACAGTATGCTCATTCATAATGCGTCTGCAATTCAATGCTAAAATTTAAACCAACAAAATAATAACTGAAGCCAACTAAAATTAAGATAGAAAATTACTCTTTTAAGAGACTGTAGCTTGAAAACCATACGTTTCCGGATATAATTTTTTTAGTAAAAGTTGGTTTATTTTCTATCTTCTACATGAGCTATAAATTTGTAACACGTTTTCATTAACATCCTGTATAAGTTTTGTATCTATGTAATTAACAATAAGACCATAAATAATAGTGTGAGTGTAAAACTGAATTACAATAAATTCAAATGGCACATTATATACTATTAAAGCTCATATTTTTTTCATTTGGCTTGCAGTATTTAGTACAATCGTATCATCTGCTTTAAAAGTTGTTAACCATGGTTAATTTTAATTTCATTAGTCAGGCTGGCACCCCCCCCCCCCTCCCCCCCCTTCCCGTAATAATAATATCGCAGACAGCGTGGCGGCGAACGACGTCGATGACATTTTTATGCTCCGCAAGGCGGCTTCGACGGCGTCGGCGTCAGTGTGGTAGCGCATTCCAAACACGTCCCGAGCAAAAGTGCTTTTTCAATGGACAGAAATGAAGACGCGTTGACGAAATTAGGAAATTAGTTTGCGAGACGTCGTTTCCTGGTTACATTTCAACGACTGTCAAGGCTTTTTTCTTTCACGCAAAGAAAGAATGAGCTCTTAACTTCAAATAAGTAGGTAAACAGAAAATCAATTGACCCTTAATTTCACAAAATAATATTTAAAAAGTAACTAATACTTGTATCTTTATATTGGTCGTTTCCTTAGCCTAAAACATTCTTACTACAAATTCTTTTTTCAACAGCTATCATATGAAACTTTACTGAAATCTCACTATTAAAGCAATACCTTTAATGAGATTGGGTAATCAAAGTTCTTAAAAGTAGATGCTACATTCGGTGCTAAACTTGTCACTTTCTCCCTTAACAATATTCTTTCTCTCTACAGGAATTTGTTTCCTAAATAAATAAAATAAATATACAATCATATTACCTATATATGGGAGTGTCAATCTATTTATATTCACAGGATTCAGTAAAGATGATATATCTGTACCATTGAGGCCGTTTATCAGTTTTCAAATATGACGTGGGTTGGAATCGAACGTGGATTCGAATCAAAGTAAAACACAACCACCATAAAAAATATAATACATATTGAGAGGTATCTACATATTATAAAATATGGAATAATGAAAAAATTGACCAAAAACTGAAATAGAAAATTGAAACATTCAAACTTTCGCACAAAAGATTAATAGATAATAGGTTAATTAGATATTTTAGGTACAAATTATAACTTTTAGAAAACTGTCATAAAATTAATTTGAAGAATAAGTTCTACCGATGATAGTAAAGTAAAATAAATCAGCGATCGGGGAATACTAAAAGGATAATTCAAATTTCAAATCAATGAAAGTTTCAGAATGTATCTGGTCTATTACATAATTTTAATACGCCTGAATATAGGCACTGTCCACACATACTGATCGTGTAGCGTTGGCTTTTCATCCCTCTCTATAAGTTTTCTACCTGCTCTTTTGGAAGGGTCTTGGTTTAGGGTTATATATAAGGTTGTGACGGGTGTATATAAAACATTAAATAACGAACATATGGAATTCTTTTTAGGGATCTAAAATTTTAGATCTAAAACTTTAATGCAATTTAATTTAATTACGTAGTATTGAAAAAATATTTATTTGTGATTTGAACAACAAATAGTCTCCCACCGTTCCACTCATAAATATTCTCGCGACTCCTTTTCCAAACTTGGACTCGTTTGTTAACAGATTGCCTTATGATACTTGATTTTTAATGTACTGCATTTGAATAAGATAATAAGACTGTATGTCTACTCCTTCATACACACGGACCCATAAACAGACACTCATGCACCCACAGAGGCTATAATGAAAATGTAAAATTGGAATTCAATGGACCTTCAAAGGTATTGATTTGAAATTCTCGATTTTTGGCATTTTGCATCATTTTTACACCTTTTTTAAAAAACTTAAAACAAATAATTTTCCCATTAGGTATTTGAGATAGGAATTATTCCTGTTTTATTGACTGAATTATTCTTATACAATAATCAGTGACTTTAAACTAAGTGCTAATCCTAAATTAATAATGTAACAAAGCCGGCAACGAGTTACAGTTATGCAACCAACACTACGTATAATTAAAGCGCAAAACTGATCCAACCAATTTACCTGCATGAGATTTAATTGCTTGTTATTTTAGTATTTTACGAATAAGGCTTCATTCACAATGAAAAATCATTGAATTTAATTAGCCACCTGTGACATTTCTGATGACATTATATATGCATAATAAATATATGGGCAGAGATATACTTGTACTTGTGTTAATATTGCTGTTATGGTTAAAAACTTCCTTTCTGATCTCCTGTTAATTTTAGTCAGAAAGTATAACATTTTATGTCAATTAGTATACATACGCACTAGGTTAAACATCACTGCGCTGCCGCACAACGTTGAACGTAAACCTTTACTTGAAAATTTGGTGTTTGCAACCTATTGACTACGTATAACGTTTAAGTAGATTGTCGTGAACGCTATCCTACATTTGAATTTGTTAATGATTAACGTTTACGCTTAAGGAGAAGTCAATCTGCTATTTTTTTCATAGTGAATAAAGCCTATCTTATAGCTAACTCGTAGATTTATTCGAGATACTTTACGTCCGACCATAACAGCGTAGACTTATTTACCTCTGTGCAACTAATTTGCAGACCGATTTTAGTCGCAACTGATCCGAATCTAGTATTGATCCTTATTTCTTACACTTAGTGAAGTTGTTTTGTTAATAGCGGCGGGCCATAAGAAAATATTTGTTTTTCTGGAAGGTAGGATATATGTATGAAATAATTGAGTATAACTATAACAAATGTATGGTATTACATTATTTATAATGTTTTTATATTTTGCTTGCAACTTTTACTAAACATAATTTAATTTAACTATGAATTTATAAGATAATGTCTCGTTATTAAATAAAACTGAATTTTGGACATCCATTACCTTTTTTATTATTATTAACTAAAAACAATTATCAGTACACCGTACATTTGATGACGGCAGCAGATACCGAAACTTTGAGATATTATTTGTGTTTTTAGTTAATAATAATAAAAAAGACAATGGGAGTTCAAAAGTCGGTTTTATTCAATAATTTAATTTAACCTAATTAAACGTGTGAAACTCACTCCCGCAAAACTTGGTTGTTGTCTTATTTTTCTGGTAAAAATAAAAAATATATTTTTATAAATATATTAAACTAGCTGACCCATCCATAAAAGGTAAAGGTGGATCAGTTACACAAAACTAAAGCCATGCAATGTATAAAAAATATAACAAAATTATGTATTTAAAGCATAAAAAGTAAATAGTGTGTATTAGTAGGATTCTATTAAGAAAGTATCATTGTGACTTTATCTAGTCTGTTCATTTCTGAAACCTCAAGAAGCTAACAAAAAACAATAAGCTCCTGAAACAAAGACAAGCTTACAGTGAAGTTTCTTAGTTCGTATATCTTTACGTGTCGCTAATTAAGATAGGTGGAGTGTACAACAAACGAGGGCGAGAAAAACTGCCATAAATATCCCGAGAAAGAATTCCGGAAGTAAACGAAGCCGGGGAGCAACAAAGCCTTGGCAAGAAAGAAAGATGTGCGGTACTTCATTTGCACAATACAGCGTAGCTCGCGTTTATTTGTACCCATGAATGAACTACGAATGTACAAGGAAAAACGACGACTTTTCCCTTAGCTGTTTGTACGTTTCACTTGCTCTGCTCTCCTTCCAATACACTTTTGTTTCTCAACCGCGAAATTCTTATTTCGTGACTGCTCTTACTAATTAGCTACCTCTCTTTTCTATTCCTTTATTTACTCATTGCCCTCATTTCTCGAATCACATTCTAATTATTTTAGGACAAAATTATTGAACAATTAGAACAATGGAGAGCAGCTAAGGTTATTAAATTTTGGTCAAAAACAGATATGCATTTAACATTATATCCAGATTGTGAAACAAAAAACAAATCTATACGTGAGAAAAATTTGCAAATGTACGATACTTGATCAAAAAGTAACCAGAATTTTTGAATTTTGTGCGTTCTTTGTTTAACTATTTATAACTTAATTAATTTTAATGCTATTGCTTTCTGACAGTGACATTTGTTTAAATATGTCAAAATTGTTATTAAAGTATTATGTTTTTGTTTGACACATAGGCAAGATAATGTATAAAAATAAATTATTTTATAAATTTATATTTAAAGTAATTTATTAAATGCTACTATCGTAGAATTGAAGATTGTGTCATTATATTTAATATTTATTAGTAAAAGTTGCTGAAAAATTATATTCAATTCAAGAAAAACTGTTAAAAGCTTGTATAAGTGATACTTCCGATTATCCGATATACACTAAAAACTTATAAGCTCTTCTCAATTGGTATAGAATGGGCTTACAAAATTTCAAAATTTTCTGATTGATAATATTTAGGTAATCGTGTCCACAGAATCCACACACACTCACACACACCCATACATATCCACAGACATCATTGTAAAAATGTTAGAATCGAATTCTGGGGACACCAAAACGTGCTTATTCACTAAAATCTTTATATGCTATTTTTAGCATGATCCCTATACCTCCCTTAGCTATCACTTTAAGAGAGGTTACTGAGGAATTTGATATTTACACGGGTCATTTTGGGCATGAAATTAGTGGCACTAAGCATTTGTGATTTTTTTGGCCAAAAACTACCACCACATTCACCAGACATGGTTCACTGTGGCCTTTTCCTCTATCCGATGATGACCACATTGAAAACGTTTTGGGATCATAAAGGAATTAAAGGCAAAGAAGCTGAAGGTTATAATGTTTTGCAGACTTGAAATAACGTTTACATAAATGCGTTATATATAATGGGAAGGAAATAACTACTCTGAAAGGGACAGTATTATAATTCTCATATTTAAATAATAATAATAATAATAATAATAATAATAATAATATATAATAATTCCAAAATTCTTACTTAATAATAATAATAATAATAATAATAATAATAAATTTATTTATACTGACAAGCAACAGATACAATTCCAATTACAGATTATCAGTGATTAATATACATAAAAGAGAAATATTATTCATCATTAATATTAATATAATGCACAAGTGTTTTTACAGATATATTAAATATATCAATTGTATCGCATTTCGATAGTAACTCATTTACATAACTTAAGGCTTTATTTAAAGTTATAAAAGAAAAATTACCCAAGAGTTGCATATATCTAGACCTTAATCTAATATCAGGTACAAAAATGTTTATTTTGTTTAATAAATCAGGTACATCTACTTCACTCTGTACGATTTTCGCTACAAGAATAACTAATGAGTGCTTTCGCCTATCCTTTAAAGTATGCATATTAAATACTTCCAATTGTGAAAAGTAAGAAACTCTATTGATGTAGTTAGGATATATATTGTAGGTTCGAAAGTATATATTTCTTAGGAATAGTTTTTGTACTTTTTCTAACATTTCTGTATGTTTTTGAGAGGTTGGATACCAAACAACAGATGCATATTCTAACCTAGATCTCACAAAAGAATAATATAATATTTTTACAGTTCGCATATTAGTAAAGTTCTTAATATTTCTTAACACAAAACCCATTTGTTTATATCCCACCTTAGAGATGTATTCTATATGGTAATTAAATTGAAAATTGGTAGTAAAATAGACTCCAAGATCCTTAAATAGGTTCACTCTTTCAATGTCATTGTCATTTATTTTGTATTTTCCAATGTGAATTGTTTTTGATTTTGATATTGTCATCACTTTGCACTTTTCAATATTAAGCACCAACGAATTTTTAGCACACCACACTGTTATATTGTTTAAATCAGATTGTAACTGTATTAAATCACTTTCTGTAGACACTGGCATGAAAAGTTTAAGATCGTCTGCATATAATAAGCACTGAGCCCATCGAAGCACATCTGGAAGATCGTTTATCGCATATAAAAATAATAATGGTCCCAATATTGACCCTTGGGGGACTCCGGATGTTGCTACAAAGAAATCGGAGACACAATGCATGTATGATACCATGTTTTTTCTATTTTTTAGATACGATTCCAACAAAGAGATCGTATCTTGATGTAAATCAAAGTTGTGTAATTTTTTTATTAATATGTCATGTCCAATTTTGTCAAAGGCTTTTGTCATATCGGTGTAAATAACATCTACTTGATTTTCTGGTATGGTTTGAGAAACATACTCAGAAAATGTTAACAGATTTGTTATTGTCGATTTACTTTGGACAAACCCATGTTGATGTGGCGTTATTGCTGTGCTAGTATATTCTTGTAGTTTTTTATATAATATCGATTCCAAAATTTTTGATATGGATGTTAGAATAGAAACTGGTCTGTAGTTTTTTATATAACTTTTATTCCCCGATTTGTGCATAGGGACAACTCTTGTATTTTTTAATGCAGTAGGAAATTGATTATTTGATAGTATTAGGTTGCAAATAATTACTAAAGGTTTAATTAATATATCTGAACAACCTTTCCAGATGTAGGCCGGGATTTGATCTAAGCCTACTGCTTGCCTTGGTCTTAAGCTTGCTATAGCTATTTTAATATCGTCTTCGGTAATTTCTGATATTTTATAATAAAGAATATCACTATTATTTGTAGTTTCTTTAATATGACTGTTTGTAACTGTATTATTATTCGAGTCGCTATATACAGATTTGAAGTATTCTGCGAAACCGTTTGCAATGTCATTTGTGTTGTGGTATGTTACATCGTCCATACTCATAGAAACAGGATGCATATTATGTGTTTTAGACTGACGTATATAATCCCAGAATTTTTTTGGTTCCGTGTAAATTACTTCCTCAGCATTCTTAACATATTTTTTGTGAGCATCTGTGATTAAGCATTTTATATTTGCTCTCAGTTCACTAAAGCGGCTTTTTAATTGAATGTTATTTGGGTCTTTTCTGCATTTTTTGTGTAATTTATCTTTTTCATGTAATTTTGCTTTAATGTCGCCATTAAACCAAATAGGATATATTCTTTTATTTTGTTTGTTTTTCCTAAGAGGAACGGATTTATCGAAACAATTATAAATAATGTCATAGAAGATTTCCACTACTCTATCCACATCTGTCTCAGTTTTCATAACGTTCCAGTCTTGTGATGCTAGATATTCATACAAGAGATGAAAGTCTGCTGAGCCGAAGTTATATACCTTATTAGTAGTACTAGATGTCTTTTTTGCTCTTGTATAGCGGAAGTTTGTTTTAACAATAATTTGTAGTGCTGGGTGATGGGGATCTATACTGACCATGGGATCGGAATTGTTAATAACCGAAGTATGTTCTAAATTAGAAAGAACTAAATCTAATGTTCTGTTAAGATAATTTTGGGTGTCATTGCACGACTTTAAGTTAAAGAATGCCATAAGCATTCCTACTGTTTGTGAAGAAAGACTTCCTTTGTTTATGTTAAATCCCGTTCCTGTGATTTCGGGAAGATTAAAGTCTCCCACAATTAATAAACTACTATTTATTAATTCGGGATTATTTATTAAATGTGATGCAAATATTTCGTATTTTTCATTTGTTGATTTTACTTCCATATACACAACGGCTATTATAAGAGATTTTTGATTATTTCTGATTTTTATTAGTATATATTCAATGCCATTGTCATTCTGATAATATATCGGTTTTGGATCAAATATGTTCTTGACTGCACATAGGACCCCGCCACCTTTATTACCTCCTTTAAGATTATAATCTCTGTCTCTTCTGAATACTGAATATCTGTTATCGAATAATTCTGCGTCTAATACTGAGTCAGAAAGCCATGTTTCTGTAATCGTTATTATATCATAATTATTCATTAGAATATTATTATAAAAGGTTTTTGTTTTTGTTCGTAGTCCACGTGCATTTTGATAAAAAATATTCAAATCTGAATCTAGACCGAGGCTTGTTTCGGAAAATTTGCAGTTTTTTGAAATTTTTTGTTGAAAAATATAAATGGTCTTATTAATGCATTTTTTGGCCAGCTATCTGGGTTATTTATTTTTTCAAGTGCTTCAGTTTCATTCTCATTTATTCCTACTTTAAATGATGAATAATCTGTAATTACGGTTTGCAGCTTTTCACATTTACTGTCCATAATGTTAAGGGATTCTTTTAAGAAATCTTTGATATCCGATTCAGTAGTAGTATCGACAAATCTGGAAATAAAAAACCATTTCCTTTTTTCTATTGTTTTAATGACATTTGTTTCATTTGTTCCAATTATATTAGATTTTTTACCAGTACGCCTCTGTTTACGCTGTACTTGAAATCCTTCATCGTCTACAAATGGGGGATTCCTGATATTACAAGTTTCTGCCGATGGCTCCGGCTTGTTTTGGATTTTATTTCTACTTATAGACTCTAGGCGACCTCTTGTAGTTGTTTGTTTATTAAGAGTTGCTTCAGGTTCTTTTTGGGAACTGATATTTTTGGTTTGTGTCTTGGCTATTTCACCTTCATTGGTTTTACTTAACCCTGACACTTTTATCGAATTAAGTATGGTGCTGTGATTACTTATTTTATTGTTTTGCTCCTGAACTAGGTTCACCAGCTTATTTATGGTTTCCTGTAAGTTATTTATTTGTTTGATTAGTGTGAACTCCAATCAAAATATTATTGCACTTTTCACTGCCGCATTTCCAAAATATATTTGGATTTTTCTCAAGTACTTTTATTTCACTTGCCTTAATTGTTTCGGTGGTCTTCAAACACTCTACGTGATATGACGAACAAAAACACTTAATACAAGGATTTTCACCAATATCTGCACTGCATAAAGAGCAGATCAACTGCATCGACGCCATTTTTACTTTAACTTACTTAACTCGTGAATACAACATAACAGATATTCTTTCATTATCATATTACAGCCATAGCCAGAGCCGTCATTGAACCTTAGTCGTAAGTAAAGTACGGTAGTTAAATTAGGCATTTACGAAAATTCTACCGGTAGATATCGCATCTACCGACTGCGTTCGAAAACACAAGTGGTTAATAGTTAGCGTGTACGAAAATTGTACCATATCTACGTATCTACCAGATCCATACCGGATACCGGATTCATGATTTGTGAATCGAGTAATTCAGCCGGTAAATGCGGTAAATGAAGAATCTAACCTCAAAAAAGGCAGAGATGACAGGCGAAGTTGGAATCGTTTTAGAAGTTAATATGATAATACAAAAGATAAGTCGAGATAACGTTTAACTATGTCCAATTTTAAATCTGTTTCATCTTTCAATTGCTTTTCATAGATTATAAATTTACCCTGTTTACCACTTGCGTTCTTAAAATATCTATCCCGGTAGCTGTAACCTGATGAACAGCTATTTACCGATATATACCGGTAACAGTTCACCGGTAGAATTTTCGTAAATGCCTACTGTGATATAAATATGCAATTAAAGTATACAACCAGTATCACATATGTTTAAAACATATATCTAACAGATCAAATAATTTCATCCAAGACGGTACTCTATTTTGTGACTACACATATAGTATTATCGTAATTTATATCCCAGTATAACAATAACAGGAAAAATGTGAAACTAATTATGAAAGTAAGATAAAGAAATGAATATATTCGTAATTAGATTTTATTCACAGATTCCGGTAATGACGATATATCTGTACCATTACCATTGTGGGCGATTACTTCACCGGCACTCAAAATTATAGTGAGTGAAGAGTATGACACATGAGTCATTTTTGAGCTTTTAAATAGTGTTGCCGCAAGAACAAGACCAGTCTTGCTCTTGTTTAGACAAGACCATCATTATTGTTTCAACTAAAAAGTCAAGACAAGTTGAGACCAGTAACGAGTTTTGTCAAGAAAGTCTTGAAATCTCGACAAGACTCTCGACTTCCTTTCATGGGTTTGTTTTTTAAATATATTTTCTAAAAGTGCTTCAAAACTAGGACTAATACTGCAAATACTATTTAAATATTCTCAAAAACAAGATAGATATGAATTATTCAACTTATGTAATTGTGTTTTTTCAATGTTGTGTTCCTGGATCATTAATTAAATTTTTCATTGCAAACTAAATAATATCCATATGAATTATATTCCCAAAGTATCTTTTAACTTAATTCTAATAATATTTTTTTTTTTTACTATTTTACAACTATAAGTAAATCTGGGCTTATTTACAACATATCAAGAGAAATAAGGTGTTATGAGCCATGATATAATATTTTTTCCCCAAAGTATACGAGTATAGAATTGGAAAATAGACTTTTATACGTAACGTCAATACGTCTCGATAAGCTGATTGGGTAGATTTCAGGGATATGGAAATAGATTTTTTTATTACATTATTAAGTTTATTCCCGCAGAGCTTCCTATAAATTATGAATAAACCTAAACAATATTTTTCATTTTATGTTAATGTACACAAACTTATTTTTTTCTACAATAAATGAATTAATACATATTATTTTATCGAATTATAATTTCACTTATAACCAAATTTTCTTCTATATCTCTACTATACAATTATGTTTTTGAGCTACTAAGGAATACAGCATATTTGTTGAAAAAATCTGTTGTGGCCAGCACAAGACCTCTCGCCATTTCCATATTAGGCTATATAAGTATTGTATTGCACTTTCCTTTCGAACCGTCGTTTTATAACAAAAAAATACAGAACTTTTCACAAATACTGTTTTTTATTATATTTAACATGTCTTCTGCACACATATAATTCTAATTATATCTATTTTTCATTGTATGAGGAAGTTTCTAAATTTCAGAGATTCTTCCAATTCATTAACCAGATTGGCGGTATTTCTGATATGGATATATGCATTTTACCTATAATTTCAAATATTTAATTAATAAAACAATAAGAAAGATTAAATGTATTATCAGAATGTCACTAAAACTGTTGATTTTTGATACTGACGTGTCATTTAAAAACTATGTTATAAACATTGGAATTTGTCAACTGGTTTCCTTAGTACCTTAGCCTCTGCAATTAAATTACTCTATATATTATAGTGTCTTTATCTCTAAATCTATACAAGATATAATAAAAATTTTAAGTGTATTAAATGGAGAATTTTATATTTTTCAATATTTAATAACAAAAATTTCCAAAAAATTATATTTAGAAGAACTTTTCTCATAAACTACTACTTTCGGTTGTTCAATTGTTACCGAAACCTTTTCAGCTCTTCCCAGGAATGTCAGATTGAGGAATCCATAGTTAAACAGTTCTTAAGTCTTATAGTTTTTGAGGAATCGTGTCTACAACATCCAGACATACACACACACATACACACATCCACACACACACACACACACACACACACACACACACACACACACACACAGAGAGAGAGAGAGAGAGAGAGAGACATCATTTTAAAAATGTTATAATCGGATTCTAGAGACCTTAAATCGTGCTTATTCACTAAAATCTGGATATGCGAATTTTAGAATGAATCCAATACCTCTCTTAGCGAGATATAAAGATTAGAGACAAATGGCTATTTTCTTTATTATTAAATTTAGACTAGAAAAATTAATTATTAGGTTATTTTTTATACAAAATACAAGTATTTGACATTTGACATGATTAATTTACATTACTTTCAGAAAATATAAAAATAATATATCATTCCATCCAAACCGAAACTATAGAATTTAGGACCATTTTACACCAAAAACTGGCTTTTAACTTCGCCCCCAAACTATAATTTAAACTGTAGATCTAACCGCCTGTATTAAAAATGTGTAGCTAAATTTTGTTTCATATTCCATATTAAATTTAATAAAATGAACAAATTTAAATCAATTTCCATGTTTTTATGACATTTAAATAAATCATTGATATCAAACATTTATTTGCATTTGTTCACTAATTTAAATTTATTATGAAATTAAATTTAACTGAACGTTTATGACACCGGTACCAGCCTAAAATTAATAAATAAAATAGGCACTTATCCTTATTTTTTCAATCAACACGATAGTCGCATGTCGCATTCTTAATCAGCTAACAGAATATCAGTTATTGTGTTTTCTTATATTAGTGAATTTTAAATAATGATGTCTTTTGTATACTGATAACCTTAAATGATTCAGTATTGTTTCTGGTACAAATGATTGCTGTCTGCTTCAGGAGGATCAAAATGCTATATTTAATTGGTCAATTCAATTTTTTTTTATTTTTTAACTTGAGTAAATGCAAATTTATCAGTTTTACTAGAAAACATACTACTATCACTTTAATTATTTGATGAATGGTTTAAAAATAAATCGTGCCACAATAATTCAAGGCCTTTGAATTTATCTCGATCCAAAATTAAACCTTGTAAATCATATTGAAATAGCCTAATATGACTTCAAAAATATGACATGCTACAATATACTACTAATATTATTGAATAGATTCAAATTAAATTATGAAATATTCGGTGATATATATTGTGGTTCGTCTGATTAAACTTAAATTATTCAACCTTGATACCCTTGGAAACAGACGATCAAAACATCAAATATTATTTGTTTATAAAATAATTAACAATATAATCAATGATATTGGCTCAGTTAATGTTCTAAAATTTTATGTAAATAATTGTATTACTCGTTGTATTCATAATTTTGTCTATAATTTTTCGCTCACAAATTAGTACTATTATAATTCTCCAATTAACACTATCTACAGTAAATATATGTGGATAGTTCAGATATTGTTTTCTTTGTTACACTTACACTTGATATTAAAAATAACTTGAATATTATAATTTAAATTTCTAATCATGTATCTATTATTATTTTATTTCAAATTTTGTAATATTATTTTGTAATGGGGATTCATCGTGTTGAATAATAAAGATTATTATTATTATTATTATTATTATTATTATTATTATTACTATTATTATTATAATTATTATTATTGTTGTTGTTGTTGTTGTTGTTATTATTATTATCAATGTTTCAGTCTCTGTAAGAAGTAAATTTTATTTTTATCTTCCTTTGAAGCTATTACACTTATAATAAATTTATTTATTTTATTTATTTATTAATGTATTTATTCATTTTTTAATTTATTTATTTATGTATTTATTTCTTTTATTTATTAAATAATATATACATATATATATATATATATATATATATATATATATATATTAATTTAATTATTTATTATTTAATTAATTAATTAATTTATTTTTTATGTACTTAATAATTCAGGATACGAATATTAACATTTTTATTTTTTTTACGTGTAATGCTTGGTGAAGTCTTGTATCTTGTCATTATTTACAAAAAAAAATCATAGATATAATATCATTAAATTAACTGATCAACGCATGCAACAACTTGGTATTGTACTATTATTGTACATAGAACTATTAAAATAGTAATTAAAATAAATACAAAATTCTTATCCTTATCAAAGAAACAATCACTGTTATTTGACGACATAATTGTAAAACTAACTCCCGCATCTATTTGACAGAAAAGGAGCAGTGTTTCTTTGAAATCCAAATTATTAGTGAGCATAAGTAGTATATGGCATGATTAGATCTTAAAATGGCATACCCTCCATTAGAATGCGGGTAGAAGCGTCAATATTTAATTCCGCGTGGCTAGAGAGACGCCTGGAGACTATCAATCATAAGTAAACACGGGTAGTGCGGGACCAGAGTAGCAGCAGGAGCTTTGCGCCTTGCGGCGAACACGCGCTCCTGAACTACGTTTCTCAATTATAAGCCGAGCGTGACCTGAACTACGTACGAGTGAAATGGGTTGCCTGCCGGCTGCGGAGACACAAGGGGCCGTTCAAAACCGAACTAAACCCAGCCAACGCAGATGCTGGCTATTCACTCCATGCCTAATTATTCATTTCATATGAACCAGTCTGCTTCATGCTATTGTTTCCTAGTTATGTCAATCAGAAGCTACATAAATTTATTACACATACATACAGTAACTCAAGTGTTATGAATCGATCATACATTTCTAGAAATCTGTCAGAAGAGAATTTGATTAATTTTGTATCAAAAGCTTCTAAAATTAATGCGCATAGATTGTAGAACAATATATATATATATATATATATATATATATATATATATATATATATATATATATATATATATATACGCGCAGAGTATCAAATGGAGTCTTGTATAAAAATATACACTCAATGCAATATATCGTAGTTATTGGGGTCGCAGACGTAGGATTTGTTCTAAAACTGTAGTTCTAAAATTTCAAAACACACCAAATGAAAGTTTACTTCGTTCCATTTCGTTTCTATATTATAATCATGAACCATTAGGTTATATGTAAACATTATATTCGTATTTACCTACATAGACATATTATGGATATTATTTAGAGATAAAAAATTCTAATGATATTAAGTTTCATAAATCTCACAACCTGTGATAATATAACCATAGCAACAGTTAAATATATTTTTATACATCAGGGAGTACTATGTATTATGAAAAGTGACATACGTCAGTGTCAAGTGTCATTTTCATAGTATGCTCGCAAAAGATTTATTTCAGAAATATTTAGCCTAGTGTTATTGAAAGAAAACAAGAAAAAAGAAGTATACGGAGGTAATGGAAGGTCTTCTGCTAGCCACAACAGATTTTTTATTATATTTTGTTATTATATCTTAAGAATGTCAAACCAATTAAAGTAGAATTTCAGTCAATTACTACATATGGTAAAACATTAAATAGTGGAAATTTTGAACATAAATAATAATGCAGAGTAATAAAAAAAACTGAGTCTGTTGGGGGATATTTTTATCCTACAACTACGTTAGGCAAAAGCGGAAATACTATTGCCATTGCCATGTGATCTTTAGAATAAATACAAATAGGAAGTAAAGATCGTCATTATTTGCCGAGAGCGAATATTGAATCCTGAGGGCGTTATATACAATATTTTATATACAAACGGAAATGAAAAAGAATGAAGCACATTTCTATAAACGAAGAAAAACTATTTATTTTAAATTTAATTTTGCAAAAATCATTATATTTTTTTCTAAATTAATATAATTAATAATATTCCTTATTTGTTAAACAATATCAATTAACAAAGGACTTGAATCACTTTATTTCCCAAGGGAGTACTTTATTTCCCCAGGAAGTACTTTATTTCCCTAGGGAGTTCTTAATTTCCCTCGATAAATAATGAAGCACATTGAGTTGTGATTTTGATACGAATAAAGCTAACATTATTTACCGGTTGTATATAAATGCATTTAAGTTATCAAATGACACTGTCAATAACAGAAAATATTTTTTTGTATCAGTGTTACCAATTTCAATTAATTTTTGTTATTACTAATAGTTTTTTTTATCACTCTGTAATATTATCGCTCAAAAGGATAAATAAATTGAAGAGAAGGCTATGTTTTTTTCTTGAGAAATATCATTCATTTAAAATTTATTATCGCAAATTTTTTGGTTAATAACGTTCAATCATTAATTCTGGCTAATTTTCAAATAAATAATAATTGTAATATCAATAAAAATTAAAAATGTTAGTTAATAACGATCATTCATTAATTATACGTGATTTTTCATCACACCTAGCTAATTTTGAAAGAAATAATAATTATAGTATCGCTAAAAACGAGAAATAAATTGATGAAAAATTCATATTTTACTGGAGAAATATAATTTGAATATTAAATTACTAAATTTTGGTTAATAACTGTCAATCAATATTTATAAGTGTATTTCGGTATGACTAGCTCATTTTGAAATGAATATTAATTGTAGTTGTACTATGAATAAATGTGAAACATAAATTGTTGAGAAAGATATACGGACACATGGACGATTTCAAAATTAATATTGCTAAATGTTAGTTAATAACGTTAAATTGATAACTATAAGTGTATTTTGCTTATACCTGGATAATTTTGAAAAAATATGAACTGCATTATTAATAAAAATTAGAAATAAATTGATGAAAAAATATATATTTTACGCGGGAAGTATGGATGATTTGAAATTTAATATTACTAAACGTTGGATAATAACGTTCATTCATTAATTATAAGTGTATTATGGGTATACTTGGCTAATTTTCAAATAAATATTAATTGTAATATCAATAAAAATGAAAATTAAATTCATGAGAAATATATATATTTTACTCCGGAAATATCGAACATTTGCAATTTAATATTGCTAAATGTTAGTTAATAACGATCAATCATTAATTATACGTGATTTTTCATTACACCTAGCTAATTTTGAAAGAAATAATAATTACAGTATCGCTAAAAACGAGAAATAAATTGATGAAAAATTTGTGTTTTACTGGAGAAATATAATTTGAATTTTAAATTACTAAATTTTGGTTAATAACTATTAATTAATAATTATAAGTGTATTTCAGTATATCTAGTTAATTTTTAAATAAATATTAATTGTTGTTGTAGTATGAATAAATGCCAAACATAAATTGTTGGGGGGAAAGATATAGGGAAATAAGGACGATTTCAAAATTAATATTACTAAATGTTGGTTAATAACGTTAAATCGATAACTATAAGTGTATTTTGCTTATTCCTGGCTAATTTTGAAATAAATATTAACTGCAGTATTAATTAAAATTGCTAATTTTTAAATAAATATTAATTGTTGTAGTGTGAATAAATGCGAAACATAAATTGTTGAGAATGATATAGAGAAATAAGGATGATTTCAAAATTAATATTGCTAAATGTTAGTTAATAACATTAAATCGATAACTGTACGTGTATTTTGCTTATTCCTGGCTAATTTTGAAATAAATATTAACTGCATTATTAATAAAAATTAGAAATAAATTGATGAAAAAATATATATTTTACGCGGGAAATATGGATGATTTGAAATTTAATATTACTAAACTTTGGATAATAAGATTCAATCATTAATTATAAGTGTATTATGGGTATATTTGCCTAATTTTCAAATAAATATTAATTGTTATATCAATAAAAATGAAAATTAAATTCATGAGAAATATATATATTTTACTCCGGAAATATCGAACATTTGCAATTTAATATTACTAAATGTTAGTTAATAATGATCAATCATTAATTATACGTGATTTTTCATTACACCTAGCTAATTTTGAAAGAAATAATAATTACAGTATCGCTAAAAACGAGAAATAAATTGATGAAAAATTTATGTTTTACTGGAGAAATATAATTTGAATTTTAAATTACTAAATTTTGGTTAATAACTATTAATTAATAATTATAAGTGTATTTCGGTATATCTAGCTAATTTTTAAATAAATATTAATTGTTGTTGTAGTATGAATAAATGCCAAACATAAATTGTTGAGAAAGATATAGGGAAATAAGGACGATTTCAAAATTAATATTGCTAAATGTTGGTTAATAACGTTAAATCGATAATTATAAGTGTATTTTGCTTATTCCTGGCTAATTTTGAAATAAATATTAACTGCAGTATTAATTAAAATAAGAAATAAATTGATGAAAAAATATATATTTTACGCGGGAAGTATGAATGATTTGAAATTTAATATTACTAAATGTTGGATAATAAGATTCAATCATTAATTATAAGTGTATTGTGGGTATACTTGGCTAATTTTCAAATAAATATTAATTGTAATATCAATAAAACTGAAATATAAATTGATGAGGAAGATGTATATTTTACTCGGGAAATATCGAACATTTGCAATTTAATATTGCTAAATTTTAGTTGATAAGGACCAATCATTAATTATAAGGGTATTATGGGTATACTTGTCTAATTTTCAAATAAATATTAATTGTAATATCAATAAAAATGAACATTAAATTCATGAGAAAGATATATATTTTACTCCGGAAATATCGAACATTTGCAATTTAATATTGCTAAATGTTAGTTAATAACGATCAATCATTAATTATACGTGATTTTTCATTACACCTAGCTAATTTTAATAGAAATAATAATTACAGTATCGCTAAAAACGAGAAATAAATTCATGAAAAATTTATGTTTTACTGGAGAAATATAATATTGCTAAATATTAGTTAACGTTAAATCGTTAACTAGAAGTGTATTTTGCTTATACCTGGCTAATTTTGAAATGAATATTAACTGCATTATTAATTAAAATTAGAAATAAATGGAGGTTTCCATCATTATCAAAATAATGAAAAATACACTAGTACACTAATAGACAATATACATTCATAAAAACACTAAATAAATGTTTAAATATGTTTCAATTTTTTTTAAATGGATGAAAACATTTTACTACGTCTGAAACGCTGCCAAATTTGTGACGTAAAGGCCCGGGACGGTTTTACAGTTTAGTAGTAATAGATGGCAGCACATTCAAATTGTAACAATACATTTAAAAGTATTTGAGGTGAATAGTAATTTTAAACTAATTAAAATTGTAAATACAATTATTATTGTTTACCTTATCGTATATTAGTGAAGCATTTTCTATATTTTATAGACTTTTGTATCTCGTCCATATATTGAGCGTTAGCAGAAAATTGGCGGGAGCGTACGCAATCATTGTGGCAGTAAAAATTAGCCGTTTAAACGAGATATGAAAAATACCGTTTTCAATTTTTTTTTACACAAAACCTGTTATAATAAAAATGTTTTCTTTATTCTAATATATATACCTTTTCATGAAGAATAACATATAAAAAAAATGAAAATTAGTGGAAACCCCCATTGATGAAAATATATACAATACATATATTTTACGCGGGAAGTATGGATGATGTGAAATTTAATATTACTAAACGTTGGATAATAACGCTCAATCAATAATTATAATTGTATTTTGGTTACACCTGGCTAATTTTGAATTAAATCTTATTTCTAGTATAACTAAAAAAGAAAAATAAATTCATGAAAATGATATTATATTTTTCTAGGAAAAAATTGATGAGTTGAAATGTAATACATAAACTAACGGGTAAGAACGTCCGTTAATAATTATAAGTGTATTTTGGTTATATCATATCTGACTAATTTTGAAATAAATATTAATAGTAGTTTCAATAAAAATGTGAAATAAATTGATGAGAAGGATATATATTTTATTCGGGTTATATCATCCATTTGAAATTTATTATAGCTAAATATAGATTAATAATGATCGGTCAATAATTATATTTGTATTTTGGATTCACCTGGCTAATTTTAAAATAAATATTAATTTTAGTATCACTATGAGAAATAAATTGATGAATAGGTTATAAATTTTACGCGGGATATATTTTCATTTGAAATTTAATATTACCAAATGTTGTTTAATAACATTCAATCAATAATTATAAGGGTATTTTGGTTATACCTGGCTAAGGTTGAAATAAATTTTATTTGTAGTTTCAATAAAAATTAGAAATAAATTGTTGATTATGTTATACATTTACGCGGGAAATTCATATTAAGGAATTTGTGCCATTTGAAATGTGATACTCTCTTACAATTGATAGTTTGTAGACGGAAATATTTGAAATTCAAATTTAAACAATCAAGAGATGTTGGCGCCACACACGACGTAACATTGCACCATTTTGACAAATTATCTTGCTTCAAAGAAATAAATTATAACAAACTATTTTGTATTTAATTTTGATAAATTGACAGCGCACACATCTAAATTCCATTGACAGAGACCAAGGAGGAACAGGGACACTTTTACTGTCCTCAAAATTGAAATAAAAATAACTAGATGTCACTTCTATTCGTACCAAATCTTTAAAAAAATGACGACAAAATTTTATATGAGAAAACAACAATATGAAATGACTATAATAAGCTTTGCGCAATTCAATGAAATAGGGTTTTTCAGCCATAAAAGTTGAAAGATAAAATTAAAAAAACAACGGAAGTAAAGTGTGTATATGAAATTTGTCTAATGCCCATATTCATAAACACTCGTAAAGTGTCAAAACGGTTCGTTATAATTTTTGACAAATAGAATCAAACTTGACAAATAAAATTTCGATTTTTCTTTCAATGTCGACTGTTTTTATTGGATAAAAATTATAATGAACTGTTTAAAATTTTTACAAGTGTTTATGAATACGGGCATAAGACAGTTAAGATATAAATATAAAGACCATATGATAGGTGTAAATTTTATTCCGTTTCCAAAGCCAAATGAAAATTTACAGAATAGTAAAATATGGTTAGATGCATATGGGCGAAAATTTTTACATAAACAATATGAAACGCAGTACTTACTTATATATAAAATTTTCATTGGCGGCAATAAACGTCTACAGGCGATAATTGAATCAAAGGAGATAAATAAGTCAAATAAATAGTAAATGCGATCTCCACCATTTCCTTTCTACAGAATTTTGTTCATTTGTTATTAAAATAGCATCTCCAAATTTTGTATTTGTCATTTTTTTTAAAAATAAATATATATAAAATATATCATCACGGCATATTACCTATTTCTAGGTGTGCCAATCTGCTTTGTCGCAGATATCGGTAATGATAAAAAAAAATGCAAATATTATTTGCACCTGTTCGCGAATATTATCAAGCTCTTCATCATCATATTGAATCTTTTCATAATGAAAACAACACTTTATTCCACAATCTTTCAATTAGTTAAAAATAAATATGGTCGTAATTAAACACAGACATCTTTTTAAGGGAAATAATCCCATTTTTTGCGTGTTTTAATATTAACTGCTAGTGTGTTATTATTTATCTCACTATCGGGTTCGATCCGGACCGACGCCAAATATTTCGAATTTTAAATGGCACAAAAGTGACCCTTGTGGTGCACTCTCCACGCCAGCAATGAGTGCCCGTGAGGTGACGCCTGGTAAGCGCCCGCACAGTACAAATATGTCATCATCATTACCGATATCTGCGATAAAGCAGATTGGCACACCCAGAAATCCATTTTAAAATAGTTACATACTTGTTTAACTAGGCACTAAAATACCACATTTACAACAGAGGCTTCGCCTCGTCAATGAATGCTGCCGAAGCTATAAATCTGTGTTTATTGCCGTGTTAAACACATTGGCTGATAGCACAAGCCCTGTTTTAACTAAAACGCTGTTTCAAGAATTGTCAGATTTCATTATTTAATAACAAAAATAAATAGTATCATATTTATCAAAATATGATTTTAAAGCAGAACATAGTTTGTATTCAAATAAATATTTGTTAAAAAATCGTTCTTTAAACATAAAGGTGAAATTAAATATTGAAATTTGAATTTGACATTGACTTAAAACAGTGTTTTAGTTAAAACAGGGCTTGTGCTACCAGCCAATATTTTTTGCCGATATTAGAATTAATATTAATTTACAGCCCGATTCACAAAAAAGGTTAAGCTAATCCTCAATTTTGGATTAGTGAATTCTATTATAATTTTGACAGTTTATATTTTAAATTATAGTCTAATCTATTCCTAGAATCCACGTTTTCTGATAATATTATGAAGATTAAACTTTAAATATCGGAATAGAATAGAATTCACTAATCCAAAAATGAGGATTAGCTTAAACTTTTTTGTGAATCGGGTTGTTAGTGATTATTTTTAACACCTATTATGAAAGTTATCGCCACCAAATTATATTGCTATGCGTTTGATGACCGATTACTGTTACTGTGCGTTTTTGAGCGGTTGCGGTTGCTATGTAAATATAGCAACAATAGATAGTAAAAATATATTTTTGCACATTCGGGCGTAAAAGTCGAACAAATAGCATTATTTTAAGGGTGAAATGATACTCTATTTCGACCGAGGGCGAAAAAGTAATCATTTTCGCCCTAGAGCTTTTCATGTCCAGTTAAAATAATTACATCTATCATTAACTTGCTTGTTTTTATTGTTATCCGTGACAACGTCAAATAGACTACTATGATCTAAATTTGATTTGGACACCGTTTTACTTTGATCACGGTGATGAAGTAACAGTACTCCGGATGTGCAAAAAATATTGTATGTATTACGGGCGAAATATATTTTGGCCCTAGGTGCATTGTAAACCTCCGCTACGCGTCGGGCTTCAATCTTGCACCGCGGGCCAATATCTATATCATTTCGCCCTTAATACATAAATAGCTATTATTGCCTGGCCAGTAAAAGTGACATTTTGAAGACTGTAAGCTGTCACAAATCCAAATTCTATGTCAATCGGCAAAAAATTCATTTTGAACACCAATACTGCATTTACAATTTGAATCATTATGGTTTGTTTGTCTGCATAGTTCAAGAATTTACCGCAGTGGCGCCAATTGTGTCGTCACTGGCGAAATCCCCTAATGGCCATGGCTGTAGCGAATGTAATAGGAGCTACTGTAACCGCGTCTTTAGCTTTAGGACCGATCAAAATTGTATGTGGTCTGTGAAATATGTTATTTGAATTGAAAGAGTTTGTTGTGAACGAACCATACTAGCGCCAAATTTAAACAGGTGTCATCTGTCTAATTTGAAAACTAGAAAATTTAATGATGTTATTTTGTTACAAATGACTGTTTTATGTATTTAAAGTAAAAGAAAAAAAAATATATGCTTAATTTGTTGTTTGTTTACTATTTTTAATGACACCATAGTTTATGGTGCAAGAAATTCGGAAAACAAAAAATATTGTGAAGGCAAGAATTCACGTAGAAAGAGCCATAGATATACATATGATTCTCTTTTTTAATGTTCCATGCATCATTCACCTTTAAAATTTGTGGGGCTTTGACAAATTTTCAATACCCGCTTATAAGGGAAGTCGAAATATTTAACAATGAACAAAGTATGTAATCGAATTTTTGTAAATTATGTACAAATGCCTACATAAGTACACAGGCTGTTAGTGAATACGTGTTACAAATTTATAAGGTATGTAATGGATGCAAAATATATTAGCTTTTACTAATAAAGTCATAAAATTGATAATTATCTTTCTTAATTTTAGTTGGCTGTTAGACCTCTCACTTCAGATAATAATTTTTAGTCCAGTCATTAGGTAGAAAAATAAGGGTTTATTCCACAAAAGATTGGGTATTTTTGATATGTTACATATTTAGGGGTTCTAATAAAAAATGTAAGTTTTCAACCTTGAGGGCCTACGGGAAGCACCGCCAATTTGAGAAAAAAAAAAATCTGTTGTGGCCAGCACAATACCTCTCGCCAATTTCATATTAGACTATAAATATTGTATTTAACATTTCTGAAACACACAAAATATTTTAATTACATTTATTCTATATATTTCAATTCATTCTATGATAAACTTTCCTCCTACTCTTCTAAATGATCGAGATTTTTTCTATTTATTGACGAGATTGGCGGAATTTCTGAAAGGTATATGATGAAATATATGCATAGCAAGTGCGTGTTTAGTTGACCTGTTAAGCCTCATTTCCACCGATTGTCCTAATGCGTAAGAGCAATAATTAATAACTAAGCGCAATGCGTAAAAATGTTTATCATATGACAACGTTTACTACCATTTCCAGCTTTGCATAAGACTTAATGCTTAAGAACTAAGAGCAATGCGTAAAAACAAATGATTGAAAAATTCTAACCTGAACTGTCAACTTTCAGTCTATTTTATAATTATTAACTTTTAATTAATTTTTCGGTAACGATAAAAATACAGAAAATTGTGTATAGGTATAACATATTAAAAAAAGAAGAATTGCTGCTGTAATGGCAGTCTACTAAACAACAAGTAATTCGGAAAAAAGATATGACATTTCTGTTGAATTGTCACTAAACAAAATAGCTGGGAATGGTATCCTAGTAAATTGTAATAATTCATTAAGCCTTATGTATTAAGCATTAAGACATTCGGTGGAAATGAGGCTTTACTGTACATACTTTGGCTTACAAATGATTCTCGTTTCTGTTTATACCAACTTTAGATGTTGATGGAATCTTTTCCTTATAAAAATAGCATATTTTAATTACTATTACACCTCGACTTGTCCAAGTACGAATTTTAGGATTTCCGCATTCAAGAAGAGAGTTAATTTAACGTGCGGCAGCTATATCTATAATTTTAAATATATAATTAATAACAAAATAAGAAATATTAAATTTATTTCCCAGAAAAAGCCTTCAGTAATGTCTCTGGATTTTTAATACTGACTATGTCATTTACAAACATTTTAATTTTTCAATTGATTTCCGTGGGCTATTTGATAGATACAATGAAATATTTTGTATATTTATAACTCTCTATCTCTAAATCTATAGAAGATATAATAAAAATGTTCAAAATACTGGATAGAGTATTTTATATTCTTTAATATTTGTAATAACAAATTTCAAAAAAATAATATTTAGAAGATTTTTTTAAGAAACTACTACTTCCGGTTGTCCAATTGTTACCAAAACCTTTTCAGCTCTTCCCAGGAATGTCAGATTGAGGAATTCATAGTTAAAAATGTCTTAAGTCATAGCTTTTGAGGAATCGTCCCTCCAACATCCAGCCACACATACACACACAGACAGACATTATTTTAAAAATGTTATAATCGGATTGTAGGGACCTTAAAACGCGCTTATTCACTAAAATCTGGATATGCGAATTTTAGCATGATTCCAATACCTTTCTTAGCAAGAGGTAAAAACGCAACATAGCAGTTTTTTCAAAATATCTCGTCACCTATTGGCATTAGGGCATTTTTTTTAATTTGTTGAGAATAAAATTTCCTGTAACTTTCATCTAAAACATTTTTTTCCTGTAACCAATAGAACAGCGAGCTACAGCGCTTCAAACATAGCAAATTTTTGAAAATTTTCTTAATGCTTCATTTAGACCATATTTTATTATATATTTTTTTTTACTTTTTTTTACAAATTATTATTATTCAATAATTATTATTTAACTACTTTACATATGAATGTATTAATTATTGTTTATTCTTTCTTTTAATTCCAAAGACGATTTTATTCCAGGAAATTTATGATTTTACCTCAAAGTATTTACAAAAAAAAGCTTTTTAACGGAACCTTGCCCAGAAAAATGAGCTGAATAACATTTCAAAGTTTTTAGGAATTTGGTGCACGGGAACCTCCCGCCTATTAGGAAAAATGGCGGCATACTTAAGTTTGTGGTCATTTGCTCAAAACAATTATGAAAGAAATTTAAATTATTAAAAAAAAACAAACAATATTATATATTTAATACGTAGTCTAATAGGGTTCACTATTTATAACAGTTTAAATTCGTCGTGGCATCGAAAGAAGTAAATTATTTTCGATTTTTTACCTTCCGTCACCTTTAGGTAAGGAAGGCATTGTCTTTGGTCAAAAAATTCGGTGGAGTTTTTAATGAATAAGCACGTTTTGGGGTCCCTAGAATATGAATTTACTATTTTTAAGATGATGATGATGATGATGATGATGTGTGTGTGTGTGTGTGTGTTTGTGTGTGTGTGTGTGTGTGTGTGTGTCCGTATGTGACAAATTTTTCTACGGCGACAACTCCAATACTACAATTCTAAAAATTATAATTCTTTCGTATTCCTCTTCTTTACATCCATAAGAAGAGCTTATTAGATTTTGGTTATAATTGATCTATCGGAAGTACCCTTATTTGAAGTTTTTAACAGTTTTTCTTAAAAGAAAATGCTCTTCTCTATACGATTTGATTAAATATTTTCCTTCATATTCAATAGATATAGAGTTAAAGCATTATAAAGAGATTAACTTTTAAAAATCAGTCAGCTTTGCTATTTATCATGGAAACAGCTGATATATTAAAAAAAATATAATTGACAGATGTCGGTGTCAAGTGTAAAACCAAATATGGAAAGTATAGGATCTGAAAGCAGTATGTCATAGTGTCCCTTGCAAGTGACATGCAGTTCCAGCCTCGTCTCAATGCCGGGAGTACGAGGAAGGTAAAAGAGAAGATGGAAGGACTGTATCGCAAAAGACTTGAGAGAGGAAGATCTGAGTGAAGAAGATACGTTGTACAAGAATGAGTGGAAGAGAAGAGTGAGAAACAGCGACCCCTAATAAAATAGGAAAAAACTGAAGAAAAAAGAAGAAAGTGTCAAGTGCAATTTACAAGTGTATATTCATGTCAAAATTTTATTGGATTTATACAATATTTTCAAAGGAACTTTTGGTATGGAATTTGTAAAAAATAGTATGTCGTCGTATCACAATTTTACATGATATATAGAATCTTTTCCAAGGAACTTTTGGTTTGGGATTTGTACAAAATACATCAAATTGACGGAAGGTCTTGTGCTGGCCACAACATATTTTTTGTTATAATATAACAAAATCACAATCAAAATAAAATAATTTATTCACTTCAACGTTTCGGCTGTATTGCGGCCTTCTTCAAGGAATGAATAGTCAATAATTAAAATAGTATTATATATGTGTAAAATGTAATATTGGTGAAAAACATCGTCATCAGAATAAAAATTATATAAATAAATAAAGAAGAAGGCCGCAGTACAGCCGAAACGTCGGAGTGAATATTTCTTTTATTTTATTGACTGAAACCACTGATTTTGTTATATTATAAACCAGACAGTCACGATCCCTTCCACGTATATTACTTTTTTGTTATGTTTACGTTTACTTGTAAATTAGTTATTTGTTCGTTATTTTGGAATTTCTTACATTATTTAAATATAATACATCTGTCAAATTCGTTTTCTATGTTTCAATTTAAATATATTGATGTCAATCAAATGTGAAGTCGTAACCATGGATATGACAAATCCCATGTTTCATATTAAAAAAATATTCACGTTATTTACAAAACAACTCCTTTATTATTTAAATTTGCAATTGGGTCCTCCACTCTAATTTTTTTATTATTTTAAATGAAAGTTCGTTTAATTTTGAAGCAATTTGTAGGATTAAAAGTCATAATTGTTTTTAGTTCAACTGCATTTGATTTTTAACTAAGCCTATAGCTATCTTTCTCGTACCAGTTTCTGTAGTAGGCTGCGCGAGAAAGATAGCAATCGTTGTGACGTAGATGTATATATGCTTAAAATCACAAATATTTCAAAAACTAACAAATTTTAAAAAACTTATCAATCATGATTTTACCTTATCTACTTTCAATATAACTAACTTTTTATTCAATTTTCTATTATGGTGGAGGACCCTATTTTTCCAAGATTAAATAGAGCACAAAATTCTTAATTGAACTGTAATTTATGTTTTATTTTCGAAGCTCTAAACACCAACCATAAAGTCTTATTTATAATTTTATTTATGTTTCTTATTTTCGTAGCTGTGAATGAGCCTTTAAATATTTTACACAAAAATAAGCACATACATAACAACTGTCATTTGAGCTGTCAATTTATCTTCTGACAAAAAGATTTTAATTTAAATGCAATTTTAAAACACTGTTTTAATAGGAAGGTTCGCACATATGATTGCGTACAGTGCTTTAAAAGGTATGAAGTTGTTATAACTGCTTGTTAATTATGAATATATTAAATGACAGTTGACGTTAATTTACGTTTTATTTTTTGAAGCTGTGATCGCCAACCACAAAGTCTTATTTATAATTTTATTTATATTTCTTATTTTCGTTGCTGTGAATGAGCCTTTATTCGTTGGCTAGGTTTATGAAGAATTCTATATAGTACCATTGATTTTATATATAACGATAGTATATATAATCAATGATAGTACATAGTACACTACAGTTAAAAAGACCAATTTTATTTTGTTGTCAAAGCCTAAGCTATGTATTATTTACGTGTAACATTTCGAGATATAAATATTGTACAGGAGAGTTATGGAAATATTTAATTATTCAATAGAAAAAGATAATAATAAAAAAAATAATTATTTAATTATTTTATTTTATTGAAATGAATAAAAAATAACTGGCGGGAGGTAATGTACAACATATTTTCACCTTTCTCATTATTCCGACACTAATGTGCACGTTTTACAATCAATACATAAGTTAAACGACTTTCCCATTATAATTCAGGACTCCGCATTTTTAGACCTGTTTTGTTTAGATCAACTTGCCTTGTAAATTTAGGCTATTAAGAGTGAAGACCCCGAAGTGACCATTTCCGGACCCCTCATTGCCAAAAAGACCTCACATGGTACGTTGCATAAAATTTCAGGACCTCAATTGATACTCTGGGCGTATATATATATATATATATATATATATATATATATATATATATATATATATATATATATATATATATATATATATATTCAAAAAGAAAAGTTCTACTAACTAATTTGATTTAATGATAATTTCAAAAATTTAATTTTCCCTGCAAAAATTTCAACATATCTTTTCAAATAATATAATAAATAATAAGTTCTAATAATACAGATTTTTAATATCTTATCTCTAAACACCTGTATCCGACTTATCAGACCAATTTACTGGCCAGATATCGAACAATGATCTGATTTCTGGCGAGCACAAGATAATGAAAAAACAATAATTTTCTTAAAAAGATTAATTTAGTAATATTAGTAGAAATAACTGTCTTAAATTCAAAAGTATACAGAATCAGATTAGCAGTAGCAATAGGTAATAAGCCGTGAAATATTTGTTTTTACCTTCCGTCAAAAGGAAGGTATTGTTTTTGGTCAAAAAATTCGGTTGTGAGTTTTCAATGAATAAGCACGTTTTAAGATCCTTAGAATACGATTTTACTAATTTTACATTGATGTCTGTATGTGTGTGTGTGTGTGTCTGTGTGTGTGTCTGTGTGTGTGTCTGTGTGTGTGTCTGTGTGTGTGTCTGTCTGTGTGTGTGTCTGTGTGTCCGTGTGTGCGTGTGTGACAAATTTTTCTCCGACGATAACTCCAAAACTACAATTCTAAAAATTATGATTCTTTCGTATTCCTCTTCTTTACAACCATATGAAGAGCTGATTAGATTTTGGTTATAATTGGTCAACCGGAAGTACCCTTATTTGAAGATCTTAACAGTTTTTCTGGAAAAAACCCAGTTAAATATCATTTTTCAACATTTTATGATCATTAATATGAAAGAAAATTTTATTCTCTGTAAGATTTGATTATACATTTTCCTTCATATTCAATAAATATAAAGTTATAGAGAGATTAACAGAGGTTAACTTTCAAAAATCAGTCTGCTTTGAAAAAAATATGGAAACAGCAGATATGTATATTCAAAAAATTCTAATTGACAGATGTCAGTATCAAGTGCAAAACCAAAGTGGAAAGTATATGACCTGAAAGTGATGTAAGTGACAGAGTGTCCCTCGCCAGTGACTTGCATTTGCGGCCTCGCCTCAAGATAGGAACTTATAATGCCAGAAGTACGAGAAAGGCAAAAGAGAAGATGGAAGGACTGTATAGCAGAAGATTTGAGAGAGAAAGACCTATGTCACGAAGGTGCTTTGGACAGGAATGAGTAGAAAAGAAGAGTAAGAAACAGCGACTTCTAATAAAATAGGGAAAAGTTGAAGTAGGAGGAAGTGTTAAGTGCAATACATAATGTACGTTCGTATTCGTTTTAAAATTTTATTAGATTTTAGAATCTTTTCAAAGGAACTTTCAGTATGGTTATGTAAAAAATAGTGTGTTCTTGTTACAATGATACAGGATATATAGAATCTTTTTCAAGGAACTTTTGGTATAGGATATGTACAAAATACATCAAATTGACGGAAGGTTTTGTGCTGGCCACAACAGATTTTTTTATTTATTTTTATATGCTATTTAAGAATTAAATAATTAATTAATTAATTAATTATTTCTTAATTTACCTTTATTACATTTTCTCGATAATATTTATTGAAATTTGAGAAAAAAAATACAGGTGATGAATCGTCAGTCCCATAATCAGGTGTTCATACATCATACTGTACTTACCAACATACCAGGTACCGCTCATCAGCATTATGTTTGTGTAGAATCAAAACTTTCTTCTAAGAGCCCGAAAGTATATGTCCAACTTAACATAGCAGTACGGTAGTCACCGATATTATATTATAACAATGTACATGAAAATGAATAATACAGAAACTCAAATAACTACAAACAATATTACCCATGTATTAAATAATGTATGGTAATTTGCAGTTTTTAATTTGTAGCTTTTAAATATTTAAGTGATATTAAATAAAATAGCATTTCTGGATAGCATATCTGCTTCTATTTGCAGCTGCAATGACAATATAACTGTACTCTTCAGGGTGTTTATAAGGCGTTACCTCACGGACTTTTAAAACTGTCATGGAGAGAGCACTAGAGGAGTCTTTATTGTGCTATTTGAAATTTGAAATTAATTTTTAAGTTTTAAGTTTCAAATTAATATAAACCAAAATGAAATAATTATTATTCAATTAGCTATAAATGTTTATGATGTTTTATAACAAAAGGTATGACATTTATCCATTTTATCCTAACCTAAGCAAATAAAGTAAAATAGGTCAAAGCTACAACTTAATTTAAACAACAAGACATTTAAATTTCAATTGGTATGTATGAAGTTCGTTCACAGACCCATTAAGTAAAACAAATAAACAAGTAATGGCTCGTTTTTTGGAATTTCTCGTCCGGGCTTTGAAGTATGGAACGCCGAACCGAAGCCTGAAGCCGATGCCTTGGCATTATAATAGTATACGCGAGTAGAAGCCACACATTAAAGGTTGACAGGCAATCGATCGAGTGCTTTCGAACATGCATCACTGAGCGAATGGTGGCTTGAGCCTTGTGCCTCCCACAACTCAAGACGCCGGAGTTCTTATGCTCCCCTCAGCTCGAGCGATCAAAGCGGAGACGTCAAACAGATGGATTTAGGAACTAGTTTCTGCGCAGCATGTGGTCGACGACAGACTTTCAACTACGAGGGATTACTTTTATGTGCCTCTGATCAATATACTTAATTCAGACGGAAAATTTATAACAAATAAGTATACAAAGTAAAAGCTTTGCATTTCAAAAGGAATCGATACAATTTTTATTAAATATATCACCCTTTATTGGTATTGTTGACTGTGTACTTATAGCTTTGAATTATTATACTAGTTAGTAGCCTAGTAGGAAGTTATAAACCTTCTGTTTGCTTTAAATTCGGAAATACATATATGATATTTATGCTGTAAGATCTTTTCAATTTTTAATAATATACTTACACGTAGCTATAATAAGTAATTGATTATTTATACGTTTTAATGTCAAAATTGTGGAACAAAAAATGGTAATAGGATAGGTATGTGTATTTTGCAGATAACTATTTTAAAAAATAGTACCTTATACCATTGAATAAATAATCTACTACACCGAAATAGAAAAAAAATAATTGTTTTACCTACTAGTTTTTTATTAACTTCACATAATTCATTTCACTTTTATTTTAATAGGTATAAACACTTGTAAGAACGTGTTTAACATAGTTGTAAATGGGATATGTTCTTTTTTTTTTCTTTCTTCATCTAATTATAATGTTAAAACATATAGGAACCCGTATTTTTTTAAATTCGTTAAATAAGAGATTTTGAGGAAAACAGTATTAAAACTTCTGTGACGTCACTTGTATTATCGTACTGTGATGTCACTTAATATGCCTTTTTCTCAAATTATAGATACTAATATTTAACAAATTTAATATATTGCCGATATCAGTTGTAACTCTATATGAATATTATTATTGTTTTTAATTTAGTGACGGCCACATATCTCATAATGATTCGCGCTTAGTAAATTGATTTTTTGGTAATTATAAAAAAAAATATTTTGCAAAATTTTAGAAAAACGCTTTTATTTCTAAATTTAAAGTATTTAATATTAATATTTTATTTTTGTAATAAGCCTAAGCTGTTTTTTGGCGATACACTGGTTCAAAAACGGTTTGAACCGAAACGTCATCAATTTTGAACCAGTTGCATAAATGACGTCATAAGTCCGTACTACGCTAAAATGAAATGTTTTGAACCACGGACAATTGTCATTTTAAGTTTCTAACCTTAAAAATTAAAATGAACTGCTGTAATAGTAACATCAGAGTAAGTATGTTTTATTTTTATTTTATTTGTATTTAACGGCAAATTATTTTCCATTTCAACATTTACTAGTTTATTCGGTTTATTAATGCTCATTTTGGTACCTTAAATAATATTAACCTAAAAACAAACTGTTTTGAACCGGCTGTCAAAACGGTTTGAACACGGTTTAACCGCTTGCGTCAGTGACGTCACCGTTGCAACGCTAAAATGTAATGGTTTGAACCGGGTTAAACCGTTTTTGAACCAGTGTATCGCCAAAAAACACCTCTAGGGTTTATAAAATACCTATATGAAAACATGGAATTTATATTATTATGATCTACACATATACATATCATAAACAATTATAAATTTAAATTTAAGTGTTGATACAATTTAGGAAAGCAAACAGTAAAATCTAATCAAGTGATCCAGTAAACATTGCAGGAATCAGTAGGGCTATAACGAATTACCCTCATCATTTCAGCACCCTGATCGCCCCTGGTTATATCCACCAAGTTAATAACCGCTTCACTCGTCCACCCAATCACCGTCCATAACCTCCCCCGTGCTTCTCGCTCCAACACCCCCGTCTCTCGGGCTTCTTCGTGTCCATTCGGCCAGGTTCGTCCCACGTGTGGGCGGAGCACTGACCGCCTAACAAAACCCCGCTTGTGTGAGGGATTAAACCCGGCGTGCAATTACCACCCTTACGGTGTCCGATGCTAAAGGGCAGATTAGAAAGCGATTGAAATAGAAGGAGGGTGTATGCCGTGTGTGTTGAAGCAAAGCAAACAGAAAGGTCGACGTAGCGAAATCTCGGATATGAGAGTGAGTTTGCGGAGGAAATTGTTAATCTACTTCTAGGGAGAATAAAAAAACGAAACCTCTCTTGAGGTCTTTTAACGTGTATAGACAGGTAAACCTCACGTGTATGGTGTATACACATGATATCGAGCGGAGTAATAACGATGAAATATGAAAGAGAAACCAACGTTGCTTTAAATTATTTCTACTATTTGCTTATGCGTACTTTAAAACCTTGTAAAATAATTTTGCTTTCTTAACTGTTGGGTATATTATAATTAGCATACCGGATGTTTTTAAATATTCAATTGTCTTTGGACGAAAACAGATACGCTATGCACATTATAATTTATTAAACGTCCTATTATTCATTAATTTAAATGTTCATTTTCCAAAGCTAAATAAATAAATTATTGTAACGATATTTAAACATCCTTTCTATTTCAGATACACATATTTTATCTTTACCTTTAAGCTAAGTTAAGTTGGTGAGCATTATTTTGTAATGCGACTGAAAAGATTCTTTTACCGATGCATTTGACTTAGAAAATGTGATATTTTTTCAGATCACTTCTATAATTGGTAACTAACTTTTCATTCACAAATTTCATTATCAATTGTTAATAGTAATTCTTTATTTATAATTTTTTCATCATACACATCTAACGTCATTTTTGTTTAAATTTACATATTTCAAATTATATTTTTATAATTATCTACGTCCCAAAAGTTTACCGTGCACCGTGCGTATTTTGTTACTACATTCTTAAGTCCACAATATGGTCGCACCAAATATGGAATACAAAGAAAAAATAACAAATTTATATGCACGGCTGCTCTATGGTGCATATTTGCTAAACGGACCCAATGCGGCCGTGTTGCAGCGCAATGTTTAAAAATTTGTTCAATTTGATTCTGGATAGCATATGTACGTACCTTTTGAAGCATAGTTTTGAAATTAGATTTATCGTTTTACTCAGATTTTGTTACTTTAAATTCAAGTAGATATTATATTCTACTAGAATTGGGTTTTCTTTTCCATTTCTCTAGACATCATGTCGGTTCTTGCATGATCTAATAAACAATAGAAATTCAGAAACAAATTCTATTGTGAGAAAGTAGATATTACATAATCGAGACTCAGAAAAATGTAAGTCTTTATTAAAATATTCTGGTATAAGAACTCTTAATTACATAACCAAAATTAATAAATTCTGAATTTTTTTATCCTTGTAATTGTAAAGGTAATATCATTATTCATATGTATACCGTGTATAACGAATCTGTGTAAATAAATACAGTGTGCTAAAAAAACCTAATTTGGAATAGCCTAAGAACAGAAAAACGTGTCTGATCATCTGATTATTATTCAATTCAAAAGCCAAATTCCATTCGCCGTTTTTTAATTTATTTACATTTCTAAAACAAGATCCATGAAGAAATCTTTGATTTCTTAGATAACATTTTTGACAATATCGCGTGTAAAATTGACATTTAATTACATACTTTTAAATTAAGACATGCTTTTCTTTCTTCGTAGCCTACTATGAATTTTTTTTCTTTTTATGAACACACTTTATTAGGATAATATTGCAAAATTAATTATTCTTTGTTTTGAAGTGTACATACATCTCCATAATCTGCCTAATATTGACTCAATGAAATGTAAATGTATAATATTGAGAGTAAATATAATGTGTGAGTATATATTGTTAATTTTTCGTAACAATATTTTTTATGCTAATATATTTTGCTTCACATTGATAGCACCTATCGATCTAATCTAGTACCTGTGACCTTTCCAGCAGTTTTGTGTGACGGGTTGCGAGCTTAAGCAAAATAGAGGCGCGAAACAAAAGAAACCGATTTACATGAAAACGAAACCGAAATTCAGAGGTGCGTCCCTACGTAAACATGCTGGGAGAGTAGCGCGTTAAATTTACAGCACGTCTGTCCCTTTCACCCCTCGCACCACTCCTGTTCAGTTCGGCCCACACCCTCGCATTGAAGCCCTGAGGATTAACTTATTCAGGGTCCAAACGGACGAGGAGCCTCCATTTCGTACGTGCGTTGGGGTTGAGGGTAAGACGGAGTTACAGACCCGGATTGAAAATAATTTTCAATTAACGTCCTTTGTTAGTCGTTTGAGTTTATTTGCATACCATTTTATATTACGTAGGTAATATTAAAAGTAAACTGAAAAATACGAGTTTGCATTCTTTCATAATAAAATAATTACAATAGGGTATTTGACAAATTTTGGGAAAGTGTTTCGAAATGTACATATACACCTAATAGGCTATTCCACGATATTTATTTTAATTTTTTTTCTTGGAGTACATAAAAATATAAGACCACATGTGAAAGTCCGAGTTAAAAATTCCTCCAAATAAGCGAGATATTAAAGTCCGAATTTTAAATTACCTTTGTGACGTAGGTAATGTGGATATACCAGAAGTAAACAAACAGTGGTTCACAAGCCACGAAAAAATGTTAAACAAATTACAAAATAATGTATATTTAAATTGTAATATTATAATTCATTATTAGAGACATAAAATAAATTATTATACTTAATTTATTTCACCTTTTTTTTTCTCATTTTATAAAAACAAAGAAATTAGAACGTCACCCGAACAGCAACCGAACACATCCGACACACCCGAAGAAGTATATTCTTAGTTAGGGCGGGGCTTCTCAAAACACTCGTGCACATGTCCTGCATCATCCTTATTCTTTAACTATTATCGTTCATATTTTCAATAAACTTTTACTATTTTTGATTACTGTGGAATAGCAAAATTATTATTACATATTTTTTAATCGTTAATACATTTTAAATTGAGTTTTAATTTTTGATTTTCCGCTAAAACGCTCATCTCGTTGATGACGTCACGGTATAGTAAAGTTTAGTAAATACTTTGTAAACGTAAGAGTTCTTTAGTGTTTATATGTATTTTCTTTTAAAAAATTAATTCAAAAACATAAGTGGAGTGTAGAAAAAAGAAAATACAGATAAACACTAAAAAGCATCTTATATTTACAAAGTATTATTTACTAAACTGTACTATACCGTGACGTCATGAGCGACATGAGCGTTTTAGCATACATTTATAGATATAATTTTTATATAAATAGATTCATTTGAATCAATTCTTAATAAGTAGCCTGAAAGAATACTTAATTTTTTAGCAACAATTACTGTTATTGAATGTAACTTGAACTTGTAACGATCATTTTGTTACTGTCAGTTAAATATTATATTTTGACATTTTATGTTATTATAAATATAAAAAAAAAATGCTCTTCTCTATACGGTTTGCTTATACATTTTCCTTCATATTCATTAGATGTAGAGTTAAAGAATTATAAAGAGATTAACTTTCAAAAATTAGTCAGCTTTGCTATTAGTCATGGAAACAGCTGATATATTCAAAAAATTCTAATTGACAGATGTCAGTGTTAAGTGCAAAAACAAAGATGGAAAGTATAGAATCAGAAAGTGGTATAAGTCATAGTGTTCCTCGAAAGTGACCTGCAGTTGCAGCTTCGCCTCAGGATTGGAACTTTCAATGCCGGGAGTACGAAGAAGGCCAAAGAGAAGATGGAAGGACTGCATCGCAGAAGACTTGAGATACGGAAGAAATGTGCGAAGAAGATGCGTTGGATAGGAATAGGGAAAAGCTGAAGAAAAAAGAGGAAAGTGTCAAGTGCAATTTACATAGTGTATGTTCATGTTATAATTTTATTGGATTTATAGAATCTTGTCCAAGGAACTTTTGGCATGGGATTTGTACAAAATACATCCAATTGAGGGAAGGTCTTGTGCTAGCCACAACAATTTTTTTTTTATGATAATCCCGATAAAATATATTTTTTTATTTTGCCAAGAAAATTAATAAAATTAATACAACTCCAACTTTATTTTTTATTCTTATTGACAGTATGGTACTATCTACTATATGGTACTGTGCAATGTCTGAACCATTAATTTAACATGCATATTCTTTGTCCAATTTTATTGTTTAAATTTGAATCCTTGCAAGTTTTATATCCTTTAAATTGATATTAGAAACGTGACTACATTTAAATTTGTTTCCAATAAAATAGGGTGTAATAAACAATTAACAGAGCAAATATTGACATATAATTAAGGTAAAATTTCCTTCCGATCACTCGGGCCGACCCTGTGTCTCCCCATCTCTCTCTTCACTCAACTGGTAAACGCTACGTGTCCCACAAGACAGATGAGTATCGCGTTCAGTGGCCGAGCAGGCGCAGGCGTGTCTACTCCGAGTAGAATGGTTAATGTTTCTATTTCCAAAGCGAGCACAGCCATTTATTTGATTGTAAAGAGAAACTGCTACAATTAATCTCCTTACCTTCCGAGAGGAGATATCCGCGGCGGCTTGGCGTTACCATGGAGACGGCAGGCCTGCTACTGTGGCCGGTGCCGAACGATTTTCGCCTCTATCGGTGTGTGATTGGAGAATATGACTTAATGAGGCTCAGGTGAACACTAAATACTGCTGATGTCGTTCGATATAATACTCAGAATATAACTGTTATAACACAAATACCTAAAATAGAATAAGATTTTACAAATGTTACATGTCTCAAATAATTATTTTTATTGATTTTAATACAATTAAAATATGCTTCAACTGTCACAAACATACATTTATAAATAATAGAAAACTCTTGTAATAATATTATCACAAACGTGTATGATTTTGTATCGTGATATTTATTTTAACTTATTGTTGACAAACAGTATGTAACAAAGTGGAAAGCGTGCGTAATACATTATATAAAACACAAGCATATATTTATAATTTTCCGTTCTATTTATTTTACATAAAATTGCGTATTAACTAAAATGTGTTATAATTGAAGCTGACACGTAACTAAACAAAAATAATAACTACTTACGAGTACGTATCTTAGATAACTAATCTTTTTCTAAAAGCAATATAGTTCGAAAACCTATAACCGATGTTAATTTTTGATCAAAATCAGTTTGATTATGTAACTGAAAAAAAAAAAAACATTTATAAGAGGAATCGGTATCCATTAAACCAGTAAAATCTTGAAGGGCTTTAATACGGATAAATAGCTTAAATCACAGAATTATTGTTACATGCTTGTAATTATTAGTGCAGAATTTCAAATTTTACAGACGGGTAGGTGCTCGGAATTATTATGTTTTGAATCAGATTCACAACAGCGATGCAGTCATAATAGGATAACGATTCGATGTTGATACGAGGCATTCACGGTATTCCATGTTATGTCAGTAAAGAATTATATTCAATTATTTCGCAATCCTAGCTCATTTTGATTATTTCTTTCATTGACATTTTAATTGAAAAACTGACATTTTAGATGCAACAAAATATACATACATGTACGCAAACGCAACCTTCCATTCATCCTTATATAATTATATAAAAGTATAATAATACCATAATACTACGCTGACACTATAATACAATATTGTATTGTTATCATTATGCTAATATAAAACATCATGATATTGTCACTGTATCTTTATCGTATCGAGAACGTAGATACAAGTGAGCTTATTGATGCAAGATGTTTTGTATTGTGGTCACGTCGTGATTGTATTGCTAATGTAAATCAAGGCTAACACTGACAGTTTTTGTTTATTTTAAATATAAATTTCGAAAACTTAACATTGGTTGTTCTTGCAGTAAATAAAGGATATATATGTATGTGCATCTATAAATTTTTACGCCAATAAGATAAATGTTTTAAGTTAACAAACAAACAAACAAACAAACAAAGACAAACTAAGGCGAAGAACATCATAAAAGAATATTTGTAAAAAAGTTTTTGTATCTGATATTTTCGGCATTTATAGACGGATGAATAAAAAAATACTATAATGGTTTGGGTTATTTTAGAGAAAATCAAATAAGTATATGAAGAGAATAGAATAAATATTTTTTGCTGCAGTGTAACTGTGTAATAAACATAATAAATATGCCCAAATTTTTGATAATACATAATATATAAATTATGAATTAAACTCTTGTTAAATACATCAAACTTCTATATATTTAATGCAAAAGTATATTGATTCGTTGTCATTATAAATTTGTCTCTTTCAATATTAATTCTATTCTGTATTTATTTACTACACATCAGGATCAGGGTGATTTATAACAAGTATAACTATCTTTAACAGTTTATTGGAAGTCATTTCGAGAGAAAATTGCCCTATAAATATAGGTCCTATACCTTTTTGTTATCAAACCAAAACTCAAGAAATCAAAATTTTATAAAACAGTTAATTTTCATATACCATTAATCATGAAATATATGAAAAAACAAAACATTTATATGTTAGGCTCGTAAAATGGCATAATTGGCAACAATTTGTTACACGTTGATTATTTCCTTATTTCATAGGACTGCTTTTAGTGCTACTGAAGCCAATATGCAAAGATGGGTAAATTTATGGATTTTGTAATTATAGTACGAGAAGAAGCACAGAGCTCTGCATTTTGTGTAGCGTTGCCAATATCATGTTTTGTTCAATTACAACTTTTATTTCTAAAATTTTGGTAATTAATGGAATAAGTTTATATGACATTTTTTTCCTCAATATTGCCTCAGGAATAAAATTTTAAAAGTTTGTTACTCTCCTTTTAAATCAACTTGTTTATTGAAACTTAATAATGTGAAAATATATGTATATCAAATTAACAATAATATTGGCCGTTAGGATGAACCTACGAACAACAGGGTGATTAGCGAGCACTTGACCAGTATTGTCTTTTTCTTTTTTAGGGGAAAATACTTTAAGTACGTAACAGTTATTCGAAAATTAATTGTAGGCATCTTCTACTTATATAAAGTTTTTTTTTTCAAAAATAATGCTTAAATGATTGAAAGAGAAAAACAATGCTTGTGAACTGCTCGCTAATCATTCTTAACCAGTTTTTCATACTAAACTGATTATTTTCCACCGATGGAGACATTATTTAAAAGATGTTTTTATTTTCCGTTTTCATCTTATCTCTTTGAGATACAAAACTTTCAAAATCAAACATTAAAAATCCCGCTGTTGCTAATCCTGTACACGAGTCATTGTTGTTCCTTCCCTCGTGTCTCCAGGACCGTCTCAGCATAATCTCTCCGCTCCTGCCGTCTCCTTGGCGGTCTTACACTTTGTAATCAAATTTGCTCGGGGATTAAATTCTTAAGGCTGGTACCGTGGAGTCTCGTTAAAAACACTCCTACTGAAATATTGATAGTTCCAAAGCAGGAACTATAAAGATGATGACGGGCTTAATAATTGAGAATAATGTGGCTTTAATATTACTTGATGAAAAGTTTTGTAATTCCACATAAGGGAGTAAAGAAATATACATTTAAGGTATGAATTTGCAAACCACTTTTTGCAGTTTGAACGGAAAATTATGTTGCTATGGATCTCGGGCTCACACTTTCCACTTAATATTTTTTCTGTTGCCATTGCCAATCCAAGTTTGGGGTGTAACTGTCACTTAGCGTTGGCAGAAATTTGAATGTTAGTGTGCTGCTATCAAACTGACGTTTAATAAGTTATTTAGTTTCTTTCTATTTGCTTCAAGTTTTCTTATTTATTTTTTGTTTTGATTTTTTACTCTTTTTGTATGTTTTGTTTAATTTTTAGTGTTGCTTTGATCTATTTATTGTGCTTATGTTATAATATAGTATTTGTGTTTTGCTAGATTATAGTTTAGATTCTGATTTTTTAAGTAAAAAGTGTAGCGGAAGTTTGTTGTGTTGTGGGATGCGTAGCATATAACAAGACACACGAGATACAAAGTGTAAATGTCTATTAATAGTATAAACGAATATTTTTTAACCTAAGTCGTATAGACAGATTATGTTAAGTAAGAGCGATGAGATCGCTGTATTGAAGCAATAAATGTGCCTAACATTGGAATTATAACGATACATGGCATTGAGTTTTTTATGTTATTATTAATTTGATAAAGTATTTTTGGCGCGGAAGTAGTAATATTAAAAATAACAATTTTACTGTCATAAGTATAATGCCCAATTTTGATGTGTGAGAAATAACCTATAGATATTGAAATACGAGTAAAGTGTGATAAAGCAATTAATTATGCTCAGGTAATATTATTTCAATCAATGTGGAGATGTTGGATTTTTTACTGAACTTAAGTCGCACTGTGCGTGTTCAGTAGAATCTTTATAATATTTTTAATAGGTTTTGGAACGTAATCATAAATTATGTATTGATTCTTAATCTCTCCTCGCACGATTTCGAACTACATGACATTTTTGATAACACAACTACGAGTTATACGACGGACTGTTACATTCATTTGAAATATGAACCGTGCAACAAAGGAATTATTGTGTTTATCTTAGGCTTCGCAACTAACAAAAAAAATTATTTTTAAATTTATCTGTAAAATATATAGAAAAAGTATTAATGTATTCTAGTAGAAAATTCAATAATCTTTAATTTTCATAAGACATAAAATGCGAAAAAATGGCATTTAATGGTATTTTTTGAAGAAAACCATTATGAGCTTCAGGTAAAGTGCCATTTCCGGTTATTCGATTTATACCAAAATCTAATGGCTTCTTTTTATATTAGAATGGGATGGAAATACAAGGTTTCAGAATTTTCTGAATGATAGTATCTGAGTTAGAGTGAAGACAAAATCCCTACACATACACACACACATACACAACCACATACATACATACACACATACAGACATCATCGTGAAAATGTTAAAATTGGATTCTAGGGACCTTAAAACGTGGTCATTTACTAAAATCTCGATATGTAATTTTTAGCACGATCCCTATACCTCCCTTACCAAGGGAAGCGGGAGGTAAAAATGAATTAGGTAATTACAATTACATAATGCATACATATATACATCAAACTATACTCGTTTTACTAATTCATAACTCAAATAAATGTCATTGAATTACATAAGTCCTTATCCAAGCAGTCGTGGATAAATTATTTTTCTGTCACAATAACAGATTCAGCTCTTATTTATATGTGTATAAAAGTAACATATTAAATATCAAAAGCATATATTTATATTTTTAAATTTTGTTTATGAAAACATTCTTCTGAATTTAATATTCATGAAAATATATGTTTATTTCAATAATAAAGAAGATGTCAGATATATTTTTAACAAAAAAAATATATTCCGTAAAGGTAAATTTTATTGAACACAGTAAATCGTATTGAGCTATAATCTAAATGCACACACGAAAGAGATGCAACCAGCAATACATTACCACAGAGCGGGATATGTGAATAGAGAAAAGTTGTCGACCGATATAGGTACTTATTTTAAATGACTCATTCACCGTCTCTTTTACACATAAATTTATTCTACAGTTCAAAAAATATATATATATATATATATACATATATATATATATATATATATATATATATATATATATATATATAAATATTATTTAGATATTCTTTGACATATATCAAATTAACTTAGTGTAACATTAAAGTGTCACTTTAAAAAAACATTTATTCATAGAGATACGATAATAAATTGGTATTTTTATTAATATACTTTAATGTTGATATTTTAGCCATTATGCAATTTCAAATTTAAAATTCAATTATTATTAGTATCTTCCTGGAGATTAATTTTCCATATTATTGACCCAGATTTCTCATAATATTTATGAAGTGTAAATATAACAAGATATGCTCAACATATTCCACAACTATATTATTATAACCAGAATACTCTTATTATTAAATGCAAATACATACTAGTATATATCCTCATACAATATGTAATAATAAGAATTAGGTAAATAGTAGCAATAACAACATAAATATGTATTATATATATATAAACAGAATCTACAAACGATAGAAAAAATAACATTTAGCATAAATTGTCTATGAACCAAATATTTGGGAGCGTATATGGAAAAAGATATAAGCTGTTTTTTGGCGATACACTGGTCCAAAAATGTTTGAACCGAAACGTCATCAATTTTGAACCAGTTGCATAAATGACGTCATAAGTCCGTACTACGCTAAAATGAACTGCTGTAATAGTACGTATGTTTTATTTTTATTTTATTTGTATTTAACGGCAAATTATTTTCCATTTCAACATTTACTAGTTTATTCGGTTTATTAATGATCATTTTGGTACCTTAAATAATATTAACCTAAAAACAAACTGTTTTGAACCGGCTGACAAAACGGTTTGAACACGGTTTAACCGCTTGCGTCAGTGACGTCACCGTTGCAACGCTAAAATGTAATGGTTTGAACCGGGTTAAACCGTTTTTGAACCAGTGTATCGCCAAAAAACACCTATAATTTCGTAAGTACCTAGTAAAAACTTATAAATAATTATTACCTACATATATAAATTTTAATATGTTATTGTAGAAATAATACAGATAAACTTCTACTGTGTTATAGATTAATAATACCTAATCATAACAATAAGAATAATAATAAATCTTTTATATCTGTAGATACATAGTGCTTTATGTAGATAACGTCATACATTATTTAGCTATCTAATCAAGACATAATTCATTTATATTATAAAAAAATTTTAGTATACAATTTTTTTTTTATAATATTTTTAAATTGTTTACAAGATTTTGAGTTTTTGATGTTTTCTGATGGTTAGGATTAGGTATTAACATTTACTCGATATCTCAGTCATACAATACAATGCAAAAATACGCAACTTATTTGCTCTGAAATTCAAAAACAATATAAAAATCTGATGTGGTTAGTGGTTAACACATTTTAATGCCAAAATAACAATTATCTATCAAGTACAAATATATGAATGTCTTTACTGTTTATTTTTGGATAAAATAGGTCGCAAAATTTAAGAAGAATTGATAATTTTGTATTTATTAATCTCTAATCATATAAAAGAATGCGTAAGCATTAAGCAACACATACAAGTAGAGAACAAAATACTTATGATCACAATCATGCATCCGGCATTAAAAAAGACACAATCATTATAAAAATCTGAAAAATAGATTTTAGAGACCTTAAAGTGTGCTAATTTTCAAAGATCTCAATTTGCTATTTTTAACATATGTATGTATATATATCGCATATGTATGTACATTTACGGTGAGTGAAAACTAAAAATAATGGTCACAATATAAAACAAAAAATATATACCAAAAAATATTTAATACTTTCTTCGCAAAAGACGTATGATCACAAGAAAGTTTATTTTTTAATTTTACATTCTATTCTTTTTAATATTGAAGGGTATGAATTCATAACCGCGTAAAAAATTAGCCTTTTTCCTCACGATAATAAATTAGTTTGTACGCGTCACCGGCAACACAAGATCTCATTACTTTGTAATTTTCCCGGTGCGCCGATGCATGTTTGTCTGCTATACCCAGTAAGTGGCGCTGCGGTGGCCGGCGTGCGAACTACGCCGCTCACCGCTCCGCTCTTCTCGCGCCAACAAGGCTCGCGAATTGCAAATACTTCACAAATGCTCTTTACGGAACTCTTTTTATTCTGCTCTTTACGAAATCACGAAAGAATGAAAAGGGAACGAGTTGTCGTTGACGAAACTGAAATTACCTGAACTTTGTGCCAGAGTGGGGAGAATATAAAAGTCGTAATTAGTCATATATAGGATAATTAGTGGAATTGCGTTTAATTAAAAATTCTTGCTCGGGTTGTTCGTTGAGCTTGAGCATGAAGTGTAGGTATAGCGGTGTTCCGGGGCTTTCCGGGCACTTTGTCCATCTAGCGAACCGTCTGGGAACTATTGCATGAAAGTTCACATGCGAGAAAACTACGTAAACTGAATAGAGGGAATGAGAACTGTACGAATTTTTAAAATATCTAGTTTTTTTCTTTAAGATGTTTCGAGCTATCGCTTAATAAATCAAATTACATTATTAGGAATTTTTGGTGAGTTTTTTTTTGAAATAATTAATAATCAAGTTTTTCAGTATTAAAAAATTGCTTTAATGAAATTAAGATAATGTTTAATTGTAATTAGTTATTTGTGTATTATTGAGGCTGTAAAAGTGATCTTTTTTGGCCGAATCTGAAGTTTGTAGCCGAGCTTAGCAAATCAAATGAGGCTAAAAAGTAAGAATTAATCCGGGGTGAACACAACAGTTTTATACTACTCAGAGAGACAAATTATTATTTAAAAGAAATTTTTATACATTGAGAGGAACGACTGTAAAAAAAAAATTAAAAATATGATATTTTCGTCAACGCCAAATTGAATGAAATAAATAAGTAAATAAGATAAAACTACATTTAAATAAATTACTAACGTATGCTAGATTAAAAAATATTAAACCAGACAACCAGACAAGAAATAATACAATGATTAACAAGTGTGACTGTAGTTCAGTGTTATTTTTGTCAACTAAATCAACATCATGAACAAAATAGCAAAGTTGCATGCTTTTATCGCTCTCATTTGCAATGACAAGAAGTGTGTGCGATAAGGATGGATGTAACATGCTTGTCTTTCAAACATTCATATTGTTCGATTAAGTAAGTTAGGACATTCCATTTTAAAACGATGCTCATTGTAGACAATACTTTCTCTGTAACGTAAGTTAATGTTTTAATTCAGATAATTACTCTGATTCATAGCAGTGCGTATAGGGTTATTTTCTGTCACTGACACTGTGTCATTATTTTATTTCTCACATATTTGGTTTTACATTTGCTAATAAACTTAACAAAATAACAGTATTATCTTACATACCCCTCATAAAAACTAAGTAAACGACACTACTGAATTTGACAAAATGGGCGAAGCTAACATCTTAATTCATACAATTCATAGATGACCTTGACCGGAATTCTTTGAAAAATTAAACTGTACGTGAATCATTCATGTCATTTAGAGTGTTTTGCTCTTTTCTTGATATTGATATTCACTTTGTTCTTTGTCATTCAAAATCCCGTCTCACAGAGGAAAAGTAACATCTCTTTCATTTAGGGTTATGACGTCACAAGCCTTTCTCAAACACTTTATTATTTTTCTCTCTTGTATTATTTTGTTTAAAAAATAAAAAATATTCGTATTAACAAAAATATATAATGTGTGCCTAGCAGTTTAATAAACAAAGTTTCTGTCAAAGGATTATTATACATATTTTCAGTTGAATTATATTAAGAACATACTGCATAAATTTCACTTAATACTGACATCTGTCAATTAGTATTATTTGCAGCTTTTTCTATGAGGTGGGTAGCATAGGTGCAAGAATTATGAATAATATTTGAAATAATATTTTACTAGTTTCTAATTTTCAATTAATTTATCATTATAATGTAGGTAATAGGTATGTAATTTTGTATTGCACTTCTTCATAAGGTATTTTTTATACTCCTTTGAATGGCGATTGAAAAGAGAATAATCCGAGTTTCTTAATTACATATGTATAACTTATCAATTATCATTTATTACAAACAGGAAAAATGCAATAATTCTTAATAGGATAAAAACAATGGTGAAGGCAATGAAACAAATGTTAATTTCCTCATTCTCAAAATTTCATTCAATTCAATTATTTTTCATATTTTTGTGAGTACGTCATAGTAAATACTCTGCAGAATAAGTTAAGAATATTTATTGAAAATAAACTTAAAAACTAATGATTTCATATTTTACCTTATTTCAATGAATGAATCCTTCAATAATTGTCTAATGCTTTTCGAAGGCCATAATAATTTCTCTATTGTTAAACTTTTGGGGCCTGTTCCATAAAACGTTTTTAGCTGATCATGTTTTTAACTGCACTTCGTAACCATGGATATGTATCGAAAATACATTGTAAAATAAGCCTTGTCAAAGTTAACAAGGGGATAAAAATTTAACAATATTTAAGATAACGCATATCCCGCAATGGCGAGGATCCAAGAACAGGCATCTGTTTAGGTATAAAGCAGATTGGCACACTCAGAAATGGGTAATATACCGTGATGATATATTTATTTATTTATTTATTTTCGAACATAGGTAAAACATTTTACCTAATTATATCCATGCAACAATCCCCTGCCTAACTCTTTTATTCAACGACCTGCGTCCATAATTTGTGAATAATACCCTGTAAACATGATCCATTTATCCGATATGCGTGACATGTCTCAATAAAAAAATCTCCATTTGTGTGTCCTTCGACGTCCATGCCAGGCGCTGGCGGCTGGTACGGCGCGTCGCGGTGACCAGCGGCACGCAAGTGGACGGAGGTCACAGCGCGAGCGGCGCCTGGCACAGCGTCGGGACGCTGGGACGCGGCACGCGACTGCCCACGATGACCGAGACAGGCACGGCCGGACACCAGTTTGTTCGATAGTAGGACAAGCCATTGGGGTTGAGGTGGACCCTAATTCCGTAACACAAGGATATATTGTATCATACAATTTAATTAAGAAATTACTTTATTGTACGAAAGATGAATGTATCTGATGGGAAAATGTCAGACGTCTATAAAAATTGTAGGGCAGTTTTTAAATAATCTGGGTCATAGTTGTATTTATATCCAGAATAAATGTTTCCCAACAGCTACGTTTAAAGTGGCACATTATCAATTGAAAGTTTGCTAAAGCAAGATTTTAAAGATGAGGATGCTGGATAGATGTATTTACATTTCGTGTATAATTCTCTTTCATATATTTTTTCTTGTTTTACACTCTATTATGACTTTATTCACTTTCTCGTATATTACAATAATTTTTGGATAGGTATTTTTAATATTTTATAGCAATTTTTGCAGTTCACTATAGATATAACTGACTAATATAATTAACTCCGAATAAAAAATAAATTATCTCTTATTTTCCTTCATTTAACATGGAAGAATAACTTTGAAACGAATTATGATAGACATACCCGATTTACGCTAAATGTTTTAACATCTAGGGGGCCACATTTCATTAATATTTTTGTTTTTTTTTTAATTCACTAATATCACCTCCACCACTACCAACTTTTAAATCTTAAATGGCACTATACCCCTTGTGACATATCAAATGATAGCTCTTGAAATATATATATATATATATATATATATATATATATATATATATATATATATATATATATTTATATACAGGCATGTTATTAAATTATGATATTTGAATGAACCTTTTTAAAGTTAGAAACAATAGTTTATAATATTTTAATGTTTTATTATAAAATGCATATAGTGCTATGGAAATGACAAAATGAAAAAAAAACAATGATACCTAATAATTTGTTTTAAAATTGTGTATGACAGTTATCAGTTGTTAGATTGTTATTATTATTATTATAATTATTATTATTATTATTATTTCTTTGATCATGGTTTACACAAAAGACGAGAAAGTAGAAATTATTTTCATTTTTGCATCCCAAAATCAGTGTTCAAGGTAAACAGCTAGATTATTCAATGAGAGACATCCTCATAGAAATGTGTCGCACAAGTAAGACCGACTACTATATCAATAATTTATATTAAATTAAAATTACATTATTATTTCTAATTTTAAAACGGTTTATTTAATATCAATTTATTAACATGCCTGTATAGCATTTTTCAAGAGCTTTCATTTGATATGTCACAAGGGGTATACTGCCATTTAAGATTTAAAAGTTGGTAGTGGTGTCTATCACAATTCGTTTCAAAGTTATTGAGGGTGGATCGTCTTAAGCGCGCCACCCTATATATATACCGGCTGTCTACTTTTTTTGACCTATAAAAAATACGTTATTTTTTTTTATTTCGCTCTAAGTTTTGACCTATTGATTTTACAGTGAAAGTGCAAATACAAAAGATGTTCAGAATTAAAAACTGCAACCAATGAGCCATTATTTATTGATATTAAACGTTTTGTTCTCGAAATAAACGTAAATTAAAATTGGCATATCTAACCTGCTTACAGAGTGCTATGAAAATTGCTTACTCTTTTGTGGAGTGTTTTGTTCATCTTGTTATACTTCAAACTGTCAAGTTAATTATTGAAACACAAATGAAAAAGTTCAGTGTGTAAAATGGTATTTTGCTGGAAATTCGATAGCGCATAAGTAATAAATTTATTCGGCAATAATAATGAAAATCGTCCTATTCCCTCTATTATGATCATTCGAAAATTAATTCGACTATTTAAAGAAACTGGAAGTGTCGTAAAACTATGTAATAACTGCAGCATTATAAACGCAGGACATCAGGAAGTGAAATTGTGCCATAGTAAATTTAAAGAAAACAAATTGAATATACTTTTTTGGTTTTTTGTGTAACGGAAAATACAAATTTAAGTGTGCGTCAGATTGCTGTTGAGTTAAATTTACATCCTTCAACAGTGTACAAAGTGTTAAAAAAGGAAAATTTTTAAATCATACAATAAATATTTAAAGCTGATAAATTTATAAGAAGCGTGTTTTGCAAAACTATGATTGAAAAATCTAATTTAAACAGAAACTTTTTGAAAAGGATTTGTTTTACCGATGAGAGCACATTTACATTACATGGGCAACCTAATACTCAAAATTTTCGTTATTGGAGTCGAGAAAATCCACATTTAATGCTACAAACATACACACGGTATCCAGAAAAATTAAATGTATAGGCTGGAATTTTTGATAGAGTCATAATTGGACCATATTTTATGGAAACTAATTTAAATAGTGCCAAATATTTAGATATGTTACAAATTAATATTGGTCCACAACTAGAAGAATTTGCAAACCAAAATAATGAGGTATGGTAACAACAAGATGGATGCGCTGCTCATAGTACTAGGGACATTAAATTGTATTTAGACCAAAGTTTTCCAAATTCTTGGATAGGTAGGCGTGGTCCAACTAATTGGTCAGCTAGATCGTCCGATTAAGCACCGTGCGATTCCTTTTTAAGCTCCATCCGCCGGTAATTTTATAATAAATTAGGATATTGTTTGGCAGTAAATGGTGATCTTTTTGAACATTTATTATAACAAGGTTGTTTTAAAGTTCTTCTATTTAATAAATCTATTATTGTTTTATTTACTTTAATTTCTAATAATTTAGTTAATAAAATAAAATATCGTTGCAGTAGTACTTAATCCTGTTTTTGTGTTTTCTTTATTCATACAAAAATAGATTCTAATTCACAACTACACTTCATAACAATTAATTAAAGTTATAATTTTTTTGATCTGTTAAATTTGTTTTAGTTTTCATGGCACTCTGTAAACAGGTTAAACAAGTTAATTTTAATTTATATTTATTTCGTAAACAGAACATTTAATATCAATAAATAATATTTTTAATTCTGAACATCTTTTGTATTTACACTTTCACTGTAAAATCAATAGGTCAAAACTTGAGCAAAATAAAAATTTAACATTGTATTGTTTGACGTTTATAAATAATTTAAGAAAACCAGAAAAAGAATTGTTACGAATTAACAAAAATTTGATATTCTTTATAAAATTGCAAGAAAACTAGAAACACAAAAAATGTAAAAACAGTTTTCTATACAACTTTTAATTCTGAACAACTTAGCACTCTTCAAAGTTTTTGCTGTAAATTGAACATCCGTGCAGGAAATTGCATAAACCTTAGATTCCATGTTAAATCCTTAACCGCCACCACCCGTTATATTAGTATGGTAAAATAAATTAAGTAAATAAACAATTGGTTTAATTTTTAAACTTACATTAACTAGGTAAATAAAAATGTTACATTATGGTAATTTGATTCCGTGGAATAGGTATATGATTAGGTACGTCAAAAGAAATAGACGAATTTGAAATACAAACAGCAAATATACAATAAAAATATGTAGTTAAACATTTTCTTTCTAAAGAAATTATATAAAACTAATAAAAATACTATATTAAAATTAATAATGAGTCAATTTATCAGCAAAAAAATTTTGTCTGATCGAATTTCATTATCTGTTTTTATGTTTTACAAACTATAAAAATTTACAGAAAATTATTTAAGCTGCGTTTTTAATTAAATTTAGTCTTCAATACATAATGTACTTATTTATAATCATACTAAAAATTATATAACTACTTTTCAGCATGGTTTTGTACCAAAAAAATCTACATTAACGAATTTGTGTACATTTTGTTGCTTCAGCCCTAGATAAACGGGAACAGGTTGATGTTATTTATCTTGATTTTTCCAAGGCATTTGACCGAGTACGTCATGATTTACTTCTTCAAAAATTGCATGAGCAGTTTAATTTGCCATATAATATAATATTATTGTTATATGTCGACTGTTGTGGTTATCAGTCAAAATTTTATTGCTCGTCTAGTGGGGTCCCTCAGGGGTCCATTCTCGGTCCTCTCTTGTTTGTACTATTTATAAATGATATTATACTTGAAGTTAAAACATGTGAAAAGTTATTATATGCTGATGACTTTAAAATTTTCAAAAAGATTATAAATCTACAAGACTCTCTAGCGTTACAAGCTGATTTAAATAATTTATATAACTGGTCTATTAACATTGATTTGCATTTTAATATTAAGAAATGTGCTGTAATGACTTTTTCAAAATTAAGGACAACTCAGTATTTTATTTACATGATAAATAACATCAATCTAAATCGGGTAAAAACTATGAAAGACTTAGGAATAATTTTTCAGATAATTTGAGTTGTAAATTCCATTTAGATTATATAATTTCCAATTGTAATAAACTTTTAGGCTTTATCTTTAGAAATTCAACATATTTTAAGATTAACTGTACACTTTTCAAACTTTTTGATGCCTTTATTAGAGCTAAAGTTGAGTATTGTATTATAATTTGGTTTTCTAATTTAAATTATTGTACAAATAGCATAAATAGAGTCCACTACAAATTTCATAGATACTGCTATTATAAAAATACTGGAGAATTTACTAATGTCAATTACTTTAAATTGTTAGATCTTTATAATACTCATTCATTTGTAACTAGGAAAAATAACGCCCAACTTATGTTTTTGTATAAGTTGATAAATAATGATATTTGCTTAGAATATCGATTTGTATTAATATGTATAGATAACAATATACTTTATATTTAAAATCATACAAACATTTCATAATATTATATTGGATAAACAAAAAAAAGAATAAAAATCTAAACGCGACTTCTTCAGAACTCATTAATCACAAAATACTCAGCCTGACACAATTTTATTTTAAATAGATACTATTATATAACCAAATTTTTGCATCACTATTGAAAGTAACTGAAAATCATTAGACCGGTGAAGTTAAAAAGACTATATAGGTAAGTAAAAGAATTTTTCAGAGATCATTAACGTGACGTGTTAAGATGCCAAAGTACCAACAATATAATTATAGCAACAAAAAGAAAAATGGTTGCAATAAATAAACTTTTGTTATTCGATACTAAATCATGTAATATCTTTAGATGCATATTCCTTGTAACATTTTTGAGAATATTTGGACTTATTAGGCATATATATATATATATATATATATATATATATATATAGTGTAATACATATTGTTTAGATTCGGTATTATATATGAAATGAAATGAGACAGAGAATTGTGTGTAGGTTATGTGAAGGTCAGTTCTGTTTTCTGTTCCCCTGCGTCCGCTTGTTGGATATTTTAAGCGATACACCCTGTTTGCATTTCGGGGTTCTGTGCTAACTATAGAACCAGACGCGGACAAGGGTCTATGCCGCTAAGACGATTTATTTATCGCTTCCAAAATATCTAGAGTATCTTCCACGTCGCTATATGTATGTCTACTATACCTAGTTGTCCACATGTGATTCTAATAAAAAAATATTCTTTCCAAACTGTTACATTTACGGGTTGTGTTACGAGACTAGGAAAAACATTGTATTATGTATATAAATTATTTATTTATGGTATGAATCGAGTAACAACTAGTGGAAAGTGCAAAAATTTCGCGGGAGAATAGAAAATCGTCTTTATATCTTTACATTCGAGTACAAACAAATTTACATCTTACAGATATTAATCGATAAACTGTACACTTTAGAAATAAATATTCGAAAATTTATACATTTCAATTCGACTCGTGTCGTGTTTCAAATTTTTCAATAATACGAGTATAATTTTTTTCAATTTGAAGCAGTTAATGTAAATATTTGAATTAATTTCTATTAATAGATGATTATTTTCTAATGAATGTTGAATCTAATAAGAAGATTCCATTAATTCCATTATATGAACTAGATATACACATATGCTAAATGAAGTCTGTAATGTTGCTATTAAGTAACTTGTCTGTTATATTCGTTTTTCATCCGTACATGATATATTTGCTTTTTGCAATATTTATATTTGAAAAATTGGAATTTTTCTTTTTCTGATTTATGCCCATATTCATAAACACTCGTAAAGTTTCAAAACAGCTCGTTATAATTTTTGACAAATAGAATCAAACTTGACAAATAAAATTTTGATTTTTCTTTCAATGTCGACTGTTTTTATTGGATAAAAATTATAACGCACCGTTTATAATTTTTACGGGTGTTTATGAATACGGACATTTGATTTATATTTAAAAACATAAATTATATATTGCATGTAGTATGTACTTACGTAGCACTGTAAATATTTATAGGTACTTATATTTCGTGAGGCTAAGATAGTTTGCTTTTATCAATTTATTTTAATTTTATTTATTTAATTGATACACGTTTTACAATGTATACTCCTACATATAAGCGGTGATATATGATGGGGATGAGACAATTTTTCATATAAATATATCGCTGCATTTTTTATTCGAAGATGATGAAGATGAGATGATGAAAGATACACACAACAACCATGCCTTATCCGGGATTCGAACCCGGGATCCTTGGAGCGTGAATCGATGACGCTACCGCTACTCCATCTGGGTCGGCTCTTTTATCAATTTATATAAATATAAGAAAAGCAAATTGACTCACAAGGAACACTGAAACTGTGAATTATATATTTTGAAAAAATAGGGGTTTCCTACTATACTACATACATTCAATTTTTGTTGGCGTTTAAGACGGGCATTAGGTGATATTTCGTCTTATAAATATATTTTATAATATTATTTTGGACAACTGCGAGAATTGTATTATATTTTTTTCTAAGCGATTAGAGAAAATTCGATTACTCAAAAATTATGAAATGATTTTTATTCTAAGTAAATTAGTGAAAAAAAAATCCCATTTCTGACCACGATTGAAATTTAGGCCTCAGGCCAGGTTGCAAGCGAGAAAAAATCCTTGGGACATTATTTCCGTTTGATGTGGGTTTGTGGGCATTAATTTTGACATTCGACCGCCTGTGGTCAGATTCTACGGAAATGGGAAACTTGCGATTTTGGTCCTTCAGCTAAGGGATGTAAAGAACAGTAGGTTGTGAATGGCCAGGGATAACTGTATTTTGCAGCCTTCACATCAAGTGGACCTGTGAATAGATGAAACAGGTGGATAGGCGATTTAATGATGTATCGCTTTTATAAGGAATTTGGAAAATAAAAGTACGACAAACAATTTTGCTGTATATCTATTCAGTTATAGTCATACGTAATATAACAAGTGATATGATTATTATCGATGATATTTTCGAGTGGAACCGTGTTGCAGATTTCACGAGTCTGAAGGGCGACGGAAATATGCTGCTTCGGTTTCACGAGCAATATCTTCGATTATTAATCATATCATGAGCTTATATTTAATGAGAGAATATAATGAATTTTTGTTAAAATTAACTGTCAATGTTGAAAAAATCTCTTGGTAACGAATATAAATAAGGTGACATTTTTTTTTTGTTTTTTATCATCGCTGTGATAGACATGTAACTAGAGACATTTTGAATCCTGATTGGCAGAAAACATGTCATGTGACTAATGAATTATATTCTCAGAAAAATTGACCAGTAATAAAACAATAAATATAGTAATTATGACAAAGCGGCATATCGCTTAATGTTTGCTTTATAATATTAGATACAAAACAGGCCATTATCCTTGGAATAAAGTCATGCATCGCCTGGTACGTCTACCTGCTCTGAGTGTTCTGTATAGTAAAATAATATTACTATTCCTTAAACATAAATGCTATTTTTGTTTAAATAATTTTTGGAACTACAATTTTCATTTTTATAACAATTTATTAAAAAAAAAAATAGCATTTATGTTAAAGGAACAGTATGATTGGTTACTATATTTTACTAAACAGAGCATGTCTTGATTTGAACAGAGCGGCGCAAATAATAGCCCGTCGTCACCCAATGTTATAATGAACGCAGTGAGCGACATGGGACTTTGTCATAAATACGATATTTATAGTTTTATTGCTGGACCCGACAGAATCAATTTTTCTGACTTTAAGAACATGCTCTTAATATTATTTGTAATTAACATTATCGATTTTTTCGGTCATAACTCCTATATAAAAATAAAACATAAAAAAATGTTTTCTGATTCTTATTCATATAATGTACTTATTTATTTCTCCAATGGATTATATATATCTAATTTTTCTGAATATTGAATTATCGTATTTGCGTAAGCGTAACTGGCTTTACTGTTATAAACTCTGATTGCTTTCTTCTACCACTTGATATATGTATGTACTATCACAGTCCATTTTTCTGCTTCGCAATCACATTTAGAGGAAGAGGATAACAATGTACTATATTTATGTAGGCATATGCAAAAGTGGCGTACTGATTTTTGAAAACATAGTATAGAACCTAACCTAACATAATGCACAATTTTGAAATTTTACACATCTATTATTTTAATGCGTACATGGCTCTCGCCCAGTTGCCGTCGCCCAGTTGTCCGTGTATGTACTAGTGTTATTCCATAATTCAGCGGTAAAAAAAAATACGTCATCACGGCATATTACCCATTGTTAAGTGTGGCAATTTGCTCTGTATCTATACAGAGGTTGGTAATGATGAAATATTTGTACCGTATTCTTTGCCGGTGTCACCTTACGGGCACTCATTGCTGGCGTGGAGAGTGTATTCGAAATAATTTCTGGCGTCGGTCGGGGTCGAACCCGAATCCCCAGATTCGCGACCAAACATTCTGCCTATATGTTGTACTTAAAATTAGGAGAGAAAATAATTCCAAAGAATCTGACTATCTGACGTAGACTTAATTTAACTACATCATTTTTTAAAATTATAATTACAATAAAATAAGTACATACCTAGTTAAATTGTTAATATTTTGATTCAATAAGTTGCAGCTAGACTATAGAATATATTGACTGTGTATTTTCGAAGATAATAAGAATGACATGGACGTCAGCAGCTGGTTACGGGGGCGGCGGAGGAGGAGCACCCATCACAAAAGCCTTCCTGACCCGAGTACGTGGCCTGCCTGGCCCCTGGCCCGCTCGCTGATCCCAGAACCTGATACGCCTCACAGAATGACAAAAGACCCTTAAAAAACTACACGAGAAACGTGAAACACGTGGGACATACACTACGTATATACACATGCATCATACTCAACTCATCGCATATTACAAACACCATTGAGTACTGGTAAATCTACAGTTTACATAAGTTTAGAACGAAAATGTATATCAGATAACTAATCAGAAATAAGAATAACAATAGTTGATATTATTTCTAATTTAAAAATACGCAATAGCAACATAATACTTATACATATTGTGTGTGTCGCCCGTATCAGGGGCGCCGACTTACCAAAATTTGTGTGGGTGCTCACCAGTGGCAGCTCGTTCTTTGGTGGTGTATAAAAAATGCGCTGCAGGCGAAATTTTTTTTCTTTTCAGGTCAACTGCCTTATAATTGAAAGTTACATTTTTTCAAGGAATATGCAAATGCATGTTTTTCCCATGTCAGATACAAAAATAAAAAAATATAAATACGTATATTCAAAAGTTTACAGTTTTGTCGTTTGCTCCCTGAATTTAAAAAAGTTAACTTCTGAAAAAGTCCTGTGGGTGCTTAAGCCCCGGAGCCCGTATTACGAGTTTTTTTTACTTTTAGAGAGCGCTTTTATTAAAAATGACGTTTAACTTCAGAAGAATATAAAATAAATAATAGTGCTATTTTTATAAAAGTTCGTTCGTAAAAATCTAAAACTTTTTTTAATCAATTTAACTTAGCAAAAGATTTTGAACATTGTTAACATTAGAATATTATTCGTCTTCTAAATTATTGCTTTACATGGGTATGTACACGTTACATGGGTATGTACCGTATCAATTTAGTAAAAGTCAGAGGCGATTTCTCTCACAGGTGTATAGCATTTTTTGTTAGTGATGATTTTGCAATTCTTGATTCATTGTTGTCATTATACCTTTAGTCGGAGATGGTCAGTGAATATTTTTTAAAGCCTATTTTACACTTCTCAGTATTTTTAGAAATAATAAAAGATTTTCTGAGACATAAATACGATTCCAATTCTGTTTTCTGTTAGAAATTGCTAATTAGACATGTTGTAGTGAAACATACTATAGAGACAGGAATAGGTATCATGGTATGCGGTTATTTGAATTTATAATTAACCACAACTCATCTGAATTCGAAACTATATATACTGGATGTTAGAACTGAAACCAACCACTAACCTAGGATTAAATAAACCCAATCTATATTGTGGAACGGAAAATATATAGGTATCGTTGTTAGAACCGAAACTTAACATAGGTCTTCAGCTCGAAATTGGGTGCATCCGACATTCCTAATTTTGATTTTTATAACTTTTTTCGTGCCAAATTTATAAAAAAACCTCTACATCCTTATAACTTTCGACGTTAGTTAACATAAGTTGTTAAAAAAAGAGACACTTCTAGTGTAAGTTTGTTATAAAAATTACAGACACGAGTATATAACAATTTATTTACCAATGCCCTCCAAAAATTAAAAAAACTTTTTCACAAATTTTATATAGAAAATATAATTTACACAAGGATTTTTTATCTAACTTTGTTTCTGCTCAAAAATAGGACAAGAAATCATTATGGTAGGAACAAAAATCAATTTTATTTAAGTATACGAGTAATAACAATAATAATAGCAACATCACAATATAATTATTATACATTTTTATTTATTAATATGTGAAGTTTGTTGTTATTAAATCATTTTGATCCTTTTTAACTTCATCCATTTTCATTAAAATATTAAGGAAACTGTCCATTTGACTGAACTATAAGACTTTTCGGGCCGGCCCGAAATGCACGAATTTTCGGGCCGGGCCAAAATCAAAAGTCCGACTCGCCTCGATTTTTGAAAATGATTAGCCCGGCCCGGCCCGAAGCCCGCCTCGATTTCGAGTCGATCATCGAGCCGGGCCGGGCCAAAGCTCGAAATCGAGTGCATCTCTAATTAGCGTATTTTAAGTTGTCATATTTATTAGACAAAATAAATTCTTCAGCCTCAAAAAAGAATGTAGTTTGTGAAATTGATTGATAACTTGATATGATAATATAATATAGACACTTTTTTTAATGTAGTACATAAAATGTTCGCCTGTTGTCGCTAATTGTAAGAAGAAAATCCTGGAATTAGGGAAATTTAAGTACTTTTATTCGGAAAAATTAAAAAGCAGGTCATAACTGAAATCAGCTTTTAATTTTTATATGAAAAACGATCATTGATCAATTTATTAAAACTTATTTAAATTCGGTTTATAGGATTTGAATAAGTCCTTCTATTTCATGTTGTTTTCTTTGTGTATTTTTATGTCTAAATTCATAAACGTGTATATTTTTACATTTATTTTAAAGTCTTTTATAAATATGCATTAATTGTCCAATAGTGGACTATATTTATTTTATAGTCTTCATAATAATTAGGAAGATAATAATGAAGATATTAAATTGGCAATTTGCAACATTAATCACAATGATAAACTCACAAAATATATTTTTGCATATTTCTCCTTTTGTTGAATTGTATATTACCTATACTAACTATATTCATTACTTATAACAATATCGTTTATTGAAATCACCTTTATATTTAATTAATGTACTTAATAATATTTAAATAAATAACAAAGTAATTTTATATTTATAGCTATAAGGATCATCAATATTTATTTTGTTTTAAGTATAGATTGTTTATGATGGAAATAAATTTAGACCAGGTATGCTGTGAGTAATTTCTAATTGTAATAATTGAGAGAACGATGTGCGGAATATCGTTGAAATGATTTATTTAATTTATTCAGTGCACCGCAATATGCATTAATTTTATTAATATTATGTGTGAGACTTTCCTGTTTCACCACTCCTTAATGCCAACATGACCCAAAATTTTATTTAACTTTGCAAATTTATTTTATGTTATTTACTGTGTCATAAATTTGATATTTTATTTGATATCAACTTGCCAATGTGCATTGCATCTATTTTCTTTGGAAATTGAAATATAATCTCCTCAAGCTAGAAACTTTTATGAAATAAAAACGACCATTATTTTTATATCTATATTATATTACAAGAATGCTTTGCATATTGAAATGAAGTAGGTACGTACAAGATACAAGTATAAAAATAAAATATAGAATTTTGATAAATAAATAGGTAGTTTTCGTTGTAAAGAGCTTCAAAATTTTTTTTATAGTTCATATGTTCATCTAAGGAATATTCATATTTTTCGTTAGAAGTGTAAAACGTTATTAGATCATGTTGTTTGAAGTAGTTTCGTAAATGAATATAACAAATTCATAAATTAAATATGTACTACAACTTTATTAACTATTTTATACCGTTTTGACATGAAACACTTATTATTTTTTATCGTTACCGTAACTAATATAAATATTATTTTTATCCATGGTTACATTTTAGTGCTATCATAAATGGACAACATCAATTGGGGCTAACATTTAATTTTGACTTATGACAGCACTACATTGTGCAAAATTGAAATTTATCTGTACTTACATCTATTCAAGTGTAAAGATATTTGTACCGCACAGACATTCACGGGCACTCATTGCTGGCATGGAGAGTATGGCGGAATATTCTAAGGATATTTTTAGAAATTTCTCGAGTAATTCTATAAATATTACATATATATTGAAAACAGATATTTCAAATGAATAGGATTATTTAAGGAATATTCTCAGGATATATAATTAAGAAATAATAAAATATTTATTTCAATTAATATTTATTTATATAAGATTGTACATCTTTCAAATAGATCATGTACTACTAAAACAATATTTGTATATACCTTTACACAAGAAGTAAAATAACGAGTATATTTCTATTTTCAAACCAAAATCAGTGTGTCTTCTCTGACACTTGCGTCTAGGGGAAAATGGAAAACTGGAAATAAAATAATTTTTAAATTAGCAATAAAACTCGGAAGTACATTGTACTCTTAAAATATCTGTAGTTTGTTGCTGTACAACTCTATTGAAGTGACGATAAGAAATTCGTCTACGTTTCATCTTTTTAGCAACTAAAATGTATTATAAAGAAAGAAATATACATTGAATAGTTTCATAAAAACAAATTTTAAGGTTATGTTTACGCTACATGTGTAATATGTCCTTATTTTGCTATTAAGTGAATTAATTAAAAGTACTTACAATAAAGTATAAATTCTTCTTTTTATTTAAGGGTGCGTTGAAAAAACAGCGCCATGAGGTGATGCTGGGTTAATTAGGAACTATTTCTTAAATACAAAAGTGTTTCACAGGTGGCTCTGTGTCTGCAGGTTTGGGTCTTAGCTAATAATTTAAACTTTGGGACGCGCGCATGTCTAGCGCAAAATATTTGAGGGAGAAAATAGAAGGGTGCAACAAATTATTCTTATACAAGTGGTCTCAACATTTGTATGCTGCTCGAATTTACAATTTCTTTGTTAGAAACAATTCAATCAGAGTATAAAAGAAAACTCGAGGAGCTAAAAGGAAATATATAGTTTTTAAAATTATTTTTAAAAATTTTAATGTTGTTTTTATAAATGTAGATTACTAATGAAGAAAGATTATCAAATGCTCAGCGAACAGTTGGACAGTTTGATAATCCTGAATACTTATATTACAAACAAAATAAAGTAACTGCATCTAATTTTGGTGTAATTATAAAAAGAAAAGAGTATACACAGTGTAATCCATTGGTGAAACAAATTTTAAAAGTTCGCCACGTTGAAGGAACTGAAGCCATGAAATTTGACAAAAGATATGTAATAACAGCAATTCGTAAATTTGAAAAACAATATGGTAACATTCAAGTTAAAAAATCTAGGTTGTTCATTGATGAACATTTATGTTATCTTGGTGCTTCTCCTGACGGTACAATTTTCAATATCATTTAATTAAAAACAAAAATAATAATTTTATATGGGCCATTACTGTATACAGGCATAATTGATGACACGACAATAATAATTGAAGTTAAATGTCTTTATTCATTGGCTAAGGAAAGTATTGGATTTGAAGAAGCAGTCGATAACTTAAAATTTAAAAACAAAATATGTTTAAAAAAAGAGAAAATCTGATGTGGCCAACACAAAACCTCCCGCTATTTAATTTTTATTAATTTAAATACTTACATTGCATATAAATATTGCTTTATTTACTATTTTCTTTTTAAAATGTCACTATTATTAATTTGAAGCATTATTTTTTTTGACAGTGATATTTACCTGTCAGTTACATTCATTTGAAATATGAACTGTGTAACAAAGGAATTGTGTTTATCTTAGGCTTAACAAAGGAATTGTGCTATTGAAGCCAGGATGAAAAATACGAAATAAATGTATCATGTATCATAAATAAAATGAGTAAAATGTTCAACAGTATGTACAAAATAGTATATTGTTTAACAATTGCCTGAATCTTACTTTTGCTCAAGAGTGATGCAACCACAAGAGTGTAAAAAACTCAGTTTTTGAACTTGTTCATAATATACAATTTTATAATAACACAAGATGAACATCTATAACATCGATAAAAAAACGAATCTGGACTTTGATCCTTATTTATATTATGGGGCTAGGCAATTAAATTATTATTTCTTTAAAAGAAAAAACAAGACATTTTTGCAACTATTTTATTGAAATTTATAACTTTTAGCTGAGAGTTTCTGCTTGAAGCATCCTAGTTCTGTGACGTTCTGAAAAGTGGAGGGGATAGTATGCCGGCCTTCTGGATAGTAAGGCCTTATTATTAGTTGTTACCGCTTACTACAAAACTGGCTTAGTCTAATGTAAAGAAATAGACTCGGAACAGTCAAAGTTGAAAATCTAATATTATAAACAATAATATATTAAGTACTTCGTATTTTATGTTTCTAGATTTTGATTTATTTATATTAAAAAATAATAGAGTTGATTTTCTATTGAGATCCACTTTTTATTATATGTATATATTATAATATTATATTTATTGTGATACTCGTATGAGTCTACTATTATTTATTAAAACAAATTATTTGATATAAATTATGATTTAAATTAAATATTGGACGTGGCTAGAGTACCGACCGCGGGACCGTGTGAAAAAAATTAAAGTCCCGAAGTGTGGCGGACCAATTAAATCACGACGAGGCGTGGTTTAGTATTCAGTTCTTTTATTCATGGAGTACTCAAATTAAGGTTTATTATGGCATTATGATACGGCAGAATACTAAATACAGTAGCTTAGCTAGTTGCAAAATTATTGGGTTTTTGTATTAGAACCAGAAGTGAAAATTTAAAAAGTAAAAAATAAACGCAGTAGTACGAAAAATAATGGCATTTAGACATTCAAAATGTCATTTATTTGTTGTCATTTAGAAAATAGTTATAGCCAGACGGGAACAGCAATATTTCGAAAGGGGAGTAAAGGCACCGCGCGATGGGGCGGGGGGGGGGGGGGGGGTGTTTAGGTACTAGACAGATAATTACCTCTAATAAACACGAGGCTTTTTTCCTTAACATTATTGTTATATTATAATAATTCATGTAAATAATATACATAGGTAGTAGGTACATTGGTTTTCAAAATTTAAAGAAAGAAGAATCGATTTAGTACTATAAATATGTGAAAAATTAAGACATTATTGACTACATGAAATACATTAAATACTTTATAGAATCGCGTACGACAATGTATACGTTTTTGACAAAGCATATAATAGTGGGTATATTAAAGAACAAGTTATATAAGACATGTTTTTTTTCACACGCGTTAAAATTTAGAAAATAGAGTTTTCTAATCGAAGTGCGAAAATAGAAAATTCGAAAAAGTGTCGAATAAATTCAATACTGTGAAAAATAATGTGATTTTGGGATTCAAAATGTCAACTAATTGTTGTCAGATAGAAAAAAATGCAATTATGGTACAAAATTTATAATATTTACCAATCAAATCACTCTATTCATTGTATGAGTAATTGTGCGCGCTATTTTTCATATTCTGTGTTACCGGCCACTTAAGTGTGCTGCCATCCTACGGGAAAAGCTTGCACTACGCACAGTGACAAAACTGTAAAATATTAAAAATTATTCTATTTTTCACCTCGAACGAAATAAACCATTTTAGACAAATTTGGAGCAATATTTGCAAAAACAAAGATTTATTTAGTATGTCTATAATAATAGCTATCACGTAAAAGTATTTTTGTTATAAGGAGAAGGCAAATTAAAAAAATATTTTTTTTATATTTTGTAATAAATTTTTTAATTTATTTAAAATAGTTTTAATTAATAGCCCAACAAAAATCATGAATTTTGATGTATAACACAATATTCTGTGTTTTTTCAATAGGCTTTAAATGATAAATCTTTAAATACTCTATTCGAAACGCACCCTTAATATTAAGAAAGATTTGCCCACGTCAAAATGAAGCACAAAACACAAAACAGCAGTCTTCGCAGCAGCAACAAATTCGTTCACTTCTCTTGACTTTGTTATCAGATGACAACATTGACGACTAGCCTGACATCTGGGCGTGAAATTGGATGCATATTTTTAATGTAGATGTGCATTAAATTTATTATAATTTTCAATTTATATATAAACAAATACCATGTATAATTATTTCAATAAAATAATTTACTGTTAACTACTATAATATTTTTGGTTGCAATGTCAAACTAATATATCTAACTTCACACCAATTTTACAACAAAAAACCACATCATAAAAATTTTATTTTATAAATTCGCATATTCGTTTTTCCCTTTCTATTTAAGCACTAAAATATTAAAAACAAAATTTTTTCTATTGAATAATAAATTTTTAATTCGCATAATTGATGTGAAGTTTGTTCATTCATTTATAAGCCAACCGAATTTTATTTTTCTTAAAGTTAATATTTCAATTATATAGACTATAATACAGAAGTGAAACTACTAAAAAAGTAAACAATGAAAACATTTCTGGGAAAATGATTCAACAAATATGCATGGAATATTCATAAAATATAATGCAGAAAAATATTCCCAAGAAAATATTCTAAGTATATTTATGCTAGAATTTCAAAAGAATATTCCAAAATAAATATACATAGAATATAAATCGGAAAGCAGAATATTTTATGAACATTCCCGAAATATATATATGACGAATATTCACTATAGACATTTATAAAATATTCTTAGAAGATTGTGTGTTTGCTGGGAGTGCACTACAGGGGTCACTTTTGTGCTATTTAAAAATCGTAATATTTTGCGTCGGTTGGGATCGATAAATAAATAAATAAATATATCATCACGGCATATTACCCATTTCTGGGTGTGCCAGTATCTACAACACATGTAGACATCGGTAATGATGACGATATATTTTACCGTGTAGGCGCTTACCAGGCGTCACCTCACGGGCACTCATAGCTGGTGTGGAGAGTGCACCACAGTGGTCACTTTTGTTCCATTTAAAATTGGAAATATTTGGCGCCTGTCGGGATCGATGTGGTTAGCATATTAAATACTTTCTGTGATTGTAATTTTAAGTCCAAAACTGTTTATACATTTGTTTATTATTTATGTAATTTAATATTCATGTTGAAATACTGTCTGTTTAATAATATTTCTTAGCCGCCTCGGTGGTCGAGCGGTTATAGGTAGCGCTCAAGCAACCTTCACCGCTCGTCTCTGGGGTCGTGGGTTCGATTCCCACCAGGGGCTTGGATGTTTGTATATGTCCTAAATTATAACCACTAATAATAATAAATTGTCATTGGCCAATCGGCACCGTACCGAAGGCCAGGGGGATAGAAAAAAATGATATTTTTTATTTAAACATTAATACATTTACAATTTATTCGAATTGTTAAAATATATTAATTAGGTAACAGAGTTGAAAAGGATGTGTGAAAAATTCATGGACCTCACTGGCATTTGAACCCAGGACCTTCCTATATCTAGCAGGGCACTTTAAACACATGAGCCACAATATCCCTTGGTTAATTAGGAACCTTCTTGTGATTGATTTGAAGTTATTGCTTATATTTACTTAAAGTAAACTTGTGTCATTTTCTCAAATTGAAAAGGCATTATAGCAGATAAGATGCTAAGTAAGTACAACATTGCTTTCACATCATGTTGTAGTTGGAAATTGACATTTAGCGACACCACTACCTGCGACAATAAGCCATAGAATAGAATTTGAAGAAACACGTGTGAACGACTCACATAACATTAAACGCGTCCTTTATTCATTTTCTAAACACTCATTTTCTGCAAAAAAGTGAGATATAATCGCGTGGTATTAAAAATATCCAACGAGCAAAAAAACGCGGTCCAGATTTCCATTGTGCGAGCTCTCACCAAGAATTGTCTGTCTTCGAGTCAGCAAGGTGTGTGCGGAGATGAATGTCAGGTACTGCAATGTAATCGTGATGTGGAATGAAAGGGTAGGTGGACAAAACGTTTCACAATCGCTGGAACATTTAGTCTTTCAGATGTTCCGGGCGGACAATGGCCAGGTCAGACGTATAGGCCTTTCACGTCATACTTAGACCGTATGTGTACCGACACAAAGTCTTGATCAAGGGATATCTTCGCTTCGTAAGACATTTGAGGGTAGCTTTTAACGTACTTATTGTGCTGTATTACTAAAACAGGATTTGCATATTATTAATTTCATTGAACACAATTTAATAAAAATTTACATACGGCTATTATGGTAAAATAATCAAACATGACGGCAATACCTAACGCAAAAATGACTACAACAATGAACATGAATTATTTGTTTTCTAACATTACTATTAAATTAACATTTTTTAAAATTTATTATTTAAATTAGAATATGAATTAGATTTGATATAGGTAAGTCAATAACAAATACATACTCAAACTCATATACCAATATGTAAACGTACCAGTATCGTAATTAAATTATTATATTATGTAACATTTAGTTAATGTTCACTTCAAATTCCATTTTTAGTAAAATTAATTTAAATCAGGTATTAACCATTACTCGAATTCTGTCATACAGCATACATTTATATTTTACACAACGGACATTTCAATAGTCTTGTACGTGTACCTTCATCTAGGTAAGATCTTACAAAATTCTGTTGAATTTCAGAACAAACTGATATGTATTTGCTTTTTATGAATTTTTGTAGGATGTTGAAAAACTGAATGTAGAAGCAAATATATTTTGTGTACATGAGAGTATATAAATATTTATAAGATCTTCCTTATCCAGATGACGGTTCAAGAGTGTACCGAAATGTTGGCTATTTAAGAAAATAAATGCTATGACTGAGAATTCGACTAATTGTTAACACCTATAATCTATACCATAGTCAAATTTTTCGGAATTAATTTAGGTTAGATGTATATAATATTTAGTTTTTTTTCTTTCAATATTTTTACTTCATGCAAACTTACCTATGTAATAAAAAATTTTTCCTAATAATAATTTATTTTTCATTTCAGAATATTCATCAGACTTTATTTCTGGCTTCTGGAACTGCGATTGTTTACTTGGTAAGTAGGTGCAATTTAATTTCAAAAGTACAAATTCGCATTTTGCAAAAACATGCAATGACGACAAAAGTAATGGGCACAACAGAAGGTGTTTGAAAACCAACAGATTACAGCAAAGTAATACCCGTGCCATGCTATTGTGGTTGAAACCATCAACCATGTGGGTGGTTGCGTGTTAACGCGCTATTTTCCGGAGATTAGCGATCGACCCTGATTGTCGCTATGTGCTTTCCTAAACTTCTAGGGTGGTCTCAACGTTCGTATAATCACCATTGGAGCTATTATTATTGTTTTATTTAAAATTGAAATGACAGTATCGATTAAACAATAACATAGGTAATTCTTACATATGTATAAATATTTAAAACATGTATACTTTAACTTTAGATAATAGTTTAACATTTGCTCTCATTATTATTAGGTATTCTTTTATCGAATATTATTTATAAATCAGAATTTATTAAAATGTACTAGCAAAAACATTATTGCAGCTATTTGAATTTTATGTACCTATATAGTTTAATTTTTTTAAGATTTGTTATCAAGGTTATCTTCGAATTGTATAATTAAAGCTTTTAGCACAGCTCATTCTGTGAAATTTATTAGTATCGTTTATTAAGTTTTTAGGGGGGGTAGATAAGATACTACTGTTATATTGTTATAATAAAAATATTTATTTCAGTAAAAGCCAGAGCTGTGCATGTACTTAAGTACATGTACTTTAAACTGTACTTAAATACATTTTTATTGTACTTGTACTTGTATTTAAGTACAATTTTTCAACGTGTAATTGTACTTGTTCTTAAGTCCAATATTTTTGGAATTGTACTTCTGTGTTCACAAGTACTTTTGCTTTGCACGTTTCAACCTGGAAAAAAGCAGAAAATATATATCCAGTTTGTCTCGTATTCTCGAACTAAGCAATACGTTGTATTATTTAAGTTATAAAATCATTTCATTTGCAGTTGAAACTGCGTATGTATTCCAAGCTATTAGTTGTTGTTCTTAGCCGTTTATTTTCTTCGTAAATTAAATAAAACGTTTTACTAAATGTAGTGTGTAATGTACTTGTACTATCTATAACTATCTATGAAAATTAATTAACAATTTGTATTTAATGTTAGTTTTTTGTTTGAAACCCGCAGTTCCGTAGAAAATATACTCATTTCGGTGAATGTATAGGCTCTTAATATTTTGCAATGATTTATTAGATATACAGTCATACAAAAAAGTCTTCGTAGGACAATAGTTTCAAAATATTTTAGGAAAAATAGCAGTCTAAAATCCAATATATTAATTTTCTTTTAATCCAAAATGAAAAGCATTATGTTACTTTATTATAAATAAAAAATAAACAAATAATGTACTTATTTTATTTATTTTATGGGGTAAACATTGAAATTTCATGACAAAAAAGTCTGCGAACGATAATGAAAACATTTAAATAATAAACCATTTATTTATGTTTCATAAAGAAACTCAAAAGAAAAACTAAATGTTTTTTTTTCAATTTTCTTTTTTTTTATATGTACTTGTACTTATACCTGAAATTGCAAGTACAAGTATTGTACTTAAGTACATTTTTCAGCAAAGTACTTGTACTTGTACTTACATCCTTTTTTCCTGTACTTGTGCACATCTCTGGTAAAAGCATTCAGACCTAGTCGAAACAATATGACTTTTGAAAGACAAGTGTGTTCATAATACAGATGAGCTTGATCGGACTTCCTTAAAAATTAAACTGTAAAGGGAATATTATCTACTTCAAAATATAAATAAATTAGTGATTAAATAGGTACGAGTAAACAGCACTCGCCAAACTTAGAAGTTAATGTTATTAATTTAATAAGTAAAAATTTTCCTTCGTTGTTTATTTAGATAAAAATTTTACTAAAAATTAATATTTATATATATTATTAAGTGCTGTGATAGCGCTACTACCACTCCACCTGTCTATATCTATATTCCGGCTTTCATACTAAGATAAATAAATTATATCATAATGATGATTTCACCTATTCTTTTATTTTTCCAGCACGTTAATAGTAAGATAAATTGCGAATTATAATGCAAGGGAGAATTATTTTTTAATAATTATGTGCCTGAATGTTTATTCGTGAATCTGTGGAACCGAGTTCGATCCCGACTGGCGCCAAAATAAACATTTCGAATTTTAAATGACACAAAAGTGCCCCTGTAGTGCACTCTCCACGCCAGCAATAAGTGCCCGTAAGGTGACGCCTGATAGACGCACACCCAGCAATGGGTAATATGCCGTGATGATATATTTCTTTTATTTATTCATGTCTATAAATTTTACTTGTTTCTTAATGAGTTACAAATGTATAAACAAGTCACAAACAAGTAAATTCGCGACAAATTTTCAACAACAGAGCTTGGGCACTGATTGAAGAGTATGGGTATAGTTTTAAAGTGAATTATGTATTTAGTATTCTATCATGCAAAATTTTAAACCAATAGAAACAAATTTATTACATAGCATTGTAATTTTTTATCCAGTGAATGCCACAGTTACTGGTGAAAAACTTAAACAGTATGTAAAAATAAACATGATAAGATTCAGAAGGCTAAAATTGTTTCGTAATACTCATTTTTAAAAAGGCGTTGCTTTCAAATTCTTTACCTATTCAAAATTCAACAAAAATTTCACGTGCACATTAATAGTAAATATGAACCTCATATGTATAGTGAACAAGACGGAACTACAACATAAAACAGATTTTGCTGCAAAAATTCGAAACATATTCTTTTCATTGATTCCCCTAGTGTACACTAATAAACAACCACAGAAAACCATGGGAACGAACGATATAGTTTTATTGATCGCGTTGCATAAGCTGATGCACAATGTCCACTCACGTTTAATCGGCATGTGCACGTGCGGGGGTCAGTTTTTTGACCCTCGGGTCAGTTTTTGTTCTGCCAGCTGGCGGGCAGTTGAATGCAGGGACCGAGTTATACGGACCATTGAATAAGCAAACATTTTCCGGATGTACACTACTAAATGATGGTTTGAAGGTTCAAGTGTTTTAGTAGAGAAAAAAATGCACCTACAACAAGGGTGCTTTAGATACATATCATTTAATTGGTTATTTTGACAAGTTTGGGGCAAACAGTAGTTTTTTTTTGACAAATACAGCTGTTAAGCTCTATTAAAACAAAGTATAATATTCGTTTTTTATAATAAAATTAATAAAGATTTTAAATATGTATTAATTAATGTTATAGTGTCGATAATTTTGATTCTTATTATTAACATGTAATTACTCGTAATATTTGATCCTGCAGTAATCTAGTAAGTATATAGTTTTATAATTTATGATTAATTAATAAATAACAATTTAGGTATTACATTTTACAATCCACATATTTCATATTACAGATACCTGGGACACAAAATTATAATTTACTACAATCTACAAACGGGATAGTAAATTTAAAATTTCCCTGTTAAAATTTATATTTCAATTCAGTATTTATCAGTTATGTTTCGTTAGTCCAAACAAACAAAAAATCAATTTTGTCATTTTGTGCTTATCTGATATTGATCTGTTAAGAAATTATTCTGTATATTCGAAATAAGCAAAACTGTTAATTATAATTAACTATATTGTAAAACAGTTATAAAATATTTGTTTTTAATTTTACTAATGTTTACAATGTACATAAAACTTATGTGTTAACTCACTTCTTTTAATTAAAAACCAGGCTATAATAATATTACTATTGACACATTTAACACGTAGAGCCCGTGAATTTGAACCTGTTAAAGGTTGAAGGCCTTCAACCTTTAACAGTATAGATGTAAATATAATTGTTCTTCCCCCATGTTAAAATTATTTTTAAAAAATTGTATAATATAACTATATGTACCATAAACATACCTTTATGTAACCTAATGCTATTGCATAAATTCACGTCCGCAAGATTTATGCATTAGTTTAGATTAGAGAAATAGCCAAGTGCGAAACACATTTTTAAAATATAATTTTAACGTGGGGGCTGAATCTTTACTCAGCTACGTTAATATCGTCATTAGGTCATTACTGAAATAAACAAATAGAAGCAAATTATCACACCCAGAAATAAGTCATGACGATTTATTTATTTTATTTTTTGACCGTATTTGGCCCACTAACGGAGTTATTCCACAGTGTCAATAATATTTCATAAAACAATATGGCTCGTTTAGGGCAATACTTTCTTTGTATATGTAAATATTCTTCTAATACAATAACAAATTTACTCATACATCCATAAATTCGTAACCATGTAGGTAGTAACATGATTGTCTGTATTTTAAACACCACAAAACAAAATACATACATTTAATATTAATATAAAAAGTATGCTTCTTATTGGCATAATGTTTCGCGAACCGTCATAAACGATACGAGATAGGCAAAATTATTAAACGAATTGTAAAACGAACTTCATTACGTTTATTTTAATTTTTATTAACATCTAAATAAGCTAGAAGATATTTTATACAAATTATAACACTAGTTGTAAGGGAGTTCATTACAACATGATTTTTCGTACAACTGACGAAGTAAAATTAAATAAACCTTGTTTTGTTACATATTTCTATTATTTTGCTACACCGATTTTATACTATAATGAAATCTTATTTTTCTTATTTACTTTACATTTGTAAAACATATATAAAACATCATATTTTATAATAAATCCATATTTATTCAGGCTTTTTAAAATAACTATCACATTCTTCTTTTGCCCCACACACGTTTAAATTTTTTGCGCAAGACATATTTTCTTTGGGAAATGAAGTTAATCCTTGGCATGAATCTGTGGTCATACCTCGACCACAGCTGGGCATACACTGACCTGAAACCTGAAATGCATCAGCTTTGAGTAAAAGTGAAATAAAGGTTATAATCCAAAACAGGCCTCACGGTGGTCTTATAATGCCTTTTAAAAAGAATAGATGGATTGTCTATGCCTATTACAAGTGCTTTGTCAAACATATTTTTTGTAACTATGGAACATTTTTTAAAAATATAAGGACGCGATCTTGTATATAACTATTTTGCAATTTTCTTACTTTATACATACTTATTGAAAACGAGAGTGATTAGAAAATTAGATGAACAAAATCAATAATATTTTTTGTAAGTTTTGATAAATTTTGTAATTAATATTACTTATGCACAAATATATCTTACAGGAGTCCAGGATAAAGTGTATAGCATAGAGATCTCAAGAAATGTATGTCAGTTAAATAAGATAATTGGAACTAACAGGAGGACAATACTGCAATTTTACTTCTCGCTAAAATAGGTAAGAGCGGTTTAGAAACTACTGCATATCGAGATTTTAATGAATAAGCATGACTTATGGGCCATATAATCCGAATAAAACAAAACATTTTTATGAAGTGTGTGTGTGTGTGTGTGTGTGTGTGTGTGTGTGTGTGTGTGTGTGTGTGTGCTGTGTATGCGTTTGCATGTGTACACAGTTTTTCTTGAAAAAACACAGTGAAATATTATTTTTTGACATTTCATGTTATTAACAATATTAATGAATTAATGCGAACAAAATATAGAGAAATTAAGTTTCCAGTTAAACTCATAAACTCAAATGATACTAATTGATTGTAACGTACAATTTACATAGCACCTATATTCGTGAAATAATGTTACTGGAAATATAAGAATATGTATGGAATTATAAAATGTATACATGGAATTGGCGGGTGATAATGTGTTGATCACATCACATTTTTTCTCAATTTTGTTGGTTTTACGGCCGAATTCACCGTTCCTTGATCATAAGTTGATTCAAAGATTAACGCTGATGAATCAATTCAATTCACCATATTAAAAATCAAGCTAAACTTATAATCAAAATCAATGATCAACTGATTCGGTATATTCCACGAATCAAGCTCCTGATCAAATCTTTGTAACCTAATTTTGACATTTATAGCCATGTCAGGATTCTGGCTGTTGCACTCATTTATAACTTTGCCTCATACTTCTTCTTTAACTTCATTTAAAAGCGCATTGGTTTTTTTTAATTTTCAAATATACTTTTATATCTTTCATTTTCACTAAACACTCCTTTGCTAGAATCAGTGTAACTTCTACCTGTATCAAAACAAAAATATTTTATTACTGTAGAACAATTACAAATAAATCTGATGTGGCCTTCCGTCAATTTTATGTATTTTATATTAATTCCTTAGAAAAATTATTTCACGGACATAATATGTAAATTGTATAGATTACTTGTAATTTAGGAACTTAAGCAAATTGTACATGACACTGACATTGTTAATTAGTAATATCTACTTCTGCTGATTCCATTGTAATGCTGCCATACATTGCAAGATTTATGATAATTAATTTCTCTATAATTTCTTTTATCTTTAAATACCCTTACGTCCGGTTTTTCCATCTCTGGATAAAGTGTTAGTTAATTTAACCGCCAGATAAAATAAAAATATCGCACCAATATTAGAGCGTAAATTGATAAAATTATACACATATCAATTATATGATGCGATATATTTCTTTTAAACGACACTTTATCCAGAGATGGAAAAACCGGGCCTGGGTATGAAAATAATAAATGCAATCGAAATGCATAGAGAATAAAATATTCTTTAATATTTATAACAGCATAAAATGTCATAGTCAAAAAATGGCATTAACTGCGTTTTTCAAGAAAAAAATGTTAAAAGTTCCTTATCTATAGATAACGGAAGAAATAAAACCATAATATGTTGATATATTTGAATTGTAATATAATATTGCAAGAGTGCAAAAATGCAAGAAAAGGTTAAAATATCTTCCTATCCTTGCATTTCTCTTGTAAGACAAATTCATCTCTTGTCTTGAAGTGAAATATATAAACTCTTGTCTGTCTTTCTCTTGTCTTGCATTTTGCATTTTCTGGAAGAACAAGACAAGAACAAGAAAAATGTAAGACTCTCGAGAAACACTAACTGTTGCAACCCATTAAAACGTGAACATAGGTTGTTGTGCGTCTTCGTTGTTAAACATCAGTAGTAATCACTTCTTCCAGTAATAATTATTCAATTGATGGCTTTTTTGATATTTATGACTATTTCCATTACAACAAATTGTCAATAGAGTAATTTATTTTCATAAGGAAACTGTGTTGCACGCATCTATATATTCTAGTCACAAAGGAATCGAAAGGAGAGAAAGTATAAACATAAAAGAAAATGAGGGAATCAATTTTAGTGTGAATGCATTAAAATTTACGATTTCCACCGAGAACTATAGGAAATTTCAATATTTTCCAAATTAGCTCTATTACAGTATTAATATGGCACATTAATTTATTAAGGTTTATAATAGGCACTAAATTACCCTATCTACTACGCAAATAGAAAATTTTATATTTTACTGCTCTTAAGTCTTTAACTATTGACGTACCTACATTTTAATATTTTTAAGGGAAGCAAAAATCAGCTTACATACATACATATATAAAATCACGCGTTTCCCACTTAGTGGGTCAGCAAAAACCCGAAAACAATAAGAAAAGGGATGAAAATAAGAGCTCCACTGAATCACTTAACTCTTTAAAAACATTCTTCTTTCGCCTTGTCCAAAATCATCATAACATTCATACAAAGAACATATTAATGTGACCGATTTTCGGTAGCGAATAACCGCATCCGGACCACAATAATAGTTACGCAACAATCATCCTTCGCCACACATTCCTATCCATGCACACTTCTTTCACCTAAGCCACATTCATAAACGTATTCATACATAATAACATATTAAAGTGACCGATTTTCGGTAGCGAATAACCGCATCCGGACCACAATAATATTTACACAAAAATCATCTTTCGCTACACAATCCTGTACAAACATACTTCGTTCTTCTCGGCCACATAAAAGTTCAGCTGTCTCTCCATTCTCATAAAACATTCTTACTAACCATACATCTTCACACCACAATAATTACGAAACAATCATCCTTCGCCACACATTCTTATCAGCTTGTATGCTCTATTTTTGAAGAAATACATAGTATTAATTTTCTTATCATGAAGTGAAAAAAATAAATAGAACATCATTAAAAAAATAATTTACTTATATATCCGCAATATAAATTTTTCAAAGCAGATGATACGTTTTCAGTGACAATAAAAAACCTTTTTTTATAATAAAAAACACCAGAAAAATGTAAATTGCATTAGAAGGTGTTTTGGAACTAAAGATGAGAAAAATTATAATTCTTCAGATGATTCGTCCGTGAACCTGTTGGGTCACTCATTGATTTTATGGTAAAAATCTTTGTAGCTTTGTGGGATGTATTCGTACAGTTTCAGTACCTACTCGATGTTCTTGATGTTTTCCAAATGAACACTTGGTGTGATTTTGTCTAATGGTTGTTGCACCTATGAGATTTGACCAATTTCCACTTCGCAAACACAAGAAATAAATAAGCCGACGCTGGAGGAAGGAATCCGCTAAAAAATCAACTTCTAAAAAAAAATTAGAGATCTCTTTTCCATATTACCAATTCAATTAAAATGTAGGTAAAAAAATTACAACCTTAGAAGTGACATGATATGCACGCTACTCATAATCACAAATGTAAATTTCCCTGTGAACGTAACCTGGAAAATTTAATTATAACAGAATAAACGAATTTACAAGTAGGTACCTAATTCGACTACATTTTTACTGTATTAATAACTTTGTTACAAAAAAAAATATACAAAGCTTTTGCTAGAAAACTACATCCCAGCTTTAAAACAGCGATCATGTGGGAAATTTTGTCTTCCGGCACTTAATTTGTAAAAGATATTTTTTGTAACAAGTGCAGGAAATTAGTGATTCCGAAACTCCATGCAGATTCTAAAATACTCTGCGCTCGTTTCGGTTTGAGTTTGAGAACATACTTATTTCTCGCACTATTGCAGAAATACAACCATTACGTTTCGATCAGTACCTAACTAGGGAAATAGTAGGGTATTTCACATAAATAATTCGCAACATATTTGACATTTGATAAGACGTCAACGTCAATAGAGGTTAATTTTGTTTAAATAATTATACCTGCATTCTAAATTAAAATTAGTTGTAGAAAAAATATAGTGTGCACCTTGTGCCCGAGTTGTTTTCTGACTCGGCTAAATTTCTTACAATATTTAAATATAATACTTCTGTCAAATTCATTCCCCATGTGTCATTTGAAATGAGACAGACAAATACATTGCTGTCAATCAAATGTCAAATCGTAACTTATAGGAAAATTCAACGGTTATCTGTCATATTGACAAGATGTCATTAGAGGTTAATTTTGTTCAAATAATTATACCTGTTTTCTAAAACTGAAATTTAGATGAAAAAAATACTGTGTGCACCTTGTGCCCGAAATATGTTTAGTTCTCTCGAGTGGTTTTCTGACTCCGCTAAATTTCTTACAATATTTAAATATAATACTTCTGTCAGATTCGTTCCCTATGTTTCATTTTAAATGGAACGGGCAAATACATTGCTGTCAATCAAATGTCGAGTCATCACCATGGATATGACAAACCCAATGTTTCACGTTAAAAAATACTCACGGTATAATATTTTGATTGGCGACCGAAAGACCGCCTATACACGCATAACAAATAACGTGTTAGGAGGTGGGGGTTACTACCAATAGAAGTTAAGAAATTTAAATTCGAAAGGAGGGGCTAACATTCCTGTACGGCAGTTTTCAAACAGTTTTTATTTTAACATAAATTTCTTGCATTAAACTTAATAATTTAAATACACCTGTAATTATAAAGTATGTAGACTTATACAATGTTATAATATTCATTTATTTTATGTAAATATAACAAACTTAAAATAGCATATATTTCATTATCATTTAGGTCCATGATGAAAACAGTTTGAAATAAAAACACATGAGCGTGACGTCACGTCAATCTTTTCAAAATTCGGGTGACCATAACTCGCTTATTAATAGGAATTTTTTCACCGGATTTTCATCAATAGTCTTAGTTTTCCTAATATTTTCAGATGAAATTATAAAAAAAATGGTGGAATACCCTATTATAATAATTAAAGTTTGCAATACGTAATACGTGAAGAGAACGGCTTGAGGTTCGGGGAAAGGGGCCTGTGCCCTCTATAATCTATACTATGTAAAATACATCTTTGTCGAATAATTGTACATTAAAAAACAAGTATTATAAGGCAATCTGTTAACGTACGAGTTTAAACGATGAGTGCTTGTACTATTTTTTCTAGTGAGATAATTTTACAATGAGGTTTTTAAAAATACGACAAATTATTGATTTTTCGTCTATGATCGTTGAATTCCTTGTATGATAAAGGTTATATAATCTAAAGTATCACGAAAGAGGAATTTATTCAAATCTTGTACAGGATGTATATAAAATAATTAAATAACAATAATCTCATCCACGTCACTTCATAGCATAGTTTGGTTGACGGCGTTTGGCATCTAGTTAAAACTAACATCAGCATTGAATATAATTTATACCGAGGCCGAGGATGCTCCAAGTTCCGTGAAGACGAATCACGGGCTTCCTTTTCAGTTGTCAATCACATTCATACACTGCTACTTGCTGTCACAATGGAAGTCAGTTTTGCGCATCAACCTTCTCAATGTTCGTATGCTCCAAATGCTGCAGATATCAGAACTTTCTTCACAGTGAATATATTTCGTATGTAATGCGCAACGAGCTACAGATTCATACAATTTCGCATACGGAGTTTGTTTCGTGAATATGAAATCCAAGTAACTGGTATTCAGATTCTTGTTTCTTGTATTCAATGTTTTAGACAAGAATGTCGCTAGTTAGATAGGTAGGTATTCTACAATGAAATAATTTAACGTAAATATGGAAACAAAAATTGTTCCGTTATTAAATACATTCCTGACATAAGTTTGCAAATTTGATAACTAGTATAACAACGTTTTTTATATTTTGCTGTTGAGAGAGTGAGTCGAAAAGTTCGCAGAAAGAAAGGGTCTTTAGAGGCTGTGGGTTAATTAGTGTTAATAGTTATTTACGTATAAAGGGCTGAAAGAAAAGGTTTACGCCTGCGGACGAAATTTGAAGCCCGTAGCGGAGGGCTTTTATTCGTCTAAGGGCGTTAACTTGTTTCGACTTGAGGTATGTACAACGTTTTACTCACAACTGGAATCAAATAAAATGTTTTTAAATTATTTTTCAAATATATGCAAAGTTTGTTGCCATGTAAAAATATTCCGTGGCCAGGTTAACCTTATTTTGTCTTCATATTATAAATAATTTTAAGAAATACTTCAAAAATTCATATAATTAACTAAAGGTTCATGTATGGGGTCCCGTGGACGCGTGCCTAAGTGTCTGGTCGCGAACCTGGGAGAAACGGGTTCGATCCCGACCGGCGCCAAATATTTCGAATTTTATAGGGCACAAAAGTGACCCCTGTGGTGCACTCTCCACGCCAGCAATGAGTGCCCGTGAGGTGACGCCTGGTAAACGCCCGCACGGTACAAATATGTCATCATCATTACCGATATCTGCGACAAAGCAGATTGCCACACCTATAAATAGGTAATATGCCGTGATGATATATTTATTTATATTTATTTAAGGTTCATATCATCACTGGGCGTTTTGAGTTTTTTACAGCCCGGTGGGCGGTAAACTGGCAAAAAGTCCTGCGGGCGTAATGTTCAACTCTCCGCCCTGGTAATTAAGATGTAAACAAACAATTCTAATGCAGTTATGCGTAAAAAAATTTAAATGTCATTTACTACGAGGTAATCTACCAAATATTAATATATTTGGGTAATTAATTTTCGAGAGATCGTTGGAAAAGGAATTCATTGCCCATACTCGGATTTAAAAATCCTGCACCTGCGAGAAAATTAAGTTTCGGGCTTTGGTTGTCCATAAAAACAAGAAAAATCAGATCATTTTAAAAATATCAGCAGTTTTCGGAGACTCTTATCCTGGGAAAACTATGATTAGTGATGCATGCGAGGCGAGACGAGGCGAGAAATATGAAATATCGATCTCGCCTCGTTTCTGGATCTATAATCTCGATCTCGCTCTCGTTCTCGCAAATTTTTTTGTGCCTCGTCTCGTTCTCGCGCGAGAGTCTCGCGAGACTCTCGCGAGAATTTCGCTATAAAAATAGCGCTTGCGCAATGCATATATACGTCATGCTATGTATTTCGCCATAAGACGACGTTCTTATTACGTTAAATTATCCTAGTGATTTTCGACCTTATTGCAATGTCAATCAATCACAAAGGCAAGGGCTAGTCGGCCAGATTTCTAACATACATAGCATTGAAACATTTTTTTTAGATTTCGCTATAAATGTCATTGCCTACTATGACGTCCAAGTAAAAATATTAAAACTATAAAATTTTGCGAACTAATTAAAGAAACTATCAATGAAAATAATCAAATTGTTATTCCCAATTGTATTTTTCAATTGTTCCATTGCAACATTATGCAACAACCATTGTTTTTAACCTATAAATTTAGAAATTGTTGTATTTTCGATGTTTGAAACAAATGAAAACAGACAAATTACACATGACTGGAAAGCTAAAAAAATTCTCTTTTGAATGGTGCAACTTTCCAATATGGCGTCCATATAAAAATTAAAACTTTAACATCATAACTCGAAAACTAATAGTGATAAAAAAATTGTGCACCGTCATTCGAAAGAATATAAAAAAGTGCCTTAAAGATGTGCAAATTAAAATCCAATATTATTTCACATTTGAAAGATATTTGCAAAAATTAAAAATCCGCAAAATTTACATTTTCTCTTATATTTAGTGACCTATGTATTTTTTCTCAAATGACAAAATACTATTAAAATAGTCTCCTAATGGGGCAACTTTTGTCTAATTTAACCGAGTTCGTATCTCTTATAGTTCTCGAAATCCCCATGTTCCATGTTGGAAAAGTTATCCTGGAAAAATTGTATATTTACTTTATTCGGACTTCTTTATTATTTTGTTATCTGCCTATAATTCTGTATTTAGTAAGTAAGATTGTTATTTGTTCAAGTTCACAGAGAATTTTATGTGTACCAGCTTCCAAAACAGTACCAATATATTTATTTTATTTGAAGTTCCTATATTATTTCCGATAGTCCGAAATACAATACATTTATTTTTTATATAATATACATGTTTTTTATGTATTTTTTAAATAATTAAAAATTATTTCAGAAAACATTTTATTTTTCCGTTTTTTGTCTATTTATTGCGAGAGTCTCGCGAGACTCTCACGAGACTCTCGCTTCTCGCAGTTGTTATATCGATCTCGCCTCGCATTTTAAAACGCAATCTCGCTCTCGCCTCGTATAATAATGCGAGGCGAGGCGAGATGCGAGAGTACTCTCGCCTCGCAGTGCATCACTAACTATGATTTATAATTCGGATAATCTTTTTGAACAAGGAAGAAATTCAATCGATGACGATCAATATTATCAAAAAGCAGCTTAGAGAAATGATTGGTTTATCACCTATAAACACTTTGATTATTGTTCATCAACATGGGGCTGCCATGATGTCAAAAATAGCGAGTGTCCCATGGGTCCCGCGTATTCTCATGCCTTTTCAAAAGCGACGTGTTGAATGTTTTTGGATTTTTGCGGGGACAACAAAAATGGAGTTGAAGAAGAAGTCTGCAGAAGTAGAAAAATAACACCCAAACCAGCACAAATAAGTTAACCTATTTTAATAACTAGACAATATTACTTCGGGGGAAGAAATTTAAGGACGATGATGAAGTGACAACTGCAATCCTGTAATTTTGAACTACTTTGAAAAATCAAACTATATCTTCAGTACTTTCGGCCAAGCTCCAACTATGATAAAAGATATTAATTACAAAAAAAATATGGATATTTGTTATAAGATATAAATATCAAAACTAATATAGGTAGTGATGATTATACCGATGAATTAATAGCAACTACAAATGATTAAAGATCATATTTCCGCTAATGGATAACATAAGCCTTTTTTAATTACAATAAAAATGTATTTGTTGCTATGGATTTGTATTTATTATTTTATAATATTATGTATATCAAAGTTAAGTTATTTGCTTAATAGCTTTGAGTGTTCCATAACAGTTTGTATTTTTATTACACTTTATCATTAGTAACATGTTATAAAATAACTTTTTTCACGCTTTACAATAAAGACGTATTTTTTATTCCGACAAGGCGTAAATATTAGCCTACTTGTTCCATAACACGTTTCCATTAGATGTACAACTTACGCTAAGCAGGCATATGACTTCAAAGACAACTATATTTACTCTACAATGTTACTGCAGAAAATTCGATTACAAAAAAAATGTACTCGAACATAATAAATTTGAAATATTATTTATTTTTATTTTTAAAATTGTGATTCAAATATTTGTTTATTTATATGCCAACTTTTTGAGATAACAGGCATTTTATATCTTCTTTTGTTTTTGAGCTGCAGGCTAAAACTTGACTTTCGCTTATTTTGAAAATATTTTATATATCGTTTATTATAAAACGTAAAAAAAGTTTAGATTCTTTTTATAGATTTTTTTGCGTGGATTTTATATTTAGATATTTTCAAAATTTAATAATTCTCAAGATAAAACACAAACATAAATGGGATCATATGTTGAAAATAGCCTTTTTCTTATTTTATCAGCATTTCAATGTACCTATGATGTATAACAAGCCTACATTTTTTTTTTGTTTAAAATTTGAATCAAGCATGAAATATTAATTTTTTGAGCTGAAATATGAAATTTAATAACAAATGAAAAAATCAATTACAGGTCATCATTTGTTTATTTTTAATGTTATTTTCTTTATTATTACTCATTTTTTCTAATTTATATATTTTAAAAAAACACATTAAACATTAAACCACATTTTTCGAATTGTGGCAAAGCCAACTATAACGCCAATAAAAATTACTAAATAATCCAAAAATAAGTAATTGACTAAAATAATTTTGATAATTTAGTTAATAGATCTAGGCCGGTGTGGTGGCCGTGCGCATTAAGGCTCTATGTCTCTACATGTTCACTTCGGATCTAAGGTTACTCGGTTCGAATCCACCGGCCGGCTGAATGCGTAGTCGTTATAATGCCACATCAGGCGTTAAGCGCACTCACTTGCGATGATCTGACCAATCATCCATGTTAAACATAGATGGAGTTAGTTGTAGAAGGTGTACTCCCGATGCCGCACTGGTTGCATAGCAATTAGTGATTGTCGCACGGTGTAAGTATGCCAACGGCGTTAGCACTATCGGTCATGAAACGAGTACCTACGGAACTTGAGGCCTTGGACCTACAAGGGTTGTTGTGCGACAGATGATGATGATGAGTTAATAAATATAGAATAAAAAAGCAAATGATAATTTGTAATTGATTTTTTCCTTTGGTTGATAATAAATTTTATTATTTTCACCCCAAAAAATAATAATTCATTTTTAAAACAAGAGAATGTAGACTGTAAATTTTGATAAAATCTAAATACACATTCTAGGTAGAAAACAGTGTACAAATTATCGAAACATTGTTTCTTTACCTTTTATAATAAGTGAGATAAACAAGCGAAAATCAAGTTTTAGCCTCTAGCTCAAAAACAAAAGACAGAAAATTCCTTTTAATTCCTATTAAAGTTGTCTCAAAAAATTTGCTCATAAAGACCTACGTTAATTTTCTGTAGCCGTAACGTGCATTATAAGAAAGTTTTTCGTATAAGAAACTCGAATTTGTTCCACCCTGTACACCTATGTTGAATTTTCATTTGCTTAATTTTTATGTCTTTTATAATTAGGTTAATAATTATTTAATTATTACATGCTGTTATAGATAAAAAAACATAAATATTAGAAAAAAATGTCAAGTAATAAAATAAATATTTGGAGAAGAAAATAAAATAATCGGAAACTGCAGTCAGTACGGTTTTATTTGATTTGAACCTACGTTTCGACCATTATAATGGTCTTCCTCAGGGTTAAATCAAGTCATAAACTATATGAAGAATATATTTGTAGTTGTTTTCCGTCAATTTTATAACGTTGTAATTCACATATTACATTTTGATGTTTGTGAACATGAGTTACAAATATCTTCTTCATAGTTTATGTCTTGATTTAACCCTGAGGAAGACCATTGTAATGGTCGAAACGTAGGTTCAAATCAAATAAAACCGTACTGACTGCAGTTTCCGATTACTTTATTTTCTTCTCCACACATCAATCTCTAGTCGATCATAGTTACTCCTAAATAAATATTGTCTTGAAATAACGAAGTTTTACTGTTTTATCAATTCGGAAAATACGATAAAGTTTCTTTCTATATATGTGTATTAACGCAGAATATTCCCTAAGTTTATAATCGTTTATCTTAAATATAAGTTATATATCAACACAGCTTATTACCCATTTCTGGGCGTGCCAATCTGCATTTGTTTTTGCAGAGTTCGGGTTCGGGAGTTACGACATATCGTTGACGGCACTGCCGGGCGTCACCTCACAGGCTCTCAATGCTGTCATGGACAAAATACTACAGAAATTACTCTTTTTCTATTTGAAAATTGGAAATAAATTTCCAACATCAAGTTTGTGGTTGGTCAGAATTGAACTCGAGCTGTGTGAATCACAACTGGTCACCTACTAACGTATACAGATACACCCACAGAGTTTGAAAAAATGTGAAATTAATAAATAAATTGCTAATATTATTAACGTTAAATATATGTAAGTCTTAAGTCTGCCCTAAAACATAAATTAAAATTACAGCAATATACTACTGCCATTCAAAAGTGATTACTGTTTGTTCATTCAAATTTATTTATTACAGTAATGAAATCAGTATAATAATTTATGACGTTAAGAATCACGCGATGATTTTAGAAAAATCCTCTTCTTGTACTGTGCAATTTACTGTTCTGCGATGCATAGATTAAACATAATTAGGAAAAGAAGGACAGCCATATGCAAGATTAATCACTGGCTAAGGCTTGTTGCGTCTCAATATAAATTCCTGTAGATATCATAAACACCTCGCATTTGTAAAGAGCATACCGTGCGTGATAATAATAAAAGTACAAAGCCCAATCATAATGTTTACAGTTAGATTCCTCAGGTGGCAGATGCGAAGATGGGTCCAATCGTCAGCTGCCCCGACCTGCCTCAAGACATTTAACCTTATGCTGTCTGGACCGTTACTTGAAATCGGAGACGAAACGACAAAAATCCTAAGCATACTCTAATTTTGTTTCTGGCACAAACGGTGAAAATGCACACCACCGTAAAAAAGACCTACACTAACATCACAACATGCAACCTTAAACGGTGTGCTATGGTTTTGTTTCCCTCTCCATCAAACCATATTAAAAAAATCTGATGTAGCTAGTACATTACTAATTTATATTTCAATTTACATTTTAATTAAACACATGATTAAACAATTCTGGCAATCTGTATTTGAATTTCATCCATTGGGTTAGGCACCAATATTTTTCTCCCAATTTTATTATGCATTGAAAATTATTTATTTTGACAATAGAACTTATTGAACACATTAAACATGTGGAAAATTCAATAATCTTGAATTTCATTAACGTAAATTCTGAAAAATATATTTACAAAATCAAGTTCACATACCCAAGGTGAATATGTCAAAATTGAATTTATTAAAATCTGAATTCGTCTCTCACCTATTGCAGAGGGTAGTAAAAATGACATTACTACTCACAATAACAATTTTTTTTTTTACTAACAATGAGCCAGTTTCACATTTTTAAAATGAATTTTAGATGAGGGTTATGCAATACTTTTAATCGTAATAACAAAAATAATAATAATTTATTGCTTATTTTCGTAAATAATTAAATAAAAAGGCCAGAAATAATCATGAAAAACAACCTTTCATTTCTATGACGTCGGAGCACATACACCATACACCACGTCATTCCTAGCCAATAGGAAAACAGAACTTTATAAATAAAAAATAGGCGATAGTTTGTCACATGTTAAACTGTATGTACTCTGACGTCACATTCTGTTTCTAATCACCTGACTTTTTCAAAAATTTCAATATTTAATTAAAAATATCCAGTAGATATTTAGTAATATTTTCAAATTTGAGGCTTTTTAAAGAAAAATATCTTTTAAAATTTAGTGCTTAGAAATTATATAAAAATTCTTGCAACAGCCGTGTTATGCTGATACATTTCTATTTAAATTAATTTCAATTTACAATGTAATACTAACATTTTATCCTTAACTTTGTAACATATTTATTAAGTACTTTAAATGGCTGGCTGTGATTCTCACTACAACATAACTTGAAAATCATTTCCAATTAAAAATCGCAGAAGAGTAACCCTTGTGCTTGTGTTGTGAAGCACTATCCATAACAACAAAGTATTTAACTTTTGAAGATGGTCTTATAAACAGAAATCGATCAAGTTACTAAATAAAAAATAAAAAATTGTGAAATTTACATTAAGTGATTTTTCTCTTGTAATTTTTGATAATTTCATTGTTAAATTAATAATTTCTAAGGCTTTGTTTTAACATCTTTGGTTAAAATCTTTGTTAACTTTACAACGTCAGTTAAAAGCCTTTAATCGTAGTTGTTAATATCGAATCTAAATCGAAATTCATAAAGACTATACTTTTAGGAGATTTTAAAATGTGTTTATTCAGAAAAATCTAGATAATATTTATACGATTTTCATTCAACATTTTATTTTCAATTTTATGTTTCCTGTTTTCCTGATAAGGTAATATCGTCATTATCTAAAATCGTTTAATAAATGTGCAATCTGTGGAATTTAATTCATTATCCGTTATATTGCATTCCAGCTACCGTTTTGAAGGTGTATTTTGATTTACGTATCATAAATTATGGACAGTATTTATTACTTCTACTATTTATTACTTGAAGTATTAAAAACTGTAATAACAATTATTGTCGGAGACAGGTTTATGGTTAAAAAATTAAAGAAAATACATATTTATATATTTTTTATAAATAAATAAATATATCATCAGGGTTTATTATCCATTGTTAGATGCGACAATCTGCTTATACGCTGTAATGTTGATGACATATTCGTATCGTGCGGACGTTACCCAGACGCCACCATAAGGGCACTCATTATTGGTGAGAAGAGTGCATTTTGGGCCAGATACATTACACATCTACATGTTTGAAATCACTTCAGCAATCAATTTTCTCACAAAAATAATTAGGTAAAAAATTATAAAATTGGTCATTTATATTAAAAATAAATCAAATAATTATGTCACGCTACATAGAAATACTTGTGTTTGAATGGAAATGGAAGTTGTAGGATGACATAGGCTGCTAGTGACTGTCAAAACTCGAACTACAATATACGTAGTTATTTATTAATTTCCAATTGTGGACCATAATAGTTATTATAAACATATTTATTTATTTTTATAAATGTTGAAATAGGTGATTTTATGTGAGTTCAATTTTTAGTGATTTGCACTGTTTGAGAAGAAAATGTGCTTCACATTATATTACATAAAATAAATACAAAAATTACCAGGGAACTGAAGTATCGACTCTACTTTGTTGATTGTAGTCATGCAGTGGTGATCCCCCTGCACCATATGAATATTAGAAAAGAGCATTTAGGTTATCACACAATTGTGGCGAAAAAATGGGGAGTTTTGTCACAAAATGCATCTAAGCGCTTGCTGCCATCCCTCCAGTTAGATAGTTAGCCTGAATCCTAGCTTGAAAGGGCAAGAACTATATTGAGCTACTGCATTACAGGGGGCAGCCCCGCTGTGGAACACAGAGCAGAGGTTAAAGGTCATCTTCCTTCCGGCTGCAGCGAGGTCCAGTAAGTGACCGAGCAGAGCTGGGATTTGTAATGTGATACGCTTTGGACTAAAACCATGACTGAAGGAAGATTTTATCGCTACCATATTTGGTAATTTTTGCTACACAGTTTCAGTTGTGCTTAATTGGTTACAGAAAATGTCAAGTGCAGTTAAAGCATATTTTTATTTCAACTATATTTTTGCCGATAGCTATTTGTTGCAATGCATTCGACGTATTTTTTTTTTTTTTGTCAAATAACGCTATAATAACTGCTTTTTGAGTGTATTTCTAAATATCATTTTGTGAAATTTTTAAATAATACATTCAAATAATAATGCCGTTTTGTCCTTTGTTTTTTAAGAAAAAATAACATTATTGTTGGATATGCTAATATACTTTTTATACGCAGATTTTGGTAATAATGATATATCTGTAACGTTGAGGTGCCTACCAGGTGTCACCTTGCGGGCTGTCAAAGCTGTAGTGGGGTGAATACCAGTAAATAATAATAATATATCATCACGGCATATTACCCATTTCTGGGTGTGCCAGTCTGTTTTCACAGATATCGATAATGATGATGACATATTTGTACTGTGCGAGCGCTTACCAGGCGTCACCTCACGAGCACTCATTGCTGGCGTGGAGAGTGCACCACAGGGGTCACTTTTGTGCCATTTAAAATTCTAAATATTTGGCGTCGGTCGGGATTGAACCCGGTTCCCCAGGTTCGCGACCAGACACTCAGGCACGCGGCCCGGGACCGAGAATACCAGAGGGGTTATTTTTCTGCTATACAGACTGTTAAATTTATTTCGTCCACTATTACATCTCGAGAACTTACGAGGTCTGTTAATTTGGTAAATTTCTATTTTACTGACATATAATGGATGAAATATACCTCCTTTTATAGCCTAGATTTTAGAAGCAAAATGTTGTAATAACTTTCGGTAATGTTAGAAAAACCGTCTTTCAAATAGTACCTCAAATGCACAAGACCTAACGAATTTTCCAACACACAATGACACACAAATTATCAATGCCAAATAAGGCTGTGCGTTGAGAGATCAGATGTGATTTGAAGAACCGTGTTTGGTACGGATCAAGACCAAACTTGAAACTTGAAAATTATTTTCAATTTTCAAATACACAAATGAAACACCTGTGGTACTTTGTCCACGATAGCATTGAGAGCCTATGAGGTGACGCCTGATAAGTGCGCTCAACGCCTCAACCGTACAAATATGCCGTCATTGCAGAAATCTACCCTGCGAATAAAAGCAGATTGGCATACTTAGAAATGTGTAATAAGACGTAATCATATATGTATTTATTTATTTTTGACTGATGTTTTGACATTTTATAAGAATGTAAAAATAAGTTCTGAAATTAAAAAATGTCGCGCAAAAGAGGTAGGCATACAGGCAATCGCATGTATGAAATATTTCCAAACAAAAACACTGTTGATTAATAAAAGACTGGCAGTATAGAATCTAGTGAAATAACTTCATTATGAAAGAAACCAGACCAACACTCAAATATTTTTAGTAGAAAAAAATATGCCTGTATCCCGACAATATCAGTAGCAGTGTTAGAAAAAAATTAGAAATATCACCATCACCTAACGGTGAATGGTGAGCTCAGGCTATTTTATATAAAAAATGCATTCGGTAATAAAATAGCTGTTCATGAATAATTTTTTTTTATACATAATTGTTTCCTTATTTACTTACAAATATTTATTACATTGCATTTATTCATATAAATCGTGGAAAAAATATTTAGTACTTACTTCTTTTTATCCATTATTCACAATTCGTTTATTTTTCCTCAATTTTCACTGTTGGAAAAATAAATGATCAGTGTAAGGAAAATATAGAAAATAGTAGGTACATTAAATTTTAAGCATATTAACTTTACACATTGATTGATTAGATATATTTGGAAATAAGTAAATATATAAATATATTGTGACCATTCGTAGTTTTTAGGTTGTACCACAGGGATTTATTTATCCTATATGACAATTATAAATTATAAGGCATCTCCAGCAGTGTGGGTGGTAGTGATATGGTTCTGCGACCCTAGGGTTGCAAACAAGTTATCTAGGCAATGGCGAAATAAAACATCAAATATGCAATACAAATATTTCTTTATCATTTCTTTGTTAAAAGCACTATTCTTTACGTTTGATTTATCACCTGGTACATTTACAAAATATTAAAAAAAAAAAAAACGAATGAAAAGAATGGCTAATTTAAATTTTAAAAAATATCGCTTATAATTAAGTTTATTTTTATTGTGTAGAGTTACAAAATTGTACGTTATGTTAGGCACGGTGCCGTAATCCACTTGGCTATCGCCCAGTTGACTATCATCTATTGTGATTCGCCCAATTAACCATCATCCAAATATCAGGAACTGTCACGGGCTGTGAGTTTATGAGTTCAAGTTCTTAGTAAGTCTTCGGTTACATAAGACCAAAATTGTTCCACAGTCATCCATAAATTAAAACAATAAAAATACATATACGAGTACCACAACTTAACATTTAGTGCAATTTTTTTTATTAACAGCCGCTCAACAGGGTAAAAAAATGTCCCCAGTGGGCTGGAAAACATTATCCAAAAATGTATACAGTACAGTATGATTGACTCATTGAAACAAACAACTTTTCGTAGTTCAAATTTTTGATTTGGAGCCCCAATTCATAGTTATTGCGTTTTTTTGTTTTTCGAAAATTCCTCATAACTCCCCTATTTTAAGGAATATTTAAAATATACAAAAACTTTCGGTTCTCTAAAACATGTGTATTGTTACAGTTTATTAAAATTTATCTTGTACATCGATCGAGTGGTTTCCAAAATCTCTTGTTTTGAAATTTTTGATTGGTCGCTATTTTGTTATTTGATAAAATAGAAAATAATTGTAAATACAAATGTTTTAGAGAACCGAAAGCAAATGCTGAAAGTTTTTTTATTTTTTAAATATTCCTTAAAATAAGGGAGTAATGACGATTTTTCGAAAAACAAAAAAACGCTAATAACTATGAACTGGGGCTCCAAATCAAAAATTTGAACTAAGAAAAGTTGTTTGTTTCAATAAGTTCTAACTGCCGTTTTTGGGTGTTACGACTTAGTATTAACATTAACACCCTGTATAGTGCGCATAGTTGCTCATGGCAAGAAAAATTGTAAAATATTAGAGAATAGAGAATATAATGTTATGATATTTTTATACGTATAAATCAAATGTATATTTTTGAACATTTACACACATAAATCACTCAATATCGTAAATAATTTCAAATTATTATTTTTTTTGTAAGGAAAAATTATTTATCATGCAAACGGATATTATTTGAACAAAGAGAGCAAAAAAATGTATAACAAAGTGCGTAAAATATACGTTAGTAGGGTCAAATAAAAAACAATACCCATAAAAAACTTACCTTAGTAAAAAACTTTTGGACCCGTTATTATTTTAATTATCTAAAAAAAGGGGCATTCAAGAATAAAAAAGTGTTTGTATCAAACCTTTTTTGTTTCATTTTAGCGATTTTGTGATATACCGAGATAGGTTTCATACAAACACGCTGTAACCGACAAGTAGAAAAACTTGAACAATACATAAACAACTGCGGAACAATTTTTCAGCAACCCGGGATCTTCGGTCGGGAACCGGTTTTTCATAAATTTCTAACATAATTTGTTTTAATAGTTCGCGCGTTAATAAACAAAAGCATATGTGTGCCTCTGTTCTGTACATAATTTTTAAATATAAACAGCTACAAGGACAGAATAGAGGATAATTTTCTAAATTTCTTTTGGTATTTAGTTTTTACGAACTTGTGAATTTTCAAAGGAAAGAAATAATATAATAAATATTACTTTTTTATTATCTTATTAATTTTATTGCATAGTACAAACAGTGACGGGTTTTTTATTCTAATGACTCAAGATCAAATTTAGACTTTGAAAAGTTTATTAACTATGCAACAACCAAATAAGAAATAGGTACTTCTGATCTAGAATTATTTTTTCAAAGCATAGGTGTAACCAAGAAATCTTGGTTTGAAATTTGTTTAATCACTGGCATCTTAAAGTAAATACTTACATACCCATACAAAAAAAAAAAAATATGCAACGTGGCCGGTAACGCAAAATTAAATCTGTAATTTATAATAAATTCTAAAGATAGCACTTCTAACCAATCAAAAGGATGAGGTATATTTCGTTGAAATTCGGCTAATTTTTACCTCTCGCTACCCTAGGTAATGGAGGATAGGGATCGTGCTATAGAGATTTTAGTGAATAAGAACGTTTTGATGTCTCCAGAATCCGATTTTAACATTTTTACAATGATGTCTATAGGTATGTGTGTGTATGTGTGTGTGTGTGTCTTTATTCAAATACTATCAATCAGAAAAATTTGAAATTTTTTATACCCATACTATACTAATGTGGGAAAGGCTCATTAGTTTTTAGTGTTATCGGATAACCGGAGGTATCATTTATATAAGTTGTTAACAGTTTTTCTTGTAAACAATTCAAAGAATATTTTTTAGCAACTTTTACTAATAAAAATTGGATATAATGGTACAATCTTCAATTCTACGATAATAACATTTAGTAAATAACTTGAAATAGCTTTAAATATTAAATTATAAAATAATTTATTTTTTTATATCATCTTGCCTATGCGTCAAACAAAAACAAATTATTTTAATAGCAATTCTGACATATTTGAACAAATGTCACTGTCAGGAAGCAATTACAATAAATTTAATAATGAAACTGTGTTAAGAAGATTGTATTGAGTCTAATGAAATTAAGGTGAGTAAAAATAATATATTTTCCATCATACATAAATATTAGATTTACAAAATGGTCCGATATAAATTTGATATGTTTGCAGCACTAAAAAATCAAACAGCTGTGAATAAGTATTTGTTATCAAAGTGTCAAATATTAGTTTACAACTACACATTAAAGAAATGGATCATGTAAAGCAAAATATATATGCAAAGGAACTTAATATAGTTTGCAGAATATATAGGTATGTATTTAAATTAATAAAAATTAAAAAGCGGGAGGTATTGTGTTGACCACATCAGATTTTTGTATTTATTTTGTAGTTGTGACAGTTCACGAACATGTCGATAAGTCGATTATACATATTGTTATAATAAAATTGAAATACTGAACTCTGATAGGCTAGCGGTACAGCAGTAAGGTAGGAAGTTGGTCATTTTCTGCGTTAATTTCCATTATTAATCAGTAGTTAGTAATACCAAGCGCTCAAGTTTTGCGTTACCCTACTGCAACTGCGTTATTGCTTGCGTTACTTCATTATAAATAGGCCTTTAATGACAAGTGTCTTTTTAAATTTTATTTAACAAAAAAAAGTCTTAGACATAGACGTAGATGTAAAGGAGTAAGGGTAAAGAGAATAAAAACATTTTATCAATTCGCAGAAACTATGTATTGTTTCTTAAATAGAATTTTCTTTTATTTATATTATTATTTATTATTTTGAAATATAATACACAGCAATTTGGAATTCAAAACATTTTTGATTTAAATTTAAATTGTATTAGTCAATAGCACTTGAAAGCTTGAAACTCAGTACGTAAATTCACATTTTAACAATGGGAGCAGAAATTTAAAAATTAAATTTGTAATCACAGACTGTAATACAAATGAAGTTTCGACTACATAAAGATCAGCATAGAAACATAAAACATATATAAATTAATATCAAATGTTCATATATTAAAATTATATCTGTTGTGACCAGCAGAATACATTTCGCCATTTCCATTTTATGTTGTAGTATAAGTATTGCTGTCGAAACGTCGTTTAATTATAAAAATTTTACCCAGATGTTGTTTTATTTATTGTACTAAACATTTGCTGTGTACACAAACAATTCTAATTAAAGCTATTCTTTCATACTATGAGCAAGTTTCTATATGTCAGAGATTCTTCCTATTAGTGGTATTTCTTACGGATATACATATGTATTTCACCTATAATTTTAAATATTTAATTAATAAAAGTATAGGAAAGATTAACTGTACTTCCCAGAAAAAGCTTTCTGTAATATCACTAAAACTCTTTATTTTTGACACTGATATTTATCTGTCAATTACATACTATGTTACAAACATTTGAATTTGTCAACTGGTTTCCTTGATGCAGTTTAAACTGTGCGATTTATTACATCAGTTTGTTCTGCAGGTATATATTATATTCATCTCTAAATCCATAAAAGATATAACAAAAAAGTCAGATTTATAGTTTAATGATCTTTATTTTTTGTAATAATATAAATTTTCAAAAAATAGTATTTAGTAGATGTTTATAAGGAACTGCTACTTCCGGTTGTCCATTTGTTACCCAAACCTTTTCAGCTCCTCCCATTAATGTCAGATTCAGGAATTCGTAGTTAAACAGGTTTTAAGTCTTATAGTTTTTGAGGAATCGTCCTTCCAACTTCCACACTCACACACATATGCACACACACACCACACACATCATCATCATCATCATTGTATAAATATTAAAATCGGACCTAGAGAAGGGACCTTAAAACGTATTTATTCACTAAAATCTGGCTATACGAATTTTAACATATAGAATAAAACAAAATTCTGCTGCATACTGTATTCTTATAATTTCACTTGTGTCTAAAACTTTGTATTTAATAGATACTGAAAAAAGAACAAGATATATTTCCTTTTTTGCGTTATTTAAATTTCACGTCAGAGGAAACAATTAATGACGTATTAGTTTTATCATCATATGGGCGCATCGGACAAGAAATGACGCAAGTAATGTCTGCCAAGCCTGCGAATCGTTAACATTAGCCGACTGACTTGACTGATAACTAATGTATTTGTTGTGTGGTAGACAATAGCTACTGTTCGTCTGTGTGTGAATACTGTCCATTGATCATGTTATCCCTGGGATAGTTTTTGTTTAGCTTTTTACTCTATCAATTTGTTTTTTAACACCTTTTTTCATAAATAAAGATATAAATAAACTGTAACTTTTTCGTAACCATTGTGATATCGGAACCGTTTGGCGTTTACTATCGGAGGAGACACAGAATCCTAGCCCTTACTCTGATGTGGACAATACATTACTTCTCTTCAATTTTATTTGTGTGAATGAGTGCGTGAATATTTTATATATTTTTTTCTTTAAATTTAAAGAAGAAAAAAAGCGACCGGGTAACAAGAAGTGAATGAAATGTCCTTCAAAATTTATAATTACATAATTGTAAAAATTAGTATTGAGTTTTTGCTTTTAAAAACTGTTCTGTTGAATATGTACATATTAAAATATAATGTTTAAGGTCATAACAAATTATGGGTACGAACAATATCGTTAAAATACATAGGTATCATTGTAAAATTAGTAAAAACTAGGTATGCAGCCGAATATTTTTATTCTAGAAAACACCTCCTTGCAAGAAACAGAATAATATTAAAAATATTTCAGTTTGTTATATTTTGAAAAATTGATAGAACATTTTCTATAACACCACGTCTAGTCTAGCTTATTATTTAAGTTTCGATAGAAACAAAAGTTATATAAACTTTGTTGATAAAAATTGTGTTCATAATGCTACGTAAAATTCTAAATATCGTAAAAGCATTTAAACACAAATTGAAGTAGACGATTCTTAAAGTTATTTTTTATCAAGATTATGATATTTTCCATACACATATCAATAAAGGTATTGAAAATTAATAGCAATTATAATATTTCACTCATTTTATGTTATTTACCTTATCTGTATGAAAACAAGGTGCAGTATTAATATAGGATTACATAAATTTGCTATAAATTAATGTTCATTTAATAAGCTACCGACAGTAGTAAATTATTATTTATAGATGCAATTAAATCGTAGAAATCAAATTTTCGATTCCTATAATATTACATAAAAATATCAAAAATTTATGTAGGTACCTAGCAAAAATCTGTTAACTCAGCTTTCATGAATATATTAGAAGGAAGAATAGGACACAGACCGGCCGATCCATAGCTCTAATGTGATTTAATACTATATCTGTATGCATTGCCCCTCATGTGAAAATATTATAATCAATCAATGCTGCTCAGGGTCAGGGGTGGACGAGGCGGCGAGGGTGCGGTAGACGTGCGCTCGAGACAATAAAACCTACAAAAAGGGGGTCGCGCAAAACATTTTTTCCGGGGGGCGATGAATTGACCTAATGCTGCACTGTCCACTACGTATGTGACATCTGGTGTAGGGATGACCAGATTTGGATGCATTTAAATGTACTCGTACAGTTGTGTTATATGAACATATGCAGCAGAATTAATTTTAGTAAATAATTAATGACGTGGCCATATCCTACTTATTGCTGTTAAAGGTTGTAATAATAGAATAAAGTAAGTAAAGTAAACAGTAGAGTTGACCGTTATCAGTCATGAAACGTACCACAAGAAATTTTATCAAGAAATAATAGTATTTTGCCATGTCTTCCTCTCTGACCGTAACTTCTTGAAATATATTTATTATGTAATAAAGAAATACAAAATAAAAGACAAGTGAAACAAACAATTTACAGAATAATTATTTGAAGTTACCAATTACAACAATCCAAAATTACTTTTAAATTACTTAATAAAAAAAGTAGTCCCAATAGTTCAAAGTTTAAGTACATTTATTTTTACCTCCCGCTACCCTAGGTAAGGGAGGTATAGGGATCGTGCTAAATATCGCATATAGAGATTTTAGTGAATAAGCACGTTTTGATGTCCCCAGAATCCGATTTTATCATTTTTACAATGATGTCTGTAGGTATGTATGTGTGTGTGTGTGTGTGTGTGTGTGTGTGTGTGTGTGGATCGTGTGGACACGATTACTCAAATACTATCAATCAGAAAATTTTGAAATTATGGATACTCATTCTATACTAACGTGGGAAGAGCTCATTAGTTTTTAGTGTATATCGGATAACCGGAAGTATCGTTTATACAAGCTTTTAACAGTTTTTCCTGTAAAAAATTCATTGAATATATTTTTTTAGCAGCTCTTATCAACACAACTTGAATATAATGGCACAATTTTCAATTCTAGATAATAGCATTTAGTAAATAACTTGAAATAACTTTAAATATTAAATTATAAATAATTTATTTTTGTACATCACTTTGCCTCTGCGTTAAACAAAAACAATACTTTAATAACAAATTTGACACATTTAAACAAATGTCACTGTCACGAAGCAATTACTTTAATTAATAATGAAGAAGAATTTAGTATGATTCTAATGAAATTAAGGTTTGTAAAAATAATATATTTTCCATCATACATAAATATTAGATATACAGGATAATTCAATTATTTTTGATGTTTGCAGCATTATATATCAAACAGCTCTCAATAAGAACGTGATTTCAATGTGTCAAATAATAGTTTGCAACTACACATTTACGAAATGGATCATGTACGGCGAAGAATTTACACAGATTGCGTTTTAGAGCATAAGGAAGTTGGTGCTGATTTTGACAATAATGTGTGTGTGACGATTTTTCCTTAAATTATATTAATGATCCAAAACTTCGCAAGTTGGTATTTGCTCAAAGAATTTTCAGGAAAAACATAAAATATAATCTAAAATTTCGTATTACAAACTTTTCTATTTATTGGAACAACAAAGTAGATTTTGTTTACAAACGATCAATCGGAAGTGATATTTTACTTACAGCTCATTGCTATTTTAAACATAGAATTGGCGGGAGGTCATGTGCTGGCCACATCAGATTTTTTAACTAATAGTTCAGCTAGTCAACATAATTTCCATAATGGGGTCCTCCACTCTTATTTTTTATCATTTTGAATGAAAATTTATTTAATTTTGTAGCAATTCGAAGCATTAAAAAGTCATAATTGTTTTTAGATTAATTGCATTTGCTTTTTAGCGAAATAATTGCTATCTTTTTCGAATCAGTTTCTGTAGTAGGCTGTCCGAGAAAGATTGCAATACCGTGACGTCACTGTGGCACTGAAAATAAATTCAAATATCTGGCAAAAATAATATCAAAATTATATTCCAATATTTCATAATTCATTAAAACTATATTCCACATATGGCAGATGCGTGATATTTGATTTAAAACATTGCCGTACGTTAAATGATTTAATATTTGTTTCGGGTATCGTCGTGAGAAGTCTTTAATAATAATTTTTCTTTGAATCTGGCCCTGGGCATGGGAAATATTTTTACAAACATACAGGAATTGCGTCGAAAGGTTCTTTCGTATTTTTATATTGGAGGTTCAATAGTTTTATTACGATCCCTTGTGTTCTAGTGACTTTTACTATACAAGAGTGGAACATTATTCGGGTTATTGAATAACAAAATTGATTAACTATAATTTTTTTTTCAATCACGCATAATACGATGGAATGAATATTTTGTATATAAGTTTCTTCAAATATAACTCACCACTCAATTCTGTCATGAATCATAATCTTTACGAAACAAAAAGACTTTTTCAATATTGAGGTTTTAATATTATTAATTATTTATTGTATGTAGGTAATTAATAAATAATGTTGCAAACAACATTAATTTAATTTAGTTTCAAACGGACAGTTTTGCAGCTCTCTCAGTTTTGTTTTCATTACAGTGGTAGTCAGTGGCGTATCCAGAGGGAGGGGCGGGCGATGGGGGCGATCGACCCCCTAGACCTACATATTTTTTATGTACGCACACATACACAATTAGGGGAAGGCCAAAAAAGCTTTGTATTTAAAAAAGGATGTATTCTTTGTCCATATTTGTGTTGGAAATTCTTGATCTACAAGAAATAAAAAATGATAATATGACACTCAAATATAGCCACCTAATAAAGAGTGATTATTATTTATAGAGGTATTAAATATTGCTCGGTCTTTAGTTTTATTAAACATGGGTGTTCAATTCGTATTCACTATAGATCAAGAGTAAAAAATCATTTCTGCTTTTGTCCTCTTTCAATTTTAAGTATATAAAGTAAAAAGAAAACTAGCATTACCTGTATGTACAGCGTCGCCAGAGAGGAGGTTTTGAACATTTCATCGATTAAAGACGTATTTACGAAATAAAATAGACGAAGAGAGTTTAACAAGTTTAGCACTACTACACATTTACCGAAATATTAATATAGATGTTGGAAAAGTAATAGAACGTTTCGTAAAAAGATCCAACCGTAAATTAGACTTGTCTTGTCATCTTTATGTTATATAATAATATACAAGGTGTTAAATAATAAGTATTAACAAAAAATTACGAGGACAGATAGTACTGACCAAAATGAGTAAGAAAAAGTTTAATCAACATAGGTAAGATCTTCAACTATTTCTGAGAAAGAGGCCATTTTGTATTAGCATAGAAGAGAAACTGACAAAATAATGATTGCACAAAATTTTGTATGTCAGTAAATAGACCATACAAAAAAACAAGAAAATTTAATATGAAACATTTTTTACCTCTCGCTAAGAGAGGTATTGGATTCATGCTAAAATTCGCATATCCAGATTTTATTGAATAAGCACGATTTAAGGTCCCTACAATCCGATTATAACATTTTTAAAATGATGTCTGTGTGTGTGTGTGGATGTGTGTATGTGTGTGTGTGTGTGTGTGTGTGTGTGTGTGTGTGTGTGTGTGTATGTATGTATGTATGTCTGGATGTTGTAGTCACGATTCCTCAAAAACTATAAGACTTAAAAAATATTTAACTGCAGTTTCCTCAATCTGACATTCCTGGGAAGAGCTGAAAAGGTTTTGGTAACAATTGAACAACCGGAAGTAGTAGTTTCTTAGAAAAAATCTTTTAAATATAATTTTTTGGGAGTTTTTTTTATTAAATATTGAAGAACATAAAATTCTCCATCTAATACACTTAAAAAATTTATTATATCTTGTATAAATTTAGAGATAAAGACTCTATAATTTATAGAGTAAACCAATCGCAGAGGCCAAGGCACTAAGGAAACCAGTTGACAAATTCCAATGTTTATAACATGACACATGTCATTGTCAAATATCAACAGTTTTAGTGACATTCTGATAGCTTTTTCTGGGAAGTATATTTAACTTTTCTTATTGTTTTATTAATTAAATATTTGAAATTATAGGTAAAATTGTGGTAAAATGCATATATCTATCAGAAATACCGCTAATCTGGTTAATGAATTGGAACAATATTTGACATTTAGAAATTTCCTCATACAATGAAAAATAGATATAATTTGAATTATATGTGTGCAGAAGACATGCTAAATATAGTAAGAAACAATATTTGGGTAATGTTCTGTAAGATTTTGTTATAAAACAATGGTTCGAAAGCGAAGTGCAATACAATACTTATATAGCCTAATATGGAAATGGCGAGAGGTCTTGTGCTGGCCACAACAGATTTTTTTACTTATTTTTTATGAAAATTAAATAATAGCCAACATTTATCTTAGTACAATTAATCGATTTTTTCTTGAAAAACAAAAACACATCTAAGATCACCCCTGAAATGTAAACAAAAAATCTCCAAAGTCGTAAGAACTCATATTTTTCGAGATAAAAAAAAAAACCCCGAAAAAACTCATTTTTCACTACCTTATATCTCTGAAACTATTGAAGATCAAACCCATGTTGATTAAGCTTTTTATACTCATTTTGGTCAGTACTATATGCCCTCATAATTTGTACACTTATTTTTTAACAACCTGTACAATATTTTTTTGTTCATGTTATTTAAAATATTTTATTTTCTTGTTTAACATTTCTTATATTTTTAATGTTAACCTTCCTACCTTTATCATAAAATATCTTTATATTATAAAATATAAATATTTGAAAATAAGTGCATGAAATTATTTTGTCGCCCCCCCCCCTAGACTAAAATCCTGGGAATGCCACTGGTGGTAGTGCGATATTAATTCCACAGTTTTGACTAGTTTTTATTCAAATAAGGTACAGTTATATTTTTTTAAGATGTCCGATCAAGGTCATCTTTATCATGAATGAATTAACAGATTGGCATACATTTATCTCGCTCATTTACAATGATAAGAAGCGTGTGCGAGGAGGATGGTTATAACACGCTTGTCTTGCAAAAATTAATATTGTTTCGACTAAGTTAGGATATTCCATTTTAAAACAATGCTCGTTTTCGACAATATTTTCGCTGTAACGTACGCTCATTTATTAATTCATATATATTATCTTGATTAATAGCTAGGCGTATTGCGTATAGCTTTATTTTCTGTCAGTGTTACTGACACTGTGTCAGTATCTTATTTTTCTATTTGGTTCTCATTTGCCAATAAACTTATCAGTTAAATTGGTTTTGAATATCAGTAGTATCTTATGTACCCTCATAGAAACTAAGCAAACAACGCTAATAAATTTGACAGGATGTTTTAAAAATAATATCCAAAAGATGGCGGCCATTTCCAGCAATGCAAGTAGCTAGGCGCTCCCTGAAGTTATGCGCAACATCTACCAACATCCGTTGAGGTTTTGAGGAAGTTCAATGATCACTCGGTGAATCTCGTTCTGGAGCTCTTTGGATGGTCCGAAGCTTGTTGCCGTACACGGCGTACATTGCTCGTCAATCAATGAACACAATTCGCAGTTTTCAGGCCGCGTAATTTCGCGTTTCGGTGACGTTCCGTGGGTCTGCTTGAAATTAAGGTGTACAACAAGCGTCGGACCATCCAAGAGCTCCAGAACGAGATTCGCTGAGTGATTACCGAAATTCCTCAAAAGATGTTGGGCGATGTTGCGAATAACTTCAGGAAGCGCCTAATTGCCTGCATTGCTCGAAATGGCCGCTATCTTTTGGATATTATATTTAAAACATAAAACAATAAAGTATATTCTACTACATATTTTGGTGCATGATTTTATTTAAAAAAATAAATAAATAAATAAATTAATAAATGCACATTGACTTCTGACAGTTTAAAATTCATATAAAGATGTTGGCAGTGCCTGATCTGAAGTTGAGAATCATCAATATATTCCTAATTTTTATTATTATTCACTATTCTTTAAACAACACTTTAGTTTATAATAAAGATATAATCGTATTGTCTTCTTTGGTAATGCTGGTTACAGGTAAATTAAATTTATGTAGTTTTCATTTTCATTAAAAGTTAACAATTTCCATGAAACTTTCAATAAAGAAACTAAATAGTTAAATCTTAAAAAGTACAATGAAGAAGTATAAATATACGTTATTTACTTAGTTAAGTGGCAAGTTCATAAATTGGCTTACGGCTCACAAATTAATGTTCACTTTGCATAAATTAACATGCAACAAGAATCAGATGCACTTGTGCGACCGTGGCGCTCGTAGCGGCGCTTTTACCAACCACTCGCGTCTTGCGCTTGCGTTTGCCCCAAAGAATTAATTACAAATATACGCGAACTTTATAATAGCTCCGCTTCGTTTGTTCGCAGTTTCCCGGCACCTGTTGCTTGGATTTTTTCCCTTTTTTACGAAAAAAGTGTCTATTCATCCCCCTAGACCTATCAGCAATATGCTCTCACCACCCTGTTTGTAACTAACCTTATTATATGGAGGGAGGATGTAATTTTCACACAAAATCGCACGGTTTTTTATGTCCTATTATTTGAGTTACAACTCTCCTAATATCTGTTTCGAAATGACGGTGACGAATTGATTAATGTGTTTGTTACATAACGAAATTCTGCAGTTATATCTAAATACATGTACATAACTTTTATATTTATAACTGTTGTTGATATGTACTTTATACCAATTAAGACCCATTTTAATTATACAGGATAAATAATTAATTTACGTTGATTAAAGGCATCAATTTCAATGAAAAGAAATAACTTTAAGAAATTTGATATAAAAAATTAACTAAAATTAATTTGTCTATTTATTTATTTATTTTAGAATTTTTCTTATTATCCCCATCGAAATTTGATCAGGGATCCATAGTTGACTTCTATGAAAGTTGTTCTCTTGTGATGTCACTAAACACATTCCTCGAATGTTTTATTATTATTATTATTATTATTATTATTATTATTAATAATAATAATAATAATAATAATAATAATAATAATATTAGTACTGTGACTAAAATCAAATACACCGCCTAATGGAGAATGGAAACGTGCGAACCTTGTGCAAGCAGTAGCCGTAATTTTTTTATTTATTCTCTAGTAAAAATGATACACGGATGCACTATGGCTGCACCGTACGTGTACAGTACGGCCGCACCGTGTCCGTTTGACGAATAAGAACCGGTGCACGCCTTATTACGTGCTCTATACGGCCCCAACAGGTGACACAAACGAAAAAATTAAAAAACGACACTCACAGTCGCACCACAGCTACATTACGGTGTAGCCGTGCTTGTTCGCCATACACATCGTATGCGACTTGTATAAACATTAGTTTATCTACGATAGTGTGTAAAATTGACGTTTAGTTGATAGTTTTTAATTTGTAGAACATTTGTTTAGTAACAAGATTACATTAGTCACGAGTTGCCGAGCAACGAGTAACGAGTGATTAAAAGTTTTAAACAAGCTAAATTTGCAAAACCAAACTGAATTTTTCATGGAAAACTTTTCATTTAATATTGTGATCCTAATTCATAAATTAAAGTATTTTTTAAAAATATTTATTGTGTGTTTAGCAGGGTTTTGGATCTTTAGTCACTAATGTGTCTTAATGTCTGAAAACCGTCACTGCGCTCGTGTTCTAGTTGACCCATTCATGGCTAAAGACTAGTTTTACGTACCTACTTGTATAGTAAATAACTATTATTTTCATTCGGGTTGTGGGTATTATTATACCCATATAAAAATAATTGCCGGATAGCGCATCCGAATTATAGTCTCACTACTTTTTCACGCCTTGAGATATCTGCGTTCATAGGATGGCCGTACTCACTCAACGTATAGGTACTCAAATGAAATAATAAAAAAATGCAGTCACGACTGTACCATTTGTTGGTTGGTCAAACGGATAAGATGCGGCCGTGTTCCTGATGTGTATAATGGATGCACCACTGTTGCACTGCTTTGCGGCCGTGCTTGTTCGTCAAACGAGCACAGTCCGGCGGTGTTGCTGATGATCCTTTAAACAAAAATTGAATCCCGCATAATATATGATGATAAAAATCTGATGTGGTCAACACAATACCTCCTGCTTCTTAACTTTTATTAAATTAAATACATACCTACATAATCTTGCAAACTATATTAAGTTCCTTATCATATATCTATTGATGTACATGATCCATTTCATTAATGTGTAATTATAAACTAATATTTGACACTTTGATAACACTTGCTTATTCACAGCTGTTTGATGTTTAGTGATTTATGTATGATGGAAAATACATTATTTTTACTAACCTTAATTTCTTTAGGCTCAATACAATGTTCTTAGCAAGGTTTCATTATTAATTTTAATATAATTGATTCCTGACAGTGACATTTGTTTAAATATGTCAAAATTGTTATTAAAATATTATGTTTTTGTTTGACGCATAGGCAAGATGATGTACAAAAATAAATTATTTTATAATTTAATATTAAAAGTTATTTCAAGTTATTTACTAAATGCTATTACCGTAGAATTGAAGATTGTACCATTATATCCAATTTTTATTAATAAAAGTTGCTAAAAAATTATGTTCAATGAATTTTTTACAAGAAAAACTGTTAAAAGATTGTTCCGGTTATCCGATTTAAACTAAAAACTAATGAGCTCTTCCCACATTCTGATTGATATTATTTGAGTAATCGTGTCCACACGATCCACACACACACACACACACACACACACACACACACACACACACACACACACACACACACACACACACACACGCACGCACACATACATACCTACCTACAGACATCATTGTAAAAATGTTAAAATCGTATTCTGGGGACATCAAAATGTGCTTCTTCACTAAAATCTCTACATGCGATGTTTACCACGATCCCTATACCTCCCTTACCTAGGGTAGCGGGAGGTAAAAATTAAGAAATATAATGGTTAAAAAATAAAAATAGTCTCTTTTATTGAACTTGGGCACCGCAGGTGTGTTAAGCGTGCCTTACACGACGAAGTTTTTCTTTTCAAGTGAGTTGAAAAGTTTTCTCTCTCTCCACAATGACATTAGTGCATCAGAGACAAATGAATAACTTTTAACGAAAAACTTTTAAAGAAAAACTGCAACATGCACTAGTTTTTCTTAAAAGTCCCTATAAGTTGTGACTGTCATGTAACTGTCAAATATCATTTGCGTTTATATTTTTCATATATTCAAGTAGTATTATAAATGATCGATATTAAACTGAAAAATGGCAAAATGGGGTAGAGAAGTAATTGAAATCTTGATATCTATATACTGAAAATTCAAGTGATGCAAATTCAATAACAATTTAATGTACCTAGGTATAACTTAGATTTTTACACTTGAATATTTTAATTCACGCAAAACTTGATCTTGTAAATAAACTTGTAAGGTCACTTATAAAGATATTTTTCAATTCACTTGAAAATAAAAACTTCATCGTGTAATCCACGCTTAAGTCTAATTCTGGATCTTTCTCTTATTAGTGAAGAATGCCATTGTTTATTATACCCAACTGAAGGTACGGGCCGGTGTATCAATTGAGGACTTAAGTACGCTAATAATATTATTAATATATTTATTTTATTATTTTGTAAAATCCGTGCAAATTTGTAAAGATAGCGGTACATGTATAAAAATTTGTAATTAGAAAATAATACATTAATTGTTTTCACCTTTGTATAAAAATACTGGCTTATCGCGGCTTACTTAAACAGTTTTAAACTAATTTCGTCAGATAACACACGAGATAAGAAACAAAGATTTGTGTCTAGTGTTGTTTGTTTTCTCTGTTTGCGTGTGGCTATAGAATAAGCTGTCATTTTCTTGGAAGTTGTAAATCGGGCCATTGTGAAATGACCCTCAGATATCAATGTTGACTTAAGGTATCGCTGGACTGCAGTATCTTATCGAAGTTAAAACATTAACAACGGACGTTTACGTTTGCTCAATGAAGGTCTTTGTCGGTCATAATCTCCGCCTCGTTCTATCGCACCTAAAAAAATAGTTTAAACTTCCTTACGTGCTGTGGTTTTCTTCAAAACATATCAAAACCGATGAGTCAGATAACGGTTGTTCTAGTACCTTTTCAGACCCATTCAAATTTAATACCAATTAACGAATCGTTATTTTTTACTACTCTATAAAAAAAGACCGGTAGTGCAACAAAAAACAAGTCTGACACATAGAAAAATTACTTACGATTTATTGTTTTTTGCTGAATTCATTTGCATATGAAACCACGTCCACTATTATAAATAACATTTTTAATCACGCCGCTTCTGAAAAAACTAGGGGGTAAGTTTTTTCCCACAAGTATTGGTATCGTCTTTAACGCACCTCTAGAAGGGTCGAACTTTCTTTTTTAATTCAAATTTGCCAGGTTAAAAAACGAACACTTTTTTATGCATATCATTGCATACAGGTTTTTTTTATCATAGGGGAAGAACCCCAAAGATTTTTTTAGTTTCTCACGGTTCATCCAGCCACCATTACAGTACCAATGTATTATTTCTATTTCTGTTTCGAATTATATTTATAGCGTACATTTTTTCCATTTGTAAATTAATCACAATTATAATCCATGTTTTTCTGCTCACATTTTCATTATAATTTCATGTTTGTTGCCAAAGTTATTCTGTAATATAAAAAAGAACATATTTACTTCCACAAAGAGTTATTTTTTAATCACAAACGAGGATATCATTTCCAGAGATGAGTTTGATTTCATTAATGTAATGAAATGTTCATTTCGATGCACACTACCTGTGTATAAATAACCTAAAAAGTATTTACATAAAAACTCTTTTCCCCTCAGGGTTTTTTTAACTCTCATCTCTTACCCTTTCTGAAGGGTTCATTGGTCCAGCCAGGTGTATTATTAAAAAACTACCCCTTTTCATTTCCGCAGGGATGCTGTGATTTATTTTTTATACCACCCTTTGCTTAATCATTGACGCTCATAATGGATGCTTTGTATATTTGCAATAGTCGAAGATTTAGTAGAATGTTAATGTGGTATTATCTTGTATTACTATGTTGATATGATAAATTATAGGTATTATATTTGATTTAAGAATTATTATTGTAATTCTATCTATATATGACTTTAAATATACGTTACGAGTATAAATCATCTAATTCAACATATATCAATGTTCATTCTAATGATATACCATGTAGAAAAGTAAATATAATACATTTATTTCTATAGAATAAGAAAAAATGTTGGTATTGATTTATAATAGTGTGATATATATGACATTACTTTCCGTCTATGTTGAGTATGAAAAAATTAGAATTTATTTATTGTTAATTTAAACAAAAATGTAAATATATTATCTGGTATCTATGTGGAATGACTAGTCTGTTGCATCATCAGTCATAGAACGGACAATATTTTTTCTTTGATCATCATATTAAAAGAAAGTATAAATTATTCACTCACAAAAACACAAATTATTTTGCCTTCGAGTTCTGGAGTGCATTATGCAACGTCAGCAGCTTTAAAATTATTAATGTTGTAGTAATAAATAATATAAATAATAACTTTATAATGTCAATTTTTTTTACTAATACCAAAAAATGTAATTGTCATTACGAAAAAGAAAATATATACTCCAACTTATCATTTACTCACAAATATATATTGATAAATCAGATATTTAAAATGAAAGGAGAAATGGCCAGAAACCGTGAAAATAAAATTTGATAAGGATCTCAAAACTTAGTTCTTCACAAATCTTGAAATGTATACTATGTTCAGGAACTCGACAAGAGAAGAAAATTAAATATACATTATATCTCCGAGTTGATCTTCACGTCATCAGTTTCTGATGCAAGAACTACTAAACTTTTATCTAGCATCTTTGTTGTATATACATGGCATATTCGCTATCTCGTTATCATATTTGTTACAAGGGGTTATACGCTATCTCCGTCCAACCGTTGTTTTATTATTGCTAAATAACTATTTATACTTCGAATTTTGATAAATATCAAAATAGGTTATAGTGTCCGTTGTCAGTTTTGATTTGTATGCATACTTCGGAAATACCCGATTTTACCCGACAACATGACGTCATCAATTCCCCCGCCCCCCGATTTGAACCATATTCTTACGAATGATGACGGGATCAAATAGTGGAAACGGCCTTTATATATGTATATTATATACGATGTGTATGTTCCATTTAAGATTGAGGAGATGTCATACACTAAACATAGATATATTATTTTAGAGATGTATTGAAAAAAAATCTATTAATTTTCTCTTTTAAAAGTATGTGTTTTTGATTGATAAAAATTGCTTTCTAACCCACTTTTATGATCGATTGTTATATGAACAAAAAAATCTTTCGCTAGATTATTGTTACTCATACAATAATATCTACCGCCTAATTCTCCTCACGTATGAGTGACCACAAACCGTTATGGGCTTTCCTCTGAGAACATTCTCAATCCCTGACCTTGCCAACACCGGTATCCGGCAGGCCACTCTGATAAAAAAGTCTACAATGACTGAATGGGCCTATTCAATCATCTCGAAAAAACAGACTTCAAGAGGTCCAGCATCAGCGGTGAGTTTTTTATTCTTGGGGTGAAGGTTTTTTATGTCGGGTGCAGGGAACACATCGGAAGAGGCTGGCCGGATATTACGATTATTCTCGGCCTTTAACGGAAGTTGGGAAAGTAGACTGAGAAAAAATATAAAGATGAAATGAAATAATTTATGGATGTCAATACGTGGGAAAATATGCCCAACAAGGAAATTTTGGTGAAGATAAAATTTGCTTTTTTCTTTAATTTAATAAATAAAAACAGATCAGATGGAAGGTACTTAAAAAAATCTAGTAGGTAGAATGTAAAATATATTTTACTTCATTTTCCTGATTTCTTAACTATCCTAATGAGCTGGTTAATATATTTTTAAAAATTATTTTAAATGAATGTTTATACAACACATCACTCATAGCCAACAGGAAACAATTTGTCCTACGTTATTTATATAAATAAAAGTAGGTGATAGTATGTCACATGTTAAGCTGTATGAACTTGACATTCTGTTTCAGATCAAGTGTCCCTTCCAAAATATTACACAAATTTTAATATCTAGTGGATATTTTCAAATATAAGGCAATGAAAAAACAATATTTTTTAAAATTTAATACTTAGAAGACATGTAAAAATTCTTGTAACAGCCCTATTACCAAAAAATATATAAAACAAAATATAAGCCGGACTTAAACTGTAATAAAATAATCACATAGAGGGTAAAGTTAAGAAATCAGGAAATAAAATACATTTAACCCGATAATATTTACTTACAATTTATAAAAAAATACAATTTCAAAGCCGTTTTTAATAATCATATACACATGCTCGCATTATAATTATTTTAATACATTTCTCCGTTAAATTATAATGAAAGATAATTAATTACACTCGTGTCTCGCGGTCTTTCAAAAGAGGGAAGGTTGTTAATAAATAAAAAATGTAAGTGCATAGCGATGAAGTTAAAATTATAATCACATATTTTTAATAAAGTGCTTTTTATCTTAGCTATATAAATATTTTATCTGAATGAGTTTTTCGAGAAAAATTGTTATTAAAATTAGTTATTATGCAAGGGCGGTGTAGGATTTTTTTTACTGGGCATTCTAAGTTATGATAACTGACCCCAGTCTTACCAGCCACGCATATTTGAGTCATTATATATTTAGACTAAAGCCGACAATTTATAATTCGTACCAAAATTTTTAATTTTTACCTCCCGCTAACCTCGGTAAGAGAGGTATAGGGATCGTGCTAAAAATCACATATAGAGATTTTAGTGAATAAGCACGTTTTGATGTCCCCAGAATCCAATTTTAACATTTTTACAATGATGCCTGTATGTATTTATGTGTGTGTGTGTGTGTGTGTGTGTGTGTGTGTGTGTGTGCGTGCGTGTTGTGTGTATGGGTGTATTTTATGTAAAAACTACAAAATATTAATCACAAAACACAACCTAGAATCGTTATATTTGATGCTTCGCAGAATACAATATTATTAAAATATTAATAAAATTTTCTTTCTTGGATTTATTCTTGTAATCAATCAAAATATGCTTTGTTGTAATCAACACTTTTACTGTTATTGGAATATCAATATTGCCAAATCAGGGAAATTTCAGTAGAAATAAGAAAATATCTAATCACCAAGATTTAAATTTTCTATCATAGATTTCAAAAGAGTAAAAATATATAGTAAATTATAAGCATTTGGTTCTTCGCAACATACTTATTAAAATATTCATGAATTTTTTTCTTAGATTCATTCTTGTAATCAATTTTCATTTCATAATTATCGTATTTTATCACAATTATTTCATTTTCGCCTTACTAAATAAAATAATAAAAAATACCTTTCAAATTTAAAATATTAATTTATTTTTAAATCATTTATAATGACATGTCTTTCATTCTTTCCAAAACGTCAAATTCAACTCACTGCTCACCTACCTAAGTGCAAGTAGGTAAATAAGAAAAGGATATACCTATACCCAAATGTATAAAATAAAAAGAGACGTAAGAAACGACTATCGTTTTCACATGCTTTGAGGGTGTCGACTAGAATTCACAATTTTTTTCAGTCTAAAACGATATCGTTTTCGGTTTTCATTATTTACGTGATCACATTTTTACTTGTCGACAGTCGCAATATCGTTTTCACAGTTACGTGATCCCACTCCTGATTACGGAAAATTGCATTTGTTTCAGAATCACTAATTTCTCGCACTTGTTACGAAAACTATATCAACCACATATTGTGACTTGAATTTTTCTGTTTCTTAGGCAATACCTACTTGAGTTGCGAAAAGCATTGCGACGGTTTTGGTCAGTTCTGTATTGTTATTGTTACAGATTTATTTTTGTTTATTGCTAAATATTATTATTCATCATTATTTATTATATTTACTACTCTTGTCCTAGATTACCAACATAATCCTCTGTTCTTAAAACTAGTTGCATCCTTAACTTTACATTTCAACTGCGTTTGGAATATTATAGCATTTCTACTATTTTTAGAACATAAAGTTATTTTGGCACTTATATCCCTTTGAATTTAAATTCTTATATTATTTATTAATATTTTTAAATTTATCTCACTGTAGACTAGCAGTGTATAGATTGACTTTAAAGGTTTGACGCAAATTTGTTCAATGTAACAAGAGAATATTATTATATAATTATTAGAGAATAATTGAGATATTTGGATCTGAATTCATTATAAAATAAACTTGTTCGTTGGAGTTCATTTTTACCTTGTGTCACTTGTAGGTAATGAAGGTATTGTCTTTTTTATTCGTTGGCGAGTTTTTAATGAATAAGCACGTTTTGAAGTCCCTACAATAAGAATTTACTATTTTTACGGTGATGTCTGTATGTGTGTGTGCGTGTGTGTGAAAGTGAATGTGCATGTTTGTAGACAATTTTTTTGCATTCATCATTCTTACATCCAAATGAAGACTTATTTAGAATATGGTTGCAACTGATCAACCGAAAGTACATTGATTTGAAAATCATAACAGTTTTTCTTAAAAAAAAAAAAATATGTTAGTATAAATGTTGTAGAATATTTTATTCTCTATACGAATTGATTGCATTGTTCATATTCAATGTATTTAGAGATAAAGATTTATAGAGAAATTAATTTACATAATTTTTGCAATCTTTGCTGCTTCACCATGAAAACAGTTTCAAATTCAATATTACTAATCCTTAGATGTTAGTGTCAAGCATAATTACATAATATGTGCGTGAAATAATTTTACTGGAAATACAAGAAATTTTCTGTATGGAATGGGGTCCTATACCATTTTTCTTTTATTTAATTTTTTTTCTGTAAGAACAGGATAAAATAAGAATTTTAGAGCAAAGGCGACTTAAAAATTTTACGTAATAAGCGAGATATGAATTTTTAAAGTTTAAGAATTTGTGCGTGACGTAGCAGGTACTAACAAGTGATCGACAAATAATGGGACAAGCTGTTAGTTATAGAGGGAACAATTTTTTTCTTGTTTGCATAGCTGAAATGTTTGTAAATAAAAACTTATACGTTATATTCATGAAGAAATTATTATTAAGTATAAATAACGTAAATAATAACCTTTTTTTCCTAATAAATTATAGAACATTTAAACAGTTTGACAATATTATTACACAAAGAATGACGTCGGATGGCGCCAGTGTTGGCCTGTTTTGAAGTTTCAATATTAATTTAACTAATATTATTATTAATTTAATTCATATTACAAATTGATTTAATTATAAATATATTATTATTGTTAATATTACTAGATGTTATAATTAAACAAATTCATCAAACACAAATTTGTTAAATGTTTTGTTAGGTTATGGAACAACATGGCATTTCATATTCCTTTAAAGGTGACCGCTACACACGCGCGAATCTCCTTTTTAAAATCAGGCGACCAATCAAATTCTTAGTACCTAACGCGTCATACCCAATTAGTAATCATCTTCAATCGCTTATAGTTTGTGACCTAGTCAATATTTAAAGAAAATTTTTCACTAATACTCTTTAATTTATGTATATTTTCGTCTTCTTTTTTAAGATAGTTAAAATATGACTATGGTATAGGACCCCATTATAGAAAACCCATAGAAATGACGGAAGGTATTGTGCTGGCCACAAAATATTTTTATAATTGTTTTATAATGTCCAGGTATGATAAATGAATAGAGTTAGTTAGGGGCTAACCTGTACGAATTCGGTAGTAACCTCTAACCTGTGACTTGTTGATGTCCGGTATAGTTGGACTGCGTCCGATTCATTTAATATGAATAATTAGTAAGTGACGCGGTCACGCCGGCAGCGGCAGGCAATAAGCACTGTCGGTCTGAGCGGAAGTCCCTCCGGTGGACACAGGATATATGGGGCCGGTAGAATCTCACTCGCTCCCAACAAGTAATATGTATTCATCACAAATTATACATGATCATATGCAAATATTGAACAAAATAGGCGATTATAAATAAGCATTTAACATATATAGGTCTTCGTTATTGAATGAGACATAATAATATATAATTTATTAATAGTAATGTAATAGGTTTAATAAATGTGTAGTTTTTTGCAAGTATGACATACATAATAATTTAGAATCGAATTTTATTTATTTTATTCATTTAAAATGTTTTAGTAACACATTATTTAAATATTTTCTAGGATTAGAAGTTCTATTTACGAATTTACGAAGCCTGCTCAAGATTTAATGTTATGAGTACTTCTACTTTTTTTAAAGATGTATAGAAAAAATAAATTATAAATAAAAATGATAATAATATAAAATAATAATAATAATGAGATCTCATGGCCGTGAGCCTGAATCACGTGAATCTACGGACCCGATTTCGATCCCGACCGACACCAAAATAATATCGAATTTCAAATGGCACAATAGTGATTTAGTAAACGCTCGCACGGTACAAATATGAGTATTTATCATTATTAATGATATAAATCAGAATGAGACACTCAGCAGCGGATAATATACCTTGATATATTTTTTTATTTATATAAAATCTACTTAAAAATCTGTTATTTTTCTATTATTACTCTAAATAACTGAAAACGTTAATTAGATGTGGTACAAATTTAATATAGTATTAATGGAAGTTCTTCTAGATACTTGGTGAAGCATGTTTAATACTGCTAGTTCGCCATTTACGCCATCATCAGAAAATAATGAAAATATCTATCTACAAATGTTTTCTAAATAAAATAGTTATTTCAGAAAACTTGCATCCTAAATCACTCTATTGGCGATTCAAATTAACTTTTCCCGCTATTAAATATCAGTGTTGTGGCATCATACCACTGTATTAGCTGTCAATCTGTCACTGATATAATGAATCTTACGTTTTTCGAAAAAGTTTAAAAACATGGTACTTGTGTTAAAGGATGTTTTAAATAGCTTGCAATCACTAGAAAGTTTCTGTGAAGGGAGGGAAACATTTTGGATAATTTTAGTTCAAACTTTGTCCACCAGATAGAGTTTGCTTAATTTGAATCGCAAATATGTCTCTCGCTGGATCCTTGGCGCCCTCGAAAATTAGGAACCATTTCATGATCTACTATTCGATTAGACTAAATCCTAATTCCATAAAAAAGTGAGCTGTCGAGGAACACTTGGCAAATGTGAACCATCAAACATTAAATGCTCCGATACACCGAAGTAAAGCTGTGAGCGCGTAGTATAGAGGAATCGACGCCGATACACCGAGAAGTGGCGAGTGTGGAGCGCCGAGTCGAGACGGTGAGGCAGAGAGAGCCGACGAGTCACGAGGTTGGCCCAACGACGTGCCATAGGAGCCGTATGGCGTATATAGGCACGCCATTTCACATCAAAAACACGTTTATCACATTCACTGCGCATGACTCCGAACGGAGCCGAATCGGTTTTACTAAGCGGTGCGCTTGGCTCCTTTTGGAGTCGCCTGTCTGTTTTTGGTTTATATGTGATATAGGAGGCCAGCGATAAGCTAGATACTGTTAGCTTGGTTCAGCGTTTTGCAGAGATATCAGGACATATCAAATTTTTGGTCGTTCCGAATTTTCTTATTTTAACATGGCGGAAGGGGTGACTGAGCCTTCGACTTAAAAAAATCTAAATTAATATTTAAAAATACTAGTAAACTCAAAGAGGAAGAATTATTAGCTGCTTTAGAAAATTCGAGTGATGAGGACAATGATTTTTTTGGTGGTAATTTGAGTGATTTGGATACTCCTCTTGAGGAGGGTGATTCCGATTCCGAAGATTCGGATGAAGAATCCACGAAAAATGCCCGGGACAGCCTGGATTTAGCGTCGGGGATTGTTTTGTTGTGCTCAATTTTAAAATACAGTTCTTCAGGAAATTAATTTGTTTTTGACTATTTGCAAGAAAGATTTTTATATTTCCTTGTACTTGTGTGTTTGTTTAGAGTAACAGTTACTCGTACATAAGTTTTTGTTGCTTTCTTTCAGTATAGGTATATAGTTCATTTATATTTGGTTGTTTTTTTTTTTCACGTATATTCTGGTCTTACATACATGCAGAATTTACGCGACTCCCATAGGCGCCGGTGAGCACTGAGCAAAAATATTTGGGCCAGGTGCTCGTGATTCCGATAGGAGTCAAAAATCAAAAATGATCAAAAATTTACAATTACCTTTTATACACATTCAAATAAACAATTATTAACTTCTGATACGAAAACCAATAATAGTTTACCAAAAAAAAATTTGCGCCTTTGGGGTGCTCCATATATTACAAGTCGCAGCGAATGTGTTATCTGGTCTCTATTTTATGAATTTTTGGGGTGATAATTTGTAATTGCCTATGAAGATATCGACACCTGCAAATAGTATTTTTGCAGTACAAAGGAAACAATTATAAATAAGTATACAAAAGTAACTTTATATTCAAATAACATCGGAAATATTTGTGTTACAGACATACAATCTTTTTACTGCAAATAGAAGAGCGCATAACATTAAAAAATGATCCTAACTCAAAACTGACAAAAATCGGGTTACGATGATATTAATTGCATGTATCGGTATATCATATTGACTGTTTATTAATTAAATTTTGGCAAAAATAACTTTTCTTAAGAATTAAGGGCTTAAACTATTAATGAAAATAATTATGATACAGTTTATATTAGATAACAAATTTGCTACTTCAATTTAGAATTAGGATCTTGAAATTTTACAATTCACCGTTATTCTTCATTCATGTTCGTAAACTCATTGCATTGACAAATGATATTTGTTTGAATCATACTCATAATTGAAATGCAGAATTTATGATGGATCAATGTTATACGCATCATTGGACATGTACACCATTTTCATGTTTCCAACTCGTAACATTCCCCAATCCTCTCATAACTACACACAACAGCACAAAACATTCGATCCACGATCTCTTTTTGTTCATTTTGCATTCATTAGTTAATTAGTCTTTACACTTCTATCTAAATACGTTGAGGGTATATTGAAATGCATGCGTTAAGCCTTGCCCAAAGAGTGCAGTTTTAATCCTGTTGTCATTGACTGCAAATATGGATTTATTATTTTACATATGATAGTACAAAGCTACATACTTGGTTTTCTCGGTGATAATGGCGTATTTGAAGTATAGTGAATGCGAACATTAAATTAGATATTGAATATGTAATTAAAAAATAAATAATATCATAATTTTTCTTTATATTTATTATTGTCCTAGCAACTCACTAACAATAGAAAATGATTTTTTTGGAGGGCGACTATCTGTCCATTATTTTTAAGTTATTGGCCCGTATTCACTGACCACCATTTGTTGACTATAGGTTCAATTAAGATAGTCACTTTATGCTCATTGGTGGTCGGGATCGATCCCGGTTCCCCAGATTCGCGACCAGACACTCAGGAACAAGTGACCCCTGTGGTCAACGTACACATCTCGCGCCAGAGGCCCTCGGAAAGTACAGTGTTAACCTCAGGACCTCAGGCATTATTGTCCTTAAAACACCCTTGATACCATAATTATAATATAGGTAAGTTTAAAAAGCCAAAATTGTAATTTTTGTACATGCGTCATATGTTACCTACATCATTAGAAAGAAAATATTTTTTGCTTCCGACTATATAAAATTTATTCTGTTCATTTATCTTAATAATATGAAATGCAAAAATTATTAAATTTGAGGAGCAAAAATTGCATTGGCATTGTTTTTTACTTCCTTGTACGAAGTAAAGGAAGTATTGTAATCGCGAAAAAATTCGGTTTCCAGATTTCAACGGAAATATCCATTTTGAGCATCCCTGAATCCATTTTGACTAATTTCGTCGTGACGTCTGTACGTACGTACGTACGTACGTATCTCGCATAACTGAAAAACGGGAAGCCGTAGAAAGTTAAAATTTTGTATTTAAGACTGTTATAACATCTAGTTGTGCACCTCCCTTTTTGGTCCTTGCATAACTTTCAGAAGTGGTACTTTACTTGAAGCCCATATTTGATTTTAATGGAAAACTATATTAAAATAGAATCCAAAACTTTTCAAATTTAGTATATAAGACTTTTATATCAATGGGAATAACATAATAGATTTTAGTAAAAATGGTCTACCCGGAAGTGGTACTTTACTTGAAGCCTATAGTAAATTTTAATAAAAAACTATATTAAAATATAATCCAAAACTTTTCAAATTTGGTATATAATACTTTTATATCAATGAAAATAACATAATAGATTTTAGTTAAAATGGTATACCCGGAAGTGGTACTTTACTTGAAACCTATAATAGATTTTAATGGAAAACTATATTAAAATATAATCCAAAACTTTTCATATTTGGTATATAATACTTTTATATCAATGGATATAACATAATAGACTTTGGTTAAAATAGACTAACCGGAAGTGATACTTTACTTGAAGCTATTATCAGTTTTTCTTGAAAAAAATGGTGTTATTTTGAATTTAACAATAAATGCTTCAAATAAAAGTTTTAGAGAATTGAATTTTGCGTCGAAAACTTCAAGTATGATTAAATTAGTTCTTTGTATAAGCGAGATATGTAAATTTAAACATTATGTACTTTTTGGTTTCTGTAATTAAGTTTGCTATGAATTAGGGCAAGAAATAACAAAAAAATAAAGAATTTAATGTCAATATCAAACTATGTCAAATACGTGCAATTTTAAGATTGGGTCTCTTATAATACCTACATATTTTAATTATTAACAAAATATGTATAGTGTAACAGGCGTACAAGGAAGTCATGTGTTGTCCACATCAGATATTTTCAATAGGTATTAATTTGTTACTGTAATAAATTGAATATTCATTATAATTTGCGATTTCACAATGGCTGGTAACATAAACTTTGTTTTGAAAATGCCTAGTTTCAATATTTAATTTCACCCTTAGGTTTTAAACACGATATTTTTCAAAATATTTATTTGAATACAAACTATGTTCTTCTTTAAAATAATATTTTGAAACAAATCATTCTTTAAGGACGAAATTAAATATTGAAAATTAGCATTTTCAAAACAGCGTTTTCAAAACAAGGCTTGTGGTATTCAGCCATTGAAATAATTTTCATGTATAATTTTATAAGGAATTTTATCCTGAATAGTTTCTAATTAAATATGTATATTCGTAAAGTAAGAACGTAAGTATTCATATATAATCGTTGTCTAAAAACCGAAGCAATTTATAGAATTCGTCCTTGTGAAAGGTCAACCGCATACCGAAATCGCTCTGTCGATTCCCATAGGTTTTTGTCAGCGGTCATCGGGCGAGCGTCGAATTGCTAACAATTATTCACTAAATTACTTCAGTCTGTGTAATTCTTTTGGCCACAATTTCAACTAATCTCTTGTCGGCGGCATTAAACATCAAAGAAAACCGATAAATGACCGCAGGCATCTTCTGCTGACCGTCAGTCGACGGGAATTAAATAGTAATAATGCTTGAGGCAAAAACAAATTCCACCAACTTCATTTTAGGTAAATTTATTTATTTAACAAACAGTACACGCATGCGTTAAGTCTCTCCACCCATGTCGCCGCTGACCATTCCGATCGAAATTCGGACAAGATTCTTGTCATGCGCAAAAGAGTCAATAAGACTGTCTGATCTAAATCGTAATCCTAAACACGAAAACATCCCATAAATCTAATAGTTAGCGCTCCCCATTTGTTCAGTTCGGAAGAATGTAATAGATGAGTTGATCCTGTGTCCATCTCTGCGGTGATATACGACCGCGTTGACTGGATGATCAGTTAATCTCGATTCCGGTTGTGCAGTCACGATTTAAGCGAACTACGCCTGTTTTGTGAGATGACCACTGGATGAATTATTACGCAATTTTGATCCTATAACTTTTTTGGTAGCCAAAGAATTTAATATGAACGAATAAATAATGTAAACATAATCCTTTGTGTAACTGTATATACTATATAATTAGTAAGATTCTTCAGAATCAATAAGGAATCAGGGTTTTTTAGACTTTCAATATAAAGTAAAAAATTGTCATTGTAACGGGAGGAATTCTTATTCATGCTCCACAAAAGCGAAAGGAAAAATCAATTAATTAAAATTGTGGCATATGAATAAAAGAGTCGAATGACTGAATGTGCGTTAAGACACCAGTTGAAATTCTGCCGGTTTCAATTCCGATCAAGGTCAAACTTGAACATTGAAAATTATTTAAAATTTTTAAATGCGGTTTCTTGGCCACTTGCCTGAGTATCTGATCGCAAATCTGTAGAATAGGATTTGATCCCGATCGATGCCGAAAAGAAATATTTCGAATTTTAAGCGGCCGCCAGTAGTAAGTGCCCATGAGGTGACGCCCGCACACAATATGCCGAGATGATATATTTTTTTTTTATTAAAAAGTGTAAAAGTGACTTGTGTAGTACTGTAGTGTTCTCTCCTCGAAAGCAGTGAGAGCTCGTGAGGTGACACCTGGTAAACGCTCCTAGCGGTACAGATATTTCATTTATATCGAAACCTGCAATAAATTGACACACTCAGAAATGGGTAATAAGCCGTCATGATACGGGTAAACATTGTAGGTACTATAGAAAGACCACCATGTAAAATATATACGACGAGTGCGATGCTTTGTCAAAAACGCGTTTTGTTTTTAAATGCAGGTTGCCTGCGTCATCTACCTGTATAAGTTACCTATTTTTTATTGGCCCCACTTGTCACTGAATTGGTATTAGATTCAGAGTAAGAGCAATATTGTATTATCAGAATAATGACTTATTTAGTTGTAATATTAATAAAATTTAAACTACAAAACGATAACTTTCAATTTATAACCAGGTAGATTAAGGAATGACTGTTTAAATTTGAAACATAACCCGGTTTTTCATCCAAAATAAAAACCATATACATACGTATTTCGAGGACAGTATTATCATTTTCGGAAATAAAATTTTACGTGACATCGTATTGAGGGAAACGGAAATTAGGATTACTCAACACGTAAACAATGCCGAAGGTCTTAACAACAGACAAGTTTACGTACATGTTGAGTAATCTTGACCAATTTCTGAGAAAAAAGGGCTGTTGTGTGTTAAAGAGACAAATAATTATAAAAGACCTTATCTATGCTTAATTAGGGAATTACCAGTAGTCGCAATCGACCAAAAACTATTTCTTAATCGTTTAAAAACTATATCGTGATTAATATGTATGACATTATTAATATTTAATTATCTACTGCTGCCATCATATGTTTATAGTATTTTATATTTTGTGATATGTATTGCTAACATCACTTGTCAACTTTTGTATTTATATTCTTTTCTGGACAATCATAAATGTTTATACGACTTCATTCGTCATTCTGTTGTAGTACTTATAGAATAAAGATTTCAAGACGAAGTATCGGATTTTATTTATATAAATACTCATCAAAGTATCACCGATCAACCAAAAATTGCTTCGTGATCGAAAAACAAATTGCGTCGTGATCGACCTGATGCATACATCATATTAAATTGAAACTATTCGGGAATAAACAATGTTTTAATAGAATCAAAAACGTTAAGTTATTTGAAATGTTGCATACAATTTACAACAGAAAATCTCACAATGAATAGTGTCTTTATTGATGTGTCGCATTCCTTTCACAAGTAAGAATATTAAATATGAAGTAAAAGTATTATACATAAATCTAGAATTCGCATGTAAAGCAAAGCCATCAAACACTTCAACCGATAATGATACAAGCAAATTCTTGCGAGTTTTAGAATTTATATTCTTCCAGGTAAGGATTTCCAGAATAATAAATTGGTGAAATTTTTCGTATTATTAATAACATAATAGGTTCGTTGCGGAGCACGTATTGAGCGAGCGTGGAGCATGTTTCGATGTTGTAACATACTTTATTATGTTTGTAATGCTGGCAAATCTGTTTAATCTCGTTGTCGCTGCGCAGGCTATCGCGGCAATCAGCTGATGCACAAACAAACACGCGCACAGTGCTGAGCTCGCTCACTGCGGCCGTGGCTTGTACAGCAGAAGAAGCGACTTCCTAGTCTTTTTACAAGCGCCCCCGCAACGCGCTCTGATATATAGGTCACATCTTCTTCGGTACATTGTCGCGAAACACGCACGCTTCGTGACTTACAGAGCCGGCGTTGCATCCCGCTTCTATCGCATGAGTACCTTGGTTTAACTTTCTGCAGAAGCACTATTTTATTATTTATTTTAGTTTTAATCATAAATATAGTTACATAATATTTTGAATGATATATTATAGTTGAAATAATATATATGTATATACCTACATATAATATTTACTTGGTATCAGATCGTCAGTGTTGTAAAACTACAATAGTAGACATATTTGTAGAAATGCAATACAAGGATCCCACTAGAATAATATACTTGGTTCATGTTTTTAGAATTTTATTTAAATAAGTTCAAAGTAGTTGACCATTCTTTCATTCCACATCTAAAAAGCTCCCAACCAATATTGTTTTGGAATGCTTTCAAAATAATATTTGAGAGACTTTCTAGTGACTTCAAAACTTTAAAAGCTATCAAGTTAATTCTTGGAGGATATAAAATGTTAAATTAATTTCAGGCTTACTTAATAAACAGTCGAATTTTAAATTATGATGACTTAATTTCAAATGACAGATAAATAACGGTCTTAAATAATACTTTGTTATGCACTATACCAAATTTTCTTATTGTTAATCAAGCGTTACATTTAGTGAAATCTACTTTAAAATGTTTTATTGGAGAAAATTGTACAATAATGCCCTTTGTCAAAGAAATGAAGAAAGTTATTAAAGTGTAAAAAATCTAGATACCTTTCTCTTCTGTAACTTATCAATTACTTGGTGTAATATGTCGCCACCTATATTGTCCGTATGTATCTGGGACTTTTATGGTACCTTGATAGGTTAGTTGTGTTTAGTAGGCACAGTTTAAGTAACCCAGAACTGATCCTGAACTGACCCAACTTACCCAGCAGATTTTTTAGATTAGTAGTTTCAACCCGTCTACTCTCTTTTATGTAGTTGTGTTCTTTATTTATTTCTTAAACTGATAGATGTGGATTGCACGTGGAGTTGTTTATATAAAAATAAAATCAAATTAAAAAGAGCCAACTCTACTTACCAATGATGTAAATAAATGGTGTGAATGGGGGATTACACCATTTTTTTTTTATAATTTCATCTGAAAATATTAGGAAAACTAAGACTATTGATGAAAATCCGGTGAAAAAATTCCTATTAATAAGCGAGTTATGGTCTCCCGAATTTTGAAAAGATTGACGTGACGTCAAATTTATGTGTTTTTATATCAAACTGTTTTCATCATGGACCTAAATGTTCTTGAAATATATGCTATTTTAATTTATATTTACAAAAAAATAAATGAATATTATAACACTGTATAGGTATACATACTTTATAATTACAGGTGTATTTAAATTATTAAGTTTAATGCAAGAAATTTATGTTAAAATAAAAACTGTTTGGAAACTGTAGTACAGGAATGTTAGCCCCTCCTTTCGAATTTGAATTTTTTAACTTCCATTGGTAGTAATCCCACCTCCTAACACGCTATTTGTAATGCATGTATAGGCGGTTTCTCGGTCGCCAATCAAAATATTTTCATATTAGTGTCGAAGCGTTATAACAAAAAACCCTTTATTTCCGAAATATCTCAATTATACCATTTCATTTTTTTATTAATATTCGTTACTCAGCATATACGAGTACATTCGTATTTTTTTACTATTTTCCTTTAATTCGATTGAGCCGTAATCCCCCATTCAAATTAACCGCCAAATGATAACGATACTATCCACAGTCAGTGCTAGGTTTGTGTTGCTAACGTACAAATTATGAAAGTTTGTGCTGTTTATCTACAATTATTATTAACAAATGAAATGGGGAATCAAGCGTGACACTAAGAATACAATTCTTTTGTTTATAATAATATTTAAATAAATGTACTATTCACAGTTAGTGCTAGGTTTGTGCTGCTCAGATACAAATAATGAAACTTTGTGCTGTTTATTTACAAATATTATTAACAATTTAAATGGGGAATCTGGCGTGACGCTAAGAGTAAACGTCTTTTGTTCATAATAATATTTAAATAAATTCACTATTCTCAATTAGGGCTAAGATTGTGCTGCTCAGATACAAATTATGAAAGTTTGTACTGTTTATAGACAAATATTATTAACAATTATTGAAATAAGGAATCTGTCGTTGCACTAACAGTAAACTTATTTTATTTATAATAATATTTAAATAAATATACTATCCACAGTTAGAGCTAGGTTTGTGCTGCTCAGAGACAAATGATAAAAGTTTGTGCTGTTTATTTACAACTATTACTAACAATTGAAATAGGGAATCTAACATGACACTAAAAGTGAATTTCTATTGTTAATAAAAATATTTAAATAAATACACTTTACGCAATTATTGTCAGGTTTGTGTTGTTCAGATACAAATTATGAAAAATTGTGCTGTTTATATCCAAGTATTATTAACAATTGAAATGTAGAATCTGACACTAAGAGTAAACTTCTTTTGTTTATAACAATATTTAAATAAAGGCAAGGGTCAATATCAATTTCTCAACAACATTACCGTATTAACAACTTATAATTCCCTTGGGCATTATACACTACATAATATGCCTGGTTTCCATGACATTAATAATCAATAATGTACAAAAAATAATAATGTAATTTATAAGTATTTTTCGAAGAGAAACTATTTCGAGCTTCAAGGAAAGTGTCACTTCCGGTTATCAGATTTACACCAAAATCCAATAGAATCTTCTGTATTGAAATAGGTCAAGAATACATGATTTCAAACTTTTCTGAATAAGCCTAGCAATAAATGTGGTTAATATACCCAAATATTCTTATAAACAAAAGGAATTTACTCTTAGTGTTACGCCAGATTCACCATTTTAATTGTTAATAAGAGTTGTAAACGAGGTTGTAAATAAACAGCACAAACTTTCATAATTTGTATTTGAGCAGCACAAACCTAGCTCTAATTGTTGATAGTGTATTTATTTAAATATTATTATAAAGTCAAACCGGAAAATTTTGGGGTTCGGTTACGGATAACAGTTTTTCCATTAATAAAAATTCGGTATCGGTTATCGGTGACGGTCTATTGAAATTATTATATCGGTTTTCGTTTCGGTTAAAAAACAAATGAATTTCTGTTTCGTTACGGTTGCGGTTAAGTTGAAATTAAAAATTAACAATTTTTATTTTTGAAGCTCACAGGCACAGAATTTTGGTCAGATGGCTCTGCATGTGGTTAGTTACCTCTGACATTTTGGGTAGTTTATCATTGTCTCCTAGAGGCTTCAGTGCACCATACTGATGAGCTCAAATAGGAGCGAAACTCGTCCGTGGTTCTGGTCGAGCAGGCTAGTCTCTGATAAATGACCGAGAGGTTGATTCAGAGACTAGCACAAACCATCACGAACCTAGCACTAACTTCTTAAGAAGTTTTAGATTAATTTCAATTATAGGGCCATCTGACGTGACGCACATCCATAATTGTTATTGTATTTTGTATATAAATCCGTCTTTTCATATGAAGAAGAGATTGATGCTTCAATTCATGATTAAGCATTTCAAAAGATTAGTTAGAAATTTTAAAACTATGAACCATATGTATCTTATTTTCTTGACCATTGTATATAAAACTTGCTGAATTCATTAAATGACTAGTTGTTCAGGCAGTACATATTCAAATTCGACACACATCAAGATCTAGAAAATTTATTTCCAATAGTTTGGGAGCCCGCGAAATAACGACTGTTAAATGGCCTGTATGGTACAGGTATCATACGAGTATACTGTCATTACCGAAATCTGGAAATAAAATCAGATTGGTACACCCAGAAATGAACGAAAAGTCGTGATTTTTGTTGCATTTTTGTGGTGAAGATAACAGTACAATGAAATTCCTAGGTCTGAAATGTCCTGTAAATAATTTCCTATTATTCCGCGTATTTCTCGTAAAGTATGAATTTCTTGGCATAATAAGAATACAGTCCTGTAAAGGTCGCGTACCGAATGAAAGCTCGCGTTCGCGTTGCAAACCATGGAATCAGTCACATCACATTGCAACTCCGCAACGGTTGCTAAAGAGACCGTTAATGAAACGATCAATAGATCAATCAAATGGAAGTCGCAACAAAAGAACTATTCCGCTCCTTAGATTCAGATACCAAAGCAGATGAATTTATACTCATTGCATCATTGCACCAAACATAATTTTCAACAGGAATAATACTCTTTCACACATTTTGAACGAGTGAAACGTACAAAGTATATACAATAGATTTTTAAAGTCCTTAGAATCAAATTTTAACGACTAGTCCTTTTATAGATTCCGAATTCACGATTTCTGAAACACTATAGCACTGATCAAAATGAGTAAAAAAAAGCTTAATCAACATGAATCCGATCTTCAATAGTTTCCGCTATATAAGGCAGTGAAAAATGAGCCTTACACCCCGCACCTCTGCTATCTCGATAATTATAAGAGTTACGACTTCGATTAAAGGAAACTTTTTGTTTACCTTTCATTTCTACAAAAAAATCAAATAATTGTATTAAGTTGAATGTTATGGCGAGCTTGACCAATATTTAATTCTCAAATAACTTCGTAAATATTATAAATTTAGCAAAATGTTTCATATAAAATTTTATTTTCTTCAAACGTCATAAAAATGGCGTCTTTTGTGACTTGATTCGCAAGGTAGAATTTTCATATCTACTCCGCTGGAGCAAAAATGAATTAAATAAATATCCATAGCAACTATATAAAATGACCGAATAAGAAGTAACTTGTAAAATAGAAACCTGTCATATCGCCCCAAGTTGCACTATACACTAGATAACTTAAAAATAGTTACTAAAAACATCCAACAGCTGTCATATTTAAATTGATAATCTACAAATTGAAATATAAACAGTATTTAACGAAATAACATATTATAAAATAGCAGACTTACATATTAGTAATGACGGTAAGAATAATTAGAATTAAAGTGATAAGAAAAGTTCATATTGTTTTTCAGCGATTCCTCGACATATCACATCCTTGAGCAATATTGTTGAACTTCCATTCAATTGAACAACTTCAAGGGCCGTACATGGCAATACTTCAAATTCTGATAAAATTTCACATAAGGAGAATATAAAATTGCGTAGTTTTCTTTAAATGTCAAAACGTGAAAATTTTTACTTGTATGTTTGTAAGAAAGTGAACAAATACAAATGTATCCATAGCAACAGAGCAACTGAAATCAGCAAACGTCCTTCACGTAAAATATTTATAATTATTGTAACGTCAAGTTGTAATTATTTTATTTAAATACGTATGTTTGAAGAAAAAATATAATGTGTCATTCGGAGTAAAAGTGTCATTGTGTGCCTCACAAGTAATTTTCCGACTCGCATACCGCTCGTCGTGCAAACTTACATGCTCGCCACACAAATAATCACTTTTACTTCAAACGAATGGTACATTTTTCGCTGGCTTCCATAAGAGTACAATTGGTGTGAGACTAATTTTCGTAGTTTTTTATTTAATTTCGGATTTAGTATAATGTTTTTTTTTTTTTATTAATTTCGGTAGAATTGAGTTTGATCTTTCTTGTTGTAACAATTTAGTGATAGTTTTAATAATATTTTAGTTAATAGGGTTAATTTTAGTAAGTTGTAGGTTAAGAGTATTTTAGTCATATTTTAATTAACAGTATATTGGTTTTCTTAATAGAAAAATTTTTGATTTCCTTTATTTAGATTGTATTTCATTGCCGTAGTTGTACATATATTAATTTCTATCTACATAGCTTTACTTTTATTTAATTGTTTTTCTTTCATAATGAACAATTTTCTTTGCTTAGATTTAGATACTATTTGTAGATTTGGGAATTGTAGTGTATCATCTAGAAATATGGTGGAAGGTCAGCAAGTAATAAATAGTGGCCACATAATATTATGTGGTAAATATTTTCGGAGAAAACTCCATCGTAACTTTAACCTATAAATTGCATATCTCCTAATTTGTTCATTAACTTTTTAAAAAACAAAAACTTACCTGTTATATTAGCAGTAATTCAGATCCTACTAATACTAGATAAAAGCGTATTAAAATTCGTATACAAGTAAATACAAGTAAATACAATCCCTGAATAAAACAACCACCTTCGTACATGTACACTTCACTCAGTTCAGAAATCTGTCACCAGTGGCGCATTTTAATTTTGGAAGCCCAATAGACTATTTACGGACTGACACTATCTTTGTCAGTTTTTCTTCGATTCTAATACAAATATTCTCTTTCTCGAAAACAGTTGAAGTTCAGGCCCATATTGATTAAACTTTTTTTATTCATTTTGGTCAGTACTATTTAGCCTCAAAAATTTTAACCCCATTTTTGAGACCCTGTATATTTATGCGAAAATCTGAAACGTGCCGAAGCAATGAAAATTACGGTAACTCCATAAAATTACGGAATCCACAACAATTCTTATGAAAAGCTTGAAGAAGCTTATTTTAAACCAAGCTGCTTGACAATGAAAAGCTTGGCTTGGCTTGAAAATTAAAACTGTTTTTAATGTTAAGATTAGCATGATGTAACAGAAAAGCTTGACTTGGCTTGAAAAATCAAGGTTTTTTGAAGGACAGGCTTGGCTTGATTTTTCAAGCTTTTTCGTGAGAAGTCAAGCCAAGCTCGTGAATCTCTATCGTTCATTCAATGTTTATCCTTGATTGTTATTACCAATTATAAACTATTTTAATGTAAACATTATTTTGCGCAGTGTTAAATTTTGATGCAATATTACAATTTTAAATGTTTAAGTGTGAAGTCGAGTCTTCATTAAATTTTGTGTGTTTTGTTATATAATTTGCGAAATGAGATTACTATTGCAATAGGGTAGTTGCGTTTTTTCCAATTTATTTATTTTTTTCTGAAAGAATTGTTCAAGTTATTCACTTTAACACATGTTTTACGTCTGGCAACTGTTATATATATATATATATATATATATATATATATATATATATATATATATATATATATATATATATATATATATATATTTAAAAATTCTTATTTCAAATTTTCCCGTATGTGACGTGTATTATTAATACCAATCATAGCTTTTCTTGCCCTAGTGGTACACTCTCGGTAGTACACTCTGTACACAACAGTAGTTGTGTATTTTTATCTGAAAAGATTTATATTTTTGAGAGAATCACTATTTCAAAAGTAATTATTCATTTTGACACAAATTCATTAGTTTCATTGCCTTGTCATAAATTTGCTGATATAGAAAAGAAAAATAAAATATTATTTTAACACGCATAAGTCGTCCTACACGTAAAACATAGGTTATGTCAACTAAAAATGACATTTATGTACATTGCCTTGAGTATACAGACTACCTATAGCCTTCTTCAAATCACGACTTATGCATTTCTCGACTCCGCAAATCTAACCCATGAAATTAGCGCGTACCAAAATGTTCAAATCTCGACATGTACACCGTTCAACAAGATGGCTGACTAGTACACGGTGAAATTTAAAATAAATTAGGATTAGGTTACGTTATTGGTAGTATTTTTTAAAAATTGTACTCCGGAGTGTACTTGTACGCCATCTTGTCTAACGGTACACAAGTCAAGATTTGAGCACTTCTATACGCGCCAACTTTTTAGGCTAGATGAGGCATTTGATGATTATAAATGTTAAAAAATTGTCAAAAGCAAGAGTAATAGAATTATTTGAAGAAGAATGGATAGAAAGAGCAAGTATATTAAGATTATCGATAATTAAAAAATTATTATTTAACAATGGTACAAAATTCTTAATAGGTTCGTTATTAAGTTAAGTTCGTTAAGTTATTCAAGGGTTACAGGTAGAGGACAAAAGCCAACAATAATATAAATAAATGTAGATGATGATGTTAAAATTTTTAAAGAGAGTGTATACCACCGCCTTCTTTTTTGATACTGGAAAAATTCCTATCAGTTCTGTAAACCTTATATGATGATGGAAATAATTCACTATTATATATTGTAACGCGACGTACATGGCGTCGTCTAATTCAAGGTTGTGTTTATAGTAAATAAGTAACCTCTACCTCGTTCGTAATACAGAGTAGCTGTTAAAAGTGGGGGAATCGGGAAAGGTATTTGATAAATTAAAGAATAATGTTCTCTCCAAAAAGCAGACAGAATATGTCAAGCCTTGTGCATTTATTGAAAATTAATTATGAAAGTAAATAATAAATAATATGAGAAATACCATTGAGTGTAATAGTTTGAACATGGCATCCTGCTGTGGAAAGGTCCGCTTTCCGGCATTTGCCTTACTTACGAGGGAAACCACAGCTAAAACCTCGCACCGAGAGACATCGAGACACAACTTCAACAACTAATTTATAATAAATTCAATAAAGTAACAATGAATCGTTGTCACAATAATTTAATATGAGCAACATTGCAAATAGACATTAATTAGACCTCTATATTGATAACCAATTGCAATCGCAATTGTGTACGTATATGTGAGTGTGTAAGTGGGGTAAGCTTGGTTTCTTCGGGCTTACCGTGGCGCTACATGCCGATTTTTATATAGATAGCGCAGGGTTAGCAACACTACCTGTGGTGGATAGCATGGTGTTAGCAACACTATCTTGGGTTCGCGGCTGAACCGCCTCATCCTGATGGCAGAATAACCGATGTAGCCGAATTATTCGCCGGACGTGTGACTGAGTCACCCCGTCATATGTACTGTTGAGTACCTGTGTCGCACTCGCCGGTTGTATGCTATGTATGTTATAACCAAGTGAACGTGGACAAGCCAGCGTTCGGTGCTGATACAGCTTAGGTGGCTGCAGAGAAGCAGACCCGCAAAATTATGTATGATAGGCAACCTATATCAGATCATGTATATAAAAATTAATTATATCATTGTGACAACAACAAGCAGTTATTTATTAGTATATTTACCGTGAGTTATCCAGTTCCCAATAAAAACCCAATACTGTCGGTATTCTGTACACTCGTATCAAAATTGCAGCTTTGTACAAAAAAATAAATTATTTATAATTTGTCCAAATTAAGTTCGCCGTGGGTGGAGTTGGGGTGGAAAAAGGGGAAACCTCAGACGTGCCTGGTGTAGCCATAGCAGCTGAACGGTAGGAAAGGGGGGAACCCAGACGTGCTTGTTCATGGCTAGCCATAGCAGCTGAATGGGGGGGGGGGGGGGGTGGTAACCCAGACGTGCCTGGACACCCATAGCAGCTGAATGGGGGAAGGGGGACCCCAGACGTGCCTGGCATAGCCATAGCAGCTGAACGGGTGGAAAGTGGTGGAGGTATGGGAAAGCGGTGTCGAGGAAAGACTTTGAGAACTTACCTTGGACAAGCCAAGAGTAAAATTTTGTAAAGTCCAGAAACTTGGGTTACTCAATGTGCCAACCACGCCAGACGTCCAATATCTGATCAAGTGGTCACTGTCTCGTCTTAACGACCGACCCCTGTTCCTTTGTCTCCTATTGTGATAAACACAAAAACACATGTGCAACAAATATTTACGCAATGGCCGTTGCAATTAAATAATAACTATATGTTGATAATGAGTTAGTAAGTATGATTAAATAGACTAGTGAAAAAAAGTGTATAAAAATTGTTAATATAGAGTTGCTTTTTCCTGGTAGCTTGTAATACTAAGTCATCACGAGAAAATAAAAGTTAGAAACATACACTATACAAAAGAAAAACAACAAAGTTTAAATTTATGTTCCTGTAAAAACAACGGAGGCAAACGATTTTAAACACTATTGGTGACTTGTAAATGAACAAACGAGAAATAAAAATCAGATGTTTAAATACGAAGTAGAAAGTTAGCAAAATGAGTGTCAAATTTACAATAATGAAGACAGTGAAACAACAAATAACAATACAACAGTAAAAAGTAGCAAAGTGCAATGATTGATTAATTCAAAATTAATATAAAAATTGAGGCTCCAGAATAAACTATAAATCATAAATATAACTGGGGCATGAAGTATATGAAAAAGTAACTAATGGACATGACCACCCGTTTTTATACCCATATTTTACTGAGGCAGATTTCAAGAGTTCAAGTCTACATTTAGTTAAATCTTCTTTCACTACTATTTTAGTACCAATTTAGTTTTTGTCTTTTGTATAACAGCAGATTTTACTCGATAGGTAATGAATTTAACTATTATAGGTCTGAGATTGGTAGTTGAGTGATTTCCTCCTACCTGTTCTTTGGCAGCGAACTATTTCCTCACAGGAGATATGAAGAGCAAGATTCTTACTGAAAATATTACGCACTACTTCGTCGATGATTTCGTTTTCTTTTTCTGGAACACCAAATACTCGGATGGGATTTCGACGAGAGTATTGTTCTAGTTGGTCAAGACGATCTTCAAGCATTTTATTTTCCGCAGATAACTAAATAATTACACCTTCGTAATAGTTTTTCTGCTCTTCCAATTTCTGATCGAAGCGATGAATAAATTTTTCAACTAGGCTTTCGATTGTTGGTAAGTAGAGCAGTTACTGCATATTTCAGAACTGTATATTTCATGTACTAGGCAAGATGATATATATATATATATATTTGACTAATGGAAAACTCTTAATAACCAAAAATATTTTTGAGAAATAAATACTTAGAAAAAATTTAGGTGCGTCTATGCATGAATGAATTATGAAAAATGTCGATGTATTTGGTCCATATTGTACACTTCTATTATCTTAAATATACTTGTTTGTACCTTATTTGACACGAATAAATAAATCCTTTATTGCTCATCATTTTAAAACTTTCAAAGAAAACAAAGGAATTATCAAATTAAACAATTATAAATTATTTTAGCGAAAAGTAAATTTATTTATTTACATATCTATTAATCGGGCCACACAACAGGACAAAATCCCAATAACAATTTAACAAAATTGGTTACATAATATAAGTTAACATTAGAGTGAATTAGAAAAATAGAAAAACATTGCAAGATTTTAAAGACATTGCATATGAATAAATGATTTGAATGATCTAAGTGTACAACTAAAACCTACATGTTACATGTACATAACAGAAAATATCAAAAATCTGCGTATTGTTTGAGATTTTATAGAGTTGATCCGGAAATTATAATTTCGGAACTAATTTATAACAACTTTTTATCATCTGTCATTAAAGAATTATGCGAAAAACTGATAATGTCTATTTTCTAGCTAGCTGGAGTTAAATAGCCCCTGTTTTTGTTCAACTTAGCATTTTGTTAAATATTTAGCAATTATTTATATCTCTATTATATTTAAATAAAATATAAACATTTATCAATCTAAAGAATTATGTAAAGCGATGTGTTTAAAGTAATTTTATTCGAAATATGTATGTATATATCTGTATGTAATTAGTGTTTAATAGATTATTTATTAAAATTAAATGCTTAGTGTGATATATGTATAAGGTAAGTTGTTGAAACTGCGGGTCACATCAAATTTTTATTATTAGAAATACATAATTACATAATATACCAAAATGAATAGGTATATTATAACGTTATTTGAAGAAATTTAAATTTAATTAATGTTCTCGTGTTGTCTGTTCTTTAAGTTCCTTTATCTAATTTAGTAACCAACCATCTAATTTTATGTTTTTAATGGTATCATTATTTCCAAAGTGAATGTGGCATTCAGTTGCTTCTTTCACTAGTTTTATTTCGCAAGTTTGTTTATTAGACCTATTTTCTCATGATCTTAAAATTGGTTTTTGTACTTTTAACTAATTAATTTTTAATATATACCACATGTGTTTAATTTTCATATTGCTTCCCAAATTAGGCAGCATAAAAAATAAAATCATTTTATGCAAAAACTATAAACAACAGGAAAAATGTCATATCAATATAGGTCCTATTCCTTTTGGTTACCAAATTACAAGGGATCAAGTTATCAAATAGCAGCAATTAAAAAAAATAAGTTAATCAGGATACCTATTTTTTTTTTTTTAAAAAAAAAACAAAATATATTATATATTTATTTTATTTCTTATAACAAGTATTCATAATGCACTTATGCTCCAATGCAATCTGACATGGTCGAATCAAGAGAATTATGTATAATTCTATAAATTGTATTCTGCAGCACTAAATCCATCCATTTTACAATAAATTGAAAAAACTGCGGTAAAAGATGTCTATTTCAATTTAATTTTGCATTGTTTTTTTTTTAAATTTATTCTTTTATTTTAAAAGTAGATAGGTACATAGATTGTTTTTTAAATTGTTGCGATTTATAGAACTTTGATCCCTTGTAATTCTGTAATGAAAAGTTATTAGGACATATGTTCATATGATATTTTTTACTCAAAATGATCTCAGGAATGCGCTATTAATTTATTTTACACTATTCCTGATACACCTTGTATTATTGGAAAAATAGATGAAATCATAATTTTAATAAAAAGGCGTTTATCAGGCGTCACTTCAAGTTTCGAAATTATCGTGGAGAGAGCATCACTAAGGCACTTTTGAGTAAGATATCATCTCTGGTTAAACTTTATTTAACCTAAATATTAATTAAAACAGAAAACGTCGCGTCAAAAATATTCGTGTTTTTTTTTTTAACTGAAAGTTTAAGCTTTATGCTAATATACAGTTTAAGCAGAGTTGAACATACCAGACTTTAGCGGTGTTTTTTTTTGTTTTTAGCCAATTACACAAACTAATCTTGTTTTGATAGACAAAAAATTACATTGGTTGTTCGTTTTATTAATAAATTTATATTTAATGATAAATTTATTTGTTAGAATTGGTCATATAAATTCCTTGTTCAATTGTAATTTTTATGGTATTAAAAAATAGAATAACGGTTTCCTGTTTATGGTATGAAATAATCAAAAATGCTAACTACATTCTTGGATATGAAGACATTATTCGTGACATTAGCAGTAATTTATTAATCACTGTTTAAATTGTCCATTTGTAATTAGAAAGGAAAATTCTCGTCCGTTAAATACTTGCATGCCGCGGGCTTGTCGCGCTTCAGCCTCAGAGGTCGCGCGTCATATTTATGCTCCAAGTCAGCGCAGTTAAGAAGTCGCATAGCTGGTCCCAACATACAAATGCACCACTACTACATCCTATGCTGATTTTCTCCTCCATTATAGTACCCCTTTCGTTACTTCTTGAAAGAATTGATGACAGTTAAGAAACTTCTATTTGTTTTTATTAAATTATGTGCTCGTACTGGACGAAGCGTAACTACTACTATTATAATTTTAATAATGTAACATTTACAAGAATAGCATATTTATTTGCTAAATTCAGAATAATTAAGAACCACAAACTTCTAACTGAATATTTTTAAAGTGCAAAAAGAAATTTAGACAGGTTTATAGAGCATGGGAGTTTATTTTTATCAAAAATACAAACAACACTGAGCCTGTTTTTTCGATACCTATATGCATTTATATCTGCTCTACACACAAGGAACATAAGAATGCTATGCACATAAGAAAGTTTGAATCCTCTGGCTTTCATAAGAAATAATAAATGACGATATAACACCTAAATATAGCCACCTAATAAAAATGATCATGTTGATTTCTTGGACTTCGTCTATCCTTCCTACCCTCTCCGGTACCGCTTCAATTGTTCGGTCTTCGCATTGATTTCACTGTTAAACACCCCGCTAAAATATTCTCTCCAAAGTCTGAGTTGTCCTTATTTTGTTGTAAACAAAATACCAGTCTTGCTTTTGATTGGGCTATTTTTAGTAAAAAACTTATTTGATAATAACATTGCGATATTATAAAGCTCCTTAGAATCTCCTCTTCGGGCAGCTTCTTCAGTCTTGGTTGCCAGTTTGTCCACCCATCTACGCTTCTCTCTCCTCACACCTTTTTTTGATCCTTGTACTCGCTTCATTATATTTTCTTTTAGCTGCTATCTTCTGCTGCCTAGTTTTGCTGTCATTGACTTGTTTCTTCAGATTTTTTCTGAGATCAATTTGAGCCGAAGTTTCATCTGACATCCATTTCTTCCGGTTGTAATTTCGAAACCCTATTATCTTTTCCCCAGTTTCCTGAAAGCAGGCCTTAATTTGGTCCTATTTTTCTTCAGTGCCATTGGTTTCATAATTCTCTAAGGGTCGCAAAACGGATTTTTAACTCTAAGGAGAATTTCTCTTTAACCTAATCTAATTTTAAGTTTTTGCATGTCGAATCGTTTGTTTCGTTGGGTGATTTTGTGATTGTTATTGGCTAATATTCTTAACTTAAACTCGGCTAGTATTATTTCCTACATATGCACCTCTTTTGTTCCTTACATCTGCCAGCAACCTACAGAACGCCGTACTTATTGTTAAATAATCAATTTGGTTTTCTGTAATATAGTCCGGCGAGACCCAGGAAACCTTGTGGCAATTTTTATGGGGAAACAGCGTTTTCCCAATGACCAGGTCATGACTTGACCAGAGATCCACAAGTCGCTCACCATTGTCATTTCTGTTACCCATGCCGTGTTTTTCCATTAGATGTTCTAGTATTTCATTGTTGTTACCAACTTATGCATTTAAATTACCCATATGATCTTTATATCCCTCCGACAGACCTCTAGGATCGTCGTAGTAACTCGTTGTAAAACTGGTCTTTTTTCTTTTGAGTAGCAACCTCTGTTGGTGCGTAACACTGTATTATTGTAACATTCCGAAACCTCGTCTTGAAGCGTGTAACGATTATTCTCTCTGATATAGGTTTCCATTCCAACAACCTTTTCCTTGCTACCTTTGTGACAAGTAATCCAACGCCATTTTGCAGCTCTGTTGCTCCCGAGTATAAGAAAATGTTTCCAGGTCCCGTTCTTATCTCAACAAAGTCTCCATCTTACCTCACTTAGGCCTAAAATGTCCAACTTGTAGTTCTCTAATCCTCTCTCAACTTGTCTTAGCTTTACTGCTTCCGTTAGCGTTCTAATGTTCCAAAATCCAATTTCGTTATTCTTTTCGCGCCGAACGTCATTTCTGTAGTGTCAGTCCGGGTTGTTCCCGTTTCAGACTAGGCCGATGGTGGGGTTATCACCTTTTCGGCCTACGACCGTGCCGTTTATAGATAAAATGTTTGTATCTGGGCGGCTTTTTAGGTTATACCATCTGAAGAATTCTGTACGAAAATTTATTCTGACTGATACCCAGAAATTTTTTTCTTCCCAATCACCATTCCAGTCCAGAAGTAATGCGGCCAACGGAAAATTTAGTGTTTTAATTAAATTAAATTTGCCGCTACTAAATTCGGTCAAATAAATTATCAAAAATTTGTATTGTTGTGTTCCTCTAATTTTACCTGTGTGTGTGTAGTTTGATAGATAGCAATACGAATTACGAATAGTATTTTCAAGAAGCTTGTCTGAAATTTTTGTTCTCCATAATTTCTTTTTTTGTTTGATTCATACTGGAAGCTGGTAAATATAAGTAAGTACTCTCCAAAAGAGACGTCATAAAAATTCAATAAAGACCCTTATATAAATTTCAAGCTGCACTTTTGATTGTAGCCCTACACGTTCCATTTGCAGTTCATAGGCAACTGAGGACGGAGTAGCAAATATACTGACATGCATTTGGTGTTTTCTGAAATCATAAAATATATCCACAAAATAACAATTAATGCGGCATATGTTTCACTGTTTAGGTGGCTTTTTTTCTAAGATTGACACAATTTCAGCTTAATTTCAATCTCGTATTAGTTGATTTTCTTATTTAGGTAGGTACAGGTTTTCCTTAGACTATAAAACACTTTATTTCATTTCTCATTTATAGAGGGTAAAATAAGTACGCAAATAAAAAAATGCAAATGTGCTAATATTACAGATATAGAAAAGTAGCAAAATTTTTTAATTTTCAAAATTAATTCCAAGTAGAAACACTGGCACATTAGTTTAGCACGGGCACTACACTTCTGAGAAGAAGGTTAAGGTCAGGTCTTTATTTTCACTGTCTTGAAATCGATGATAGGTGGAGATGAAACAGCTTTTCTTATATCCATTATTTTTCTTAAATGTTGTTGTCGGAAATGAGATAAAAATGCACACATCCATAAACCCTAATAAAGTTAGGCGTCTATTGATCCGAGTTCAAGTATTATAATATTTTCAAAAATATTCTTTTTTATAATACTTTAAATATGAATATACAATCTAGTGGTTTTTTAAAATCTTTAAACAAAATTCCTTAGTTAAATTTTATTTCATAAAATAAATGCTTTTTATATTTCATTTTTTCTGATTTAAATATTTCTTCCAGTCAACGAAGAAAAAAATTATTCACATTGTGGCCCACGAGCCGAAACTGTTGGCCACTCAAATCAAGCAAATCAACAACTAACTAAATGTTAAAAATGTTAAAAATGCTACTAATAAATAATGATAAAAATAAAAAATTATAATAAATACATTTATTTTTACATTTAGGTACTTATTATTTGTACCAATAATGCAAGAAATCGGTATTCCTAGAGAACACAAATAAGGTTTGTCGCCAATGAATCGATTTTTTTTGGCTGTTTGGACGCTGCAATTATTTAATAAAATACAATTTTTTTTCGTATCTTTTGTTAAAGTTATTCGCAACATTTTTGTTCTAGAACGTCACATTTTTTATTTTGTTTTTAAAATAGTTTTAGAAATATGACGATAACCAAAGATTTTGCTTATTTAAAAAAAATGTTACGTTTACGTAATATTATTAACGTACAACTGAATTAAAATTATTTGTTTACATCATCTTAGTTAACATGGCGGAAACTGAAAGATTACACCCTAACGGCGATAAAGTACATGCGGAAGGTAAAGTAGCACATGTGGGCGGTAAAGCAGAGCAAGAGCCCGGCGACTGGTAAACAAAACGTCAAAAAATATAATTGGAAATATAGTCAACACTCTCATTTTTTAAAATTCATAGCAGTACCGCTAAAGCTTTACTAGCTTTTATTAGAATTGCGTGAAGAATTTCTTTAGAAATTGCCTCCAAGCTTGAAGCTTAACATTAAAATATTAAAAAAAAAAACACATAATCAAATAGATAACAATGCAACGTATCGCCTTATTGTTTTGCGGCATGGCGCCAAGCTTGCATGTGTTTAAAAATATTTAATTTTATTGCAGTAGTACGTAAAACGTTGTATATACCTCAGACCGAAAGAAGTTTACAACCATAGTCGAATGAAAACCCTCCGTTACGCATCGGGCTTCAACTATCGTCCGCAGGCGTAAACCTTTTCTTTCGGCTCTCTATACGTAAATGACTTTTTTATCTCTCGCTAAGAGAGGTTTTGGATTCATGCTAAAATTCGCATATCCAGATTTTATTGAATAAGCACGATTTAAGGTTCCTAGAATCCGATTATAACATTTTTAAAATGATGTCTCTCTCTCTCTCTCTCTCTCTCGCTGTTTGTGTGTGTGTGTGTGTGTGTGTGTGTGTGTGTGTGTGTGTGTGTATGTATGTATGTGTGTATGTGTGTATGTGTGTCTGGATTCCTCAAAAACTATAAGACTTAAAAAATATTTAACTGCAGTTTCCTCAATCTGATATTCCTGGGAAGAGCTTAAAAGGTTTTGGTAACAATTGGACAACCGGAAGTAGTAGTAAAATTTTTTTCTAAATAAATTTTTGTTATTACAAATATTGAAGAACAAAATTCTCCATCTAATACACTTAAAATTTTTATTATATCTTGTATAGATTTAGAGATAAAGGCACTAAGGAAACCACTTGACAAATTCAAGTGTTTATAACATAGTTTGTAAATGACATATGTCAGTGTCAAAATCAACAGTTTTAGTGACATTCTGGTAGCTTTTTCTGGGAAGTATATTTCATCTTTTTTATTATTAATGTAATATTTGAAATTATAGTTAAAATGCATATATCCATCAGAAATACCGCCAATCTGGTTAATGAATTAGAAGACTCTCTGACAAATAGGAACTTTCTCATACAATGAAAAATAGATATAATTAGAATAATAGAATTATATGTGTGCAGAAGACATGTTAAATATAATAAAAAACAATATTTGGGTAAAGTTCTGTAATTTTTTGTTATAAATCGACGGTTCGATAGCGAAGTGCAATACAATACTTATATAGCCTTATATGGAAATGGCGAGAGGTCTTGCGCTGGCCACAACAGATTTTTATATTTTGAATAAGAAACTTATAAATCGGTTTACATGATATTAATATTTAAAACAATCCTTATAAACATATTAATCAGTTTAAAGCTCATAGTGTTGCGTAAAACTGATATATTAAGTCCTTAAACCCAGCAGTCTCTGAGACCGGACCCAGATATTTAAGTGCGCGTATTGAGACCCGAGTGGTTAAGGGTTTTAATAAAAACCTTAAGCTACGAATTATTATGCTGCCTGGTTGCGGCCGGCGAGTCTTCTGTTGGCCAGGCTTGTCCTAATTGGTAAACCAAGAAATCTTACATCACCATTTTAGAAACATATGCAAAATTACTTTTTATTTAACCTCAATATACACAGATACTCGGGTGGAACAATAAGGTTTACAAAGAAGGACGAAATAGCATAGGACTTACACTGCATGTCGTACTAGCTGCTTGACGATTAACGGATTTTAATCAACAGATAATCATCTTCACGAGATGCTTCAGTCTGTGAAACGCTTCGTGAAATGTCTTACAGAATCTTTCTTTATTCTGCGAATATCTTGCTTTCATGCGTATTTAAAATCAATTTTTACATTAATAACAATTATAATTCGTGGTACTTACTACTGACATTTGACATTTGCTAAAAGACCAAAGTGAAACTGAAACGCATTAAGAACAAAGAAATTTGTATATCCGGTCAAACAAAAAATGACAGGTTATTCTATTGTTAAAAGTCCATTATTTGGAATAAGATAAAGTAATTTTTTTATTATTATAATTTACATTTTTCAGTACGAAGTGTTGACCACTTATTTATACAAAAAAATCTGTTGTAAACATCACATGACTTCCTTGTAAGCCTATCAAGCTATACATATTTTTTTTTATATCTAAAATATCTGATACCAGACCCAGTCATGACTGGGTTGCACGCATTTGACGTAATTTTTAAATTTACATTATCTCGCTTATACAAAGGGCTAATTTATTTAATATACAAGTACTGTTTCATCAAATTTGCAACATGGTACCTAACAATTATTGTTTTAGGCCCTTACAGAGTATGTCTCATAAATTTGTTAATTCTGCCCATGCATAAATTTATTTTAATGTAAAACTCGTATATGATACCAATCGAAAACTTTACACAAATATTTCAAGTTATATTCGGTATTTAGCAACTTTAGAAACTTTTTAAGTTTGCTTGTTTGTTATGCCTGTGTATTGATAAAAATATTACTTTATGATTTTAGCACCTTATTGTGTAAGCGGAAGGAAATGGTATCATTTAACAAGTGCAGTAGGTAGATCTTTGAATGAATACTCTACTTTTTTTGTGACCCCATCATAATTTTGATAAAGCTAACTGAAAAGATACTTGTAGAAGATTAAATTTGATGAGCTGCAACTTTAGAAATAGCATCTTAGGCCCGGTATTTTCATCTCTGGTTAAACTGTCGGTTAACTTAACTGTTCGTTATAAGAACAATGTGGCATCGAAAAATTGACAGATGTGTAATTTTTACAACTTGTAATATCGGTGCTAAGTTTTTCTTTTAACTGACAATTAAGTTATTCAATTTACTCGAGTTCTGGATCTGGAGTATATTTTTGCAACGGCCCCGGCTATACCATATATGTTGAAATAGTAAACAATTATTTTAGTTATGTCAAATCCTTTTTTTTCGCACTAGTGTAAAAGTATCTATATCATGAACAATGTATTTAAAACTAACTCCGGCTTTCATTAATCAATTTCGAACGCATTATTTTCTCCCATTCTAAGAAGTTACTGCAGAATGGTTCCATTCTTGCTGTGAGAACATCTCTTCTCTTTGCGTGTATACTCCGGACATCCTCTGGTGGGGTCAGCAGGTCGGCAGACGTGGTCAGTACCCGTGCCTGGCGTGGGAGTGGTCGCACGGCCTGGCCATTGTTCCGCCGCGAGCAACGTGATGTCCTCTCGTGAGAATCCCCGGCTAACCAGCTAATTACCCGCACTACACACGGCTACTGAATGGAGAGGAGATCGCGCAATTGTTACGAATATGCACTAATGAGATGAACGAACGCAATGCAATACGATTGTTTAGTAATATGACGTGCTTGGAAGAAAGTCTGATTCTGAAGCGACCAGCATATCTTTTGTTTTTAATTAAGGAAAAATAAAAGAAGTGTACTATTTTCATTGAATAAAAAACATCATTCCATTTTTAATAGAACAATGTTTAGTTCGGAATTTTACTAAATGAAATAGAAAAGCCTCTGAATTCAGTGTAAACCTTAGCCAACACATACACGAGGTCACAATTATTTCTAAATTAACCTTATAATAGCTAGGCAATTATTGAATAGATGTTATTTAATATTATTAATTATTACGTAAGTCGGACCTCTTTTTTAACTATATATTTAAATATATAGTCAATACAATACAATTATTTTTTGTTTTTTCAAATGACAAAATGGCGATCGATCAAAAATTTCAAATATATAGGGTGTTAATACTAAGTCGTTACACCCAAAAATGGTATTTAGAACTCATTAAAACAAACAACTTTTCTAAGTTCCAATTTTTGATTTGATGCCCCGGTTCGTAGTTATTGGAGTTCTTTTGTTTTTCGAAAAATCGTCATGACACCCTCATTTTAAAGACTACTGAAAAACATTTTTCTTTAGAATTTACTTTTAGGTTCTCTAAAACACTTGGCAATTACAATTATTTTTTATTTTTTCAAATGACAAAATGGCGATCGATCAAAAATTTCAAAACATGATTTTTTGATAACCACTACATCGATTTTCGAAAATAAAACATTTGTAAAATCCCTAAACTATTTACTACAATATTTGCTCTAAACATTATTTTTCAATCCATCCGAAAAAAAAGTCTTTATTCATTTACTTGACTTCCTAAGTGCAGTGTGTTCAGATGAAAACCTAATTCGGAGTAGGCTATAAAACAGAAACGTATGTCTGATCATTATTCAACTCAAAAGTCAAGTTGTCACAATTGATCGTGAAAGGTAATTTAAGGAGAAAATTCTATTTCTAAAATAAGGATTCAAGAATATTTCTTTAGATAACATTTTTGACAATGCTTCGTGTCAAATTAACATTTAATTAAATACATCGAATTAGCTTTTTGTCTGAACAAATATTGTAGTAGATAGCTTAAGGATTTTATAAATATTTTACTTTCGAAAATCAATGGAGTGGTTATCAAAAAATCATGATTTAAAATTTTTGATCGATCGCCATTTTGTCATTTGAAAAAATAAAAAATAATTGTAAATTCCAAATGTTTCAGAGAGCCTAAGCTAAATTTGAAAGAATTTTTTTTTCAGAAGTCTTTAAAATAAGGGAGTTATAACGATTTTTCGAAAAATAAAAGAACTCCAATAACTACGAACCGGAACACCAAATCAAAAATTGGAATTAAGAAAAGTTGTTTGTTTTAAGGAGTTCTAACTACCGTTTTCGGGTGTAACGACTTAGTATTAACACCCTGTATAATAAAAGATGATGTTTAGCTAGAAAAGACCTTAGCAGTTTCCTACTATAAAACATTAATAGAAAAGAAGAACTAGCGACTATATCATTATTTACCTGTTGAATATCTTCAAAACAAAAATGGCATTCATGTCCCTTTAAATTTAAATGCTACAATTTGTGAAGTGGGATATACCTACTAGAATACAAATGAAAGCAAGTCTGTCATTAATTTTCTTCTAATCTATCAAATCAAGTTTTTTTGTGAGACAACACGAAAATATAATTTTTGAAATTAGTTCTATAAAGAAAGATAATTTGGTTTAAATTTATTTTTAGCTTCATGTAGCTCTTTATTTTACCGAGATGAATTATATTTCAGATGAAATTTTTTTCCGTCCAAGAATGTATAGGAGAAGAATTCTCGCGAAGAATTTTTCACGTCATAGTTTGATGTTCCTGTGAATCAGATGGTATAGGTAGTGATGGAAACGTGATTACAAACAGTTTTGTCTACTAGATAATTATGCCATATAAACCTAAATTTGTGCAAAATTATAATGAATTATTCCATTCTTAAATTAAAATTCTACTCCATTTTACGATTATTCCTAAGATTTGATGTACTAGAGACTGAAAATCATTGAAAAAAAGTAAATATCAACGCTATAATTTGTGTTAAGAACAAGCCAGGAAAATTTAATTCTTAAACTAAAATTCTACTCCATTTTAAGATTTGATTTACTAGAGACTGAAAATCATTGTAAAAAATCTGTTGTGGCCAGCACAAGACCTCTCGCCATTTCGATATTAGGCTATATAAGTATTGTATTGTACTTCGCTTTCGAACCGTCGTTTTATAACAAAAAATTACAGAACTTTACTCAAATATTGTTTTTTATTGTATTTAACATGTCTTCTGCATACATATAATTCTAATTATATCTATTTTTCATTGTATGAGGAAGTTTCTAAATGTCAGAAATTCTTTCAATTCATTAACCAGCTTGGCGGTTTTTCTGATGGATATATGCATTTTACCACAATTTTACCTATAATTTCAAATATTTAATTAATAAAACAATAAGAAAAGGTAAATATACTTCCCAGAAAAAGCTATCAGAATGTCACTAAATCTGTTGATATTTGACAATGACATGTGTCATGTTATAAACATTAGAATTTGTCATCTGGTTTACTTAGTGCCTTGGCCTCTGCGATTTAATTTACTCTATAGATTATAGTATATTTATCTCTAAATCTATACAAGATATAATAAAAATTTTAAGTGTATTAGATGGAGAATTTTATGTTCTTCAATATTTAATAAAAAAAAACTCCCAAAAAATTATATTTAGAATTTTTTTTTTAAGAAACTACTACTTCCGGTTGTTCAATTGTTACCAAAACCTTTTCAGCTCTTCCCAGGAATGTCAAATTGAAGAAACTGCAGTTAAATATTTTTAAAGTCTTATAGTTTTTGAGGAATCGTCCCTCCAACATCCATACATACACACACACATACACACACACACAGACATCATTTAAAAAAATGTTATAATCGGATTCTAGGGACCTTAAATCGTGCTTATTCAATAAAATCTGGATATGCGAATTTTAGCATGAATCCAATACCTCTCTTAGCGAGAGGTAAAAAAGGTAAATATCAACGCTTTAATTTGGGTTAAGAACAAGCCAGCAAAATTATTAAAAATCAGTGCTTCCAAATGTCATACTCAAATATAGGATAACTATTTTTCTCTAAGTGTGTCAGTAAGACAAAGATGAAGCTATTAGATGTACGTATCGAAGAAAGAATGAATGAAACCATAAGTATGACAGAGATAAATATACAATTACTTGTTATTTTGCGGTTCAGAACTCATTAAGTGATCGTAATCGACGTACATGCTGGTGAAACTATTAAATAAATATTTTGTCACTGTAATATCTTTAGACCAATAGATCTTTTATGTACGATGTAAAAATTTTATTATTGGTACACAAATTTTTATTAATATTATTTATTTTTAAGGCAAAATTTGTATTTACGTAGATATTGATCTAGTTACATATACTATAAAGGGCTGTATCAGAAGCAAAAAAGAGAAATTTGATTTTTCGTGACAATTTTTAGGAGACTTTTCGCTGAATTACTATTCGACAGTATACGTACCTGTCATTCATTTAAAAAATGGTAAACAAAATGGCAATTCATGTTTATTGTACATCGAATATATAATTAAAAAATATAAAGGTACTGGATTTGCAGATTTAAGAAAAATAATCCTGAGCTTTCAAAAATAGATGTTTTCATATTAGCAAAAAAGTAGGAGCAACTCTGGAAAAACTATAATATTAAAGAACATTATTAAACGTACAAAAAATAGTCTAGCTAAGAATATCTGACGCCAATTTGGCACAATTTTCATATATATTATAATATCATCATCCTAGGTCAGGTTAAGATAATTACCTATAATTGTTTGTTTTGTTAAAAAATTAATAAGAGATCCCTGTTTTAAAAATGGTTGATTTCTCCAATACCCGAAGGATCGTTTATTCAAACGGCTAGGTAATGTAAAACTACAGTAAAACCTGTTAGCACACATAACAAATTACTTTATGCCTATAAAATTTGTAGAAAGTTCCAGGGCTTGATTCCAATTAAGATCTTTTCCTTTTTTATGACAAATACACTACCTACTTTTATTTACATTCAAATATTGTTAAGTATATCATAAAATTTATCTTATGAATGATATTTATTTAATATATATTTCTATATTATATTTGTTGAAACTTGAAACTATAATCAAACACGTACAATGACTACTTAGTCTTGTCTAATCCTGAGCAAGGGTTTTTATCGAACCTTATATTTTTGCTATTTTAACATTAATTATTTTACAATCTATTCAAATAGCATATTAAGTGGATGTTATAAATTAGATAACATAGTTGGAAAGGTAACTATAGTGTTATATATGTGTTTACAATTATTTATTCTTTTTCACAAAATTTAGGTAATAACAGGGAAGTTTTTGAGGTTAAAGTATTGTATGTGTAATAAATTATATCCTTATAGAATACTGCTCTCAGTAATACATATTAAGAAAAGCAAATAGTTCATTTGGAACATTAAAGATAAAAATTCTGTTAGCAATAGTAAAACGAAAAAACTATGAACCTACCTAAGGAAAATAAACAAATATGTCACACCTTGAACGTCGGGTAGTGGTTCAAGTATTTTTCATTCATGTCGTACAACTGTATGAAACATTGCCGACCCAACTATAGAGAATTGCAGGACTGTGAATATATTGTGAATTATGGTAGATGTAAAGTAAACTTCCTATTATTTAGAGAAACCATTACCGCTTTATGCCTAACCTTTGAGTTTTGTTGAAATCTACAAGTACGAGTAACATTTTCAAATAATTATATGACCGGAGTGTCAATTTGAATTGTGGACGCTTTTCCTCAATTTTTAATTAATAGTTTCTCCACTGTGGTGTTGGACAACGAAGACTGAACAATAATTAACTGTTATGTACCGTAATTACATTAATGACAATGTGTATGCCTAAATAGGTATGTACATGCATTCGAATTTGTCTACTAAGTACTTAATCAAATAAAAAGTATAGTTAACGACCATCTTTAATTTACAGACTATCAATTGACATTAACTGAATGTACCCAGTGTCACGCATAAATTTACTTGCTGCGTGAATTGTCTAATAATGATTTATTAACAGATATTAAATTGTTTAATTTACAGCTTTCATAAAATGTAGGAAATTTTGCAAATACAACCACACAATCTTAATGAGCATCACACGCATCTTCTATTTAAATTATTCTGATATTTAGATATTTCAAGATATTATTTTATCCTATATCTTAAAACCTCTCAATATAATGAAATGTTATACTAGGAATATCATATTTATTTACTTTATGCGACAAATTATTTATATTAATAAATGATAATGAAGTACAAGGACAACTTTCATTCTTAAACAAATAAAATAAATTAATTATCGTGATTAATTTATAGAAAAATGCTGGATAAAGCAAGTGATGGAATTTTAATTCATGTTGCCAAATAGAACTTGTGGTAATAGAAAATATATTTTTGTTCTATCACATTTGAGTAAAATTTTGATATAGATTTCAAACTATGCGGATTGTAATTGGCTATTTATACGATCTCCTCATTCATGTATATAGGCATACATAAAATTTACATATTCACACACTTCATCTACAGATAACTTCAAAATGTTAGTTACTTTTTTCAAAAAATACTACATTTCGCTTAATGTTGAAGGCGGGAGAGAAGTATTTAGTAAAAGATACTAAAGAGAGTTATTTCACTGTAGTGCTCTATTTACCGTGATTACTAGCAATTCTCAAAATAACTTATTTGAAATAACAAATGTTAAATACATATTTCGTACGAACTGTATTACTGTGAAGAATAATACATTGTATTACAACAGTAGTACGATGATTATTGCGTACGAGTGAAGAAGTAATTTCACAAATAAGTAATTATCTTACATCTATATCTTTTCAACTTCCAATTTTAGTAAAAGTAAATTCAATTTCAGAACAAGTAAAATCAGTTTTAGAAAAGATAAATTCACTTTCAAAAAAAGTAACTTCAATTTCAGAAATATAATATCAATTTATCAATTAACCTTTTCTGAACCTGAATTTACTTTTACTGAGATGGAATTTAGTTTTTCTGAAACTGAATTTACTTTTTCCGAAATTGAATTAGCTTTATCTGAAATTGAAGTTACATTATCTGAAAATGAAGTTGAAAAAGTATGGACAGATTGATTTTCAACGTATATTTTTCCTATGACCATAATTTTTAAGAATTTTACTTACGAACTTGTCCACATATTTGTTAATTATAATAATTTACAACATAATATGAATTATATTTTTATAACAATTTGAACGAATATTTCCAATATTCGGAATAAAAATGATTAAATGTGACAACTATTATGGGTCAGAGGCAGTACTACAAGCTGTATGAACTAAAAATAACTACTATTCCAACTCATATGAAGTTTTCGATGTATGAAATAATATACTACCATTCAGTTTTTACGAAGTACATTTTAAGTATAAATTAGTAAGCATACAGTTATTGGTAGTTAGATGGAATATTTTGAGTTCTTCTCAAGATCTTCTTCACCTCATTTCCTGCATAGGCAAGTGCGAGGAGGTCGCGTTCGTGCACCTCGACAATGCGCGGTTCCCGCGGTTGCGGTGGCGTAGGTGAAGACCATTCACAGTAGGACGTCCTCTCAATTCGCCCCCAATCAACTCATCCTCGATACATATATATATATATTCCGAGTGGGAAATTAATTAATGCAATACAGAAAATTTTCTCATTTAGTGATTTTTCGTTCCTGATTTATTTTAGAGCAAAATGCTTCAAATAAAATTCGTAGATAATTGAATTCTACATCCAAATCACTCATCTCATTTTATTTTATACTTTCTGTAATGCATAAAATTAGGATTAATATTTTTATAAAATTGCTCATTAATAGTTGTTTTAGTTTACATGCATTTGATTTTTAGCGATAAATATTGCTATCTTTCTTGCACCAGTTTCTACAGTACGCTGCGCGCTGCACGAGAATGATTATTATTTTTCGCTATGGTAGACGATCCCATTGTTTCTTAGCAAATCAGTTAAATAGTTTTTTTTTTTTTGTAGAAAAATTCTGCATCTAACAATTTTAATTAATAATTTTTTTTATCCGGAATGGGAAAAATTAATGAAACAAATATTAATTTTATTCAAATCGCTAGTGCCACTGAATTAACAAAAAAACAAATACTTGCAATAAGTTTTTTCATTTTTACCTCTCGCTAAGAGAGGTATTGGAATCATGCTAAAATTCACATATCCAGATTTTAGTGGATAAGTACGTTTTAAGGTCCCCCACAATCCGATTATAACATTTTTAAAATGATGTCTGTGTGTGTGTGTGTATGTGTGGATGTGTGTATGTGTGTCTGGATGTTGGAGGGACGATTCCTCAAAAACTATAAGACTTAAGACCTGTTTAACTATGAATTCCTCAATCTTACATTCCTGGGAAGAGCTGAAAAGGTTTTGGTAACAATTAGATGACCGGAAGTAGTAGTTTCTTAAAAAAAATCTTCTAAATATTATTTTTTGGAAATTTATTATTACAAATATTAAAGAATATAAAATTTTGTACCTCGTATATTGAACATTTTTATTATATCTTCTATAGATTTAGAGATAAAGAGTTATAAATATTTAAAATATTTCATTGTATCCATTAAATAACCCATGGAAATCAGTTGAAAAATTAAAATGTTTGTAAATGACATAAATGTCAGTGTCAAAAATCCAGAGACATTACTGAAGGCTTTTTCTGGGAAGTACATTTAATATTTCTTATTTTATCATTAATTATATATTTAAAATTATAGATATAGCTGCCGCACGTTAAATTAACTCTCTTCTTGAATGCGGAAAACCTAAAATTCGTACTTGGACAGGTCGAGGTGTAATAGTAATTATAATATGCTATTTTTATAACAAGGAAATGGCTCCGTCAACATCTAAAGTTGGTATAAACAGAAACGGAAATCATTTGTAAGCCAAAGTATGTACAGAACAGATCAACTAAACACGCGCTTGCTGTGCATATATTTCATCATATACCTTTCAGAAATCCCGCCAATCTCGTCAATGAATTGGAAGAATCTCGAACATTTTGAAGAGTAGGAGGAAACTTTGTCATAGAATGAATTGAAAAATAAAGAATAGATGTAATTAAAATATTTTGTGTGTTCCAGAAATGTTAAATACAATATTTATAGCCTAATATGAAATTGGCGAGAGATATTGTGCTGGCCACAAAAGATTTTTTAATATGTTAATCTGTACTTAAAATATTAGACCGTATTTTGTATTTTCGCCGAAAAATTCCTAATACACAAGAAAATAATTATTAAAGTTTCAATAAATGAAGGATCGAGAAAATCGACGTCGCGTGTGACGTCACTTACACCAAGAACATACGTACCAACGCGAAATGCATTAAATTTTCATTATGATATAAGGGTAATAAAAATAAGAAAATAAACAATTTTATTCTCATTTTATTTCTTATACATGATGAACATAATATATCCAATATTATTATTTTTTTAACCGTAGACTTGGAAACCCCTATTAAATACATTTCATATTTCATAACAACATCCATAGTAAAGTATAAAAGAATAAATATTTTATTTAATATTGTACTATAACAAAAATCAATAAAAAGTAAATACAACAAATTTTCAAACATGTTTCCATTTGCTACAATGTCACAATCTGCCATAAAATTGCAGTCTGACTTTTGACAATTGGTTGGGTGATATTTTATTACAGTCTGCTCTAACATATTCTTTTAATTCTTCAATATTTTCAATCGGCCACAATGAATTTTATATTTAATGACTCCAAAGAAAAAAATCAAATAATGAAAAATAGGCCTACCCAGGGCCGTAACTAGCTATTCTTGCGCCTGGGGCGGAATGTAAATGACATAAACAAAATGGTTGAGTACTCGTCGTATCTTGCAATTTTACCGTATTTTTTGAAACCTACATAACTTTTAAGTCCACAATTCCCTTTCCCCGGAACACAGGCCATTCGCTTCACAACAAATGCCCGTATTACGTGTTTATGAAGCGGTGGGGCGCCGTACGCGCGAATTTTGAAAATCAATGCAATACAGTGCATAGAAATACAATATTAATTCGCAAAGTGTACATTAAGATATCTAAGAGTGTGCTTGATTTACATATATATATATATATATATATATATATATATATATATATATATATATATATATATATATATATATATTTTTGAGAATTAACTAATGTAGAATTTATTTCTGCGCCCTAGCAACATCTGCGCCCGGGGCAAGTGCCCCGCTCGCCCCACCCTAGTTACGGCCCTGGGCCTACCTAGCTGGCTATTTAATTGAAAATTTGGTTCAATTAGTACAGTTTAAAAGTTCCCGCAACATAGCACTATTATGAGTGGGACAGTGAGACAACCATCCATTTGAAACTCGCAATTAGTTTGTGCCAAAATCGGGTTTGGTCAGTAACATATGCATTTATTTATTTTCACAGACTTCATCTTAAATATTAAAATAGAAATCTACTGAACCTAGAACTCATTTTTTTTTTCAATACATACAGGGTGTAAATTTTAAAACGGGTCATAGGGCTAAAACATAGAAAAACAGTTTTTTGGACGCCAAAAGTTTCTATATTAATTTATTATATTATTATTATAAAAAATAATTAGTGTATATTATAAAGAAAAAATTTACGAATTTTTTGATACCAAACATATTACATTTCTGTTTCATATAAATCCAGAAAATAAATTTAAAAATTTGCACAATTAAGAAAAAATATCAATAGCCGTGAAACTGACAGAAACAAAACAAAACAATTGTTGACTTTAAACGCTCATTAATAAACGTTTCTTACACTTTATTTGTTAAATTATTATTATTATATTCGTTTTATTAAGAAGAAATCATGAACAATTTGACTCATGAAGAAAAATTACAAATTATTAATGCTGCGCCTGCGCCACTCGCTCACTTATGACAAATTTTCGAACCTAACCTATAAAAATGTACGACGATGACAACAAAGTTCCTGCAGGAAAGAGCGACGAAATACTAATTGGACTTATTCAACAAATTGTTTACCTTTATTTTTTATCTTATATAAATATAATGTATTGCAATTGCACCTATAAAAGTTAGAGTATACGAAATGTCAACATAAAATTCTGAATTTTAATTTACTACATAAACGACGTTATTTTAGTTTAGTTTCCGAATTTAGTAGCTTAATTTAATTTCATAATTTATATGCTGCATAAACCCAGCATAAATGGTTTTAATTTGTTCCCTTGTAGTTTGCAGTTTTTCTCGTTTCTTATAACTTTTTCTTATTACATGTACGAGTAGATCATCTATAGTTTGTAAATACCTATTACAATAAATAATAATTGTTTCTGATATAAATATCCTAGTTTTTACTTTATTTTGTGTTATTTTGTATTGGTTCATAAGTTAATAACTTTAATCTTTAATTGTTCCCTATCATGACAATGTTTTGTTACTGTCACTTTCATGGCTAATGATATTTTTTCTTAATTGTAAAAATTTTTAAATTTAATTTCTGGCTTTATATGAAACAGAAATGTAAGGTGATTGGTATCAAAAAATTTGTAATTTTTTTCTTTATAATAGGCACCAATTATATTTGCAATAAATTAATATGGAAACTTTTAGCGTCTAAAAAACTGTTTTTCTATGTTATAGCCCTATGACCCGTTTTAAAATTTACACCCTGTATATGCAGTATCAATTTTCAAATACAATAGATTGACATCGGCACTAACAATCCTAATTATGGGTAATACCTAAAGTAGCAAGTACAAATTAAATGTATGTCGCATCTGAGCAGGAGTAGTATAACGACGAGTTGTTTCTCCATTTCCGGACAAAGAATTGTCATGGGTCGAGTTAGGAGTTGTTTGTATAAGACAGTAGTGGTCAACTTCTTCTACCTGACCCCGCAAACCTCACGTGACCCTAGATCAAGTCGCCTCTGCCGCCCCCGCCGCCTTCATTGTGATACATCGATATTCACTTTTAGTGTGATGGTGCTTGTTTTTACTTTGTTTTGTTGTACACCAATTAATGATTGTAATTTTTATAAGTGAATTATTATATATTTTAATACATTAAAAACCGTGTATTTTAATATATTAAAATGATTAATAAGTTTCACCAAGTAAGAGCAGAAATAATTAAAGGAATGAATTATTATAATTTTACCAATAGCCGGATGTACCTACTACGTACGTTAAAATTTTAAGCATGTATTTATACTTCTTGAAATTTAGTTACATCCGAAAAATCACTACCTACTTCAAGTGTCAAATGTCAACTTTAATCTTAAATTTTAAGAAATAAATATTGTTAAAATTAAGAAGAAAATTCTTGTCTATTCATAAAATAAAATTTAAACGCCGAAAGAATGCTATTATGCTTAGTTGCACCGTTGAAACCTAAATTTTAAATATTCCTTCACAATATCGTATTCAAATGAAACGTCAAAGAAGTAATTATATATATATATATATATATATATATATATATAATTAAAACCAGGAACCAAAGTAATACAAAATATACATAATAATACATAACATCAGTCTTACTAACCAAACAACAAATATTTCTCAATTTTTACGCAATAAAATGATCGAATTTTGGTAGCGAAATACCGCATCCAATCACAATAATGAGAGTAGAGTGAGTCAGCTGAGGTCTTGTGGTTTTTACTCATTTCTGGAATATGATAATTATGTTATGTTTTATGTACAAGTGTATACATAATAACAAATGTTACTTGGTAATTATAAAATTTACAGAAAACATTGGTTTACATTAATGTGAGTTGTTAGGTGTATGAGTGAAGAACATTGGACTACCCTGTTTGACATAATTCAAAATAGAAATAAAAACCTACATGATTCAGTGAGTAGTAAGCGAAAATCTAAATTTGACAGGCTTTACATTAAACAACATCCTAAGCAGACATCTAACACAATTTATATAAATAAATTAGTTACAAATTTAAGCAATGAGTTGCTTTCGAATTCTGCTCTGCCTGTTTTGTTTAAAGGGCTGGAATTTGCGGTTACTACCTGACGTGTTGGTGATGTTCAAAAGTTACCAGAAGAAGAAGCTGAACAAATTCCAGTGGAGACTGCTGAGATTTTAAAAAAGTTACGGCCTCCAAAAAATTACTTACCGAAGAACGAACATAGAGATCTTAAATATTACATAACAACGAAAATTTGATTATTTTTACCTGCAGATAAAGGGAAAGCAACAGTAGTCATGAATAAAGAAGATTATATTCGAAAAGCTAACTTTATATAGAAGATCCTGCCTATCTAAAAGTGAAGAAGAATTCCTTAAGGCCTTAAGTACGTTTAAATATCAAACAACAAAATTATTGAAAGAATCAAGCTTAGATGTTTATTAGTCTTTTCGGTTTTAGACATTTTTCGATTGAAGAAATAGAAAATCCATTCTTTATAAAAATATTTTTAAATTCATTCATCTCTTCTTTCAACTTGTCAGGATGACAAATATCTGAATTTCTTCTCATTAGGCATTTAGTAGTGCCATATTTTTGTGCAAGGTGGTGATGTGAATTGGCGTTAATATATTGATTAGTGTGCTCTGGTACTATCAGTCCGTAGTAGGATTTCGTAGGAATCGAAACAAATCTCAAAAATTCCTACATCCATCTTGGGTATAAGGAAAAATATGAAGAAAGAAAGAAAGATATTTTACTAAAATACAATCTTTTTTGTTATCATAAATACTGAATACTTCAAGAATATTTTATAAAAACCATCGTCTGACTTCTACAGATCCAAGCCATTTCATTCTCCTACTTCTTTTCTCTATCTTCTTACACTGAACTAATGTCTTTCGCCCTCGTGTCCTGTATTTCTATTGTTTTAATGCTGTATTTCGAGAATTCTGTTAATATTTAACTAATTTTGAAAAATACCTACGGGATGTATTAAAAAATATTTGGTCGCATATCCTTCCCATTGAGTAACTTAATATTGCTGTAAAAATTTCGTTTTGCAGTTTCTGTTTAAGCCTAGCTTAAAATTTAAATGTCAGCAAAACAAAAATCTATCTACCTGACTGTTAAAATGTCAGACATAAATAATTCTAATTCAAGATTCATATATCACTTTAATTCAAATAAACGCACCACGAAGATAAGTCCCGATACTCATCATAATGCATATCCTTATAATGTTTTGATTTAAAGTTTAGAATTTAAAACCCCAGTAACAAAATATTCTCCCCAATTAACACAGTGTTAGTTTCAATATTTTTCCGTATATTATTGAACTGGAAAATCTTTTATATTCCATGTCAAAAAAATTTAGGTTAGTAACGCCTAAGTTTCGGCAATTGTTAAGCAATGGTATGTGGTATCTATGGTTACTCACTAAAATTGTTTATTAACCTATTAGTTAGTTAACGTAAAAAAATTAATAGCTAGTTGCTAAGCAAACCTGAAATCCTCGTTACTAAACAACCGTTTTATAAACTATCAATTAAACCTCAATTTTACGCACTATCTTAGATAAAGATAATTAATTTTGAAATTTGAAAAATGACATTTTTTAAAATTATGATTATATTTTTGGTCGAATAGTATTACTATCTATCATAACATTACATGGTGACAATTGACAGTTGAGACCGTCAATGTTCAAATTCAAATAGCAGCACATGTGGGCGCGTTTTTTAAAATTTTTGAGTAGCAATAACCGCCAAAACCGATTCTAACATTGTAAGGACTAGTTGCATAAGATTTTTAAAAAGTTCGTTGAACCACATTGTAGAGTTTTAAATTTGATCATAAAACGTATTTATCATTTATTCCAACGTATTTAATCTACGAATATTTATTTATTTTTTGCGAAAATGACAATGTTTTTTACTAAATTTATTTTGAAATTAATTAATTGTGACCCTACCTGAAGTTTTTAAGGAAAGAAATGGGGAATCATGGAGAATTTTAAATAAACGACGAAAGAAATTATCAAATTATTCAAATCCCTACAGTGTCTAGTGATTCTGTCGAGACGAGATATTTCTCGGTTCTCGTCTCGTCTCGTACTCGAGATTTCTCGTCTCGGCGAGACGAGACCGAAATGTAAAAAATATTTTACGACACAAGATATATTTGGTGAGATCTCGGTTCTCGAAAACCGTTTCGAGATTTCTCGGTTGTTATTTTTCTCATGAGTTATATTTGCAAACGTGTCAAATTTAACATATTTGTAGTGATATCTGTCTCTATTTAGCTATGGCATTTTTGAACAAAAAGATAATAAGCTATTTGACATTTTATCTGTCAGAATTTGTTAAGCGTGCATTACACGATGAAGTTTTTCGTTTCAAGTAACTTGAAAAGCTTTCGCTCTCGCACAAGGATATTAGTGCAAGAGAGACAAATGAATAGACTTTTAACGAAAAACTTTTAAAGAAAATCTGGAACATGAGCTACTTTTTCTTAAAAGTCCCTACAAATTTTAACTGTCAAGTAACTGTCAACTGTCATTTGTGTTTATATCTTTAATGTTTACAAGTTGTGATATAAGTGATCGATATTAAACTGAAAAATGGCAAAATGGGATAGTGAAGTAACTGAAATCTTAATGTAAGTATAACTTAAATTTTGACTCTTGGATATTTTAATTCACGCAAAACTTGATCTTGTAAATAAACTTATAAGGCCACTTGTAAAGACACTTTTCAAATCACTTGAAAATAAAAACTTCATCGTGTAATCCAGGCTTTAGCTAAGATTTTTAGCGTTATTTTCTTTTTAATGTTTTATAACATATTAGAAAATGCTAGATAAATATTAAATTAATACAATTACAACAAAATAAAATTTGCATAAGTTTTAGATTATATCAAATTTTGACAGTTAAAAGACAAATATTTATCTTTTTGTTCAAATTACTATTAATACAAAATTGTATAAATTTAATAATTAGTTTAGAGACCAAAATATACATATTAAATTTCCGTCGAGAATCTCGGCCGAGACGAGACTCTATTAAACGAGACGAGAAAAAATTTGAGACGAGACATAATTTTATGAATTTGAAACGAGACGAGACGAGACAATAAATTACTCATCTCGTCTCGTCTCGACCGAATCACTAGCAGTGTCATTGAATTGAATTACTAAATTGTAAGTATAAGTTTAATTACTGTATTATGTATTTTTTGAAATGTACAAATATTGTAACATTCCCTGAAGAAGGCCGCAATACAGCCGAAACGTCGGAATAGAATTATTTTATTAATAAATTGACTGAATCCAGTGAACTTGTTACCATCCGTTCCACGTATATCCATTACGTCTATAATTGCAGCAGTACCTACCATCAGCATAATTGACCAAAATAAGAAAATATGAATCGCAATTATAACTCCATATTAGTTTTCAATTATTTTCCCTCGTAAAATGTCAGTTTATGAAAGAAAGCAGTGCTTTACTGTTAGACAGTACTCTTTTGAAACAGCAAAGAACGGAAAGAGGCCACGAGGCGAAATTTACTCGCTGCATCGGCCGCACTCGCGCTCGCTGTAAACTATAAAGGCCATCGCGAAGTCATGGGAAGCAAAAACTACATTTCTATACTACTGGAGCATATAGCATGAGCAGAGCTTCGCAGGACATGTATGCATGTGGGAGATCCGAGCCTCCTAGAACATTCAACTCAGGAAGACATAGGTTCTCCGGACGTTCATTCATGTAGATTCTTACTTAATAAGTATTTGGTATATATTAATTAATTCTCTTCATTAGGTATAACAATTTAAATTAACAAGCTTTGTTTAAACTAGATATTATTACAAAATAGTTATTGGGCTAATTATGATGGAAATGAATTAGGATGAAATATGTTCCAATTCGTGACAGTTGACATACGTACTGCACATAGGTAAGATATTTTATTGTTCGACTTGAATGAAATTTAGGGTTATAAGATGATGTTTGTTATTATTAGCGACCTACTAGTGTATGAAAGTTGGGTGTCACGACCATGATTAGTCTATAACTTTTTAATGGCAAAGTCAATATTACGTTACATACGGGTATTAACTTTTCATGTATCTTATCCGAGAGTATTTTGTCGAAGCAATTTGTCAAGTGTTATTTTCAAAATATTCCAATAAAACAAAAACATTCGGAGAATAAATTCAGAGCAAATATTCGTAAAATTATGGTTTTAATGAAAAAAAGTGAATTTTTGTTTGGGAACCTTCTTTGGTATCTTAATTAGGCAATTCATCAGCCGTCTGTCGGTCGTCTGGGCAGCATCAGCTTGAGCGCATCACCGGCATCATTAGCGCACGTTCGGCCGACACCGACAACTTTATTGCGGCCGCTTTATTTATCTTCACGCTGGAGTGCGGGGTATTCCGCAACACCGCTCCATGCACGACGTCGCTGCTATCGTCGCTTAGCAATCGGCATAGGCTGGGGACACCCACTAGGTCGTTTACCCACACCAGGAATCCAACAGATGAAATTCTGATAAGGGTCTTCATTCAAAATAAGAAATACAATACAAACAATATAATGTGCAAATATGTGATGGCATACTTCTAGTATTAGATAATGAAATATTTTTATTTCTGGATATAAACAGTTATTGTACGTACTGAGTTTAATGCAGGATATCTCTAAAATAGGTGGGCATGGCTTAACCACATATTCCTGGGCCCAAAGTAAAATTATGTTGGGACCAGCACAATACCTCTCGCCAATTTCATATTAGGCTATATAAGTATTGAAATTAACATTTCTGGTACACGCACAAAAAATCTATTCTTTATGTTTCAATTCATTATATGAGCAAGTTTCCTCCTACTCTTCTAAATGGTCGATTTTCTTCCAATTCATTGACAAGATTGGCGGTATTTCTGAAGGGTATGTAATGAAATATATATTTTAGGCTTTCCGCATTCAAGAACAGGGTCAATTTAAAGTGCGGCAGTTATATCTATAAATCTAAATATTTATTTAATGATAAAATAAGAAATATTAAATGTACTTCCCAGAAAAAGCTTTCAGTAATGTATCTGGATTTTTGACATTTTAATTTTTCAACTGGTTTCCATGGGCTTTTTGATTCATATTACAATGGATTATTTTATATATTTATAACTTCTTATCTTTAAAATCTGTAGAAGATATAATAAAAATATTCATTGTATTGGATGGATAATTTCATATTCTTTAATAATTGTAATAACATAAATTTCCAAAAAATAATAATTAAAATTTTTTTTTAAGAAACTACTACTTCCGGTTATCCCATTGCTACCAAAACCTTTTCAGTTCTTCCCATTAATGTCAGGTTAAGGAATACGTAGTTAATTTGGTCTTTAGTCTTATAGTTTTTGAGGAATCGTTCCTCCAACATTCACACATACATACATATTTATACACCCACACACACACACACACACACACACACACACACACACATTCACAAACACATAGACATCATCATAAAAATGTTAAATTCGGTTTGTAGGGACCTTAAATCGTGCTTATTCACTAAAATCTGGACATGCTATTTTTAGCCTGAATCCAATACGAAATACTTCTCTTAGCGAAAGGTAAAAAGTAAGACTATTTAAATAAACTTACCCATATCCGAAAGTTAGCCAGTATTCTGCTTTAAAGTTCTTCTAAAAAATATTTGCTTATAATAACGGAACGCTTTGTTCGATTTGAATGAAATTTTGTAGGACAATCCAAGTGGACAGAATTCATCTTTTAAGATGGTATTTGTTACTGTTAATGAACCACTAGTGTATGAAACTTGGGTGACACGACTATGATTAGACGTTAACTTTTTAATGGCAATAACGTTAAATTATTGTCTATTTTTCAAAAAGATACATTCAATAGTAAACTTTTCTGTCCGTGCATGAGTTGCAATCCAAATGTCAAACAACTATCTTTTAATGACAGTAAAAATTGCATTTAAAAGTAAAATCTGAACACATACATGCTCCATCATTTGCTACCGTGAAAAGATGAGCAGCTGAATTGAAAAATAGTCATATCAGCTCGTTTCATGATAAGCGTTCAGGAGAGTCAACTGCAACCACTATCGATAGCATCGAAAAAGTTCATCAAATGATACCTACTGGATGACTGCCGACTCAAAATTGGAGAGATAGCAGAGGTTGTGAGCATACCGAAGGAACGCGTTTATCATATATTTCATGAAGAATTGAGCATGAGAAAAATGACTGAGCGTTGCGTTGGGTACTGCGACTGCTTACTTTGGACCAAAAAATTCAGTCGAATGAACGTGTTCAAAAGGCTTCGTTAGAGCGATTTAAATAAAACAAGCTGGATTTTTTGCATTGATTTTAAACTTTTGATGATACTTGTATCCACCACTTACTGCTGGGACGAAGAAATAAGTAAAACATAGGATTGCTAAGGGGTGAACCTCCTCCGAATGAGTTTATTTTACAGGTGAGGACACCAACTACTTTGGATAGGTGATAGATGAAAGATGTTGGAGTATCGATGGAAAATATATATTAACTTAAAAGGAGTCTATGTTGAAAAATAAAACTAAATTGAACGAAAAAATTCTTGTTTCTATGTTAGGCTAAAAATTTATCAATAGAGACTTTTAGCAAAAAGTTTTAGATCGTATGTAAAACGATAACGATAAGTTTATCGTGAAGCTTTTAACATATGATTTAAAAAAAATGTTTTAGTTTCTTTTTAGATACACGTGAATTTGTTTTTAAAATGAAATCTTAATGGGGGAGTTCATGATTTTTTTATTTTTATATTATGTTATAGCATTTTTAAATTTAGAAATTCCCGATTTTTTTTTTCTTGAAAATTCGGCTTCAAACCCGAGATAAATAGCGACGAATATTTTACTATGACCGTTCCCGCAATTGTGACGTCACCGACCTCACTTCCGGTGCCAGTGATATCATCGACATACAGAGCACGCATTAATAAAGACAAGTATATGTCCGTATGTCTTAACTTACTTGTTCTGTTTCTGTATAAGCGCTACTGTCAATACTGTCATACGTTATCAGAGGTTATGTTCTTGTGTTTATATGTTGTTACATTATTATTCTTTCTTGCAATATTGTTATTATACATACAGGCATGACATTTAATTCAAAGGTTATGTTTGTATTTTTGTTTGAACAAATGTCATTTATTAAGACAACAGCGCCATCTGCACAAAAGGAAGTAGCACCTTTGAATCCCGTGACGTCATTGGCGGACGATTTAAATGTATGCTACACTTTTACGTAATTAAAAAAAAAGTGTTACAATAAAATTATATTTTTTTATATTTAATAATACACTAATACGATTAGAAACAGTTATAAATAAATCTTATCTACAAATTTAATATAAGTGAACTCCCCCATTATTTACATCCTAGTACCTTTCGCAAAAATATTAAATCATTAAGTATTTGAAAACGAAGTACTGTATTTTTCGCCATTATTTTCGAAACTCGTTTACGTTTACTTAGGTACGACAACTAAGACAAAAAGACGTTGTCCGTCTTTTGGATGACGTTTACGGTAACGACAAAGTGTTTGTTGCCTAGCAACCAGTAAATAACGTATCGTTAATTTCTTACCAAAACTCTATATTATTTCCTCGTATTTCCTTCTTTTTAATTTCAATAAAGAAAATTTGATATACAATAACAGAAATAAACAGATATGTTATGTAATTATAATTGTAACTGATTTTATTTTATAAACATAAAAATGTTAAGATTGGCTGAGATGTGAATTCGTAACAGATCAAATCGATGAGTAAAATCAGCGTAGAAAATCGAAGCTGGTACATATTTCAATATCATATTTAGATGACCATTGTTCGGCCCATGACCTATCGGTAAGCTTTAAGGTCTGTCCGTCCTTGAAGCTAACTTGGCAAAAAAACTACATTATGTACTCTTAAAAATAAAACGGTTTCTTTTAATGCTGTTATATAATTTCACAAATTTCACTTTTTTTCAATAATTAATCTAATCTAAAGAAGAGATTTCGAAATCACCGAAATGGACAAAAAAAGTGCTTCTTACTCTTATTGATAAAATGACCGATAAACATGGGTGCAAAAGACAGTTTACCAAATTATAAAAAATTATAATTACTGTGATATAATATACATGTCCGAGCGGAATTCGAATCCAGGACCTTTGGATTGCAAAGCAATTACGTTCAATGTGCATGTCGGTAGTAAGTTTATTATGAATATATTCTAACAATAAGGAAGAATCAAATAGTGAGCATTTAATCCATTCATCTATGCGAACATCATTGTAGTTATTGTGTTACCTAATGCCTCCGAAAACCTAGCCTAGACTATTTTCTGTGGACTTTGCATATTGTATCAAATGGTTTGAAATAATTTACGTTTACAAAAATTGATCTAAATCCGTGAGTCTGATTTGTGACCTCTATGTATTTTTACATACTGTAAAAGTATAAAAAATATTACACAGTACAATAGAGACACGAAATTCTTGCTGATCTTTAAATTAGAAGCCACCTACATCTACTTGTTGGCACACTGTTTTTCAGCGCAGAACAATAACTTTCATACGTGAATGTTTGAAATGAAGAATAATTTTTTGTACTTATTACGTAATAAATATACATCAAAGTATTTATATAGGTCAAAATAAAAATATACTCAAATAGGTAATTTATATAATTCATTATAATTTCACCTGTGCTAGAATATATTTATGATCGACATTTTTATTTTATTATACCAATAAAGTTGTAAGTAAATTTAGAAAATAATATCCACTTGTAAACATGACTTCCAGCTATTAGCATTAATAAACCGCCTGTAAAACAGTAATAAAATGTTCATTATTATCATAATTAAAATTCAAGAATTTATATGATGATTTGAGCAAACTAAAATGCCATTTTCATACTTCCGGGTAATTCTACTCTGCCCTGCCTCTGCGAGTGGTGGCCTGGCCAGTAAACAGTGGCGCTGGGGTCGAGCTGGAAGCGCGCGCTGAATTTCAAACAACTGCATGAGAGGCAGATGACCAGGAGATAACCACGTGCAGGAACGCTTTGAGTTCGCTGGGAAAATGACGAAACCGCAGCTTGCGAAATGTGAACGCTTCCTTTTGGGATTTGTTTTACGACAGAGATATTTACTTAAACAAGTGTGGATTGAATGCTGAAACTAACGAAGGACATCAATTTCAAGGAAGATTTACTGATTATTTATTACCGTGTACAATTGTTTGGTTTCACACATAAACGTGTCATATTTACTGTTCTCTTTAAATTCCTGCTCTATGCACTAAATTGTATTTCTTGGTAACTATACACCACACTAGCTTAGGTAGGTACTCCGTAGGATGTGGTAAATTTTTATGTACATTTTTTTATGCTAGTTCTTGTCTTTTAATTATTTTATCTGCTACTTCTGGGACAATAATCATGCGGTCAGTTATTTTTAATTAGAAAGAAGGTAATAATGTAAGCGACTAGTCAGTACTAAAAAATTCATAATTAATAAAATTAATATGGCGACCTTTTATTATACTGTAGGTTGGAAACTCCTGTATCTATGTGCGCCAGTCACAATTAATTTTAAAGTTATTTTTGATACAAATTTCATCATGTAAAAATAATTATTGATACTTATAGAATTTAAATATTTTTGAAATATTAAGAAATTTTGCTAAAAGATTTGTTTTATTTGATGTATTTTTTATTAATAATAATAAAATTTGTTTATTATAATCATAAAATTTAATTACACAAAACACACAAAAATCTAGTTGATTAACGATAGCTGAGCTGAAGATTATTAACAGAACTGCATGTCTTCTTCTTCTTACTCTTCTTAGGTCCGGTATTTTGATTTCTTGTTAAACTGTCTGTTAAATGAACTGCCATGTAAAAAGAAATATAATAAATAATACTAAATAAAATTGATAAAATGATCAGTTTTCCTATCAGACTTCAAGCATACTCGCATAGGATCTATCTAAAGTTAATGATCGAATTGAAATAAATTCATATCGCTCAAGAGAAACCTCTTCCTCTGCTCTCTGCTCATCTTCGCCATGGCACACTTGGACCTTATCGGATCGCGGAGCCGAGGGGGCATTGTTTATGTTAATGCGGGGAAAGTACAGCACGCCACTCGTGATTGTCACTGGCTTCATCTGTTTATTGATTGCCACGAAGTGCACGCTATGTGCGATACTATGCGATTGTACTCCTCGTGAAATGGTTTTACAAACGATGCCTGAGAATCGGTCAAGAACTACGCAAATATTAGCGAAATAATTAGGATAGGTTAAGAGATTGTGCCAAGTTTATGTTATACTCAGTCAGACATGAGTTTTATTACTATAATATGTATGAGACGAGGTATTGTAACTGTGAAAAAGTAATAGCATAGTAGAAAGTTTCAAAGTAGCAGCAAAATTGTTAACTTTAGCGTTAAGTAAATTAAACTTTATTTAAAAATAACGTCATGTTTATTATTTCTTCTTAATACATACATATTTTCATATAACGTTTATGAACGTAAAACCTATCATTTCTGATGTAGTGAGAGAAATTAACTTTCAACAATTCCAAGTTTTTATTAAATAAGTCCCATTTAACATTATTTTAAAAAAATAAAAAGGCAAGTAGATTTTATGGGCATAAAAATATCTATATTATTTAATAAAGTCAAAAAATGCCAAAAGCTTTATGTTAAACTTTATCACTACTTTTTAGTGTTCAATCATTATCAAAAATTAATCAACACTTACCTTTTCAGCAAGATCCTAAATTTTTCTATTGTAGACATGAGGTACGAGGGGAGATCAAAAATAATAATCGCAGATTGAAAGGGTAGAAGTGTAAATTTAAATAATTATAATTTTCCCTTTTCAATTTTAATGTATTCTACCTTACCTTAATACACTTTTCAATTGCTTCAAAAAAATGTTTAGTTTTTTGATTCAAAATACTAAAAAAAAATATTTTTCATTGTTTTCAAATTTCTTACCCCGAAGCTTTTAAATTTTAGAATAAATAATAGTCGACGCAGACGGTCTGAACCGAAGGGAAAGTAGTTTAAACAAAGTTTGGAAGCCAGTGCAACATTGTTGTTGCACTCGAATGCGTCATGTAAAATAAAGTACATCCTTGGTTCTTCATTTTTCCTTTGTGGTTTCAATTAATATTTTTCAGCAGTACAGCAGTCATCGTAATAAATACCTACTCTATTTAATGTAATACCTTTATCTTTGTAATCAATTGGCAGAATATCCTGTATATCCCAAAAGATAGTAGCCATGATTTGCTCAGCCAATTGAGCCACATTGAACTTCTTAGAGGGTGGTGTGCCCTTTTTGTGATACTGCATGGCTTATTATGATGAACTCAAATTTCATATCCCGTGCCAATTATTAAAATAAGTAGAGATGCATTTGGACCGGGTCGAACCGGGTTTTGAGGTTGGATCCACTCGGCCTGAAAATAAAAATTGCCGGCCCGATTCGAAGATCGACTCGATAAAAAATTAGCTGGCCCGGCTCGAAAATTGACCGGGCTTCGGGCCGGGCCTAAGCTCGAAATTGAGTACATCCGGCATTCCTAATTTTGATTTTTATGTGAGGCGAAATGTTTAACTTTTTTCGTGTCAAACTTAAAAAAACCTCCTTATAATGTTCCACATTAGTTAACAGAAGTAATTAAAAAAAGACACTTCTAGTGTAAGTTTGTTATAAAAATTACAGACCTATCCGTATTTGACACTTTGTTTACCAAACGCGTTCGAAAATTGAAACAACTTTTTCACAAATCTTATACAAAAAATATCATTTACATAATGATATTATATCTAACTTTGTTTGTGCTCAAAAATAAGACAAGAAATTATTATAATAGGAACAAAAATCACTTTTATTTAAGTTTACGAGTAGTAACAATAGTAATAATAACATCACAATAGCTTTATTATTCTTTAGTGAATAACCTTGAATTCTTCAAGTAAAATAACATTTTTATTTGTTAAGATGTGAAGTATGATGTTATTAAATCATTTTGATCCTTTTTAACTCCATACATTTTCATTAAAATATTAAGGAATTGTGCATTTGATTTGATAGGATTTTTCGGTCCGGCCCGAAAAGCTCGAATTTTCGGGCCGGGCCAAAATAAAAAGGCCGACTCGCTTCAACTTTTGCAAATGATTAGCCCGATTCGGCCCGATAAAAAAAATCTTCGGCCCGGCTCGATGATCGACTCGAAATCGAGGCGGGCTTCGGGCCGGACCGGGCCAAAGCTCGAAATCGAGTGCATCACTAAAAATAAGTATTAGGTTGTCATTTCGCCTTACATTTCATTTTAATTAAAGTGAAATCTGTTATTACATCATCGGGTACTTTTTAATTTGTAAAAATTTAAATTGAATTAATGCAAGACATCTTTAAAACAAAGGTTGAAATTTTCAATATTGAAACGAGCCCGTTGCCCACATCCCTTATTTGCATAACCAGCCGTTGGTCGATGATTCATTGTTCCTCTTGCAACAATGTCCAGGACTGCCCAGTCGGAGAATAATAATTGATTCATTCATATTCCACTGCGATTAGCATTACAAGGATGGGCTGGGCTGACCGACCAAGGGCCGATCCCTGGCCTGTCCGTTGTAGGCGGCGTCCGCACCTCAAGAAAATGCAAGTCAGGAGGCTGCCCATCTCTTGTACACGTTGAGAAGAGTGGACCAATAACTCTGAACTCTCAAACTTTATTGTCATCGATCACTGCGTTACGAGTATACCTATATTTCTTTAAAAAAACATTTCTTAGTTGAGCTTTAGCCAGAAATACAATATCGTGACCGTCTCATCTCATATTACTGCAGTTAAGAGTTTTTAGTCATTGTGACATTGATTGTCGTAACTGATTTTAGTTCTATATCTTTTAATCCCGGTTCATATCAATCGAGAGTTAACTTCAAAATTTTGTTTTTCAATAGTTTTATCTTTGAAATTTTACCTTTTAAAAATATGCTGTATGCTATAAATAACTCCATAAGAACTCGTTCATTATGAAGTAACGGTTAAAAGTTCTTGAGGACTATTTAGTGACTATATTATTCAGAGAGTCAACCTTGTTGTTTTAGGTCGAAATTGGTTTCGGCCCCATGTAAATTAAAGGTTCAATGTTACTCTCCGGTTCTCAGAACTCAAATTTTTTTAAAAAAATTTTATGTAATAAAAATACACGGTTTTTTCTAAAAAAATATATTACTCCGGTTAACCGCTTGATATAAAGGTATAGGGTCCGGCAGGGGAGGTATGATGTTTTCGAAAAGATAGTCACACACAACGAATTTCAAAATTTGTTGTTTTCATACGTTACTGGTAAATTGCCATTTGAAAATACTTAACGAATAATAAAAAAAGTAATCAGCTATTGAAAATCACATCAGTTAGGTGCCGTCTATTTTTGACGAGGCAATCTTGAAGGCGGATGGCGAAATATCCATCCTTTCAAGTATGGCAAGCGGAACCCTTAATTTCTCGCGTTATGTTTCGCCCACTTTATAGTGGTATCCCGTTTTGGAACGCGACCATGATGAGCTGTGTGAGCACCATAGAACGACCCGTGTCAATGAAGATGTTGTAAACAAACCCACAATGTGCTACATACAAAAACAACGAATGTTTTGGGAATGGTTGATATCTACTCGTTGACAGATGCCATTTCAGTAGCAATGGTGCTTTGGTCTGTAGCTCATTGTGTGTTTGTTTACAACACCTTCAATGAAACGGGTCGTTCTTTGGTGCTCACACAGCAACAATTTCGAAACCATTTTAATGTTGCTCATCATGGTCGCATTCCAAAACGGGATACCATTTACTATTATGAAGTGGGCGAAACCATAACGCAATAATCTCGCCACTTGTCTACAAGTTTGCCTCATTAAAAATATGCTGATGTGATTTTTCACAACTGATTATTTTTTTCTTATGTTTCAGTGGCAATGAATCGGTAATATAGAAAGAAAATTAATTTTGAAATTCGTTCGACAATAATTGTGACACTTTCTAAAAACACCATAGGTAACTCCCTGCCGGACCCCGTATTTTGGGTAAACCGTTATAAAATAGTAGTTCGGATTCGGTTTCAGCTCTTTTAAAATTGAAATATTCATCTATACGGACCAGTTCGGAATTGTTTGTCAACCCAATATTTATTGAGGTATTGAAAACTGTTACTGTCATGCTATGATTTTAAGCTAGAATAACAATTTTGAAAAATGCAAGATGATGTTATTAATAGTGTAGAGATTGTGTTTTATAAGACATGTTTTCTTCGCAAGCGTCAAAATTTAAAAAACGAGCCCCGGTGATTTTTCTAAATGACAAGTGCAAAAAAAATAATTATAAAATGAATCCTCTTTACTATTTTCATATTTTGCTTCTTTTATATACAAAAATATTTTTTAAGAACTGCTGTATTAAACCGAGTTGATTTAGGGAAATTTGTATGTGTAATATTGGACTAACATTTATTCAATTATTTTATTCAAAATTTAAGTAACAAAAAACTGTGCATTAAATCTTTTATAGCAAAGAAATTTGATTAAATTCTATATAAAACTTCAAATGTTGAAGATCAAGTAAACTCAAAACTCGCTACTGATATTTTTTAGCCTTCTACGCAAGTTCTGACTGTCAGTTCATGCTTTGCGATCGGTCCAAAGCGTGTTGGAACCAACAAACTTATAATAAATAGATCTGATGTTGGAACGTCTGACAGTACTGGTTTACAAGTATGTTGGAACACACGTATAAACAGATCAATTCGTTATAGACGAATCCCTCTGCATAACTTCAATAATCGTTAACTAAACAGGTAATTTTTTTGATTAAATGAATGAATTATGTTAAATACATATGTAATATCAAACTGTAATTTTTAACTAAACATATTTTTTAAAGAAAAATACATTCAGCAATTCGTTTCATGATTACTGTTTGACATGCGCAATTAAAATTTAATGAAAATATTTTTTCAGTATATCATTTACGAGTATTTTCTTTCAATTTATCTATTCTTAATAACTTGTTCATGTCGTAAAACTTCAAATTTTTATTTCAAATTGTAAATTAAAATTTATATTGACGACATATTATTTTGTGATTTTTGTTTGCTATCGCCAACTAAAGGATTATTTTTCATGTTAAAAATTACTTTCTATTTCATAACTTTACAAATATATATTTCAACAAATTTGTGATGTCCAAATTTAATTACCTATCAAGAATATTAAAATATTCATATACATACATACATACATTCATACATACATCGGTCCTTTAGGCTTTTGACAAAATGTACAGGAAACAAGTTGTGCAGGACAGTGCAATCATTTGAAAAAGTCTAAAATTCAAAAGTCACTAAGAATGGGAAAAAGTAAACAAGAAAATTGGTAAATTATTCAAGAAATATGCAATGATGGCTAAAACTCAGCAAAATGAAATTTGCAAATTCAGCCGCTAGTGGGTGTTCATCCAAATGAGTTATAGCCATTAATCGCGAGTGTAATATATTTCATATACAGCCATTCAGTAGAAAGTTGGACTTTCGATTTGGATAGATTCACAAATTTTATTAGCTGAATAAATTTAGTATGCAGTTCTATGTAATAGTATTTTTTCGTATTTTGTACAGTAATGTACTTTTTAATATACTCAAAGTCGTACTGCATAGCAACGGTTTTGTCATTAAAATACAGTTTGACACAAGGAATTTTTTATTTTTTATTGTTTATCTTCTAAATTGTTTTCCGTGTTCTATTCGTCATCTAGATCCATCGTTTTGCAAATCGATCTCTAAAAATTAACATGTTTGGCGGTTGTATAAAAAACAATGTGTCATGTTACTTTGTTCCTGAAAATCAGACTACTATGTTTTTTTAAATGTTTTTAATTCATATTATGCCGCAATAAAATTCAAATTTTAATACTAATATAAAATACGAAAAAATAGTGTACGCACTGCGTCAGAAAAGTGATTTTACTGTACTCGTATGGCATTTAAGTATTTTTCAATAATACAAAATATCGATGAAAAATCATGTAACTTCAAACGTCTGTAACTCTAGATCCGATGAAGTAAAAAAAATCATGCCTGACATGAAAATAAAGAGAATTTCATGCTGAATATAGATTTTCATCGTCCGTTACTCTATCTTTAACCTTTTATGAGTGGTGCATAAAAATATTAAATATGAACTAAATAATTTTAAATGTAATTCTTCACCAATCATAATTAAACGATTGTATCTATAGCTTCTAGTTTGCGGTGGTTTACTTATAGTTTATACATATAGCGGGGCATTTTGCAATAATTGAAAATAACGTACAATGAAAATAAGCACAATTTAACAAGAATAGATAATAGTAATAGTAGTATATTAAAACATAACTTACAGAACCACGTGTAAGATATTCGTATGCAAGCTGAAGCTGCGCAGTGGCGGATGAGCGAGCAAAGGGATACTTGAAATTCAAATTATTGTAATGCTATTTTTACATTAATTTCTTTAAACATAGTTGACATTTCTATTAAGGGAAATTTTTGGTAGAATAATTAGGTTGAGGACAGTGATTTGTGTTTTTTATTTTATCCGATATACAACGAAAACTTAATTTCCAAATTTCTTGTTTCATTCGACCTACGCATTCGCAAGAACATTAACTTGATAATTAATTTGCTGTCTAATCATTGAATCCACGCAACAGTGGACCACCTGATGTTAGCGCGTGTCCGAATTGCTTCTACATCTCACGCTTTTTCCAACGTATGTAAGATTGATCAGGACAGGGTTATTAGTGCCACTTGGATTAGTTTTTGACACACCCGGAAGAAGGTACGTAATTGCGGCTGACGTACGTCGATTATTATGTCGGTCAGATGCGCGAAGCTAGATTGACTGGCGATTGTTGATTGTTTGTGGATCGAACAATGCTGCCGACTTAAGGTATGCTAATAAAATAAACGGGAGTTTATGGTGATTTGTTATATTGGTATTTACGTTTCTTATTTGATCGCTCTGCTTGCATTAACTTTACTGTTAAATGAATTAACTGCAGTTCTTTTTTTGTGTATGAAGGTAGTAAAGTGTATTTCATGCTATTTTTTTAAGACAAATATTTGAAAATGTAGAAATTGACTATTAGTAAGTATTTTTTTTTTTTGCTTTTTCGAATAGCAATGCTTAAATTCTCATAACTTATCTGTTAAATTTAAATGTAGAATATTTTCATCTACTGACATGTATTTTTTTCGGATATACTGCCGACCAGTATAGTGTAGGAGTGCTTTCCAACCGGGGTGTCGCGGTACACTAGGATGTCAATACTTAAAAATTAGGCCGTCGCTAAATTTTTGTTTCTCAATAAAAGTGACAAAAATCAATATCAAAAAAATATTAAATTTAGTCACTACAAAAGTTATAATATAATTCCTTTTGCTCAAATGAAATATGACTATTAGGTATAGGTTTCTTTAAATACGATTACCTAATCTAGAATTTAAAAACAATCGGTATCTATTACAGTTTTCCACGACATAAATTAGCGAACAAAGACTATTCGCAGACGAAAAAATATTAAAACGGCAAATAAGGGTATGGCTTATCAAAATCAAAAAACAAAAACCGAATTGAAATATGTGATGCTGCATCAAGCGATAATTTTTCATTAATACTAAAATGAAATATTTTCACTGGTATAAGAATTTTATTTATTTTTTCATGAGAGAATCATAAAAAATAATAGTTGCGGGTGTCACACTTTTTTTAAGAAGTCACATGTGAGTCGAATTAATAAGAAAATTAGCAAGCACTAACGTAGGAAAAACATAGTCCTGGTTCGAATCCCGCTCATGCTCAAGCATGGATGTTTATGTTTGTCTTTGTTTCGGCTGCATTTAGCAGTTACGCGGTCATAAAACAATACAGAACTAAATTCGACTCCTAATCTGCCAACTTTTGTTTTGTCTAATTTAGCCGACTTTGTATCTCTTATGTTTCTTAAGTTTAAATTGTTAATGGTTTTCACGGTTAATATCTGTTCAGATAAAGTTTCTAAAAATATTTTTTGCCCTCCTGAAGTGTAATGGGAACTTTACAATTGTATACACAGCAAGTGTAACCTAATTTTACGCTTACTGTGTTGTAACTTGTCTAACTATGCGGTAAAATAATCAAAATACATTGGACGTTTATGGGCATTTAGAAAAGAAATCATCTTTACTATAATAAAGTTCATGTAAAATAGTACTACCTACGTAAGTTATTTTTTTACTTTTACTTTACTCCTATAAACTAATTTATATAAACTAAAATCACGACAGCGACTTCTGTCATTATTGTAAAAATACGCCGTTACAGATATAGTCACCGATCGATATACCTGTCAAATACGCGAGGCGAACATTGATGAAATGTCAAATATCGACACCTACCTATTATTTATTACGAAGAAAACATGAGCAAATAAATATATTATTATCAGTCATAAACAACGTATATTATTACAAATAAATTTTCGCTAGAAGAAGTACTCTAATGAAGGTAAGTAAAATCAAATTTGGAAATTGACTTAACCCCAGTATTTTAAACTAACCATTTTCAGAAGTACAACTTATCTCATTAAAAAAAGTGATATTCATTATCGTCGGCCAAAAAATTTGATACAATTCTCGTGCGTGAAGTATTTTACAGCGCTCCGGCTAATAAGGCACTCGCCTTAAGGGCTTCGTGCCTTAAACAAAGCTGTCACGCTGTAAAATATAACTTACACGCACTCGAATGTAAATAACTATTTTAATCAAGTTTGTATAAAAACAATAGTTAGATAGTTATCATCGTTATCATAATGTATATGTATAATATTTGAATTATTTGTCTTTGTATTTTGAGTTAAAATAAAGTTTACTTTCATCTCGTTACATTTATTTTGTAGTACGTGTATTGAGTCATATGCTTAAACCCTACATTTCATGACAAATTATTTTACGACTCTTTGAACATTGCATAATTTTTGTGCTACATTTTTATTTAAGATGATAAACACAAGTAGTTGTATATTTTTTTTTTTTTTTGACGGTAATACGAAAAATCGCAGCCGGTGTAGTGGCCGTGCGCATTAAGGCGCTGTCTCTACAAGTTCAGATCGATCTGAGGATCTTCGGTTCGAATCTACCGGCCGCCTAGTAGGTAATCGTTAAAATGCCACAATATCAGGCATTAACCCCATTCGCATTTGATGACCCGTCCAGTTGTCCATGTTAAACATAGGTGGTGCTAGCTGTAGAAGGAGTATTTACGCTGCTGCACTGGCTGCATAGCAATCAATGGTCGTCGCATGGATTAAGTACACCAACTTCTCTAGTACTATTTGTCACGAAACGAGAACCTACTGTACTTGAGGCCTTGGCCCTACAAGGGCTGCTGTGCCATAGATGATGATGATGACGAAAAATCACATATTACCGTTCGGCGGAATTCAAACTTCGAACAGCCAGTGAACAGATGTGCGGTAACTTACTCGGCCAGTGCGCCGACAATTTATTTGATTGTATAAGTAAAAATTTAATAAAATAAAGGAGTTAAACAAATGTTTGCTGTTTTACAAAATTTGTATGCTAATTACTTCGCAAAATTCACTCTTATCCAAATAGAAGAAAATAATTTACATAAATATTTGCTATTAGACACGTCTAGTAAATCAATAGATGTTTCTATTTAATATTGATAGATAAACACGCATTATTTGCAGCCGGTAAGGTTCCGTTGACCGGCGTGAAGTAGCACAGCGAAGCGACTGCCGCACCCACGGAGAGGTCACCCAGGTGTCAGGTGCCATCCTCTCAGACTAAGGGCCGCGGGAATAGGACACTTTCACTTCGCTGGTCATTGCTTATCTCTGCAAACAGGAAACGGATGGTATGTGGGTACTATATGACTAAACACGGACAGACTTGAAAATTTCTCTAAACGAATGATATTCAGTTTGTGAACTTCTACCATGCTATGATTTATCATCTCTTTATTTCTCTTACTTCATAATTTATACGAGATACATGGCCAAGTGAATTATGTAACCAGTTCTGGCTTGCATATTTAAGTTTCGAATTTGAATAGTCACATTTACTTAACGTTCAAAAGTGGACCCTATAAGTTAATAGAGTGTATTTGATGTTAAGTCTAGTTCACATCTTTTCATTTAAAGTTAAGTAATGAAATATCTTTAAAAAAAGAAACATCGAAAAAATATTGTGGCGTTTAGAAGATAAAGTTCACACAGTTATTGGATGTGAACACCTCTGTGAAGAATAATGGAATTTAACAAATAACATTTTCAAGTGTGGTTTAAGTCTCCAAGAATTTTTAATGAACTAAAGACGGAGTTTGGAAGTGAATCATGTTTATTAGTTACCGACAACGTTGGTACAATGTATTCCGTTTTTGCCGCGATTCTTTATATATAGGCCGTCCAAAACCAGTAGAGGCAGACCGTCATGTTACTGTTCATTCGATTCAAGCAATCCTACTATTTTACTATTAGGCTCAATATTAAGAGAACAGCCATCATTGTGTAAGAAATACTTTAGTAGGTATCAAAGAACAATGATGATTGTCAATCTATGGTTTTCAATTTTATCTTTAACCCTATCATATTTGTCAAATATCATAGGTAGCATTTATTAAATACACTATATTACAGTTTATTTAAGTAACAATAGAATACGTATTTACTTTTCAACAAAAAGACGTAGAATATAAGTTCGTGTCTTATACACCTGTGGCTATCTCCGTGAGTTTAACGTAAGATAGTGATGATGTAAGAGCAGAGGACCGGAGGACCGCTGAGATGCCATCCTACACTCAGTTGAAAATGTAAATTATTTATCAAGTGTCGTTGAAACACCAAGTGTTTATTTTTGGTCGATAGGGATTTGTTGTTGTTGTTTGTTGCCTTTTTTATTACATTTAAAAAATACAGCACGAGTAGCTAAATGGCATGTGATTTATTTACTTTCTTCTGAGAGGTGAAGACGTGACCAGTGTTTTTTATATTCTGACAAATGAGAATAGGCTATCATTTATTTTCAAGTGGTTCTTTAATCAATACGTTGCTTTTTTGGAGGTCCAGTTATACTACCTCGAAAATGTAGACACCCGCATAGTACTTTTTAAAAAGAGACAAAAGAATGATTAAAGAAATAAAATAAATAAATAAATAAATATATCATCACGGGATATTACCCATTTCTAATACATGTAGACATCGGTAATGAAGACGATATATTTTACCGTGTGGGCGCTTACCAGGCGTCACCACACGGGCACTCATAGCTGGTGTGGAGAGTGCACCACAGGGGTCACTTTTGTGCCATTTAAAATTGGAAATATTTCGATCAAAGAAATGTATAAAAATAACTAAGCATGATGCTTATAGACCTTATGATTCAAGTTAGAAATATGTATATACATTTCTGAAAAATAATGCCTTTTGAGAGAAATTATTTAAAATTTCTTTATGTGCATTTTCGATTTTCGTATTTTACTCGCATGAATACCGAGTGTCCCAAACAATCCTTGATATAATAATTTAACATGGGACAAGTTTTTCCTTTCTACTTTTATCTGTTCCATAAATTTATTTGGAGTACATACTTTATAAATTTTAGAGCATAAAATTCTGAATACTTTATGCCAAATTTAAAAATAACCCTAGTATGCGTCTCTTTCAAAAATTAAACATCGAGTTAAACTGTCAAACACCACTTCTACCATGACTTAAACATCTTGTACCAGGCGTATAAAAATTCTTGCAACAGCCGTATTATATATTATTTATTTTCTTAATTTATTGAGAATTTAAGTTACATTTACTAATATTACTTCCTAAGTACTCCTTTTACAATTTTAGAGATTTTATAAATGTTCCTTTCAAAATGACGAGTGATAGATCGGGTCGTTTTCACGTTGCGCCTCAAGCGAAGCAAGCAAAGGAAACACGCAGCAATTTGGACACGCTGTTCAATGAAAGTGAAAAACAACCAGTAGTATTTTAAAATGTGCCTGTTTATCTTGTGAATTGTTAAGAGGTGTTATGTTGGTATATAAATCATATATTTTATTCAAATTCGGTCTTTATTAGTGTGGTTGGACATTTTCAAATGGAAATTCAAATAATAGTATGTATATCAAAATTTCTTATTTCTATTTAATTCGAATAACTTATGAAAATAATTTTGTAAAACAATTCTGTTTAAGCATTGATTAAATACGGAATATCTTACTTGGTCGTGTGCCCTGGTTAAGCGTATGTGCAGTAATTACTGCAGCTATTGTGTGTACGTCGTGGAACGTCGGAAAACAATAGAATTGACAGCGACACTCGGATGTTTGGCTCGTGCCGTCGTGCCACACCGCACCTCGTTCCTATAGCAACAAAGGCGGCTTCAACTTTCGCCTAAATGAAAAATTAATACTTGGACTAGGATGGCAATTCGCTTAGCATGTGCGGTTATTAATAACAACAATTTGTAATGTAATTTTCACCTGCACCCAGACATTTACACTGACTGTTTAGGTGCTAGGTAGGAAGAAATAAATTGAAGATGTTTATATTGAAACAGAAAGCGTTTAATACTTTATTGAACAAATTTGTATAAAATTATAATTTTATTTATATTTTCATGTAAAATCTATGACTTAATTTATATATTCATAATAACAATAAATTATTGCAACACCCAATGTAAATACATATGAAAATAGCAAATTTTATTTAATTTAGTTTGCTTGTAATGAGAAGTCTGATATCAATAGGCTCTAGCACGTTATCTTCTGTCTATTTCACTTTTATCTTCCATACGTATACCCTGAGGATTTCATAATAAAACCAAAGTTATATTTTTTATATACAACCGGTCAATGTTAACTTTATTCTTATCAAAATCATAACTTAATGTGCTTCATTATTTGTGGAGGGAAATAAAGTACTCTCTAGGGAAATAAAGTACTCCCTAGGGAAATAAAGTGATTCAAATCCGTTGTTAAATGATATCGATTAACAAATAAGGAATATTATCAATTATATTTATTTTGGAAAAAAAATATAATGATTTTTATAAAATTAATTATAAAATAAACAGTTTTTCTTCGTTTATAGAAATATGCTTCATTCTAACTAATTTCGCATGCTCTTTTGTTAAATAACGAATTTTTCCGTTTGTATATAAAATATTGTATATAACACGGGAGTAAAGTGTCATTATTTGCCTTAAGCGATAGCATTCAATCTTCGCTCTCTACAAATAATAACGAACTTTACTCCCTTGATATATAAACTACTATTAATACTAACACATACGGTACAGTAATGTCTTGCAATCAGTACTAAGTTTCTTGAGTGATAAATATTAAAATATGACAATTTTTTTAATTCAACAGTTTTAAAAATGTGGTATGCTGTTTAAATATGCGAAAAAAATAAATAAGCCAATATATACTGACTGAAAAAAATAGGGACAAATGACTATTTTCTTTATTATTAATTTTAGCCTTAGATTAAATTACAAAGTTGAGGGCGAACTTAAATTCCACTTCGGGTTTCGCCAGAAGCAATATCATCCTTAAGTTTGTAAATGGAATGATTTTCAATTTTATCCATTTTTTAAAATGACGACACTTTAATGCATTATCATTTTGCCATGGCATTTACACACCTCACATCCAAAAGTGGAATTATGTTCGCCCCCAACTTTGTTATTTAAATTATGGCTAAAAAATTTTATAATGAAAACGTAACTATTTGTTCTTATTTTTGGAATCACCTGTATACGGGTGTCCCAAATAGCGCGTTCTGTATGGAGATCTCGAGAACTATAAGATGTGGGTTAATAAAGAAAAAAGTTGCACCGTTAGGAGACCATTAAAGGATAAATTTTTATTTAATAAAAGAATGCCTACGTCATAAACATAGAAAAAAATTAAAATTTTATTTTTATTGTTAAATTTATACTCGTACATGGTCGCCATACTAAAAATTTGAACCATTAAAAAGATAATTTAAGCTTCCCAACGATGTGTACGTAACAGAAAATGCAACAATTATTAAATTTGTAAGTTAAAATATATGGTATGACAATAAAACGCATTTTCTAATTATTTTGTTAGGAAGATCGGACAACCGGGGACGTGTAAGAGCTGGATCGGTTCAGGGCACTGAACTGAATCTTTTCATGGAACACGTTCCGGAACCTACTTTGTTAGATATTTTGAATAAAAGTATAAATTAAGATATTATTAATAATAATAATAATAAATCTTTATTTACTCAACAAGGTTAAGGTTAACCTCAATTACAGAGTAAAAATACATAGAAAAAAGAACATAGTATAAATACATGTAAATATTACATATTACAATTTAATATAAAAAGAATGAAATGTGAACTTTTTTGAAAATTACACACATATGCCACTATGAGAAATTGAATTTCTGAAAGTAGTAAAATTCATTCCAAAAATATCTATATCCTTATTACCATTCACATAATTGTTATACGTTATACACATTGAGACAATTGGTGAGTCAAATAAAATATTTGTTCTAGGACATTTGTATGAAAAAGTAATTTGTAAACGAGTATGCTTTGATGGAACATGAATATTTATAAAAGATAATAAAGCCATATCATCTATTTCATTATTAATTAATTTGTATAAAAATAAAAGTTCAAAATTTTGCTTCCTGATAACAAAAGAAGTAGTACGAAAATATTCTAGCAACTCCATATAATTCTTATTTGTAAATTATTGACAATTAATTAAATAAAAAAAGAAATTATAAAGTTTATTTATAATCCTTGCAGAAAATTGTTGTTGTTTGTAATAAGAAATAAATGGAGACTGTTTTAATGCGATATTGTTGGCGATTTGAATATTTGAGCGCTTCGAAACTTTTACGCCGAAGATAACCGCCGTTCTGGTACTTTTTGATTTACCAACACACCACTCGGCATGTCATATCAATTTGCATGCTTTCTGTCGGTTTTTCTTTTAAATGTGCGAATAGAGCACATGCGTTGCAAATGAATATCGGTCAACGTACTCTCATGTTGCTCTTTCGCAGATTTCTTTGTAAATTTGGTACGCTAATAACGTGTGAATAGCATCATTCCAACATGTTATATCGTATTTAACTCCTTGCCACAAAACAGTTAGCAGTTGCTTACCCAGTCAGTAGCATCTTTAAACTTTTCATAGCATTTACATCCGACACCTGAGTACAATCTTTGTAGAACTGAAGTACTGGGTGATTCGAAACTGAACTTGGTGGTGTTACTGAGCAAGACTATAGCTTAATTTGATGAGGTATATGTTTCTTGCCAAATATCTTTTAGTGTGGATAACATTTTCCAAAAGGAATTGAAATGGGATCTTTTACCATAATAACAAAATACATAATTGATCATTTAATTTAAAAGTTTTAGGGCCGGTCTTATAAAACTATTTAATCAACAGTTAAAATTTAATTAGCTACTAAACTAATTTAACTAAAGATTTGGGTATTATAAAAGTTGAATGACAAGTAAATCGACCTATTAAAGTAACTGCTGAATTTCATGCTATTAGATTTAAATCAGTTAAAGAAACGTCAAACTGTAATTTTTTTTTGTTATGTTTATTTTAAAACTATTGAAATAGGGAACTATTTACTTTTTAAATATTTTTTTAAGAAATGTCTGTGTCGAGTATGTCATCTTTAGAGTCTGTATCATCAGTGTCCTCGGATTCATAAACAGATAATAATGATGAATTTATATTTGCACGAGGTAGGCTACCAAAATTGTTCCGAAACAGGACAAATCCATATGAAATATATGATGACAATGGCTCGTACCACGATTACGGTTTTAACTAAAATACTGTTTTAAGAAATGTCAAATTTCATTATTTAATGATAATAATAAATACTATGAAATTTATCAAAATATGATTTTAAAGCAGAACATAGTTTGTATTCAAACAAATATTTTTAAATAAATTGTTCTTCTAACATGAGGGTGAAATTACATTTTGAAATTTGAATTTGACATTTCTTAAAACAGCGTTTTTGTTAAAAACCATGATCGTGGTACGAGCCATGAGTTTAAAAAGAGATTTCGATTGTCAAAACAATGTGTGTTACACATATTGGGACAGATTGAAGGAAATATAAGACCATTAACATTAAGAAATATGTCAATTTCCGCAATGAATCAGCTAGTAATAACCTTACGATTTTACGCAACCGGGTCCTTCCAAATTATATGAAAATAATTTTCAACAATATCTAATAGGTTATATTTTTCAAAATCAATATGATTTTTCCCACGATCATGTTTCTTTTCCAACTGTCAAATCAACTGATTTACCTTTATAACGAATGTGAATATAGAAACTTTTCACAAAACCACAAACACACTATTAAAATTTCATTAAATCCCCCGTTAGTTATTTGATAGTGAGATTAGTTTTATAATATCCATTTCTTTTTTAATCGTCCATTCTAAGGGCCGGTATTATAAAAGTCCAGTTAAATTTAATTCCATAGTAAATTTAATTAAATGAACAAATGCAACGTTAATTTTTGACAGCAATGATTAAATGTCATAAGAACATAGAAATTGATTTGAATTTGTCCACCTTATTAAATTTACTTTGGAACTAATTTTAACTACACGTTTATAATACCGGCCCTAAGAAACTAAATATAACTGGACATTTATATGTAATGCCGGCCATAAAACAAGTTATTACTTTTTTAATGCCGTTAACAAATAAACCACGCAGCTACTTTATTTCAAATTTTTATTACTTTCTAGCCTTCTGCTATCATCTTTTTGAAATCCGGAATCCATGTTCAAGTAAATGATTGCAGAAAATAACGAAGTAACGGCAGTAAACCAAATAATACTTATTTGAAAATATAATGCCACGCCATGGTCGTTTATATAAAAGTGAAAGATATGTTGAATGACATAGACTGCAAATAGCTATCAATATTTGGACTAGGGTACTTAATCATAATCATCATCATTTGTGGATTCTGTTCTTAGATAATGGACAGGCCTCAACCGTAAAGTTGATCCGGGCTGATCAGTCCTGAGCTCTCTCTAGTTTCTCGTAATTCTCGCCGTTCTAAATTTTAGTTAACATTCTCAATTTTTTTCGTCATCTTTCCCTTCTCCCATTTATTTTTTGCTTAAATCCATCCCAACGCCTCGTTCCGAACTCCCTCTTTCCACCCAATTTTCTCCAACCGTTGCCACAACCGCGTCTCAAAACTTTCCAAGTACTTTTTCTTTTTCTTCCGTAAGGCCCATGTTTCGTAATTATTTGTTTTCTTGTGATTATTGTTTATTATTTGATATTATCATTAACCTACCTCTACAAATATATATACCTTCCGCTACCCTAGGTAAGGGAGGAATAGGGATCGTTTTGATGTTCCCAGAATCCGATTTTGACATTTTTACAATAATATATGTGGGAATCTATGTGTGTACTCGTCTGTATGTGTAGATCCTGTGGGCACGATTACTCAAATACTATCAATCAGATAATTTTGAAATTATACAAGCTTTTAATAGTTTTTCTTGAAAAAAATACATTGAATACAATTTTTCAGCAACTTTTACTAATGCAAATTGAATATAATTGTATAATGATCTTTAATTTTACGATAATAGTATTTAGTAAATAACTTTAAATATAAATTTATAAAATAATTCATTTTTATACATCAGCCTATGCGTCAAACAAAAACAATACTTTAATAAGAATTTTGACATATTTAAACAAATGTCACTGTCAGGAAGCAATTACATTAAAATTAATAATGAAACCGTGTTAAGGAGAATAAAGTAGTAATATATTTGAGTCTGATGAAATTAAGGTTTGTAAAAATAATATATTTTCCATTATAGGTAGGTACATAAATATTATATGTATTATTGATTTGCTTCATTGTCTACCAGGTACGATTCTGAAAAGACTTTCTGTAAAGATATGAGTACTATTTTGAATTTTTGTTAAGTTTTTCTTTTAGTTTTGTCAATATTTGTGAAATGTATTTTGTGTATCCACATCAGATTTTTTATATATGACTGTTATGTTTGCCAGTAGTAGTATTTATTGAAATGAATTGGCGAGAGATAATATGCTGGCTACTACAGATTTTTAATATAGCATTTAATTTATTTACTTTTCTGTACCGTATTTTTGACCTTTCACATGGAAAAGAAATAAGAATAATAATTTTCAGTTACAAAGGAGAAATTATTATTCAGTACCTTAGAGTTTTTTGACACCAACCAAATATTAAACATTACAATAAAACATTTAACAATAAAATGTATTCATTCTAACATATAATCATCACGTTGTCAGTATTTATAGTCACTAATTCCTTATTCAGACACCATGTAATTATTAAATAAAGTAATTGATTTATCGACTGCGAGACGATTGAAAATCTCTATTGTGAGATCCGCATGTGATATTCAGTTGGGTAATTAGAAACCATAAGTCCGCATGTTTGGGCGAGGTCAATGACAAGGGCCGTAAGATATGTAGGATAACGCTAACGTTTTGATTTGCCGGAGTGACCATTGTGTCGCCCACTGACATTCTCTCTCTGGATTATAATGTATAGGTGTGATCGCACTGGGTATGCGAGGTACCGCTTCATGTGCGTCTTTCTATAATGACCTGTTGTAGCCAATTCAAACAACATTTTTTATGATGCAGTTTTTTGTGTAGGACTATTAAACAGTATTGCAAATTCAGATACGAGGTAATTTGTCAGATAGATAGAGCGGGATTGAATGACAAATTTAGATATGTTACTAAATTACAAAAATAGACGTACAGGTACGAGTAGTATGTATACTTCACTTCACGTAAGAAAATAGCACATGGCGCTTGACAGCCGACCGTTTTTACATGCTTTAAGTAAATAATTTAAATTCGTGAAACCAAACTTTATCAATAATAAAAATTATTTGTTAAATGTACTAGCTCTGAATATTAAAAATTACATCAAAACATGGTTAAATATCGCTTAATCTATTCGATTTTATTTGATAATTGACAGCTGATAATTGATACTTTTTACCTCTCGCTTAGAGAGGTATTGGAATCATGAAAAAAATCGCATATCCAGATTTTAGTAGATAAGCACGTTTAAAGGTCCCTATAATCCGATTATAACATTTTTACGAAGATGTCCGTGTGTGTGTATGTGTGTGGAGATGTTGGTTTCTTAAATACTATAAGACTTAAAAAATATTTAACTGCAGTTTCCTCAATCTGGCATTAGCTGATTAGATTTGGTAACACTTGGACAACCGGAAGTAATAGATTCTTTAAAAAATCTTCTAAATATATTTTTTTTGGAATTTTTTGTTATTACAAATATTGAAGAACATAAAATTCTCCGTCTAATACAATTAATTTTTTTATATCGTGTATAGATTTAGAGATAAAGGTTCTGTAATACATAGAATAATCTAATGCAATACATCGCAGATGCTAAGGCATTAAGAAAACCAGTTGACAAATTCAAATGTTTATAACATAGTTTGTAAATGACAGATGTCAGTATCAAAAATCAACAGTTTTAGTGACGTTGTGAAAGCTTTTTCTGGGAAGTACATTTAATCTTTCTTATTGTTTTATTAATTAAATATTTAAAATTGTTGGTAAAATGCACATCCATCAGAAATACCGCCAATCTAGTTAATGAATTGGAAGAATCTCTGACATTTAGGAACTTCCTCATACAATGAAAAATAGATATAATTAGAATTTTATGTATGCAGAAGACATGTTAAATACAATAAAACGACGGTTCGATCGCGAAGTGCAATACAATACTTATACAATACTTATATAACATAAAATAGAAATGGCGAGAGGTAATGTGTTGGCCACAACAGATTTTTTTCGATTTTGTGAACTAGGTTAGCATTCTGACCAATCAAAGGGCAAAATTTATACCCCTATCTAAACCAACGCTATTTTCTTACGTGAAATGAAGTACAGTTATTGACTTTCAAAACCGGCGTCGATGATAGGACGATTGTTTTCCAGACTTCTGAACTAGATATTTTGACATTTGTAGCGCCATACTGACAGGAACAAGGATATATAAGTAAATCCTAGTGTCATGTCCACTAAAACTAGTGACTCATGAAATATCGTACTTACTGGTGGTAATATTTCTGAAGATGTCCATCAAGAAATTGGCCGAATCGTCAGATAAAACTGACATCCTTCAGCGGTCACCAGTCCTCATCATGTACCGCAATGCTGAACTACACTATGAAGATATTTTTTTGTAATATTTTTTAATGAAGAAAGTATTATTGTTAAATTGTCAAAATTTCTCATTATTTGAATTTCATTTATGCGAATCATTCATTTTTCTTTATATTTGTATTTATTTAACTGCATATTTTGTTTACTTATTAATTTTTGAATGTTTTCTTTGTCTTTGTCCTGTAATTGGTTTCCTCTTGTAAACTGTTGGGCAATAAATTATTATTATTATTATTATTATTATTATTATTATTATTATTATTACACAGTCCATATTTCAAATTAAGGTAAGTGACAGGTAATTGTCACTTCCAAAAAAACTAATCACTTCAAAGTAATAACAGTGACATTTAAAAAAAATAAATAAATAAATAAATATATCATCACGGCATATTACCCATTTCTGGGTGTGCCAGTATCTACAACACATGTAGACATCGGTAATGATGACGATATATTTTACCGTGTGGGCGCTTACCAGGCGTCACCTCGCGGGCACTCATAGCTGGTGTGGAGAGTGCACCACAGGGGTCACTTTTGTGGCAATTAAAATTGGAAATATTTGGCGTCTGTCGGGATCGAACCCGGTTCCCCCAGGTTTGCAACCAGACACTCAGGCACGCGGCCACGGGACCCCATAATAAATAAAATAGAAAATAGTAAATAAATCAATAGTTATATGCAATGGAACATAATATAGTTTGCAGCATTAGTAAATACGTAGGTATGTATTTAAATTAATAAAAATTAAATAGCGGGAGGTTTTGTGTTGGCCACATCAGATTTTTTTATTAATAATTATATTAAAATTCAATGTATTGTTTAATTTTGATGTACAAATTTGTTGATTTATCTTTCAGCCATACGGTAACTTAGAATACATTTATTAAATTTTAATTTATCTGTAAACAAACGCCTTATGCAAATTTATTTTATTTTTAGCACTGAAAATAATATCTAACTCTCAAAACGTGATGAATAAAACATAAATTTCCTTGCGGAGCAAAAAATTCATTCATTGAAATTAATTCTTTATGTTAATTTTATTACTTTCTTAACACATTCATATAAAAAAACTTACTACTTAATTTACTATTCTTGCCCATCTATAAACAACAACTTTTCACAAAAATTCATTGAAGATAACGGGAAACAAGTTAAAGCAGCATGAGGAAACGAAAAAGTGTATTTGCATGGGGCAAAAACTCCACTTATCTGGAGTAAACGAACCGCTTCGATTCGGCCGGTGGGCGGACATTGTCACAGACGCTACTCGGTGTCAGTATTTAAGACATGCGTCGTGATGCTGGTGAGTGATATCCATCATGCCGCTCTACTGAATTCGCTCACAGGTGCGGTGACTGAGATCATCAGTGGACAATTACGTAACGCGGAACTAGGAAATGTACACTCCATGACAAGGAAAATAATAAGTGGATGATATTGTAGATAATAACACATGGTCGAATGAGTGCTACTTGTTAAGATTTATATTAAATTTATTTTTTATATTTCTGGACAGTTGCGTATTTGTTCTGGTCGTAAGCAACCGATGAGATGATTAATGAACTAATATTATCATACTTTACCATCTAATCTAACACAAAGCTCTTTGGTTACAAGATGATATCGTAGTCATCACACTGAGTATGAAATATCATTTTAATTTATTAACCGTAAACATAAATATACTTTTTTTAAGTACCTGGTTCACTATTAAACGATTAAATACTGATAACCTTATGAGTATTTGAGTATACCTCATATCTTTTGAGCCAAGCCCGTTGGTATGTTTTTGAGCATCTTCTTTAATCATATCCATCAATCTAACGAGGAAAACTCATGATTGCAAAACTATACAAGTCTTACAGTCGCGTTTTTATGTTTTATTTATAATATTTTTGTAACATACAAGAACGGCTGTGTGGCCCTAGATTTTCTTGTGCGTCGTTTAATGACCTTAAGTCGTGCTTATTCACTAAAATCTTGATATGAGATTTTTAGCATAAATCCAATACCTTTTTTAGCACGAAGTAAAAATTAAGACTACTGTGATATGGACCTGATGGTAAGCACTATCTAGTGACTTGTCAGGCCATATTATTTTTAGTGTTAATAATAACACTACAATGTATATTAGTACGTATAAGAATTCCATATAGTGTAAAATTAATGACAATGTCATTTCCATCATGAATGATAGGGCGATATAAAAATTTTACACCTAGGTGGCGCAAATCAACTGCCCTGATGTCATCTATGCATGCACATATTGCGGACTTTGGCCGTAACATATGAATCATATTATAGAGCATTGCTTTATAATATCGTCATATCGTTGGGTGTTGTGGTTGTGTGTGATATCTGGCGCGGGTGGCCAGTGTAATGACGGCACGTGACAGCGACATGAGTCGCGTCACGCCACTTGCCGCTCTGCGCGCGACTGCCCGTCACAGGAGCACTTCCGGTTCGGATCCTCCGCGCAGCAGCGATCCCAGGATAACTGTATCACCGACTCAAGTGCTGTTGACACCAGCCACCTCGTGCAGGAACGGATTCTAGTTATTTTTAATGATATGCAGGAAATACATACACGAAGAAAGAAAATGTGGAATATAAAGGTCTGGCAAAAAACTTGATAAACAAAATTTATATTAATTGTGTCAATATATTTTTATTTGCAGATCTTAATCTGGGGATCTTGAGAATATAAGACTTTCGAAGTTAGACAAATTAGAGAAAAATTACCCCATTGGAAGAAGATATAGGAGGAAATATAAATTTTGCAGTTTTGCAAGTAACTTCCCAGTAAAATAATACTGGGTTTTCGTTTATACATTTTAGGGCACTTTTTAAGGTATTTCAAATGGCGATTCCTAATGGGGTCCTCCACCATAACAAAAAATAATAAAATTTACACTTTATCCTTAAAGTACTACTCAATAAATAACGATTAAGATAAAGATCCATGTTTTTAATAAATACATAGTTTGCGAGATATTTGAATTTGTTTACAGTGCCACAGTGACATCATAGTATTGCTATTTTTCTCGCGCAGTCTGCTATAGAAACTGGTGCGAGAAAGATAGCAATGGTTTGGCTAAAAATCAAATGCAGAAAATAAATTCATCACATTGTATTCTACCACAACTTCAAAATAGTTTTGATTTTATTACTTTTTTGAGGTGAATTTCTGTTGCAAAACTCCGTCACTGCTTGCACTAAATTAATTATAGGATTCGCCAGAATTAACAACATTTGAATTAATCTCAACATTTTATGTGTTTTGGAAAGGTAGAACTAGTATGCTCGTCCTTTGGTGCGAACCTGTACCTACTAAACTACTCATTTTCACCTCGTTGGTGAATGTATATAATATTCGATGGTTTTGTATTAGAAAATTAGAATTTAATATTGCCGATATATTAATAAAAATAAAAAAAATACAAAACAATTCCTACAACATTGGCTGTGTCCAATGTTGCAATTTATCACCCTAACATCTAAATCCTAAATTTATGTGCCCTAAATCTAGTGATTATTTGGGATTTTAGAAATTAGATTTTAGGGTTTTATAGGAGCACATTTGTGCAAAATGTCAAATTTACTGTCAAAGAATAGCTTCTTAGCTTCTATTTTATGAAATATAATATTAACATTTAATCAAAAGCATCAAATTGTATAATTCATTTTTGTTGTTCTAAAGTGCTGCCATGAAAACTAATGGATGTCATAAGTGTGTCATTCGGAGTTGTATTTATGGGAAGAAGACCTAAATCCTAAATTCTAAATGCCAAAATGCGACATCAGACACAGCCTTCGTTTCAATTTTGTTCTGATATCGTGATTACAGGATTCATATACACAAATCCATACATGTATTAGTACAAATGTAACTTTATGTGACTGTCCCATATAAAGTAAAAGGGATGGGAGATGAAAACAGTAAAGTATACCGGGGTAAGTGTAAATTAGGGGTAAGTGTCACCCATGCTAAAGTAGTGTCATTTATGATCCAGCACGTCTATTATAATGTGAAGTAAACACTGTACTAAATTTTTTACCGACTGACAACGCGAACGCGGAATGACATTTAATTAGAAAATAAATAAATGATAAATGCGTCGATACTTAACTGTGTAATTCGGTTGTATTTGATAAATATTTGTATATGTTAAAAAATTGTATTTTCATTGCAGTTTTCGGCAAATACTTTGCCAAAGGTATTATTTAACAACAAATGACACAATTTCTTTGAAACTGTAAGAATTTTGAATTTGGTTGCAATTTTTCTTGGGACAAGTGTGAAACCTGGTAGGTTACACTTGCCGTAGCGGAAATTTTAATACACTTTCATATTGCTTGCAGAATATAGTTCGAAGCTATATCCGTAAGAGAACTTCACCAACAACAAATATTCCAAATATTTATAAAAGAGGGTAATTTCATTTCCACGTCACATTTAAGCATAATATTATATTAAATATAATATATTATTGAAAAAATATGATAATGTTTTGTTTATTCTTCCATTTGCACTTACCCCAATAAAGTTCACATGCTTTCGCAGTAATTCAGGCACGGGATTTACACTTGCCTCTAAATTCTGGGGAAGTGTAAAACCATTGGCTTAGGAAGAAATTTAATATCTAAAAAAAAAATCTGCGTACATTTTTGTTTTGATTTTTAAATATCATTTCTAAATAAGCTTCGCATTATGCCCTCAAAATTTCAGCGAATTCCTACGATAAGAAAGGAAATTACAAAGCGAAAAAGTTGAACTTATCCCGGTGTACTTCAAACTTATTTATTTATATTTGATCGTCAACAAACTTTTCATCCTTCATAGACAAACTATGTGTATTGTCTAGTCTAGACCAGCATTTCCTAATCTGTGGGTCGCACTCAATATAGCGCCGCATTAATTTTTTGATAAGAAGCAAAATGATAGCTACTACGAGCACGTGTACCATCCGTTAAAAGTGAGGAACCAGTGAAATAGTCATCGTTAATTTGACAATGAATATAAGATGACGTACAGTTGAATATCGTTTTTATTCCTTTCTCATCGTTATCAAACCGATGAATTACCTGTTAAATAGCGATGATGTACACATCATTTATTCACTGCCGATAAATTAATTATCCTACGTAAAAGTTTTAAACTGTGGTGAAACTATTGTTCCATGTTAAATATTTCTGACTCCAACTTACCAAGTATATACAAATTTTATGATACCTGTAACAATTTGGGTCGTGGTACCATTACAAACAAATATGTTAAATCGCGCTGCAAAAAGATTGAGAAACGCTGGTCTGGATATTGTATAATGCGTACTTTGTTAAAAATAATAATCAATATTGTCGCTTCTCTCATGAAAAACGTAAAAATAACAAAACTGAAACTAGGTAGGTATTTGTGTTTTCGCCACGTGTATCGGGAAATACAATAGACCAAGCATTTGTAAGTTTTCTTTTATATAAAAAAAAAAAAAATAAAGTACACTCCTGTAAAGTGAAGCCCCGGCGTTGTCAACGCGCGCACTAACAGCATCCAGAAAGCGTAACTTGCACGTTTACATGACGATTTTGTCCGAAACGCAATTACATTAGACGGCACAGCCGCGCTCGTGGTTTCGCTCGTCGGATCTTCACGAAATTTAAGAGAGCATGAAAATAAATTATCGTGCTCAGCGCATGTATTACAAGCATATACGGCACTTGCAAGTACCACACTCGCACTGCGCTAGACGTACATGTATCATAAGAACGCGAGATCAACAGATGCTGAGAGTTGTGGTCTTTACTTCAAGTCGGTTACTCATTTCAGAACGTTCGCTGTTCATCTGCGAATAAATTATTAGAATTCCGTTTGAATCACACTTGAAGAATTTTATGAACCAGTAATTTCAGGAAATTGTGACAGAAAACATGATATCTTATACTCATAATTCACTTTAGCAAATACTTATATATTCTAATCGTTAGAATATAAAATTTATTTTCCTTTTATATAATATAATTACTTACAAAATTAAATATTATTATATTAAAAGCAAGATTTGGGATTGAGTTAATGATTAAGTCTGTTTTGAAATATAAATATGTCATGGGATACAAAACTCTGCTTATTCAAATTATAGGATCAGTTTGAATTTTAGAATAAGCTGGACTACTTGTTTAGTAGATGGAAACAAAAAATTACATGCATCTACTTTTATTCTGTTTTCTGTGCTTGCAGGGTTGGTATATCTAACTCTGGGATTTATAAATCACAAATGCAAAATCGTTTTTCACTTTTATGCGAAAAACCAGTGGAATACTCCACCATAACAAAAAATAATAAGATATACACTTTATACGTCAAATATTACTATAAATAACAATTTTTTAATTAAATCAATCATTGTTTTGAAAATACCAAATTTTAATATTTAATTTGATCCTTATGGTTAAGAATGATTTATTTTATTCTATGTATTTGAATACAAATGTTCCGCATTAAAATAGAATTTCTTGCAACAAAACGGAAGACGGAACACATAACGTCGATACTGTTGATAAAAATATTTATTATAATTTACAGAAGAAGGTCCTTTTAGTAGTTAAAGTAAGTAAAGTAAGAGTCATATTTGGATAAATTTTACCTCTCGCTAAAAGATAGATTTATATCTAGATTTGAATGAATAAGCACGTTTTAAGTCCCCTACAATCCGATTTTAACATTTTTACGATAGTGATGATGATGATGATGATAATGTGTGTGTGTGTGTGTGTGTGTGTGTGTGTGTGTGTGTGTGTGTGTGTGTGTGTGTGTGTGTGTGTGTGCGTGGGGTGTTGGATAAACGGTTTCTCAAATTTATCTTATTACAAATATTAGAATATAAAATTCTCTATCCGATACATTTAAAACATTTATTCTATCTTCTATAGATTTAGAGATAGAGAAATATAAGTACGTAAAATAATCTCTTGTCATGAATATCTCTTAGCCCAAACAACGCCACGGAACGGAAACCAGTTGAAAAATTAAAATGTTTGTAATTAAAAGATAAATGTCAGTGTCAGAAATATTTAAAATTATAAATATAATGTCCGTTTCCACGACTCGATCTGCAATTCCCCTTGTCATCAATCGTAAGCCTTATGTTCAAATCGCCAGGGGCGGGAGGGAACTGATGGCGTCATGTTGGGTGAAATCGTGATTTCCGAAGTATTCATACAAATCAAAACCGGCAACTGACAGTATAACCTATATTGTATTATGTTATTTATTAAAATTCTAAGTATAAATAGTTATTTAGCAATAATAAACTAATTGAATAAATTCGATATAAATAGAATGGATGAAATATATCTCTTTTTATTGTCTGGAAGCAATATCTTGCAGTAATTGTCAGCAATCTTGGAAACGCCATATTTGCAATAGCAAAATGCACAATATAATACCAAGAACTAACGAAATACAAAAAAAAAAAAATACTGAAACACAAATTTTCGATGCCAAAACCACTTTTCACCGCCTAAATGACAGAATGTCATGAATATTAAAATAATTCATGTATAGGTATCTCATTTTCGATGTTTTGTTAGGGTATCTCGGAAAATATTACTGATAGAGCAAAATCGTTTTGCACATTCCATAGTCAACTTTTTGAGAAAAATTCAATAATCACCACAGGACTTTTCGATCTTCGAGCTACAGGCAAAAACTTGTTTTTTGCTCATTTCTAAAATATCTCATAACTTATATAGTATGACAGTTAGAGAAAAATTGTTATAACAAATTTTGTACCGTTTTTTAGGTAAAATAAAATGGCGCAATTAGATTTTTTGCAAACTTATAATTCTCGAGATATAACACAAACTTATGATTTTTTAAATGGTAACCTATATTGAAAATAGTCTCATCTTTTTGCTCATTTTATACGGTTTTCAATGATGTATAACAAGTCTACATTTTTTTGTTTTACACATGAATAAAAGATGATTTATTATTTTTTGGGGGTGAAAAAATTTAAAATTATTAAGCACCAAATGTAAAAAACTATAATAGTTCATCATTTGTTTATTTTGATTCCGTTTCTATTCGTAAAAAATTGGTTTAATGTGCTTTTAAATTAAATAAATTAAAAATATATGTAAAACTAAAGCAAATATTAGTAGAAATAAACAAATGACGAACTATATTAGTTTTCTTCATTTGTTTCTTAATAATTTAAAAAAATTTCACCCCAAAAAATTAATAAATCATTTTTTATTCATGTGTAAAACAAAAGAATGTAGACTTGTTATATATTTTTGAAAAGCCTATAGAATAAGCTAAAATATGACACTATTTTCAACATAGATTGCTATTTAAAAAATTATAAATTTGTGTTATATCTCGAGAATTATGAAGTATCCAAAAAATCTAATTGCTCCATTTTATTTTGCCTAAAAAACGGCACAAAATTTGTTAAAACAATTTTTTCTAACTACCATAAAAATAAATTATGAGATATTTTCGAAATGAGCGAAAAACAAATTTTTGCCTGTAGCTCAGAAACAAAAGAAGAACGAAGATTCCAGTGGTGACTATTAAACTTTTCTCAAAAAGTTGACCCTCGAATGTGCAAACGATTTTGCTGTATCATTAATATTTCCCGAGATACCCTAAAAAACATCGAAAATGAGACAGCCTGTACTTGAAAATAACTTTTGTTACTGCGGTTACACTACCGTCTCTATTTCACTTTTCGCCGTTGATTGGACGGAGATAGCATATACCCCTCCTGTGACACGCACGATAATGAGATAGCGAATAAAAGTCTCACATATAGCATGTATGTAAGACGAAGATGCAAGATAAATATTATTAACTCTTGCATCAGAAATTGATGACGTGGAGATCAACTAGGAGAATGTATTAAAAATATGAAAATATCTAACTCTAATTTTGTGTGTACCAGAAATGTTAAATACAATATTTATATAGGTAGCGTAATATGGAAATGCCGAGAAGTAATGTGCTGGCCGCAACAGTTTTTCTTATATATTTATGATACGAGACGAAAATTTTAAGTACTTATCGATTAATTATTTGTAATCGTATTTCCCCAGAAAATAAATATTAAAAATTTGCAGAGATTATAATGACGTCACCATGATCCGAGCTTGGTAGGCAAATGCTGACAATATGCCATAGCGGTAGAAGTATAAACTCTCACAAAAAAAAATCTGATGTGGACAGCCCCGCCAATAGGGCACCTGCACGTGACGTTTCAACATGGCGGCCACCAGCTGATCTTGGTTAGCCAAACCTTCAGTTTCCATTGTGTCTTACGGAGAAATATCGTGCCGTAAGCTTTTATTGTGTTTTTATGGCACTTATTGTTTTATTTGGGAAAAACTGATTAGAGTGTGTAAAAGTGAGTATATGAGGAGTGTTTTCCGTAAAAAATGAGTTAATGAGTTCCAGGTTATTAAATTAAAACTAACCCAATCCTATTTTTTATGTATACTTTTATTGCATATAAAATAATTTAAACATAATTGAATAAGAACAAATTGTATGAATGTTTAAATATATGTAATTTTCTTTAATAATATATATAAAAAACATGAAAAAATATTTTTTAAATGACAGAATTACAAATTTTTAATGAAGTTTTTTTTTAGTAACAGAAAAAAATATATAGATTTGTGTCTGTTTCTCACAAAGGTTTAAAAATTAGATAGGTAATCAATTATTGATTTCATATTGATTTTTAAAAGGCATTTATAATCCTCGTCGAAAATATGTCAATGTATAAGGATCCACATTATGTATCCACTTAATCGATTTAACGTACTTTGGCTTCCAAAGATTAATTTTTGACGTATAAACTCAATAAACTCATTTATATACAATAAAAATACACAATATGACAATAAGAAAAATGAACTCGAAGATAAATATATATATTTCAAATTTAATTTTCTTTATAAATTAAAAAAATCTAATAATTCAATTTATTTTAATTTCAATATTCATGTTTTCATTCAACAATACACAAAAAAAAAACTTATACAAACTCAAATGAATGTAATACAACCTGATGCTACATGCTACTTATTTCAATTTAATATTTTTAAAAATATATTTATAAATACGACTGCTTTGTTTTACTAGTAAATAATTCATACACTTATCTTTAATTATGGCTAATTACATTTTAAAATAGCATGTATAAATTTAGGAAAAACTGAATTTCTTGCACAGAAAACACATTCGCTGCATAAGACGCAATGTTAAACTGAAGCTTGGTTGCCCGAGATCAGCTGATCATCCGCCATGTTGTGACGTAGGTGCAGGTGCCCTATTCCATATATAAAATAGCAATGAGCTTAAGTAAATTATTTCCGATTGATCCTTTGTAAACAAAATATAATTTGTTGTTCCAATAAAAAGAAAAGTCTGTAATAAGAAATTTTGGATTATATTTTGTTTTTCTTCGAAAATCTGTTAAGTTCTCTAAATTAAGCACCAATTCCGGTTAGTCATATTATATATGCAAAAAAAATTGAATTATATTTTAATAGAGTTTTTCATTAAAAACTGTCATGGGCTTCGATTAAACTATGACTTTTATTGTCCAATTTTACGCAAAATCTAAACAACTTTTTATATTAATGCAGGAATTTTGTTGTAGAGACCCCTAATTCGTGCTTATTTACTGAAATCTAGCTATTGAATTTTTGGACATTACCTCCCTTACCTATGGTATGACGGGAGGTAAAAAGAGTTCAAATTTTGTCTAATTATAACTAGATATTATTTTAGTAGCCAATGCTTTAAATAATGTTAAATGGTCCCTCACTCTATTTTTACCTCTCGCTAAGAGAGGTATTGGAATCATGCTAAAAATCACATATCCAAATTTTAATGAATAAGCACGTTTCAAGGTTACTAGAATCCGATTTCAACATTTTTACAATAACGTCTGTGTGTGTGTGTGTGTGTGTGTGTGTGTGTGTGGATGTGTGTGTGTACGTGTGTGTGTGTGTGTATGGCTGGATGTTGGACGGACTATTCCTCAAAAACTATAAGACAGGAGACCTGTTTGACTATGAATTCCTCAATCTGACATTCCGGGGAAGAGCTGAAAAGGTTTTGGTAACAATTGAACGACAGGAAGTAGTAGTTTTTAAAAGAAATTCTTCCAAATATTAATTTTTGAAAATTTTTGATATTACTAATTTTGAAGAACAAAATTCTACACCTGATACATTTAAATTTTTTATTATATCTTCTATAAATTTAGAGATAAAGATATATAGAATATTGGGATATAAAAAGTCGAGTAGGCGAAACTACACTAAGGAATCCAGTTGACAAATTCAAATGTTTATAACATGATTTGTAAATGACAGATTTCAGTGTCAAAAAACAACAGTTTTAGTGACATTTTGATAGCTTTTTCTGGGAAGTACATTTAATCTTTATTTAAAATTTTTGTATTAACGAGAACGACATACTAAATTTTTCCTAAAATTAATAAACCGGAAGTGGTACTTTATTGGAAGTTGCAAACATATTTTTTTGAAAAAATGTATTAAAATAAGATACAGTATTTCTCAAATTTAGTATTTAAAACTCTTATATAATTGTAAACAACATATTAGATTTTGACTATATATGATAAACAGGAAGTGGTAATTAATTTGGAGTTCTTAAAAGCTTTTCGAGGAAAAACAACAAAATATTCAAAATTTCATATTATCTTTCTATTTATTGGAACAACAATTTAAATTTTGTTTACGAACGATCAACCGGAAGTAATTCTTTACTTATAGCTCAATCCTATTTTAAACATGGAATTGGCGGGAGGTCTTGTGGTGGCCACATCAGATCTCTTGTTATGGTGGACCCTATTTAGTATAATTTACAAATCTTACTTTACCATTTAACCTACTTTAACATAGATAATTAATATTATGTAAAAAAAAAATCGTCAATTTAAATATGCAAATGGTTACTCTATTTACTTATTTTATTTAATTTTACTATATTTCGACTTTTTCCTATAAATTTTATAATGAATTAAATAAATTAAAAACAATAATTAAATATTTCTTCAGTTAATTGCATTATTTATATTTCGGCCAATTTTCCTATAATTTTTATAATGAATTAGATATATTAAAAACAATAATCAAATATTTCTTCAGGTAATTGCATTATTTATATTTCAGTCAATACTAATTACGATATAAATGTAATCATTTCGTCTAATTTTGTATCTAGTTTTATTAAATTTTATTACAAATTTAGAAAATGTAAGTAAATTAACTTAGGTCCGAGATATTTACCTCCTAATAACTTTATATGGCAAATAATTTCTATTGTAATAATTGTTGATACAATGGGGAAGTTTAGCGATTTTTTTTTATTCTTTTATTCCATGGGAAATGACTGGAAAAATGATGTAACATGTTTTATTTTTTTCAAAAATGCCCAGATTTTCCGGAAAAGCCGATTTTAAGCTGTGATGACGTCGGTAGAGGCTTGGTACAACGTATGTCCCTTATACACTGACGCACGCATTTGCGGTTACCAGTCACTTGAGACTGAGGTGTTGTTCGACCTACGTTCAAGTGGTTCGCTTTCACCGTTCTGTCTGAGTTTGCGCATAACTGACTTGTGACGTACTTAGAGTTTACCCAAAAAATATTAATTATAAATAAATGGAGCAATAATTTTAATTTTTAATTTCAATTTCAGCAGTCATTTGTGTTATATTTGTGAGAAAATAGTATGTTATGTAGAATTTTTACCATGCTAAACTTCCCCATTGTATCCATAGTTATTATTCGCCAAATAAAGTTATTAGGAGGATATCTCGGTCCTTAGATCATTAATGACCAGTCGCGTAACAAGTCTTAAATTTTAAGCTAGGTTAAAACAAAAAAATAATTTCGAAATTTTCACAGCAATATAATATAATTCATTTGACATTTCACTTCGATGCAATATTATCAATTTATGGTTGATTACGATGATCGACTGATAGCAGAATGGAAAAATTGGAAATTAATCAGACACGCAGTCACGTATAAATCATTTATTTCCTGGCCTACATTTCGACTGTGACAACAGTCTTCTTCAGGGCTGACTATTTCTAACCTTGAAGAAGACTATTGTCACAGTCGAACCTAGGCCAGAAAAAAAATAATTTATACGTGACTGCGTGTCTGATTATTTTCCAATTTTTCCATTATCAATTTAAGCCAAGTTTAATATTTAAGTTACGTTGGTGCAACTGGCCACTTGAATCATATTAGTAGACTGAAAATAATGAATAGTTAATTATTATTTTCTGTTTACATCGCCCTCAGCATATCACTACTCCAGAACATTCATTATTTTATTATTGTTATGAGAACTATAGGGGTTAATGTTTATATTTTATGACCCATATTTTGAAATTCCACTGCGGTCACGTTATTCATTGAATGGTAAGTGTACAAAAACATGTCCAAAAATTCAAATTTTCGATAGCATTTTTTGAAAATATTAACTAAAGAAGATATTGTGTTTGAAAGGCGTATAATAAATAAATTTACGAGTTTAAACAAACTATTTTCTTGTTAATTCTTCTAGAGAAGGTATTTTCAAATGCTTAAAAAGAATCTAGAGTCAAAGTTTAAAAATATAATACCATTTTCAACCATCTGTTTATGGAAATAGGTAACTTGATTATTTCAAATATGTGAATGTTTAGTGCTTGTTAAATTATAGCGTTATTAAGCACTTCATAACATTAACATACGAGTCTTCTCCAAGGAGGTAATCATGAAAACGTTATTTATTCTCCTAAGGAAAATAGATAAAGCCATAAAGATCTATTATAAAGTAATAAATCACTTTTCATAAATAACTGGCTTAATTGCTTTCAAGTAATTTGCAATTACTTAAGATTATAATTACTTCCCACTCAAAGCACAGTAACCACAGGTCAAGTTTACTCTTACTCTTCAATACACTCATGAACATAATAATGAAAAATAGAGAATTTCGAAACAAATTAGGGAAACATATTTGGGACACATCAAAACCTACACATGCTTAATGCTTTTGAGATCTCCTATTGTTTACAAAACATCACATTGTTTATCATCCTCGTAACATAGTCGTTATCTCATTGTTTTCTTCCGACTGTGCGCAGTTTTCACTTACAGAATTACCGAAGGAGAGAAATTTCATAAAATTTATTCGCTTGGAATCACTCACGATCGCAGTTATTTGTAATAGTCAGCACATTTCGTCGCATTTGTTGAAGCTATATTTATAACTAAATTAGTACGTTCATTTCTGACTATTATGTGGCAAATAACGTGCACAATTAACGATCTTGGGTCATGAAAAGGTGTAAGGGTCAGTTGTAAAGGCTCGTGGTTTCATCACTTCACAAACATGCACGAGAAGATGGAACTAACGTCTATATTTACCTTCACTTTAATAATACCTCGTAATTATTAGCACTCATTTGTATTTGCTATCAATTTTTCTTACGGATATACGCTTTCGGCAAGATATCAAATAACTGCATGTCCCATTTCTCATGTCTTGACATTTCCTAGTGTATCTAGCGAATCTTCTTCTTTAATAAGATGTTAATATGGTATAAAATATATAAGATCTATTTATCTTGTCGTCTTCCCTATCTTAATTGACCAGCATTTTGTTTTTGATAATTCACACTTCCCATTACAGCTTTTAAGTAAATACTTTTCAAAAATGAAAACATAAATGGTGTATCTACTTCAAAAATTAAATGTTTTAGTCAATTATATGAAAACTGCTAAGAATAATTACACATTAGTAGTTCAAATTGAAGGATTTTCCTCCCATAAAAGTCGACCATGTTAATTTATTGAAATTCTCGGTTTATAACGCTATATCGTTTAATTCGGGTCCCGTCACATTGCATTTAACAAAGTTTGTCGGAAATTAAGCAAAGGAAAGCACAAAAATATAAGGATGCACATTTATAGTTGAACTAAACCTAACCAAATTATTGGTTTCCCCCTAAATTTAATAGCTAGCAAGTTGCAAAATGAGGGTATTTTTCGCATTAGACTTGTAACATGACTTTTTACAATTTTGGCAATAAAATAAATTTGTATAAAAATTAGAAAATGAAGGTTATGACTTATGACATTTACTTTGCCATGGTACGCATTTTCTATTACGAGTAGGAGGTTGATATTTTTGTGAACCAATGAAATATTGAAATTGAATTGATAACTGACAACCGAGCTGCCAATATACAGAAAATAATATTTACAATTAAATTGCAGTCAAATATTGAAACGTCGGATACAATGTGTTTCTTAGTCAAATGATGTTCAATTATCAAATTTATATAATTGTATTATTGTTATCAATTCCAAATAAATTAGCTCTAAGCTATAAAATTGTTTTGTTTTTTCATATAATAACAAAAAGTCACTACATTTGGATAAAATTGTAAAATAGTAGGTACATTAACAAACTAGTTTCATAAGGCAAATCTATTAATGCACGAGTCCAAATTTGGAAAAGGAGTTTTACAAAGGACAAGTGCGATAACAGACCTCATGAAATATGTTTTCTATATATATATATATATATATATATATATATATATATATATATATATATATATATAATCTTTTAATGAGATAATTTTATAATTCTACAAGATAAATAAAAAATGCAACTTGTCAAAAATATGTCCGGGTATCTTTTTATCAGTTACGTTGGTAGCGTTTCCCGCTAACAAACAAGTTCACAAGTGAAAATTCATATGACAGTAATTTGAAGTTATATGGCATTCATCTATCAGTTTTGAAAGCACCCAAACCACCACTAGAAAACGAGAAGGGCCAAAAACAGTGCGGTTATAGATATTCTTAACCTTTATAAGGATACCGAAATAGAAAAAATATTTTTGTAAGAGATTTGAGATTTTTTATAGATTCATAAATGCTGTGCACCTTGTTTTAATGCTTATTTATGTACGGAGAACAATTACCGCAATCTGCAAAATTGCCTACCTACGTCATAAAGTTTATGACATAAACGGTGAAGACGCTTTAGCGCAGGCATACATACAGGTTTAGTTAAATGTATGGAGACGGCGATTTATTGTCGTTATTATTCATTTTAGGAAATAATGATCAATAAAAAAGTTTTTTAAGAAATTTTGATCTACATTTGAGCATACTTGAATTTTTTTTTTTTTTTCATCAATTGTTTTTGAGTTACGCTTGTCCGCGTGATTTTTTTAAATATGAACCTGTTAATTTTACTATACCATTCGATAGAGCGTTTTTTTCTCTTTACAACAGTATTTTTGTTTTTTTTTTTCAATTTATTTTAATAATATTTTTACAAGGAAAAACACCGGTTCAAGTATTTAGGAATAGTAGGTACATCTGAGATACACAAAAGCGAAGCGATAAACAAACTCGAGTGATGTAATTTACTTAGTTATTAATTTGTTTTTAATGATAAGATTGTGACCGACAACTTTATTGGAACTAATTTTTCCGACGACCACTACGAAAGTTCATAAATTCACACGCTAAACTATTACTGAAAGTTGGTCATTGCACATCACTAGCAAAGCTGTGTGATATGAAATCTCGTTAGTCAATCAGATGCGTCCGCAACTGTGTGATATGATTTTATCACACGTTGCGATAACTGAGCGAACTAACCTAAAAATTTGTATTTAAAAATTTGACAGTTGCAAATAATTTGTTGAATTTACACGGATTAAGAAAGTTGGACTTTGATTTATTCGGGGAAAAATATAGTGTACAACACGTGCTGAAAGGGTATTTCACACTCACGTGATTAAACCACTCGCTTTCGGCTCGTGGCTCAAACTTTACACTCGTGTGAAATATCCAACTTTCAGCACAATATACTATTGTCTATCTTAGATGTACCTACTATTCGTAAATACTTGAACCGGTGTTTTTCCTTGTAAAAATGTTATTAAAATAAATTGAAAAAAAAAAAATACTGTTGTAAAGAGAAAAGAACGCTCTATCGAATGGTAGAGTAAAATTAACAGGTTTACATTTAAAAAAATTACGCGGACAAGCGTAACTTAAAAAGAATTGAAGAAAAAAAATTCAAGTATTCTCAAATGTAAATGAAAATTTCTTAAAAAACTTTTGTATTGAACTTAATTTCCTAAAATGAATATTAACGACAATAAATCGCCGTCTCCATACTTTTAACTAACTCTGTATGACCCGCGGACCAAATTCGGCCTAAGGTTCGAGGTTAAACAATTTCAAATTACATATTTAACTGTCATTTTTTCAAAAAATATCGTTTTATATAATATTATAAATATATCATCTAGTGTTTCTTTCAAGACCTTTAAACAAATTCATACGGCAAGCCGAAGCAAACATTGTCCCTGAAGGGACGTAACCTGAGGTCGCTACACACAATCTTATGTTTCTATAGTACACTAAGAGTAAAAAGTAGTTTTGAGATTATGCATTGTAAAATCAATTGTTTTTATAAACAAAATAGCTACATACCATTTGTCTTTAAAAACACTAGCCAAAGTAGTATTGACAAAGCTGTTTTCACAAAACTGACTTAATAATTCAAAAATCGTGAAGTCCATTCACCGTAAATGATTTTGGCAGTGTGTGTGTACATTCACTATCACAATTATGTTGTCTTGATTGAATATAGATCCACCGCTACAAATTTAGTTCACATTTTTTCCGGGGCAAATATTTGCTTTGAGGAACCGTAAAGTAAATCGTTTTTGTGTTTCACTTTTTCCAATTTAAATTTTTCGTCCGGACCACAAACTGTTGGCCATCACTGCGTTTAGCGTGTACCTACATTAACGTGTCCCTAGAAACAGCCTAAATATAAAAAATGTAGAGCCATGTTGGGTGCGGCATTTAGTTTTTGTTTGTCGTGTCGGACAACAACTTTAACCTATGTATGCTATGTATGTCTAATGCTGACCACAACAGAATGACTTCTAAGTAAAATATCCTCTATAGAAAACAAGTACAGTAAAATATGTATTATATTACTATGTACATATTTCAACGCAGCTTACAATAATCATTTTTCTCTTCTATGCCAAAGAATGAACATTTTCTCCTTTCAGTCTTTATATTGTTTAGTCAGATATAAATCATCTTCAGCATAAATTAACAAACTTATATAGCCGTTACGACAAAGGTAAAGTATTCCTCCAGACTTAACAAAGATTATTCAATTCCAATGAATATAATTATGATAAAATGTACATAATAGATCTATCGAGAATTATGAGAAGATAAATGCGAACATACGTCTATGGTGCATCGTTGCAGTTTGTTGATGGCACAATTTGAAGATTTCTCTGAGCGAGTTCACATTGTCTCCCGCGACTCTACTGGAATGTGTACGCGGAGGCGCAGCCTTGCCGCGAATGCCTCGAACGCCACGTCGAATTCATCAGCCGCAGCCGCTCCACGTCAAACAAGACGAGATGATCTCAGAATAAGGCACCGCGACAATACCTCATAAAACTCATATGCTATGCTACTTTCACATTTGTTTATTTGATACAAATGATAAGAATTATTGTTTATAGAATCAACCGTAATGCCCCGTTGCAACATTGAGGTTTAAAAACAAAAGATTTTCAAAACAGGTTTTGAATAAAATATCCCTATGGTACTCTCATCACAATAGACATATTTTCGTATGCAATTACGAGTTAAAGCAGATTTGTACACCCGAAAATTGATAATAAGCAATGATGACAAATTTATTTACAATTTTACTCTTTTGTTATGTATATAAAAGAAGCGGTACTGTTATCATGCGTATGTTTTAAATTTCGTTTAAAACCAATTTCTAATTCTTCTGTTTTGTTTTTGTTCTTGCATAATACAGGCTGGAACAAATTTGAGTTCCTTAAGTGAAAAACTTTTATATTATACACCCTACAGAAAATTGATGTATTTAATCAAAATAAACAAATGATGATCTGTAATTGATTTTTTTCATTTGTTTCTTAATAAATTTCATTTTTTTCACCCCATCAATTCGTTTTATTCGCGTGTTTAAAACAAAAGAATGTAGACTTGTTATAACATGGTTGAAATGCTTATAAAATAAGTAAAAAGATGAAATTATTTATAAAATACATACGAGCCCTGTGCCAAAAGAATTCGCCTACATCCCTTCTCTTTACAAGGTAGCTACACATTTATTAATTACGATAGCGCATTTAATGTAAGCAATTAATTAACTCTAATAACATAAAAGTAAGTTTAGGAATAATAATTGAATAAGTGTAAACAATTTCCTTTTATATGATAAATTATAATAAATAGATGTGGGTGAATTCTTTTGGCGCAGGGCTCGTATGTTGTCATTTAAAAAATATTATGTTTGTGTTATATCTCGAGAATTATTAAGTTTTGAAAAAATCTAATTGCACCACGTAATTCTACGTAAAAAACCATATAAAAATAATTTAAACATTTTTCTTTATCGTTTAAAACAAGCGAGATATGACTCATATCATATGAGATATTAAAAAAAGCGAAAGTTAAGTTTTAGCCTGTAGCTCAAAGACAAAAGACGATCAAAAATTCCTGTGGTGCCTATTAAAATTGTCTCAAAAAGTTGGCCCATAAAGACCTACATCAATTTTCTGCTGAGTGCATTATACGTATAAGAAAGTTTTTCATATAAGGAACTCGAATTTATTCCATTCTGTATATTATAAACATTCTTTTACTTTTCTATTGTATTTACTACTTTTTCATTTTTTTTTATTTGCTTATTTTAAGTTTTTTGTTTAGTGTGGTAGAGAATCAGCCTTGGATGAATATCATTATTGAAATTTTCTCGAAAATTTATTATTAATTTCTAAAGTACATAAACTTAAGTTTTATTAGTGCAACTAGACATTGCATTCTCAATAATTAATTTAACAAGTAAAATTACAACATTTTTATTTCAAACTATTTTAGATGTATTTCCTTTGCTTATGTAGAATAGAATAATAATGATTGGAATAATACTACCTTTTTTTTAGTTTAAGTTCTGTATTTATTTATTTATTTATTTATTTATTTATTTATATATTTATTAACAAATAAAAGGTAGTATTATTCCAATTATTAATATGAGTTCTGAAAGATATTTTAATAATTAGAATAATAATGATTTTGAGCTTTATATCCTGCATAGAAAGCCTTCTTTATTTTCATACGTTAATCCCATCACACTTTCTTCAAAATCACAAATTTTCACTTATTATTATAAACACGCTTGGACTTTGTTTTCGACATTCAAAATTAAATATAGTGGAAACAATAGTACATTACGTTCCAAGTTAAGAAAAGTGAAAGTTTACCAGACGAGTATGGCAAGTTTAAGTACGAGCGATAGCAAGTACTTAAACGCCATATGAGTACAGTAAAATCACTTTTCTGACGCGGTGCGTACATTATTTTTTCGTATTTTATATTAGTATTAATATTTGAATTGCGAGACAATATACCTAATTAAAAACATGTATAAAAAATCTGATGTGGCCAACACAAAACCTCCCGCTATTTAATTTTTTTTTTAAATTTTATTTATTTTTTTTTATTAATTTTATTATTTTTTTACCTACCTACGTATTTACTAACGCTGCAAACTGTTCCATTGCAGAAAACTATTGCTTTATTTACTATTTTCTTTTTAAAATGTCACTATTATTAATTTTGAAATGATAAGTTTTCTGACAGTGACATTTACTGTCAATTACATTCATTTGAAAAATGAACTGTGTAACAAAGGAATAGTTTTTATCTTAGGCTTCGCGACTAATAAAAAAAATATTTTTAAATTTATCTGTAAAATATATAGAAAAAGTATTAATGTATTCCTGTAGAAAATTCAATAATCTTTAATTTTCATAAGACATAAAATTCGAAAAAATGGCATTTAATGGTATTTTTTGAAGAAAAACCATTATGAGCTTCAAGTAAAGTACCATTTCCGTTTATCCGATTTACACCAAAATCTAATGGCTTTTATTCCTATTAGAATAGGATAAAAATACAAGGTTTCAGAATTTTCTGAATGATAGTATTTGAGTTAGAGTGCAAACAAAATTCGTACACATACACACATACACACACATACACACATACAGACATCATCGTGAAAATGTTAAAAATGGATTCTAGGGACCTTAAAACGTGGTCATTTACTAAAATCTCGATATTAGAATTTTAGCACGATCCCTATACCTCCCTTACCAAGGGTAGCGGGAGGTAAAAACATAGAAGTCTGAATCTCAGTAATAATGTAACTTTTATTAACAGTTATTGTTTTTTGTACCTTACAACCTCCAAACAAATTCATTTTTAGAGATCGATTTGCAAAACGATGGATCTAGATGATGAAAAGAACATTGAAAACGATTTAGAAGATAATAAAAACTAAAAATAAACAATTCCTTGTGTCAAAATGTATTTTAATGACGAAACCGTTGCTATGCAGTAACGGTTGCTATGTTGTAAAGTAACCCATTACTTGCTGGGTCTAATTACCCTCTGGGATCTTATAAAAAATAAAATAAGAAATTAGCACATTAAATATGAGCTAATAACTAAATAAACAAAAATTGTCATTACCAAATTCTGAAAATATTTTTGCCACAAAATGGCTAAGTGTACTGAAAATATGCATACATAAAATATTTTCTCTAAAACAGTAAAAGTTCACCAAATATTAGACCATATTTAATTTTAATGCATTAACTAGATATTTACTTTTGTAACTCTATTATATTATTTGCCATCAAAAATTCTTTTGTTTCTCAAAAATAATACCTACTTAAATGTATGTGTATTTGAAGCAGAAATTATTATTTCAGAATTCGCCTATATTGTAAGCTTACCCATCCGTGATTCTTATTAGGTGAGATATAAAGTTACCACAAATGAAAGTAAATGATTCAATAATAAACCTGCATCTGTATAGTTATATATGTTTTAAAAGTGGGTAATTATAATAAATCGTGTATGTATTTTAAACCTAATAAATAAAACAACTTTATAAATTGTTGAAAGTAATATACAAAAAATGAATCTTCTGAGAATCTTGAAGGTATTTTTATGGTAATTAAGTTATTTATATCTCGAAACTTTGAGATATTAGAGATTGTATGGCTGAAAAAGCGAAACATATTTCGTGATTCTATTTATTTATTATGAAAGCAGAACACTTATGAAATCCTTCCTTCGTTCCTTCTTTTCTAAATCTCTAATATCGCTGTTGACATGATCTATGACGTCTACAGTCAAGTACCTCCAAGGGTTTCGTCTGTCTGGTCCCACGAACCACGTTGACCCATCAACACATGTGTCCGGTTGTGCTACGTTCACCCAAGGAGTTTCTACGTCCGCGAATGCTGTTTACGTTAATCCAATCCGACTCTGAAGCTAGTGAACTACCATGTCGAGTGCTAAGATTTGTGACTGCACATGTGGATAACACACATATGTGGGACATCAGGCTAAGGGAAAAGGAATGAAGTTTTTGTCGTGTTATGGAAATTTGGAATGAAATGGATCCATGTGTGGTAATTGAAAACTGGGCAGAGGTTAGAATTATATGTTTATAATACTGTAATATTTTTTTTAATGTTAAATGGATGCAAAGGTTTTAATATAACTAACGTCCAAATGGTCGATTTATGTTTAATACCAACTGTAATGTAATCTCATAAAATATTTCACAATTACAAATGCAATTTCTTATTTACGAGACATTTCTCTTTCCTTTTCAAACAGAGCAGGGCTGGAATCAAGAAAATTAAATGTTTACACACAGTATAGACGCAATGTTCAATATATAACTTTTACTATAATATCATTCAATGAAAATTTAAAATAGTTGATTATTAAGTGAAAATAATGTTTGTTGGTTAAAAAAAATCACTTAAATACTACTTTCTAAAACTATACAAATTAAATTGTTCTTTTATATTTTGTAATTTTATCTTTTTGTTAACCATAGTCCTAATCTCTCGTTCATTTATAATAATATGTACTAATGAATCATTTACTCTCTTTGAATAATAAATTAAACCAATTTGATGGAAATGAGAAACGATGATCGACTGGGAGTTGATAAGAAGAGAAGTAAATTATACAAAAATGCAATCATTCACACTATTTATTGATTGATTCTAATTATAATGACCGAAACGTTGGCGAATTTAATAAAAAGTGCAAATTCCTGCATTATTTTTCCATTAGGTCACCCTTATCTTGCTTTGTGTGATTCACTCATAACGAACTGACCACAACTAGTACGAGTACGTCTCAATTGTTTTGGAGCATACTCAGTATGCTTTACCTTATTTAAACCATATTTAAACCCTAATCCTAAGTAAAACAAACACAGTTGAATATAATTGTTGTCACATATCGAATAGCTGCTCATCGTAATATTTATTCAATGGTTAGCGTCATGAGTGCGCTTGGGGTTCTGACTTCGAATCCCACCAAGGTAAAGAAAATCAATTAAAACTTCGTTGGTGTAATTAATCAGTGAAACCTCACCGACCTTCTCGAATCTGAATCCACTCGTTCGTAATATAATTTTTCTGAAAATAATAAGTGTCAATACATCCAGAATCGTACATTAAAACATAAATGTTAGCTATTTAGAACAAGTTAATAATAGTAACGAGTGTTTCATACTATTTTCTTGTTTCACAATTTCCATTAAGGGAAATTTTTGGTAGAACAGTTAGATTAGTGAAAGTGATTTGTGTTTTATTTTGTTTATCAAAAATCTTATATATTTAATGAAGTCATACTAATCACAAATAAAAAAATGTGCTAGAATATGTTATTTTTATTCCAAAATAGTGAATAGTATTTATGTAACAATGCGGGATATTAAAATTAATGATTCTGGAACGAATGCAAGTTTCAGAATCCCGTTTTCTCCATATGTTGAAAAGATTTCTTTCTGCAATCGTTCAGATCAAAATCTTTTTCTGCAATCGTTCAGAACAAAAAGAGAATAACAGAATATATTCTTAATTTTTGATATATCGAAGACCGTCCAGAGCAAGCGAGCCGTAGCGAGTAGCGAAATGAACCGCGCAATACGTTCACCAAACAACATTCGTTATCGTGCGAGATGCGTTCACACTGTCTCTATCATATTGTAGCTCGTTCGAGCTCTACTAGGTTCCGGACTTCACGAGAAAAGTTCTTCATAAATTTGAAGTACAGGTTTTCTTTGACATTATTGATAAATAACGTAAATCATCACGAAACAAAAAAATGCTAAAATACACACCAATATATACGAACTATGTTGACAATTCCAAATTATATCCTGAACAGTGCTACGGCATATTGCTACAATTACGTTTGTCGTCAAGAATGATATACGTACACTTTTTATAGCATACGTGAATAATATTATAAAAAGAAAAAAAGCCAAGAAAACGTCATTATTGATTTTGTGAAAAGATAATTTGGGTACAACGTGCAAGGGAGTGATCCAACCCTTCCAACAAAATAAAAGCACTTTTAACACGTACAACATACAATATTTAATATTTTATATACAATTATGCTTGTGATGTTTGCGCGTGTGTATGTTAGTATAAAAACTACTATTTTGCTGTTCAAATTGTGCAACAGCCAACTAGCGAATTTTTTTGATGTACCGACAGACTGCGATTACGTTCGTTTGCACGCGTTTCTGTTCGCAAACATGTTGCGCGGTTCAGTTCGGTACGACGCGCTTGGCTTGCACGCACCTTTTTACTTGGACGGCTATGCATCGTATTTTGAGCGGTCGTGACAATTGTTTCCATAAAAACAGTGGGTTGTATTAGCGTGTTTTAAGCTAAAACAGTCCTTTGTCAAAAATATTTTGGCAACTTTGTAATACCTGTCAGAAAAAAGTGAGAAACCAAAGGATCAAATAAAGAAAAAAATATTATTAACAGAAGTAAGAAAAAAGGACAAATTTCAAAACTGATCAAAACGGGGGTTGAGATATTTTAAAATTCATTAACATTCAGGTATGAAATATTTGACACATAAAATTTGACATATTTCTAACCTAATTTTGCAATAATGAGTTTCCTTTTACACCTTCCATTTACAATAATACTTCTTCATTTGACTAAAGGATATCTGTATTACTTTTCCATGTGGTAAAATATCTAAATCACAATTGAATCTCATTGATACATGTGGAAAATATTACAATGTTGCCATATACTTAATACAAGATTTAATACTGACCTTAATACAACCCACTGAATTCCACCCATTATTTTTAACTAATTTTTTGAGAACAAATATTCCCCAGGTGATTATAGAAAAAATAATTTTAATGAAATTATACCTGTACAAATCCTTGTACAAGAAATGTTATTATGAAATTTTAATTGGCTAATCACAACAGATTTTTATTCTTTACATAGATACCGTTGGTCAGCAATATATTTTATAATTTCATTTTTATTTCCGTGTTGCAGTTTTTATTTACTCGTATATTCAGCCAACCAATGACATTCGAAATCTTATTTAATGCTCCTTTCTTAAGTTGATGGAGAAGATGGTGACAATATTAACTTTTTATTGCTTTATCTTGAGTCGATCAGTAATCACGTAAATCTTGGGATACAATCCTGGCGGTAGTGACCGAAGTGCTTAGCGAGCACATACATACACACATACATAACCCGGTGGACGCAGTGGTGCGCGGAAATCGCCTGAGATGCCACTACGGCTGTCTGCTCACTTCTTTATTAGATCACGAACTGTGGAGCTGATTACTTTACCCAAGTTTCTCTAGATAAACTACCAGTAATTGATGGTAACCATGCTTCTATGGTTCTGGATTTGAACTTTCAAAGGGAAGAAGATATACTGAATGTGTTATAAAGTAAGTAATAGACGTTTCTTGTATTTATAAGTGAACCAAGAATGTCAGAAAATCTTAAATCTCTATTGGCTAGTTGCACCGCTTATAATTTAATTATAAAGTAGTGCAAATGGCTATAAATGATGTTCTTAAAAAAAAACTTTTCATTTTAAATTGAGTGTAACATAGACACAATTTTTTTCAGTCAATTTCAATTTTATTTTGTAACATAATCTCATTTTAAGTCAATATATTACACTCTGACTCAATACCCGGATTTAGGTAATGTCTGAGAAATTTGCTCAGAACCAGTGTTGAACTTTTGAAAATTCCCCAGCCCAAAAATAAGTCACAACACCTTGTGAATTTATCTAAATTTAAAAAGACTATTTATTATTATTTTAACACCTTTGCTGCCAAGCGGTCATTTCAAAATTGTCCCTGAAGACCAGAACTGGTACCTTATAACAGGATTAATTCTATATGTAGTCTGGTAGTTTTATTTTTATTTTATCTTAATTCAGTAATTAGTTATTAATAAAAATACGAGCGGACACCGGTGTCTGCCGTTGGCGTAGTATTATTACATACTGGCTTTTAGATCTCTTGGCGCCATAGCGGACACATTTTTTCTTTTTTCCTGCGCCACAGCAGACACCTTTAGCGGACACAAAGGAATCGGCGGACACGAATAAACTTGTATGGACAATATGCGCAATAATGTTGAATTGTTGTAATCTGTAAGTTTCTTTTCATCAGTGTAGTATAATCTGTCATTAGGATTGTATCTAAATCATATCAGAACGTGCGATAAAGTTGTAACTATGGCTGTGGAGGTGCCTTCTCCAAGTCCAAGTCCTGAAGGTATTATTTTAATTTTTAATAATTATTAGTCCTCTTAGTAATTATTTTGGATAGATCCATTCCATGCTTCGGATGATTCGAGAGATGCTACGTATGTGCTGCCGAGAGATGAAATATCTGAAGATTCCGATGAATACGAAGGACCTGGGTACATAGAGTATACACCAGACATAGAGTATACACCAGTTTCTTCAAAGTATCAAGCAGCGAGTCTTTTTATAATACTGATTTATTCACATGTGTATACCTGATTTTTTTACCGTGTCCGCTTGATATTAATTTATCTTCTGTACGCCAGAGCGTACACAAATAGCGGACACATCTCTAAAACTGTTACTATAAGACATATCGAAAAACCAAGATAGACAAAGTATCCTAGGGCGCCACAGCAGACACATATTCAATGCTTCTTCCAATACATTTTATCTGCTTGGCGGAAAGCGAAGAAAACGCTGGCGGACACCGGTGTCCGCCTTAGCGCACAACGAAATATCACGATGTCCGCCATGGCAGCGAAGGTGTTAAACAATCTGCAACATAGCCTGACCTAAGCACTACTAGTATTATTCAATTCTGCTCTGCAAAATAGACTTCTGCGAACTGATGGCCTCCTGCTTCTATAAAAATCTCAGACCTTCGAGCCAAATTTTGAGCTTAAAAAGTTGCTGTCTAATCAATAGTGGGACACCCAAGTTTCATACACTAGTGGTTCACTAATAATAACAATTATTATTTTAAAAGATGAATTATTCCCATATAAGTATCAGGGTTGGCACAAAAACCCGCGACCCAGTAATACCCATGGGTAAAACCCAGAAAAAACCCATTTAGAAAAATTTACAAAAACCCAAGCAAAAACCCAGCCTAATATATCCCATATAGATATCAAACCTAGAGATTTGAGAATATAAAAAATTAATTGAAATCAACATAAATATAAGTATATAATACCGATGTATTCGTATTAGGAAAATTGGATTCTTCTGTGTCAGTATCGGTATCGGATACAACACTATTTGGCATTTTAACCAGGTTTTTGTTATATTTTTTTATATAATAAACAGTTGCTTAAATGATTTCGAATTCTTTCAATTTTAGAACTAATTTTTAATTTGCAATGTTTACAGTGAGTGACTCCTTCAATATAATAAAGTTATTTTCATTCAGTTCCTTGCTTCCTGCCACTTCCTGTTTTCTCCTGTTGAGCATTCGCGATTACCCTTATATTCGGAAAAACTCATTTTTATTTAACGCGTACACTACTACTTCATTCACTATGCGTAAAAACTTTGTTCGGTTTCGTTAGTTCCTGTTCGTAAAACATCATTTTAATTTTCATAAAACCCACTGACCCGCCCAAAAACCCATCAAAAACCCAGTGGGTCGGGTTTTTCTAAACATCGCTGGATTTTTGCCAACCCTGATAAGTATCATAGCAAATTTCATCCAAATCGAATAAAATGTACCGTTATTAAAAGCAAAAATAATTATTTTTTGAAGAACTTTGAAACAGAATACTGGCTAAATGGTACACTTTGCAGTAAAGGTAAGTTCAGTTAAATCGTTTTATTTTAGTCTCAGGAATCTGTGGTTAAGCCACGTCCTCCTGTTCTAGAGACACCTGTATATTTTAAATACCGCACAAATCATTAACAAAAGATATTGATTATATCAGGTGTGTTTACATGAAATTTTAAACTGTAAATGGCGAGGAGAATTTAATAGCAATGTCCATTCTTAAAATTTAGTCCGTCTATACTCCGTAAAATCCCTGAGAAGTCATTTTCCATCTAGCGGTGTTATTCTATACAACTAGAAAATTTAATTCAAAATATGAACAAATGGTGTTAAAGTACGTTAACAAAAATAAACAAATAAAAAATCGAAGTTTACGATTTTTAAGTTTATGGTTTAATAAGTAAAAAGAAAAATTATTCTTAAAACAGATTAACTTTAAAGTTAACATTAAATAGTTGAAGTTATAAACAATACACGCTAATGCTTTTACTTCTTTAATTATTTTTAAATTGATTAGTGACATAAAAATTTCAAAAATATGACATTTCTCATTCTTCGCGTTGTTTTTTGTTATCTCTGTATTAATTATCAGAAAAAGTGAAAATTATACATATTAATATTAATAATAACTAATTATATATCATTTGCTAGGGACGTAAACATATAAGTAAATTTTATAGGTATAATACCTACATGCAAATTCCATATATTAATAATGTTATATAACATCAAAATATGTGTGTGCTCTCTATATTATATGTCTGATACGTAACATAGATATATAACTTCGAAATGTCTATAAACTCTCTCTGTTGTGTATCAGTTATACATATATGTGTTTGCTGGGTAATCTATTTTGTGTGATGAAGATATTCTATTTCCCAAAGTTTCGTTTTTACGGTCGCCAATATTGCCTTATCTGTTTTTGTCATAGAACCACAAAATTAGTATTCGATTTAAAATGGTTCAAACATTTTAATGCATCTGAAAGTAACAAAAAGCAAAAATAAGTATATCGTCCAGATGCGAAATGAATATATATATTTGAAATATTTCATTGTACATAGTTGAAATCAACTATAGCTAGGTTTGTGAAATTGTAAATTCTCGTAAAGAGCGACATATCTAATGTTTATACATATATGAATATAAGTAGGATGAGTTTTGTATTTCTTTTTAAAAAAATGTACTGTGGTAAATAATTATACCCTGCTTCTTTAAAATTGTTTTAAACAGGTGAACTTTTAAGATAAAAGAGTCGAAACAAAAGACTGCTCACTAAATCTCATTTCATTTAACGAACTTTTTATCAAGGCAATGTGTAGGACAGTTGATGAAACAAACACGGTGAGAAAGACAAACAGATATGGCATGGTGTACATCAGAAGGAATAAGAGCCTGACAACTGACCTGCCCGCATGTTGTGCGCTATCTGATTGCACGCCACTGGACATGAAAGGTTTCGTTTTTATGTAGAGCCACTCATTGTTAGGACAAGAGATGGCGGTCATTTCTATTGAAAGGCAATAGAAATTTCAAAGGGGTTCAATTGAAACGCAATCTGAAATTACATACTGGAAGCAATTGTGGTGTGGTCGTCTAATCAATTACCATGAGATAAATTTTTGAATCACCCTTATTGATAACGACTAAGGACACAATAACATCATAATATGTTATATATGTATATTAACGAAACCATCACAATCACAGACTCGGTGTTCCAATGCTTATAGTTATTTGAATATTTTATATATTCTTTTCTATTACGGTCGTGCAAAAAGTAAACAGAAAGCTACGCATTTTGAGAAATAAATAGGCCTTTCTGTGTGAATAATCATTCCCACAAAGTGTAAACTGTTTTACTCACCAGCTAGTAGTAAGCATTGAATTTTAAACATTAATTTTTGGCCACTTATTATAATTTGTTTAGTCCGCTCTATCATAGAGATCGAAAATGTTGCTAGGTAACTTAAAAAATTATTTCTTGATTCTGAATATTTTTACTATAATTTGATTTATCAAAATGATAATGATATTTTAACGATTCGAAAATGATATTTAGATATCCAGAAAAAAATAGCTGGCTGGGAATTGAAGAAAAAATTTGTAACTTTCCAATTGTTTTGAAGGTAAGATAAGTACATGTTACTAACCGATTTTGAATAAGTGCTTTTTATTTCACATAGGCATAACAACTTGACTACGTCTCGATCCGTCATTTGCATGCCTCGTGCATTAATTAAAAACTTTTCGCACTTGTTACATATATGTATAGCTATTTTTATCTCCCTTTGTATGAGAGATATAGGGATCGTGATAAGAATCTCAAACCGAGATTTTTATAAAAAAAAATCACGTTTTAAAGTCCCTAGATATCAATTTTAACATTTATACGACGATTTCTGCGATTGTGTATGTGCGTAAGTATCTTGCTGGCACCCTAACTCAAAAACGACCAATCTTAAAAATTTGAAAATTCATTGCAACTTTTCACTATAATAAGAAGAATCCGTTACATTTTCAAGTCCATCAACAAAACGAAATTGGCACTTAATTTCAAACTCCAAGTAGTCTTCCTTAGCAAAAAATACTCATAAATTTTTATTTTTCGTGAATTATGTTAGGTATTATCAAAGAATAATTAGCTTTCATTCAAACTCAAGAAGTGTCCACATGAAATAGTTTTAAGAAAAATGTAAAAAACTGTTTCTTTGTAAAATAGTTTCAAATGACATTTCTGGCATAGTCATTACTATGATAAATTTGTATTATTTAAAAAAAGACATGTGAATTATTTGAATCAAAGAAGTAGATCATTATTTGTTTTGGAGTGATTCTTAGTGCAGGAATCAGTATAAATGGTCGAAATACCCTAAAACCATATAAAACAAAATTTTGCTCAGAAGTGAAAAGTGAACTTCTCTGAATTTTAATGAACGTTCCACAATTTATAAAATAATCCGTTTTTACAAATCTAGTACCCTATGCTTTTAAAATATACATATTGCTCTATTAGGTTAAACAAATAATTATTGACGTCATTAGGCCGATATAAAGCAAATAAGTTTGTAAACCGATACCATAGCCGAGGTTTATAATCAGCCAAGTCTGTTATTAGCATATCGGCCGTCTGATATTCAAGAGTATTCATAATAACATAAAGTTTAGACATATCTTCAGATAATGCTGTAATTTTTTTTTTTTTTTTTTAGAAAAACTTGATCTTTCGTTGCTGGCATCTAGACAATTCTGTTAAATCATAGTAACGAAAATTATAATAATGATGTTGTAATGAGTTTTGAGAACAAAATATTTGAAGTATATTAGATGAAATTGAAATATAGGCACGTAAACTTTATATAGATAATATAAAAATGAAATGACGGGACGTAATGTTCTGTGCTGACCATATCAGGTTTTTTTTTATTTAAGCCCGTAATTTTCATTTCTTGATAAAATAAAGTACCTAATAGTTATTTGGCAAATAAATTATTCATTGGGTGATAAATTTTGTTGACAACTTCAACTAGCTAATAGTTTAATGTCAAATAAACGCATTTATAAGCTACTTAATAACAATTAAGAGGTGAAACTATGTAAATATTATTTATTAGCTAAATAAATTTATAAGAAACTTTATGAGGAGGTGGAGTGGAAATCATTGATTTATCTATCATGAACAACCCAATACATAAATTTAATAAATTACATTTCATTTTCGAATAATATGTCAATAAGTTTATACCTTTCTGGCTTTTTGGTGGTGGTGTTTCGTAATATTTCTTGGTGGAAATATGACGAACAAAAAAGTACGGTTGTACGACAATAAAAATATATAAGAACAAACTACTTATATGTTAAAATAATTGATATTTCTAGGATTTTTTATTTTTTTATATTGATTTTGTTAAAAATATATTATACTTCTATTTTCTATATTTTAAACGGATTATTAATTAAAAGAAAGATATTATTTGTCCTTGTTGGACAACATTATAAACGACAATAGGAATAGAGGGAATATTCTAACGCCAAACAAATTTGCTCTAAATTTAATGTACAACAAATCATATGCATATGCACTTACTAACGTAAATAAAGTAAGGAATATTGGGATTATGATGTCACAATATTACTAAATAATATTAGTTACCTACTCGATATCTCTGATCTCTGTCATACCCTTATGCTATCGTTAAGATTTAGAAGCAGAGACGAATCTAAGCCTTTTTAAGGTGGCCCGAGTCACTGTGAAAATATTCTGTATTTTTTTCAATAATTATAAATTAAATATTTCATAATAATATTAATTAGTAGTCCCTATCAAAAGTTTTTTGATTTTACAAATTTGATGTGGTTCGTTGGCTTAATTTAATTTTTAAAATTTGACCTGATACATCATATTTATTTAATTATTTATTTATTTTATTTTATTTCACCTGGACATCTCCAATGGGTCGTATAGGGCATCCACTTGCTAATTTACATATTTGACTATTTCTAGCCCTGAAGAAGACTTGTTACAGTCGAAACGTCGGCCAGGAAATAAATAATTTATATGTGACTGCGTGTCTGATTATTTTCCAATTTTTCCAATTTCAATTAACTTATTTAGTTTAAAATTTGCTTTTTCCTTCGAATTTTTGCATATTAAATAATTTTTAATTTAACAATTTTTAATAAAATACTTGATTGTTAAACATTATCTTGTTTCAGTACAACATACTTATGACTGGGGGTTGAATTTTTTTTATTTACTTATTTTTGGCCTCGACCGATTTCGGCCCCACTTATGCCTGCATTAGGAGCTGGATGAATTTTACATAATTAACAAACTGTGTAATATTTTAACACGCAGACGGCACAATCAGCACGAAATGGTACAAATACCTGTAGCCTCATCCAGATACCTGAACTACAAATCAAAACATCCTAAATATCAATTAATAAACAATGCACCAAACCTCATATCAAGATCGCTCAAACTAACCTCAAAACATTATCATAAAGGAATAATTGACACGATAAAACAACTACTACTTTAAAATAATTATCCTAAATCGCCAACAGTTTAATTTATAAAATTAAAAATAAAAATCAAAATAATGATAAGGTGACACAATAATAATAATGCAAATGAAAATAACAATAATCTGATAAAATGTATTACCCATTAACATACATAGATGGCATTGCAGGAAAACTAAAAAGAACTATAGTGACTGTATATATACAGTGTGTCCCATTTAGAAGTGCCACCATTGGGATCTCGAGAACTATAAGAGATACGATGACGGTTAAATGGAACTTTTTGTGCGCCTTTGGGAGGCCATCTCAGATGTGCTTTTGTTTTCCCAAAAATTCTCATAGGGCACTAGATAATGACGAAAAACTGAATATTGTTGATTTTTTCTTTTTCAAATAACTTCTAAACTATTAGTAATTGAGAAAAACGTTTCAAATATAAAAGATAGATATTTTTATTAACTAACCAGTGGCGTACGAAATAAATTTTTATATCCGTAAATTTTCGAAATATAACACAAACTTATATTTTTTTAAATGGAACCCATATCTTATTTTAGTCTCAAAAAAATAATATTTTGTTTCTCTTTTCAGTGATGTAAGGGTTATTATGTTTTATATTTATTTTTCTCTTAAAATTTATTTTTTTTCTTTATTTTTGTAAATTTTCTTATTATTTCACAAAAAAAAATTATTATTATTATTAATTATATTGTAATTGATCGATATAATTTATTTTATGCCTTTATTACTTACTATTATTATTCTAGACTCATAATTACAAATTACACTATAATGTACCGACGGTGACCTGATACTGACCTGATACAAAATATTATAAAAATTTATTTGATACGAGTTTTGAGTAAATTTTTTTAACGAAATAAATTAATATTTCTAAATAGAAATCTACCAATATTTTCTAAATAATAGTAAATTTAATATAAAATAAGGAAAAAATAATAATTTTGATGGCAAAACAAATATAAAACATAATAACCCTTACAACATTGAAAAGAGAAAAAAATAGTTATTTTTTTGAGACTAAAATCAGATATGGGTTCCATTTAAAAAAATATAAGTTTGTATTATATCTCGAAATTTTACGGATATAAAAATTTGTTTCGTACGCCACTGGTTAGTTAATAAAAATATCTATCTTTTATGTTTGAAACATTTTTCTTAATTACCAATAGTTGAGAAGTTATTTGAGAAAGAAAAAATCAACATTATTCAGTTTTTCGACATTATCTAGTGCCCTATAAGAATTTTTGAAAAAACGGAAGCACATCTGAGATGGCCTCCCAAAGGCGCACAAAAAGTTCCATTTAACAGACATCGTATCTCTTATAGTTCTCGAGATCCCAATGGTGGCACTTCTAAATGGGACACACTGTATATATATATATATATATATATATATATGTGGAGTGTAGTCGTCACTGTTTCGATTAGTTAAGGAGAAAAATATCGTAGGTGTGTCAGTGGATTGTGGGCTTTAATTAAAGTTGATTCTTTTAAAATCTGTCAAGCTTTCGTGTATTTAGTTTTTACACATCATCAGGACAGTTTTGGTGAAGTTGTTTATAAGTCATTGATTTTATAAAACGGAAGAATTTTGACATTATTTTAGTTAAAATTTACAAAAATAAAACTTATAATAATTTTGACTAAATCACATGTTAATGTACCTTTACTTATTTTTTGTCGATAACTAAACAAAATTCGATAAACTATTAATGAAAGAGCATATTAAATGGAAACAAAAAACAAACAACCAACCGCCACGCAACCAGGCATCTAAAATATATACCTTAATATTAGACATTTTTAGTAATTTTGACAGTTAACCTAAAAAAGACTTTGAGTTATAAATATACAAATACACGCCCAGTAAACATGTTTTGTTTTTGAAACATCCCAAAATGTTCCTACTGCTACATTACTGGAATGTTTAGCAAAAAGCTTCAGTGATGTCTTCGAAACGTTATTTACTTAATAATTTTTATGAAACGTTTCAAAGACTTGCGCGAGTTAGTACATCGGAAATGTTCACTTGTAAACCTTGCAGAAATGTCGCAAGTGCAACCTATTGTTGCAAAGACAAGTGCGAGCTGGTACATCAGAAATGTTTACTTGAAAACCTTGCAGGAACGTCGCAAGTGTAACTTTGTACAACTGCGCAGTCGCAGCATACAATTGCGCAGTCGCAGCAACATCTAGACTGGAAGGCTGTGTTCATTGTTCGTGTGTTCCGCCATTTCTTGTTGGATCAGTCTATCAATCGTTTTCTCGGCATTTGTGTTTTGCGTCTTTCGTATTTGTGTTCAATAAGTGGTTGGTGAAGTGACGTGTGCTTTTTTGTTAAACAAATATAAACGAATTAGTATCTATAGTAAGCAGACACCTGACTCGAACTATCTTAGAGTGTTAGAAATGGAGTGATTTGTGTGCGTTTGTCACTCTGACCAGGACTATGTTATGTCTCATTTTGATTTTGAACTGCAAAACGTTATTTTTAATTTCATTTGTTTTGCTGCCTGATTCCAAGCATTTTAAGGTCGCTTTAGTCACGTGTCTAGTATTTGTGAGCTGGAATTAAACAGGCAGTTTGCATATTATTTCCTGTTTACATCAAAAGCAATATCAATTTGTTTTTTTATTGTATAATGTTATAGTATCTTTTTAAATACTACATATTTTTCAACTCCTGTACCTTACTACTTTGTAAGAAGTTTTATATTTATAAAGGAATATTTTATTATGTTAAATATTTATATTCAAATGTAATAAACTATGAATTGCATTTTTATAATTAATTATACAAACCTAACCTGTCATTTTTAAAAGAAAAACATTTCAACATTGTTTTTGTAGACTGCTTTGTGCATGTTTCAAGAACATTTAAGTGGATCAATGTGTATATGTTGCATAAATGTATATATGAACGTTGCTGGAATGTATCAAAATCATTACAGAATGTTTCATAAACGTTTCAAGGAAACGTTCCTGAGGGCGGACATAGGCAGTTTCCGCAACATATATGTGATAGATATGATAATGTAAATGATAACATCGCATTTGAAATGTTGATATTCTGGGAACGTTGCTGAAACTAAAATTTGTTTACTGGGCGTGTAATTTAATTATTTGCACTATCTAAAATATAAATATAATATAATTACCTTCAATTCACGTATAATTCACGTAACAAATCTGAAAATGTCACTTTGTCGGCATAATATCCGCCATATTTAGGCAAATTCGCGCCGACTTATCAAAATCGATCCCCCTATTGGCCACACTATGTATATACAGTCACTATAAAAAGAACTATTCACAACTAATTTAAATATAAGGAGATGATTCAAACAAAAAAAATAAATAAAAATTACAGATCAAATATAATATATAAAAAATACCTACCTGCAATAACTATCCAGCAAAGTATACATGCCAAACAATACTGTACCTCAAAACCAGATTAGATGAACACAGAAGAAATTGCAATAATGTAAACAAAAATTAAAAATAATACTAACAATACAGGAAAATGTGCTTTAGTGGGATATATAGAATCATCTAGACACAATTATAATTTCGAAGATGTCAAAATATTAGATACTGATTACTGAATACAACTTACACAAGACCCTCGAGATGTTAGACATAATTAATGATAAAAATAATGTAAATTCAAAAACAGATACAGCAGACATTCATAAAATTTATACCAGTATCTATCTTAAAATACAATAAACACAAAAAATGAAATTCTTACAAATTAACATAAAACAAATTACTTTAAAATTATAATAAGCATTTATAAAAATAATTAACAACACAAATATAAAACCTTACTTAACAAATTGTGGTAAT